>OY992894.1:32729679-32899679 GCA_963921405.1 Cepaea hortensis
TTCAGAAGACTCCTGGGAGTCGTTGCTGAAGCTGCGGAGTTCGTGCTTTGTGTGGCGCTTTCGGCGGGTCGCCCGCGAATGAGACCGAGCCATGTGGGATGAAATCCGGGTCAATGAAGTCTTTCTGTTGACTACCGATTCCATCGACCGATGAACTGGATTTTTCGTGGAGGGCTTTTGTGTTGGCATTCAGGCGGCGGCATTATGCACAATCTACCTGTTCGGGCTGTTGGCTTGCCGTGCCTCCTGTCTGTTCCACTTTTCACATTGGGCAGTGAGGAGCATTATGTGTGATATTCACTGGAACAGGAACGGAGCATAATGGGGATCACCCGCTGCGGTGAAGTTGGAACCGTGACTAACTAACTAAATAATTAACATCGAACAAATTACTAATACATACATACAAGATTTGAACATCAAAGAAACATGATTTATAAACAATATCATCTCGCGAAAACTGATATAATATGGCCAGATCGAACGTTACAAGTTTAAAGTTGGTTGCATATCAGGTACAAGATGTCGCTATCAAGCAATCAACACCATTATTTTTTGGCTGATCGTAATTTACTTAGCAATTTTTAAGTTCAGTAGCGTGTCATAGCTTTCTTAATGACTGACGTTCATGCCATCTAAATAAACACAAACTGGCTTGCTTCCAAATAGCCTGCAGTTGATTTCCCACCCCTCAAATCGGTCTGTCGGTGACTTGTGAAAAGCGTTCACTGCCCCTAAGACGCAACGTAGGTACATGACGGGGTATAAAAGAGTATTAATGGGAGGCAGGGTTCCTGGAAGATGGGGCAAGGGTCCACCAGCACGAGGCTAGTCTTTGACAACTAAAGACGAACTTGGACATGGACATTCAATAGAACAGGGAACATGGCGAAAGATTGAATGTATTCCCCTTGGGTTTGTGATGAGATCGGCGCCATACAAAAACTTGCCTCATAATGAAAATTGGGCTAGTGATCGACACGATATTACGAAATTGAAACGGATAATTTCCACAAATTTTCTGTAAACTGTTTTTGAAATAAAAGATGGGAGGAAATGTCCGAGCTGACACGACTTGTTCCCCTTTGATACGGATCAACACTGTCATTATCATTACGTGCTCTGTCATCTGACGTGGGTGTTCATGTCTATCCACAGATCTCGGTCCCTAATGTTCTGGATCAACACAGCTGATGATATTCCTCCAACCTACCGTCTCAGTCTATCCAGCATCATCTCTTTCGTTTTGCCTCTGACCCTTTTCTCACTGATCTTTGCAGTTGTCATGATTTTCTCCATTGCCTCTCTTCTCATTGCATGACTAAAGAAAGTTGTTTGTATATTTCTTATAGTTATATATAACGTAGTTTTATTATTTTATTTATTTTTTATTATTACATTTTTTATTATTTAGTTTTTATAGTTACAAATTTCGATTCTCTTTATCGTTGATTTGCCCACTGTATTTGAAGTCCAGAAGACATACATAGTTACCTTGTACTTCTGCGTACACTTCCAGATGTCAACATAAATATATCCAAAGAAGACATGCACAGTTACCTTATACTTCTGCGTACACGTCCAGACATCATCATAAATATATCCACAGAAAACAGCAGTCAACTCGAATTTGTTGTCATCGCCTTGATTACGTATCAGAAGACGCAATAATCGGCGTTCGGCGTCAGGGAACCATGGTAGTGTAGTAGCTAGACGCTTACCTGCCGACATGGTGGTAAAGGTTCGAATCTGCATCAAGGCGGATTTTGAAAATTGACCTGAGACTCCATGTCGACCCAGCCTAAATGTCATGGCAAGTAAATGCGACCACATAGCCTGCGGAATGCGACTGGTCTATACAAATATGGGCTAAGCACCATTTATCCAATGAGCCTGAGCAGTGAAATGGGTTCTTTGCTAACGACTTTACCCCATTAATTATCTATCATAAAAGTGGGGATATGAAGCCAATTTGGAGAATGAGCTGTATAAACAATGGGCGAAATCCGGAGAAAGTGCTGTACAAACAATTCGCAACAGTCTTTATTTAGAAAACAACTGACAAAAAAGCAACAGGAATAAGGTTCACGAGATCAGATACACTTAAATGCATTTGGAGTAGTGAACTCAAAAAAAAAAAAGCAATCGCCGACAAACAACTACCACGATCTATCTGTTGTACACGTGCCAGTTAGTTTAATCGTATGGGACATGTCAGGTTATGAGTTATTTGTTTGGAAGCTGTTAACAAATGAAAACGAGGCGGACGACTCGACGACAACTGTTAGTGAATTTTCTTCGGTTAAAGTCAGTTGCATGTCCATTACAGGACGTCGTAATCGACCTCCAGCATGTATACGCTGTTTGTGACTATGTAGGCAACTGTGTGTTGAGTAGTTTGCAATTGCTTTCCGAACGCTTACACTAAAATTAGGAAAATCAGCTCAAAGTGATATCGTGCGTGTGACAGTGAACCAGGTATGTTCAGATTATGAGACTCTGCTGACTGCCGTTAACCCGCACACGTCAATCTCTCTTGGTTGCATCCATTATGTGACATGCCGGAAAGTGTGGGCGGTCATGACTAGCCATTTCACTCGATCACAAGAGTCGTGGATCAACACAGTGTTCCTGTATCGACCATGCCATGTGGCCAAGCCATCCAGGTATTTGCTTCTCGGTCTTCTCCTTGGTCTGTTCCTTTAGGTCTTGCCAGTTATCACCAAGTTCGCCAATTCATTTCTTCTCATAACATGTCCAAAACATTTTGACAGTCTACGTCTAATTTCTCTAATCAATTTACTATTTTAATTTGTTTCCTGTAGTACTTAGTCATTTGGTTTTCTGTCTTTCCGTGGAATTCATTGCATTCTCCTCAGAAACCACATTTCTTCAGCCATCAGAAGGTTTTAAGCTTGACTGCTCATTGTCCAAGTTTCACATCCATACAATAGTACAGGCTCTATGTAGCATCTCAACACTCTTTTTCTCATTTCAATTGACAACTTTTTATTGGTCAGTATGTATTTAATTGTGCTAAAGGCTACTTTTGCTAAGGCGATTCTTGTTCTAACCTCTTCAAGGCATTTCCCATCAGATATTATGACTGTTCCGGGATAGCTGTATCGATTCACTTGTTGAAGAATATTTCCATTTACTTGTATATTACATTGTGGTGCTTCTTTTTTCCTAGTAACGACCGTAACCTGTGTCGTTTTACAATTTAATTCTAACCCCATTTGTCCACTGTGTGCAACAACCGCATCTACTAATTGCTGCAGATCCCTGCTCATTGTCTGCAATCAAGACTGTATCATCTGCATATCTAATGTGATTGATGTTTCGTCCTTCAATGATGATTCCATTTATATCTTCTACATTTCTGAAAATAAACATACAGATAGGGAAAAAATATCTGGAAACATTACACATTCCTGTCTCACACCTCTCTTAATAGGCTGATATTGTCCTACTTCATTATCAATCCTTATGTTGTTTCCAATATATGTTTTTAGTAAGTCTAATGTATTTGCCATCAATGTCTGCAGGCATATCTACCATGTTGACATGTATTACTCTATCGAAAGCCTTTGTGTAGTCAATAAAGCAAAGATGTATGTCTTTGTTTACTTCTATACAACGTTCAATAACTGATCGCAGCATATACACAGCATTTACTGTACCCTTTCCTTCTAGAAACCCACATTGTTCTTCCCCTATTTCAGGTTGTATTTTCTTTCTCACTCTTTGCATGATAACTCGTAGCAAAATCTTCGTGATGTGACTCATACTAATTGTTCTATGTTGATCACATTCCAAGGCCTCTGATTTCTTTGGGGTTGCAATAAATACAGAATTACATAATTCAGAAGGTATATCTCCGGTATCATACAATGTGTTCAGCAGTCTAGTGACTTGATCTCTTCCATATTTGTCTAAAGCTTTAATCATTTCTTTTGTGATGTTATCTGAACCGGGGGTCTTGCCAGCTTTCATATGTTTAAGAACATTTCAAACCTCCATCTTGAAAATCGGCGATCCTTCATTATTAAATCGAATATCATACTGTTCATCTCTGTTATCATCATAAAGGTATTTCACACAATCTGACCATTCATGTAGCATCTGATCTTTTTCTATTATGATTTTGCCATCTTCAGTTGTTAGACAGCCTGCTGATGTTCTTGTTCTTTTATTAGTAACTTCCTGAAGACTTTTGTGCACTAATTTGGTATTGTGACTGTTGTGTTGTTTTTCAATTTCTATGCAATTTTTCTCAACCCACGCTTCTTTTGCCTCGGTACATAATATTCTGACTTGTCTATGAATTACTTCATATTTGGCAGGATTATTTTTGTTGAGTCTTCTGGTCTCCATTAGTTGTAAAATGTTTTCAGTCATCCATTTCTTACGACCCACTTTCTTTAATTTTGGAATAGTTGTTTCTGCTCCCAAACTGATTAAATTCTTCAACATTTCCCATTGATCATCCACACCCTGAAATAGGATCTCTAGATCAGACAATACATCAAATATGTTCTGTACTTCTATGTTGAATTTGTTTTGTATTTCTATGTTATTTCTCAATGTACACAGATCATATTTAGTGTTTCCTGTTATATAATTGACTATATTTAACTTTACCCTCAATGTACCTGTAAGTAATCTGTGGTCACTATAACAATCAGCACTGGGAACTGTTTTTGTAATTGTTAACGCATCTTGAAACCTTCTGCTAATCAAAATGTAGTCAATTTGGTTTCTAATCCTGCCATCAAGACTCCTCCCTGTCCATAATCTTCTAGGGCAGTGTTTCCCAACCTTTTTTGTGCTATGCCCCACCTAAGTCTTTCTAAAATTCTTTTACCCCCTCCCCCCAACATATGCATCATTTTAAGTATTCAAAAATTGAAATGTTCACTAAAGAAATTTGATTTTTTTTTTAAAGAAGGGCTCACGGTTCCCAGAGGGGCGAGAGCTGTGTGTCGGTTGTATTGGGTGAATTGTTTTTGTTTGTTGGGGGGGGGGGGGGGGGGTTGGCGGTTACCCCAGACAAGCTGGTTCCACCGCCTCCCCCTTTTTTGTGTGGACCCTTAGTCTCACTGTGAGCTATTGCCCTAAGTGGTCCACTAGGCCCACATCTAAGGTGAAGATATGTGATGGGTTTTTATTTGATCATCCCGGCCACCGACCAGACCAGGCGCACTAATGGGGGGAGAGCAGCAAATGCACCCGATCCTAGCCAAAGGACCGATAATCACTAGAAAATTATTGAGCAAACAGTAAGTAAATTTTCAAAACATATAATGGAGAACTTAAATTCAAGTACAAAATATTATTAATGACAGATTTTTCTATATTATTTTAATTATTAGTAATTATTTAAATTTAGTGAGATCCTTGCGCTTGATGCTTGCTGCAAAGAGATTTTATGTCAGGTTCCAATTTAGTTAACTTCAGTCTCAAGTCTCCCCGTTTGGTTATATCCAGCCGATTTCTTCCATTTTCGAATTGCCCCCCTTAACAATCGAATTGCCCCCCTGTGGGCCGTGGGCCCCACGTTGGGAAACACTGTCCTAGGGTGTTGTTTAAACCAGATGTTTCCTACAATAATTTCCTGCTCTTTTGCCCACTCTACAAGTCTGTATCCTCTTTCGTTTCTCTCTCCCAAGCCATGGTTTCCTACTGTGTATCTATCATCTTGATTTCCTACTTTTGCATTGAAGTCCCCAAATATGATGTTTATTTCACAATTTTTACATTTCTTTAAAGCAGACTCAATGTTATTATAACATTCCTCTACATTATCTTCACTGGATTCTCCTGTTGGGGCATATATTGGAAAAACGTTTATGCTAAAAGGTCTGCCCCTTAATTTAACTAGTAGAACTCTGTCTGACACGGCACAATATCCTTGAACAGATTTTGATGTCTGCCGATCCAAGATAATTGCTACCCCTCTCTGTCGATCTTCTCCTCCAGAATAAATAATTTAATGCCTGCTCCTGTCCATCTCGTTTCGCACATCCTTAAAATATGAATTTTCTCTCTTTATATTTCTTGTTTGATGTTATCTAATTTTTCGTTGCGTTTAAATAGATAATATGACCATTAAAAAAACGGAAACATACAAATACCTGGGTACAATCTTCAACTGCTCCAACCTCATAAAGGAAGAAATACAAACTAGAATCAACTCTGGAAATAAGATATACTATGCACTACAACATCTACTAACATCAAATGCGCTATCTCGTAACACCAAAATCACAGTATACAAAACACTGATAGACCAGTTGTGCTGTATGGCTCTGAAACCTGGAGTACAACGAAAGGAGACGAAGCCTTGTTACAAACCTTTGAGAACAAAATTTTAAGACGCATCTTTGGACCCATTAGGGATACACAAAGTGGAGAGTGGAAAAGAAGAAGTAACAAAGACATTTATGATCTGTTTAAGTCCCCGCTAATCACTGGTATCATGAAGGCTAATAGACTACAATGGCTTGGTCATATAGAAAGAATGGAAGATAATAGGGAAACAAAACTCGCTTACTCTCAGGAAATAAATGACCGTAGACCCCGAGGTAGACCAAGAAACGACAGAGCTGATCGATTGGCTAAGGAAGGAGCACAAGAAGAACAACCAAATGTGCCTATTACATACCACCAAAAGAAAAGAATGATCAAATCAGTCAGAAGGCCACCAAACCTTACTCAAGACGCCTACCACGTTATGGACAGACCAGAACAGGTCATTCTTCTGCGCCTCAGAACAGGACACAATAGATTACGCAACCACATGTATACAAAATTCAAGATTGGTGACTCAGCCATGTGCACATGTGGTTTGGCGTCGCAGACAGCAGAGCACATACTCCAGGATTGCCCAAACTACAACATATCCAGGCGAACCTTCTGGCCTAGAGAGACAACAGTGGAAGATAAACTCTATGGACCGCTGAATGAACTAAAAAAGACTGTTAGATTCATACAAGAGACAACATTGCAGTTATAAACATAATTTAGGCGAACGAAAGAAGAAGAAGACCAAGAAGACGGTGGAGAGATAATACATATACAGACCTACAAGCACTTGGAATCAACGACTGGCAAGAGAAGGTCCACCAGAGAGACGAATGGAGACGGATTGTAATCTGCAGCAAAGAACCTCAATGGCTCGGAACGCTGAAGAAGAAGAAGAAGAAGAAGTTTAACATCCTATCATTCCATGCTGCTAATTTTAATGTCTCTGTCCTTGTCTTGCAGTGATCTGTAGATAGACGAATCATAATGGTTCGCACATTGGAAAATCTAGGACAAAGTCAGACTTGAGCTTATTTATGGCATAAGCGTGCGTGTAATCAGACCCGAAGACTTCCTCTTTCAGACTGCTCACTGCCGTTAGCACACATACGACAACCTCTCTTGGTTATCACTATGTACATTCTAGCACACAGTGAGACTTTAGATTATTTCTGGCATAGGCTTGCGTTTGGTAGACCAGAACATTTCTAGGTATAACTTCTGAATCTGCTATCGTCGTTTTAGAATGCGTCAAGAGGACTCCACTATGCTAATGGATGCTTCAATAAAGATCTACAGAGTGTTGTGTGAGATAGAATAGATTGATGGACAGTACATTTTGGAAGTACGAAGCATGGAATCCGGAACATTTGTCCTTCATCTGAAGTGTAGTGCCAGTGATTGCATCGTTTTGGAGATAATTGCTTCTTAAGGCGGCTTTTTTAAAAGTTTCAAATGATGTCTGATTTGACTGAATTGTATAGCCCAGAGAGCAATCAATACATTTATGTTAAAAGGTGTTAAGAATCATGACAGCAAGTACTGTAGCCCAATGTTTCAGAGAAATAAGAGAGGGATGGAGTGGAAAAAGGGAGAAGGAGAGAGACAGAGAAAGAGTGAGAGATAGAGAGAGAGAGAGAGAGAGAGAGAGAGAGAGAGAGAACGAATAGTTCGGAGCGACAGACAGACTGAAAGAGAGAAATATAGAGTGACAAAGTGGCTGAGAGATTGGCAGACAGACAGAGAAATCCAGAGTGGCAGAGAGAGAGAGAGAGAGAGAGAGACAGAGTGGCAGAGAGAGAGTGACAGACAGACACGGAGTGACAAAGTGGCAGAGAGAGTGACAGACAGAGAGTGGTGGAATGACAGAGAAAAGAGAGAGAGAGAGAGCGAGTGACAGACAGACATTTGACAGAGTGGCAGAGAGAGAGAGAAAGAGAGAGAGATAGATACAGACAGAGAGTGAGTGACAAACAGACAGAGAGTAACAGAGTGGCAGAAAGAAAGACAGTGGTAGAGAGAATGACAAAGTAGCAGAAAAAGTGATAGAGTGGTAGAAAGAGTGACAGAGTGGCAGAGAGAGAGAGAGAGAGAGAGAGAGAGAGAGAGAGAGAGAGAGTCACAGATAGACAGAGTGAAAGAGTGGCAGAGAGAATGTGACAAAACGAGAGTGCGAGAGTGGCAGAGAGAGTGGCAGAGAGAGAGAGAGAGAGAGAGAGAGAGACGGTGGCAGAGAGAGTGGCAGACAGACAATTATGAAGTGACATTGGCATAGAGAGGGACAGACAGATCGTGACAGAGTGGCACAGAGAGAGAGTGACGGACAGACAAACAGACAAAGTGACAGAGTGGTAGAAATAGTGATGAACAAATAGACATACATACATACAGACAGATAGAGAGTGATAGAGTGGCAGTGAGAATGACAGACAGAGAGTGACAGAGTGGCAGATAGTGAAAGACACACACACACACACATACACACACGCACATATAGAGATGGACAGACTGACTGACAGACGTACATACACACATACAGATAAAAAAAAAGTCGCTTAAAAGTCGAAAGGGTCGACTTCATTGCACCGGGTTTTATCCCATATGGCTCGATCTTTTTCCGCAGCACGGAAAGCTTCGCACAAAGCACGAACTCCGTAGCTTTTAGCGACGACCCACAGGAGTCTCCGAAACATTTAACTCGTAAGCCGAAGGACGCGGCCCGGAATCGAACCCACAACCTTCGGAGCACGAGTCAAACGGCTTGACCACTTTTTCATGTTGGGTGTAAGTGGTTACTTCTTCCATGTTACTTGTGTGTAAGTGGTGACTTGTTCCATTTTACTTGTGTGTGAGTGGTTAAGAAGTGAGTGTGCAAGAGTAGAGAGAGTAGAGAGAACAAGCAAGAGAGAGAGAGAGAGAGAGAGAGAGAGAGAAAGAGAGAGAGGGAGAGAGAGAGAGGAGAGAGAGTGAGAGAGACACCGCTGTTAATAAAAAGTATTACAAATATAACTAAGAAACTTTAGTCAGAAAAATAGTAATTTCCCATTAACCACATCGTCAGCTCAACTGCAGACCAGAAATAGAAGACAATATTCCACGTCAATGGATTCCATGTGAACTATAATCTGTCTTACAGACGACCTTTCTTGTGATTCCTGTACATTTGTGTAACGTTCCATTTGTTCAAATATACGCCTCATGCAGACAGCCTCATCATCCCCATGTCGTCCTCTCGATTGGTGTCCTTGTCTCTCTCAAATTGCCCGACGCCTGAAATAAAGAGCTCACATGTTTACGACGGCCAGGTTTTACCGAAGCTTACCTCTGATCTCCCGTGTGATTGATGAATTAAGGGGGAGATAGCGGCTTTGGGAAGCAATACATTAAAGCCACGGGGGCCGATCTAGAGCTGTGGTAAGTGAGCTTGCCTGGCGTCTCGGTGGTCAGACTGACGCACACGCGCGCGCATACACACGCACAGAGAGAAGCAGACAGGTTGACCGGTAACGGATGCAGGGATGACTGGATAGATAGATAGACATGTGGATTAGGCAAATAAACTCACACAAATAGAGGATCATTTTGGCGAGGATAGTTTTGACGGAGAGACGGACAGGCGAAAAGACAGATAGACAGATAGACGGAAGGACGGACGGACAGACATAGAGACGGGGGAGGAGGAGAAGAAGAAAAATAAGAGAAACAAGAACAAGAACAAGAATAACAAGAAGAACATTATTAAGAACTAAAAGAACACACAGAATGACAAGAAGAAGAAGAAGAAGAAGAAGAAGAAGAAGAAGAAGAAGAAGAAGAAGAAGAAGAAGAAGAAGAGGGGAGGAGGAAGAAGAGGAAGAGGTGGAGGAGGAGGAGAAGAAGAAGAAGAAGAAGCAGAAGAAGAAGAAGAAGAAGAAGAAGAAGAAGAAGAAGAAGAAGAAGAAGAAGAAGAAGAAGAAGAAGAAGAAACATAATCTAAAGTGCCTATGTTAGTATCCCATAATCTTAGACAGTGCAGAAACTGGTCATAAAAGATAAGAGACAAGCACATAATAATTACCGCTTAGCGTTGCAGTAATTTATCCCATGTGAATTAGTACAATATTCTCCTTGCAGATGAAGCCACTCTCTGGATCAGTTTACTGGTCAACTCCCCCCCCCCCCCCCCCCTCCCTTTCCGGATAACTGTCACGTATTTTAACGACAATTCTGTCACATGCCAGTTTACTTGCTTTTAATTATGTCTGTCCGCCAATGACGCATTAATCCCTAGAACATTTTTGGCGTCTTCTATAAACATATTGAAAGTTTTAGCTTTGTTGGCATGTTTTTTACCCTACGCCCACTGGATTAATTTTGTGAGGAAATATAAGGCTTCCCCCTGAAGGCAGATGTTTTTCTGCTGCGTTCTTGTGTCTGCTGGCATGATATTGTTGACCAAACTCTGGTACAGGGTATTTGCTAAAGAAAATGTAGAGTTCTGGTGAGTCGTTAGCTATGTTTGTTTCCCTCGGTACTAACTAGGTCTATCGAGCTGTTTGATGTTGCCATCTCTTATACTTTTATTATTATAATGATCAGGATTTGGTGAGTGGCTGTTCAGATATTCGGCAAACATAATAGGGTGAATAATACGCACACTTCTTTACTTCTTTGATGTGTACATGTCTTTTGTCACACACACACACACACAGACACACAGACACACACAGACACACACACACACACAGACAGACACAGACACACACACACAGACACACACACCACACGCACGCACGCACACGCACACACACACACACACACACACACACACACACACACACACACACACACACACACACGCCAATAAATTACGGGGTTAACTGCAACGTTATGTAAAGAACATGCAATTAATTTTAGTATCGAAAGTACAACAGGCATTAGTATTAAACTTTGAACAAGATCTAGAGTCGAATACTGAGAAAAACTACAATCGAATGTTAAACATATTGTATAGGGTCTACAATAATAATACAACCGTGAAAAATTGATTGTTGAACAGGGTAAAGAATCACGGCTAAACATGTACTAAAATGGTAGTTAAACAATGTCAAGAATCAGTTAAACATGGACTACAATAAAATAAAAAATCAAACGGTACTAGAATGGAAATTATACGTGTCATGTTGCAGCATACGCGGGTACATCTTCGATAAGGGCAAAATGAGGACAGACATTAGGAGAATAGAAATAATTCAAATTATACGTAGGCATAATTTATAAGTTAACAACAAGAAAATAGGATTAGAATAAACACCAGACAAGGGGTAAATAATATATTAATTTCCAAGAACAGGACAGACAAAGGACTATTATCAGACACACAACCAATAAGGAATATATGAATAAACACCATGAAAACCAATAGTGGATGCTGTTTACTCTAATTACGGAAGATAATGTGACATTGAAATCTCAGCCAACAGATAAGGAGACATCATTACACTGGGTAATTAACTTTATATATGTCCCATAATTTTGCTCTACAGATTTTCCTTCTTCTAATAAAGTAAAACTGTTTTTTAAATAGATAATCACCATCATGCAGTGGTATGTTCCTTAGATAACTTTACCCTCGTAAATGTCCTTCGAAATGATTCTCTATCATAAGTCAGAGATCCGGGATTTGATTGACTGATTGATTGATTGATTTAGGAACCGACATCACATCATTCGGAGCATTCCCATAAGCGCTCCGCCCCCATCCTCAGCAGCCAGCGAAGAGTTCCAACACCAATAGTTCCAGTAGGAATCTGATTATATGTCCGTCTCGCCTTTCCTCTGAGCGTCGAGCGTCGGCCAAATCCCCTCGCCACTTCACGCTGCCTCATTCTTGCCAGACTATGGTGATCCATTTGCTGCTCCGAGGTGTACACGTGCTCCCACAAGGCCGCAACCACGTCTGCGTTTTCATGCATCAATACTCCACCAAGTTTTGCCAAGCCAGCTAATCTGCCCGCCTGTTCATTCCGTAGCACACCGGCATGCCCCGGAGAAAAGATCCAGGTGATCCAGATCCTAGCACACGGCCTGCCACCCGAAGCACTTTGTTGATGTAACATGTAAATTATCAATCATACTTTGAGTTTACCATATATGTGGTTCTCCTGTTCTTCTCTGCTTCCTCTCGTATAATATAGCATTGTATTTACAGGCATGGCATACTCATTGTTAGTGTCTAAATGAAATAAAACACGTATCCAGAATGAAACTGATTTTTTTACGTTCGCTCGCTTTGAACTCAAGCGTAGTCTATACACATGTTATTACTACTGTTCATGTTTGTCCATCAAGAATGATGATGACCATTCACTTCATACAGTGGGGTTGACAGTATGGAGGCGTGAGTTCTAAGATGACTGGTAAGGCCTTATTGTCTTCTTCTTCTTCAGCGTTCCGAGCCATTGAGGTTCTTTGCTGCAAATACAATCCGTCTCCATTCGTCTCTCTGGTGGACCTTCTCTTGCCAGTCGTTGATTCCAAGTGCTTGTAGGTCTGTAAATGTATTATCTCTCCACCGCCTTCTTGGTCTACCTCGGGGTCTACGGTCATTTATTTCCTGAGTGTAAGCGAGTTTTGTTTCCCTATTATCTTCCATTCTTTCTATATGCCCCAGCCATTGTAGTCTATTAGCCTTCATGATACCAGTGATTAGCGGGGACTTAAACAGATCATAAATGTCTTTGTTACTTCTTCTTTTCCACTCTCCACTTTGTGTATCCCTAATGGGTCCAAAGATGCGTCTTAAAATTTTGTTCTCAAAGGTTTGTAACAAGGCTTCGTCTCCTTTCGTTGTACTCCAGGTTTCAGAGCCATACAGCACAACTGGTCTGATCAGTGTTTTGTATATTGTGATTTTGGTTTTACGAGATAGCGCCTTTGATTTTAGTAGATGTTGTAGTGCATAGTATATCTTATTTCCAGAGTTGATTCTAGTTTGTATTTCTTCCCTTATGATGTTGGAGCAGTTGAAGATCGTACCCAGGTATTTGTATGTTTCCGTTCTTTTAATAGTCATATTATCTATTTGTATGTGGCCAGAGTTTCTAGCCATTCCGTCTCTTGAAATTACCATATATTCTGTCTTATCTTGGTTGATAACCAGCCCCATCTGTTGGGCTTTTTCCTTTAAGTGAGTCAATATTTCCAATGTCTTTTGTTCACTTTGCCCTATAATATCTATATCATCTGCATAACCAAGCAGCTTGGATGTTCCTCCAATATCACATTCCTCCTTTACCTTCCTTACAACTTTCTCTAGAGCCAGATTGAAGAGTAGCGGCGATAGTGCATCACCCTGTTTCAAGCCAGATGTTATTTGGAAGGGGTCTGATTTCCTGCCTTTATATGTTACTATATTATAAGTATCTTCCATGCATAGTCTGGTCATGTTGATTAACTTCCTTGGTATTCCAAATTCCTGCATAGCATTCCATAGACTATTCCTATGGACACTATCATAAGCCTTTTTAAAATCCACAAAAATGTTATGGAGATCTCTTTTATATTCCCAATGTTTCTCGGCTATTTGTCGTAAGATAAATATCTGATCTATTGTTGATCTGTTTTGTCTAAAACCCGCCTGGTAGTCACCTAATATGTCTTCTGAATATGGTTTTAGTCTATTTAGTAATACTGCGGATAGTATCTTATAGCTTGTGGACAGTAGTGATATTCCTCTATAATTTCCACATTGGAACTTGTCTCCTTTCTTAAAGATAGGTATCAATAATGACTCTTTCCAGTCATGGGGTAATTCTTCTGGCCTTATTGTGGCTCGAAATATTCTTTGAGAATGTGGACAACAAAGTGCTTGACGTTCCTGGCGCTTTTTTCCCCCACAGCTCTTGCAGTTCTGTTTGCTTTCACAAGTGACTGCACCCTTATGTAATGATGTACGCCACACATTTTGGTCTTTGGCACCAGTCTCCCAAGTTTCGTGATGATTTGCAAAAGCTTTCAGTGAGATCTTCAGAGTGTCTTTAAAGCGTTTCTTCTGACCGCCTTTGGAGCGTTTACCACAACGCAGCTCGCCGTAGAAAATTCATTTATGGAGCCTATGATCTGGCATGATTACTACTAGTAGTTGCTGCTGAAATATAGAAGCTATGTGTTATCTAGAAAATAACATTCATGTATTATTTGGAAAATATAAACCATATATTATTTTTTTTTTAAAAGTATTATTGGAAGATAGAATCTAATTATCCCCTCTGACGTGTCTCCACCTTGTCGTGGTAGAGGGGCTTGCGTGTTCCAATCCCTAGAACTATGCCGACAGTAGCACAGCTACACGTAGGACAGGTCAGGGGATATGAACCAGACCAAGAGAGACACGTCTGCTGCCTTGCAGGTAGACTGAAGACTGGCAGTCTTCAGTCCGAATCAGGCGCATAATGCCACAAAATTCTTGGTCTAGACACATATTATATGGCTCCCTGCCGAGGAATATGGCTGAACGCCTCTAAGTCAATAACCCCCGGATGTGAGAGCCGGGCCGATACTCACCCACTGCAAAATGAAGTTGTGATGCTGAGCCTGCCACATGCTTGGTCCAGATACTTGTTCGAACGCTCTCACCCGAGGGATATTAGGGAACCCCAGGATGAGAGGGCATGGCCGTTACTCGCTCTCTGCTGCATGGAGGTAAGGTGCTGAACCGGCAGCACATGTTGTAGCCTACCGCGTGAGCGTTATTAAAGGTGAAAAAGCGTCACAATCGCACGCAATGGTTACGATGCAATTCTGTATACAATAAATTAAAACAACAACTCATTGAATGAGATCGTCGGATTCGCACTGCGAGCGCTAACAAGTCAAGTCGCATTATTCTGTAAAGAAGCCTGATCAGCGGGAAAATGTCACGTGGAAAGACCAACAACAAGAAACACGCTGTTGCCAAGATGTGCAGCGTGGGAGCCTACAACAAGAAGAAGAACGTCGAGAGCCAACCTGCTAGCTGCATCAAAGAGCCTGATACTACAGCCGTCACTGAAGCTACTACGAGGGAGAAGATTGACAGCCCAACACAGTTAAGAACCAAGACAGCAGAGAAGGAGGAGAAAGACACCAGAGTCGGAAACACCGACTCGAAAACAGTCCGATGGGTTGTCAAGCGGATTCCTGTGGAGCTGACAGATGAAGAAATCCTGAAGCAGCTACGTGAAGAGAATCTTCACATCCGATTCTTGAAGGTGGAGCGGCTTCTCACCTACTACAAGATACCTACAACCTTGGCAGTAGTGACGTCGGAGGGCAGCGAGATGCCGACCACAGCATCATTCAAAAAGAGAATGCAGCAACCAGAGAGATTCATACCAAGAATCACGCAATGTTCCAGATGTCAGAAGGCCGGCCACAGTAGAGCTACGTGTCGCAGTAAGACGGAAATCTGCTGATACTGCGCCGCTCACCACGCCTTCAAGGAGTGTCCGCTGGCCAAGATGGACACAGACTTCCGAGCACCCAACAACAAAAGAAAGTGTGCCAACTGCCTGGGCAAACATGGAGCAAGATACCTGGGCTGTCCGTACCTGCAGAGACACAGAGACGTCTTAAAGATCGCCATCATCACAAAGTCACCATTCAAGGAAGCAATGCAGAGGGGCGAGACAGCCACGGGTATAGCACAAGCCGAAAGAGATCAACTTCAAAAATAGATAGACGAGTTGAAGAAACAAGTCAAGGCACTGCTGACGACGACTCCGACCAGCGATAATGAGAAGCTGCTGGCCGACATGAAAGAAATCCAGCTCATCCTCAAACAAGACATTCAGCGCATGGCTGAGATAAAGAAGGAGAACGAAGAAATGCTACAAATTATCAAGACCGAAAGAGAACTGCATAGAGCTGAAATGGAACTCTTTCAAAACAAACCAACAGAAGCCACGCAAGAACTCTCAGAAAAACAGCAAGAAGAAACCCAAGACACCGAGTCTGAACAGCAAGCTAAAGCCAGCAGCCCAACCACAACGCCCAAGAGAGGCACAGAATACCCAGTCGACAAGGAGGAACTCAAGCGCCAGGAATTCAGAAGGCGCTGGGAAGAAAAAGAAAAGAAGAAGCCTAAAACACTCCGGGGTAAACCGATGATATACCCATTAGTACACTACAACTGTGAGGCCGACTTCGAGTACTATATCGAGGACGGTGAAATCGTCCCATGGCTGACCACGGAGGAAGAAAACGCTAGGCAGCAGATACGCAAACGCAACAGTGAAAACTGTTTCCCCAAGGAGGAAAAAGAAAACGTCGAAAAGCTCCTACAGAAAATGCACAAAAAAGGAGACAGAATACCAAATAAAAAGTCCTTTTAAGGACTGCAACCAGTCATGCCTGGAGCCTGCACCAACAAAGGAAACATGCACAAAGGACAGCCGCCGACCGATCCCCAGCTGGAGTGGGATTACGAAAAGTCCTTATAAGGACTGCAGCCAGACGAGCCAGGAGCCTACTCAAACAAAGAAAACCACAAGAACAGAAGAGCACAAAGGATAGCCGCCGACCACTGCTGACATCACAGACACAAAAGCTACATCACCAGTAAGAGATAGGACTCACAAGACAAGAATTAGGGTGAATAAACCCACAAAAACCACGATCCTCAATAATAACCACAGCTGATGAAGCAGGTTAGACGAGGACGAATTTTGAAATTTTGTTTTTTTGAAATGGAAATGGAAATGGGAATTGAATGAGTATAGTCAAAGGTGGAGAAAAGTCTGATTAACAAGAAATGGAACGATTGGCTAGCTAATTACTTACGTGGAAGTCCAAAGCGAAAGCTTGATTGGTGGATGTCATCTGCAGACTGACCGTTCCTGGTTTGTGCGGGCAGCGGCAAGGGGCGAACGAAATGCCCAAAACATTGAAGTGACGAATTAAAGCAGCCATGAGCAGGAAGTGGCGATTTCTCGGGTGAGCCTAGTCTCAGAGCGATATGGCTCTGCTGAGCAGGAAACGATACTTATCTGGGAATGAATCCTCAGAGATAGGGTTCACCAAAGTTGAGTGAAGTTATTTTCCATACCACATGTAACCAGAACACTAGTAATTATAGAGGGAAATTGAACACCTAACATAGTGTTTTCTCAGTTAGTGGATTCCTGTAGAACTTTAACATTAACATTGTGATCGTGAAAATCCATGACAATTACCAAGAAACATTTTTGTTTCAAGTGACAATGATCCGTATTTCACGATACAAGGATCGTTAGATCGCAGAACTGTAGTGACATTTAGTTACACGGTGTGTGACAGATTCAGAGTCAGTATTGGACTATATCCATTTGTGGTGACCAGATATCTGGATTATCAGGGAGCTACTGGAGGAAGTCCTCACCTGGCCGGAGTGAAACATCTTTTGGTGAGGTCATTGTGTACTGAGCTATGGTGATGTTGTGTGGCCATTACTGGGATGATCAGACTTTGCTCCCGAGCTGTTCGGTCTGATTCTGCAGAGACACTAGAGTATACGACATACATTCTACACCTGCACTTCACACATACATACACTTTTCTTCATTAAATTAATTTGTTATGAATTTTAGAAGCTAGAGCTGTGTGGTATGTTGTGTTGGAGAAGAATGAGAGGGGGCATGGTCCAGTGGTGAGAGAGAGAGAGAGAGAGAGAGAGAGAGAGAGAGAGAGAGAGAGAGAGAGAGAGAGAGAGAGAGAGAGAGAGAGAAAGAGGGATCCAGTGACTGACGGGGTGTTGTGGACGGAAGTCTAGTGGATTCTCCAGAATAATGATATGGGGTTAAAAGACACTAAAGAATTACGACAGCGTGGGATACATACGTTCCGGCTGCACTTTGTGCATACCGAGAAGTACACACATATGTACGGGAACTGCACCAGCATAACTGTTGTTCGGGCATCCAATCATGGGAATATTGGAAACTTTACTTCGTACATGGACTGATGATTCATTGTTTCCTGGAGGAATTCCTTGGTTCCCAGAAACTCTAGATATTAAATCAAGCATTTGAGCCAGTGCTAGCTTAATTAATTATAACCTGCAAGATCACATATATGAAGAGGAACTCATTATCCTTTATCTCTTTGGGGCACTACTCCAAACATATCCGACAACCGTGTATTATCTAATAGACGGAAACCATGTTTTGTCTAGAAGATAGAAACCATTCATTTTCTAATACTAAAAGACAGACACCATTTATTGTCTAATAGATAGAAACCATGTATTATCTTAATAGCTAGAAACCAAACATTATCTAATAGATGAAAACCGTGTATTATTTAGAAGATAAACAGAATGCATTATCTGCAAGATAGAAATAATGTATAATATAGACAAGGGGTGGGCAAACTACGACCCGCGGGCCGCATGCGGCCCGGCAACTGATATTATTCGGTCCTCGAGAGCATTTAGAAATCAACATTTTTACTTCGCTTTTAAGTTATTTTGTTGAATTTTACAGAATTTAATGTATCGTTGCGATTGTTTTAACATTTTTGATAACATTTCTTTCTAATTTTCTATTTTTTTTTTTAAACAGTCCTTGACCTTCGTAATGTAATGCTAAAATGCGAATTCATCGATTTTAATATAGAGACATATTTATCAACATGTAAAAATTAATTCCTGTGAATAAAATGATGTATTTTGCAAGAAAGTATTACATTTAAAGTTTTTTTTTTTTCTGTTATAAATTATTTACACATTTACAATCTTCAAATTAATTTATTTCTTGTAGTAGTCTTGATATATTTCTGAAATTTATTCTGAATTTATTCCTTGTTTTCCGAATATTTTATTTTCACACACAGCTGGGAGTAGGTTTTGTTTCATTTCCTTGTTAAAGTTTCGAAAAAAATTCTAACTGTTAGAATTTTATTAAAACAATTGGTATCACTTTAAACAAAAACATAAGATTGAAGATGAATGCCTTGTTTTTAATGATGAATGGACAACCAAGTACTGTCTTATAAAAGTTGGTAGCAAATCTTTTTGCATGTTGTATCGTGAGTCAGTGGCTGTCTTCAAGGAGTACAATTTAAAAAGACATTATCAAACAAAACATTCCGATTTCGGATACAATTTAACAACCGAAGAGAGGAAAGGAAATGCCTGGAGTTTGTGAGGAATTTGGAGAAACAGCAAACTGTTTTAAATAAAGTCTTCAATTCATGGCGGTGACAGAGAATTGTAAAACAGAACAAGCCATTTTCTGATGGTGAGTTCATCAAGGATTGTTTGCTAGATGCAGTAAACATTATGTGTCAAGAACAAACAAAAAACAAACTTGACAACATTACATTATCAAGGATAACTATGGTCAGTCGTGTTGAAAAGATAAATGACAATTTGATGCATAAACTTCAAGATGCAAGTAAACAATTTGTGTGGTACTCTCTTGCATTGGATGAGAGTACCGATGTACATGATACTACCCAATTATTGATATTTATACGTGGAATAAACACTTCTTTCAAACTCACTGAAGAGTTACTGAGTGTTGAGTCACTCAAAGACGTAACTACAGACCATGATATATTCAATGCTGTTACTAACTGTATTGAGAAAAAAAAACTGGGTTGGTTTGGAACAAGATGGCAAGTGTTACAACTGACGGAGCTCGTGCTTTAACTGGAAAAAATGTAGGTCTGGTAAAGTTGATAAGTGATCAGATTAAAGCAGAATATCCTGACCACACGTTATTACAACTCCACTGTGTGATCCATCAAGAAAGTCTGTGTAAAACTGTTTTGAATGTCAAGCATGTTATTGACTCAGTTGTCAGTATCATCAACCTCATCAGATCAAGAAGATTTTATCACAGACAGTTCAATGCATTATGTGACGATTTGGAAACTGAACATTCCGATGTCCTGTACCACACCAGTGTTCGGTAACTGAGTCTCAGCAATGTGTTGAGGCGAGTGTGGGACCTCAGAGAAGAAATAGTGATGTTCCTAGAGATGAAGGGCATTGAATGTGACTTTAATACTAACATTGTCAATAAAGAATGTAAGTTATACTTTATGTTTGCCATTGAAATTATGGAAAAGTTAAATGAACTGAATGTCAAACTTCAGGGCAATTGTGTGTTTGCATATGAATTGTATGTACATGTAGAATCATTTGAGGCAAAACTCTCACTGTTCTTCAGACAAGCAAGTGAGAAAAGGTTTTGTCACTTCCTTTTGCTGAAACAAGAAACCATTCTTGTGAAATGACTGAAAAGTACAAAGCCCAATTGGATGCATTGACTGAAGAATTTGGATGGAGTTTCCAAGATTTCAAGAACTTAGTTCAAGAACACAGTTCAATATTCTCAGTTCCCCTTTTAGTGCAGAAGCTGATACAGCCACAGAGGACATACAGTTGGAGCTGCTTGACTAGCCAGCAGATCATGACCTGAAAGAGAAATTCAAGTTAGATGGTTTGCTGGATTTCTATGGATATTATCAGAAGAATCATTTCCCAACTTGACAAACTTTGCATCTAAACCTTTATCATTGTTTGGATCAACATACATTTGCGAACAAGCATTTTCTTGCTTGAAGATCAAGAAATCTAAGAATAGGTCTTTATTGTCGGACTGCAACTTGCATGCTGTTATGCGAATTTCAACAAGTAAACTTGCTCCAGATATCAAGAATATTGTCAAAAATTGCAAGCAGTTACATACATCTCATTAGAAGTAAACAATTGTAGTGACAATGTAGTCGCTGTGTCTAAATTAAAGCCATTGTTAGATAATAAAACAAATTTATTTTAATAAAAAATTGTAAAATATTGTTATCAAATTAGTAAATGTTTTTGTCCATATTGTAAAATATAATGTATAAGTGTATAAGTAAAATAAAATTGCAATAATTAGTTATTTATACTGTTTAATAACCTATAAATAATTCGTAATTACTTATTGTGATAGGCTGCTGTAAACAAAGTGGACATAATATATATGCGGCCCCCAAATAGCTTTACATTTGTCAATGTGGCCCTACGCACAAACAGTTTGCCCACCCCTGAAATAGACGATAGAAACCATGTATTATCTAATAGATAGAAACCATGTTTCATCTAATAGATAGAAACCATATATTATCCAAATGATTAAATTCCATGCATTATATAGAACAGTGGTTCTCAACCTTTGTTGGCCCGTGCCCCCCTTCACCATATTTTCAGAACGTCATTCCTCCCCTTTCGTATTTGCTACCTAAAAATCCTGCCCCCGCCCCTACACAGTATACGTAATATTCAGTCATTCATTCATTCATTCATTGGCACCTTGCCGTCTTGACAGACGATAGTTTGTGCTTTAAAAAGGCATAATAACTCTTAACTATGGCGGTAGCGAGTGTGACTGATAAGGCCAATTTGCGCTGTAAATGTCCGTTCACAGTGGGTGCATGTGAACACGTGGTCATTTCCACCATCATGCACCATCTTACGTCTCAAACGCTTGGTGTGTGACTTTTCTGCAATAATTTTCTCCTTTGACTTTATTCCATTTCTGATATTTGCCCTCCATGCAACACGTTCAGCGGCGACTTGCTCCCAATGTGCATTATCAATGCCTGTATCAATCATGTCCCGCTTACACACATCTTTGTATCGTAGTAGAGGCCGACCCTGAGATCTCTTACCCATCTGTAATTCACCAAAAAAGATATCCTTTGGTATTCTACCATCATCCATCCGCCTAAGATGTCCTATCCATGTAAGTCTACGAAGACTGAGCATGGAATAAACTGTCACACAACCTGATCTTTCCAATACTTCAGTATTTGTGATTTTGTCTTGCCACTTAATACCAAGAATTCTTCGCAGACACCGCATATGAAAGCTGTTTAAATTGTTCTCTTGGTGTGAGTAAGTTGTCCAGGTTTCACTGCCATAGAGAAGAGTACTAAGGACACAGGCTTGGTAGACAAGGACTTTTGTTTTGGCAGTAAGCTTCCTGTTCTCCCAGACTCTTTTTCTTAACCTGTTCATTGTTGTTGCTGCCTTACCAATCCGGATGTTGATTTCCTGATCTAGGGATAATTTGCTATTTACCACCGATCCTAGATATGTAAAATGGTCTACTATCTCTAGTTCGGCGTCGTCAATAAAGATTGATGGTACCCCATGTGCACCTTGTGACATAATCTGTGTCTTCTTTTTGCTAATTGTTAAACCAAATTCAGAACAAGCATTGGAGAATGCAGATAGTAGACATTGCAATTCTTCCTCAGAGTGGGTCGTAACTGCAGCATCATCTGCAAAAATCAACTCTCTGATCAGTACCCTCCTAATTTTGGTCTTGGCCTTCAATCTCTGAGCATTGTAGAGGCCGCCATCTGAGCGTGAGTGAATGTATATACCAATAATACGTATATACGTAATAATGGAAGCTATATTTAATAGCACATACTAAAACAAGTCTAGACGTCCACATAAAACATGATTTGTGGGTCTACTTACTTTATAAATTGGATTTTAGAAGGGTGAAACATAGAGAACCGTACAGTATGAACGATAGCATGAAGATAGCATGAAGATAGCATGGATCTGGAGAGCTCGTGCTACTTAAAAATAAGTGCAGATGAGCAGCACCCTCTGCATGACGCTATATTCAGAGAAAAGGGTGACAGGCTAAAGAGGGGCAAATCATGGATGGGTCGGGCGGAAGATGTCGTCAGACAGGTCTGCAGTCTTACCAGTATCAACCCCGGCAAGGAATGGGTGCCGGTGCCTCCAGCTTTTAAGTGCACTTTCTCCTGCATTATCACACTCGACAGACGGTGTAGAGAGCAGAACCCTGCCGCTGTCAATGCAGAGGTTAACGCGCTCATCTATGAACACTCAGATAGCCCCGAAGTGCTCATCTATACAGATGGATCTGTTGTAAAGCAGCAGAGAAGTGCGTGGGCATTTACAGCCCGTTCAGCGGGCCGAACCGTTCAAGAATCCAGTGGTGCCCACTCTATGACCACGAGCAGCATGACGATGGAGGTGATGGCAGTTACACAGGCTTTCATATGGCTGGAATCACAGCATTATACCAACGTGTGTGTACTAAGTGATTCAATGAGCATGATTCAGAAGGTCGAAGCTGGATCTGTACATAGACAGTGGACTGAATCGCTGCGGAAGTCTGGTGTCCGTAAAGTCACCTTCATCTTCGTCCCGGGACATGCGGGAGTCGAGGGAAATGAACGAGCTGACAAACTGGCTGGCTCTGCACCCCCTGTAGATGGCCAGCCCATGGATCGTGCCGATGTTATTAACGTCCTTAAAGATTTGGCGAGAACAGAGGATTTTGACGTCAGTGATTCCACATCGCTGTCCAGGATTAAAGATCTGGGAGTAAGAATCGGCACAGCCAGACGCGAGAGGTACATCGAGAAAACAAAGCGCCTCGTCAACCAACACAGAACTGGCACTATTAGCCACCGGACGCTGATGCATATGCTGGGGGGGGGGGGGGGGATCTGAGCACCTATGGACATGTCCGGAGTGCAATGAAGATACCCCAACTGATAACTGATAACTGATAACAGTATGAAGGGAAAAACAATATCAAGTAATCGGTTCTTAAATAATCTTAATTCCCCTCTGGAAACCCTAAAATTCCCCCCAGGGAGGGGTGGGGGGTGGGGGTGGGGGGATTTCCCACCGGTTGAGAACCACTGATCTAGAAGATATAAATAATGTATAATTAGCTATTATATAGACTGAACTGGACAATGTATTATTATTATTATTATTATTATTATTATTATTATTATTATTATTATTATAATTATTGTGATTATTTGTATTATTATTATTAATTTTATTTGATATCAAAGCGTTTTGCAGTGGACAAAGGGCATGTTTGTTACAACATATTGGTTTAATATAGAACAAGCAGTCAGACAGGGTTACATTTCATCCCCTTTTTTGTTGAGCTTGTGTATTAAAAGCATAATGAGGAATGTAAATCAAATCAAATCAAATCAAATCAACTTTATTAGGGTCACAAATTGGGCGCGCAGGCCCGTCTTACATTCGGCCCTTCCAATCACTCGTCTTTCGTTCATCAAGAGCATTATACATTTACATAGGAAGATAAGATAAACATTGTGAAATGAATGTTGTAAACATAAACAAGGCTAATTACCATGTTATGAAGCCCATCTCCCACCTATCCATACATCACCCCACCCACACAACACCCCCACCTACCCACACACACGCGCACCAAGGGACACATACACACCCCCACCTACCGACACACACGCACACCAAGGGACACATACATACCCCACCAACCGATCCATCCCCCTCCCGCACATCCCCCACCCACACACACTGCCCTCGCCTGATCCCCCAACCAAAACACACTCGCCACCCACAAACATTCCCCCACCAACCCACACATCCTACGCCCATCCACATACACATACTACCCCACACATCCTCTCCCCACCCACACCTCAAACCACCCATCCCCCAGCCACATCTCCATCGACAACATATTCCCCACCCATGCACACAATCCCCCACCAACCCACACATCGCACATCCACTCACACATTCCCAAACCATACACACACATCCCCACCAACTGACATGTCCCTACCCCCACCCCACACACACACATCTCTCTAACCACCCATACATCCCCAATCCACTAACACACACCCCACCACCCACACATACAACTTCCACCCACCCACACATGCCTTAACCTAATCCCCCACCCGCACATCACATACACCTCCTATCATGCACTATTCCCAACCCACGCACCACACACACACATATCCCTCACCAACACATCCCCACTTACACACCACACACATATCCCCCACCCAGATACCACACAATATTCCCACCCACACCCACACAGATACCCTTACCCATCCACCCCACATACCCCCACTCACACAACACAAAAACAAAACAAAACACAAAAATCCCCCACCCACACACACATACCTCACCCACACAATATCCCCAACCAACACACCACACACCTCTCCCCACCCACACACGCATTCCCTACACGTCCACCAACACACACTCACTCACGCATACATTCTCCACTACGCACCCACACCCCCCCCCCCCCCCAACCAAACATCTCTCGATCACAATACCCCTACCCCACACACATCCTCCACCCACTCACACATCCCACCCCGACACATACAACTCCCTCACCCACTTACACATCCCTAAGCCACTCACTCACACACCCCCACCCACACATTCCCCATCCAAACACACACATCTCCCACCAACACTCCCCCACATACTTCCCCCAACCACCACAATCCCCTACTCACCCATACATATACCCCATTCATACGCACATTCCCCGCACCCATCACACACATCCCCCACACCACACACTATCCTCCACCCATACCTCCACAAACATACCCTCCACCCACACATCATTCACACATCCCCCACCAACACACCGCACAAATATCTCAAACCCACACACCATACACTTCTCCCCACCCGCCCTTGCATCCCCAATCCACCCAACACAATCCCCTACCCACACAACCCCGCCTCCTACACATACTTCCTCAAACCGTCCACACATCTCCACCCACATAAACACACATCCCCTGCATCCGTCCCATACACATATCCTCCACCCATACACACATCCCCCACACCCATTCCAACACCCCTACTTTCACACCCACACATCCATCCACACATCCCACCAACACCCACAAATACCACTACCCACCAAAACCAACACACCCCAACCCATCCAAACGCATACCCCCACCCACACACACCCCACCCACACACACCCCACCCACACACCCCCCACACACACACCC
The DNA here is from genome assembly GCA_963921405.1 of Cepaea hortensis. Taxonomy (NCBI): domain Eukaryota; kingdom Metazoa; phylum Mollusca; class Gastropoda; order Stylommatophora; family Helicidae; genus Cepaea; species Cepaea hortensis. The sequence goes on from OY992894.1 coordinate 32,755,834, forward strand.
ACTACCCACACATATCCCCCACATACACTCACACTTCCTCACATCTAGACACATACAAAATGTCTCACGATAGTATTGAAACTAGTATGAAGAAACCCTCACACTTTACTCACACATATACACTGACACTTGTCATGAGCAGTCTCATAAAAATGTTAAACATGGAGAAAAATGTGTACATAAAATGTATGTGACGTAAAAATAGTGATGCTCTCTCTCTCTCTCTCTCTCTTTCTCTCTCTCTCTCTCTCTCTCTCTCTCTCTCTCTCTCACACACACACACACACACTCACTCACTCTCACGCTCACACATTCACTCTTCCGCTCATTCATTCACTCTCCCGCTCATTCACTCTCCCGCTCACTCATTCACTTTCCCGCTCACTCATTCACTTTCCCGCTCACTCATTCACTCTCCCGCTCACTCATTCACTCTCCCGTTCACTCATTCACTCTCCCGCTCACTCATTCACTCTCCCGCTCACTCATTCACTCTCCCGCTCACTCATTCACTCTCCCGTTCACTCATTCACTCTCCCGCTCACTCATTCACTCTCCCGCTCACTCATTCACTCTCCCGTTCACTCATTCACTCTCCCGCTCACTCATTCACTCTCCCGCTCACTCATTCACTCTCCCGCTCACTCATTCACTCTCCCGTTCACTCATTCACTCTCCCGCTCACTCATTCACTCTCCCGTTCACTCATTCACTCTCCCGTTCACTCATTCACTCTCCCGCTCACTCATTCACTCTCCCGCTCACTCATTCACTCTCCCGCTCACTCATTCACTCTCCCGTTCACTCATTCACTCTCCCGCTCACTCATTCACTCTCCCGCTCACTCATTCACTCTCCCGCTCACTCATTCACTCTCCCGCTCACTCATTCACTCTCACACGTTCTGTCTCTCATTCACACTCACTGACTCGCTCGCTCAAACTACAGTAATGAACATTAGTTTATATTATGCATGATAAAATCAAATGGTATTTAACTGATAATATGACAGATGAGAATACACAAACATATGGATTCGCGTGTTACATAACATGCGTGTTACATGACATGCATCTGCTCAGCTCTCTCTCTCTCTCTCTCTCTCTCTCTCTCTCTCTCTCTCTCTCTCTCTCTCTCTCTCTGTATTCTTTCATATACACACACTCACACGCATGCACGCGCTCACACACATACACTAACACATCAACTCTCCCACTGTCTAACTCTCTAACACACAATCCTTCACACACACACACACACACACTCTCTCTCTCAATCACACTCTCTCACACATACACATACACATGAACGCATGCACATGAACGCACGCACGCCTACATTCCCTCACTCACTCTCACACATACACGTACGAATGCATGCACTGACACATTCCCCCACCATTTCTCGCTCAATCACTCTCTCCACACACACGCATGCACGTGCGCACACACGCATCCACTCTCTCCCTCTCTCTAACACCCACTTTCTCTCTCTCTCTCTCTCTCTCTCTCTCTCTCTCTCTCTCTCTCTCTCTCTCTCTCGCTCCCACACGCACACACATATATAGTGAACAATTATAGTTAAACAATTATAATGAACAATTATACTGAACAATTATACCAGTAAATGAATTATGGTGGCATATAGTCGGTATGGATTAAGTATTGAAAGAGTTTTCGGTTAAATGTGTAGGGACTCATTGGAGTTTTCAGATCTGGAGGCAGATCATTCCATAAGTGAGCACCAGAATAGGCGAAACATGTTTTGTATAGGTTCAATCTAGGCTTTGAGACATGTAACAAATTTAGGCGCTTGCTGTTCATTGCATTAGATTGAATCAGCGGCAGAAGATACTCTGGGGTATTTTGAGATATAATTTTATTCACTAATTTGGCTTTGTTGAAAAGGAAGCGCTTTTGTAGTGGTAGAAGTCTTAGATGACTGTACAAATTATTACTTTCAACGTGCTTTATGCCAGAAACCAGACGAATAGCTCGGTTTTGTAGAGAACATAGTCGTTTTAAATTAGATTTAGGGCAACCATCCCAAACTGTGGAACAGTAATCGAGATGTGATTGGATATAGCATGTATAGAATATTTTTCGTGTGCTTTCGTCCAGGAAGTGCTGAATTTTAGCAAGTTGGTAAACTTTTTGTGCTATTTTCTTGGTAAGAGCGTGAACATGAGAGCTCCAGTTCAAATGGCTGTCTATTAAAAGCCCTAGTGTTTTATGTTCAGTCACATTAACTATGGGTAACGTGCCCATGCGGAGTTCGAGCGGTGATCCAGTTATGGCTAGTGTCTGTAGTTTTTGTCTGGTCGTTATTAGCATGGATTTGGTTTTGTCGATGTTAATTTGCATGCGGTTTTCATTGCTCCATCTAGTAAGATTATCAAGTTCCTTTTGTAAAGAATTCTCTAATTCACTACGGTTTTCTTGACTAGTATATATAGTACAGTCGTCTGCAAATAGATCACAAGTTGTATTGATATATAAAGGAAGATCATTAATATAAACTGCAAAAAGCAGCGGACCTAGTATTGAGCCCTGAGGCACACCAATATTAAGCTGTGTGGGTCTTGATAGACAGTTGTTGAAGGACACGACTTGTTGCCTGTCGGATAGAAATGACGTAATTATGTTCACCATGTTGGTGCTTGTCTTCATTTGCTTTAGTTTTCTAATTAAAATATCGTGATCTACCATATCAAAAGCTTTTTTAAAGTCTACAAACACCGCTCCACAAATTCTACCGTTGTTGATGTTTAAGTGCCAGTTATCGGTCATTTTTGTTAGAGCACTATGGCAAGAATATTTAGGTCGAAACCCAGATTGACTGTTAATTATTAGATCATTGTTAATTAAATGGTGTAACGTTATTTTATGAATGTGTTTTTCTAGTGGTTTTGATAGCGACGATAGTAAGGAAATAGGTCTATAATTACCCAAAACACTATTATCGATTGAGCCATTTTTAATTAGCGGAAACACTTTAGCAATTTTAAATGCAGATGGAAAGTAGTTTTTGGCCAGGCACTGGTTATATATGAACGTTAAGGACTCGCTAATGACTGGTGCAGCACAACGAAGAATTCTATTACTGATACCATCTAGGCCGTGTGAGTTTGTTGATTTGAGGTTCAAGAGATATTTATAAACGTCTGCAACAGACATTAAAGGAATCTCAGCGGGAATATTTCTGGTGCACTTCTCCTCACAGAATGATGTCAGTGAACTTAAATTACACGATGAGTCTGGTATTGAAGACTTTAGATTCTCTATTTCCGATTGAAAGAAACAACTGAATTCATTGCATGTTATAGAATTTGCTATTGCTGATTCTGTAGGACGTTTCTTATTGGTTAGCAAGTTAATAGCCTTCCATATATTTGTACTGTTTGAATTATCTACAATCAAATTTTTAAAATGATCTTTTTTAATCCTACGAATTTCATATTTAACTTTATTCCTTAGTCTGCGGTAATTGATGAAGTCTTTATTTTTGTGTGCTGTATCTCGCTCTCTCATGATTTGCAGCACTTCTCTAGTGACCCATGGGGATTTATGTTGATTTTTGACTCGAACTTCTTTGATTGGCACGTGTTTATCGAACACATTGTACACTGTCTTCGTCCAGAAAGCTAATGCATCGTCCGGGTCAGGAAGTTGGTAAACGTGATCAAGGGCTGCTTTTCTTAAGTCTTGCAAAAATAAATCTTGGTTGAATGCTTTATAATTCCTAAATTTGATACTTACATGTTTATGTTTAAGAGGTTTGAACCCAATTCTTGACCATGTACAACATACCGGGTAGTGGTCACTAACTGTACAAACAGGAACAGAACATTCAATAATATTATCTGGACAAGTAACATATATATGATCAATTGTAGTTGAGGATGTGTCAGTAACCCTTGTGGGACGGTTTATTAGTTGTTTGAAATTGTAAGAAAGAATGATATCGTCCCATGTCTGGTTGGATTTACTAATATCTATGTTGAAGTCACCTAGTATCATAACTTCTCTACCTGCTGTAAACACTCTATCCATCATTGTAGTGAAGCAGTCATACCAACTGTACCCGGCACAAGGATTCCTATATAGGTATCCAATGAGAAACGGTTGTTGGCTGGCTGGCTTCACCTCTAACCAAACACATTCTATCTCTACTGTCTCGAGATCACTTCTACGGGACCAGTTGAGAGAATTGGAAATGTATACAGCAATACCTGTCTCTAATTTTTGATTTGCATCTTTCCGAATTACTTTAAACCCCTTAAGTGAGATTTCGGAGTCGGTTATTTTGTCGTTAAGACGACTTTCTGTGATTCCAAACACATGGAACTGTTTGGACAGTATTACCGAGAGCTCAGGTAATTTTTTTTTTTTTTTTTTTTTTTTTTTTTTTTTTTTTTTTTTTTGTAGAGAAAACATGGACAGCAAATAATACAATTCTATTGTGATCGAAGCGGCAGAAATACCCCAACTTCGCTAAGCTATTGATACAGTACTACCAGCACTATCACAGATTGGAGCAAGAAATCTAATATAGTCAGTCATTGCAAGAGCAGTTTGTCCGGAACGTACAGGGTAAAGGGAATACAGTGAAAGCTAAAGACAAGTGTATTAGAGACATAAATGAATATTATGTGGAGGACAAAGTGGAGGTGCATGAGAAAATAAAGGATAGCTCGGCTTGGGGCAAAGGGTGAAAGAAAATATAACAAGAATAAGAGCAAAGTGAACAACGCAACAACAACCGATATAACAATCATGTCAACAGATGTTAATTGGAAAGAAATTAGTGTTCAATAACTAGGGTCACCTCCGACAAGCTTTGTAAATATATTCACAGAAATTATAATAAAAACAAATATTTCTGTGCAAAACTAAAGCATTAAACCCTTAATAAATGGGAGCAGATAGAACAATAAATACCAGAGTATAAAGAGCAAGTAGCTTTGCTGTGGCAACAAAAGGGTGTGAAACTTGGACATTTTGCAGCAAATCAGCTGAAAAGCACACATACTCATCATCTTGCGCCATGTCGATAAGCGTGGGCGATCATGTTTCGCCATCTTACACGATCACCAGAGTCGTGGACCAGCTCTGTTTTCTTGGCTCGACCATGCAATGTGGTAGACTGTCTGCGTCTAATTTCTCTAATCAGTTTGTGGGGTTTTCATTTTCTTGTAGGACATGCTCATTGGTTTTCCTCTATCAAACTACAAAACATTACTTTCTTGGCGTCTGGAAACAAGGTAGTTTGCCATTGCTTTCCTTCTAACCAGTGACTGTACTGGTCGATGATCGTTACCATTGAATACAAATGTTACAGAAGAGTATTGAAAATGATTGGGTAGGGAAAGAAGTCTGAGATCTTTCCAGCAAAAATTCAGTATTGAAGAAGATTGATTATTGGGACGGATTAAAATGAGAAAATATGAAATTTGTGGTATTAAGAAGATTGAATAGTGGGACATATTAAAGTAAGAAAACATTAAATTTGTGGTATGAAGAAGATTGGTTAGTCGGACAGATTAAAGTGAGAAAACATGAAATCTGTGGTATGAAGAAGATTGATTAATGGGACAGATTAAAATGAGAAAAATTAGATTTGTAGTATGAATAAGAGATGAATGCCTGGAATATAGAGTATAGAGGTTGGTGTACCGAGGAAGCGGTCAAGTAATGGACCGCGTTGTAGATGGATTGAAGATGTGATAGATAATTTTCACGAGGCAGCAACAGGGGCAGGACATCTGACTTATGATAGAGAGAATACAAAGAATGACTCACCAAAACACAAGAAGTAGACGACAAACTTTAGTAGAACATGGTACAAGTAACAAAGTGGACATTGAGGCCAAAGCCTTGGTCAGCACATAAACAACAAACACACAACGACACAACTATATGAAAAACACTACTTGAAAATACATATTAAACATTCTGGGAGTCTCCGTGGCGAAGTGGTCAAGCCGTTTGATTCAGGCTCCGAAGGTTGTGGGTTCGATTCCGGGCCGCGTCTTTCGGTTTACGAGTGCATTTTTTCGTAGACTCCTGGAGGTTGTCGCTTGAGCTACGGAGTTCGTGCTTTGTGCGACGCTTTCGGCAGCCCGCGCTGCGGAAAGAGACTTAGCCATATGGGATAAAACATCTTACATGCAATACATTCTTTGACACATTATTTACATCTGAAAGTGTGATCTCCACACATTTCCTTCAATGCACATACTCCAGCAGGATTTCGTCTCAGCTCTGAAGGTCGCCGAGAATAAACCTTTCAAACAATTAAACTACTTGTAACAAGTTTAACCCATCAACGTCGTATTGACATTGTCATTTAATTCTAACCGCCCGCGGCACATGCTTAAGTTCTTGGGCCCTTTCCAGACATGTTTGTTTTCTCGGGAACATGAAAATGTTGCTTTCTGTTCTGTTTACACACGAATAGAACGCTGTATTGGATATAATTGATGTCAGTTGAGTTCGTTCCTGGGTCACCAGTGTACATGTGTTTTGTTAATCATTTCTGCCCTTATTATGTATCTTCGGGTGTAATAACCGGTTTGTTTGGTTGATATTTAAGCATGGCACATGAAGTGAACATAGAAATATAGAAACCTGAACACTGTTTGCGAATGATAATGATACATGTCTCGGTAGTTTGTTTTACATGCATGTTAAGATAATGTGACATAATCTTTTACCGAGAAATTTAACATAAAAGGGGTGGGAGGGGGGAGAGACGAAAAACAAAAGTGGGGGGGGGGGTTGGGGGTTGAGAACGACGAACAATAATTTTCATTCAAAGGGTTACAAATGAGAAATAGAGAGAGAGAGAGAGAGAGAGAGAGAGAGAGAGAGAGAGAGAGAGAGATAGAGAGAGAGAGAGAGAGAGATAGAGAGAGAGAGAGAGAGAGAGAACGAACAAAAGAACGAACGAACGGACTTTATTTTCAAAGGGTTACAAATTGGGCATGCAGGCCCGTCTTGCATTCGGCCCTTCCAATCACTCATCTTTTGTTCATCAATAATGCATAATATATTCACATAGGGAAAAAACATTGTCAAATGAATGTTGTAAACATAAACAATGCATATTACCATGTTATGAGACACATACCCCAACCACCCACCCATCTCCCATCCACCCACCCATCCTTCACCCAACTACACACACACCCAGGCACACATACATGAGCCACCCATCCTCCATCCACACACACCACCACCTAGACACATCTCCCCAAACACACACACACACACCCAGGCACACATACATGAGCCACCCATCCTCCATCCACACACACCACCACCTAGACACATCTCCCCAAACACACACACACACACCCAGGCACACATACATGAGCCACCCATCCTCCATCCACACACACCACCACCTAGACACATCTCCCCAAACACACACACACACACCCAGGCACACATACATGAGCCACCCATCCTCCATCCACACACACCACCACCTAGACACATCTCCCCAAACACACACACACACACCCAGGCACACATACATGAGCCACCCATCCTCCATCCACACACACCACCACCTAGACACATCTCCCCAAACACACACACACACACCCAGGCACACATACATGAGCCACCCATCCTCCATCCACACACACCACCACCTAGACACATCTCCCCAAACACACACACACACACCCAGGCACACATACATGAGCCACCCATCCTCCATCCACACACACCACCACCTAGACACATCTCCCCAAACACACACACACACACCCAGGCACACATACATGAGCCACCCATCCTCCATCCACACACACCACCACCTAGACACATCTCCCCAAACACACACACACACACCCAGGCACACATACATGAGCCACCCATCCTCCATCCACACACACCACCACCTAGACACATCTCCCCAAACACACACACACACACCCAGGCACACATACATGAGCCACCCATCCTCCATCCACACACACCACCACCTAGACACATCTCCCCAAACACACACACACACACCCAGGCACACATACATGAGCCACCCATCCTCCATCCACACACACCACCACCTAGACACATCTCCCCAAACACACACACACACACCCAGGCACACATACATGAGCCACCCATCCTCCATCCACACACACCACCACCTAGACACATCTCCCCAAACACACACACACACACCCAGGCACACATACATGAGCCACCCATCCTCCATCCACACACACCACCACCTAGACACATCTCCCCAAACACACACACACACACCCAGGCACACATACATGAGCCACCCATCCTCCATCCACACACACCACCACCTAGACACATCTCCCCAAACACACACACACACACCCAGGCACACATACATGAGCCACCCATCCTCCATCCACACACACCACCACCTAGACACATCTCCCCAAACACACACACACACACCCAGGCACACATACATGAGCCACCCATCCTCCATCCACACACACCACCACCTAGACACATCTCCCCAAACACACACACACACACCCAGGCACACATACATGAGCCACCCATCCTCCATCCACACACACCACCACCTAGACACATCTCCCCAAACACACACACACACACCCAGGCACACATACATGAGCCACCCATCCTCCATCCACACACACCACCACCTAGACACATCTCCCCAAACACACACACACACACCCAGGCACACATACATGAGCCACCCATCCTCCATCCACACACACCACCACCTAGACACATCTCCCCAAACACACACACACACACCCAGGCACACATACATGAGCCACCCATCCTCCATCCACACACACCACCACCTAGACACATCTCCCCAAACACACACACACACACCCAGGCACACATACATGAGCCACCCATCCTCCATCCACACACACCACCACCTAGACACATCTCCCCAAACACACACACACACACCCAGGCACACATACATGAGCCACCCATCCTCCATCCACACACACCACCACCTAGACACATCTCCCCAAACACACACACACACACCCAGGCACACATACATGAGCCACCCATCCTCCATCCACACACACCACCACCTAGACACATCTCCCCAAACACACACACACACACCCAGGCACACATACATGAGCCACCCATCCTCCATCCACACACACCACCACCTAGACACATCTCCCCAAACACACACACACACACCCAGGCACACATACATGAGCCACCCATCCTCCATCCACACACACCACCACCTAGACACATCTCCCCAAACACACACACACACACCCAGGCACACATACATGAGCCACCCATCCTCCATCCACACACACCACCACCTAGACACATCTCCCCAAACACACACACACACACCCAGGCACACATACATGAGCCACCCATCCTCCATCCACACACACCACCACCTAGACACATCTCCCCAAACACACACACACACACCCAGGCACACATACATGAGCCACCCATCCTCCATCCACACACACCACCACCTAGACACATCTCCCCAAACACACACACACACACCCAGGCACACATACATGAGCCACCCATCCTCCATCCACACACACCACCACCTAGACACATCTCCCCAAACACACACACACACACCCAGGCACACATACATGAGCCACCCATCCTCCATCCACACACACCACCACCTAGACACATCTCCCCAAACACACACACACACACCCAGGCACACATACATGAGCCACCCATCCTCCATCCACACACACCACCACCTAGACACATCTCCCCAAACACACACACACACACCCAGGCACACATACATGAGCCACCCATCCTCCATCCACACACACCACCACCTAGACACATCTCCCCAAACACACACACACACACCCAGGCACACATACATGAGCCACCCATCCTCCATCCACACACACCACCACCTAGACACATCTCCCCAAACACACACACACACACCCAGGCACACATACATGAGCCACCCATCCTCCATCCACACACACCACCACCTAGACACATCTCCCCAAACACACACACACACACCCAGGCACACATACATGAGCCACCCATCCTCCATCCACACACACCACCACCTAGACACATCTCCCCAAACACACACACACACACCCAGGCACACATACATGCATGAGCCACCCATCCTCCATCCACACACACCACCACCTAGACACATCTCCCCAAACACACACACACACACCCAGGCACACATACATGAGCCACCCATCCTCCATCCACACACACCACCACCTAGACACATCTCCCCAAACACACACACACACACCCAGGCACACATACATGAGCCACCCATCCTCCATCCACACACACCACCACCTAGACACATCTCCCCAAACACACACACACACACCCAGGCACACATACATGAGCCACCCATCCTCCATCCACACACACCACCACCTAGACACATCTCCCCAAACACACACACACACACCCAGGCACACATACATGCATGAGCCACCCATCCTCCATCCACACACACCACCACCTAGACACATCTCCCCAAACACACACACACACACCCAGGCACACATACATGAGCCACCCATCCTCCATCCACACACACCACCACCTAGACACATCTCCCCAAACACACACACATCTCCCACCCACCACACATCCCCCACACACATCCTCCTCCCACCAACACACACACCCAGGCACACATACATGCACCCACCCACCAATAACCCACAAACACATCCCCCACCTACACAATCTCCCCACCCACACACACACATCCTCAACCCATCCCGTAACCCATCAACACTCACCCACCAACATATCCTCCACCACACACAGTCAAACACGCCCCCCCCCCCCCCAACCACGCGAGAGAGAGAGAGAGAGAGAGAGAGAGAGAGAGAGAGAGAGAGAGAGAGAGAGAGAGAGAGAGAGAGAGAGAGAGAGAGCGATAGGAACAGATATAAATACTATTATTTTCTGTTAATTGGGAAAGGAGTTTATGATAACGAATATCAAAAACATGCAATATTCCACTTACAAGAAAGACAAGATCTTATTGACTTATAAATCGAAAAGTTGAACACTCTTATATTAATTGCTAAATATCTCTCTAGTATATGAGAAATTGCGATTGAAAGTGTGTGATATTAAAACCGTAGATTCATGGTGTTGTATAGGGTCTATGTTTTAATGACAATGGGGTTTTTTGAAAATATTGCCGTTCCAAGTTTTGTATTCACCCTCTGTGGAGTTCATGCAGCATAAAAGGCAAATACAAAACTTTTTTTTCCCGCGTTTCCATCCTGTTTCAGGATATTCCGGTCAACATCAGCATCTTTCAACTGTATGTTGATTCCTAGGCTAGATTACGCTCATCAGCACGCCACGACTTTCTGAGCGACGGGCTACATACTCTCGTAAGTCACTGACGCGACTCGAACCCCTTCAAATTCTCGTGCGCTCACGTCAACCACGAGAGTATTCGGGGTTACGGAGAAAGCTGCAAACACTCAGCCAGGGAGACCGGCATATACAAAACTTGGAACGGCAATATTTTCAAACACCCCACAGTCATTAAAATACAGCCAATATTATCCTTATTATCAACCTATTAAGAGAGGTGCTAGGCAGGATTGTGTAATGTCTCCAGATCTTTTTTCCCTATGCAGTGAAAATATTTTCAGAAATGTAGAAGATATAAACGGAATCAGCATTGGAGGACGAAACATCAATAACATTAGCTATGCAGATGATACAGTATTGATTGCAGACAATGCACAAGATCTACAACAATTAGTAGACGCGGTTTTGGTACACAGTGAGCGGCTGAGGTTGGAATTAAATTGTAAGAAGACACAGGTTATGGTCGTCACTAGGAAGAACAAAGTACCACAATGTAATATACAAGTAAATGGGAATATTCTTCAACAAGTGAATCGGTACAATTATCTCGGAACAGTCATAACATCTGATGGGAGATGACTTGCGGAGATTAGAACAAGAATCGCCAAGGCAAAAGTAGCCTTTAGCAAGATGAAAAACATTCTGACCAATAAAAAGATGTCAATTGTAACGAGAAAAAGAATGTTAAGGGGATACATAGAGCCTGTTCTTTTGTATGGATGTGAAACTTGGACAATGTACAGTCAAGCTGAAAAACATCTGATGGCTGCAGAAATGTGGTTTCTGAGGAAAATGCAAAGAATACCATGGACAGACAGAAAAACCAATGACCAAGTACTACAGGAAACAAATGAAAATCGTAAATTGATTAGAGAAATTAGACGTAGACAGTCACAATTTTTCGACATGTTATGAGAAGAAATGAATTAGAGAACTTAGTGACAACTGGCAAGATCAAAGGGAACAGACCAAGAGGAAGACCGACAGGAAAATACATGGATGGCTTGGCCATATGGCATGGACAAGACAAGAACGCTGAGTTGATCCACGACGCTGGTGATCAAGTGAAATGGCTAGTCATGACCGCCCACGCTTTCCGGCATGGCACATGATTGATTGATTATCCTTATCTAGGTCCACACTGTGTATCAGATGCCGGCAGACATAATATATTAATAATACTAATATAATAATGCCGGCCTCCCTGGCGAACGCGTTATTGACATTCTCTGTAATCCCGTATATCCACGCAGGGTAGCGCAGCTACACGAGATTCGGTAGCGGATCGCGCCGCGTTAGTTACTTACGGGGGTATGTGAGCCGGTCGCCCAGAAATCAATGGCAAACTACTGAGCGTAATCTTAGCAAGACATCAACAACAGCGATAAAATGCTGGTGTTGACAGCGATGACCTGTAAATAGGATATGCGGGGGTAAAATATAATAATTTATCCCAAAACAGTTTTCTACTATGGGTGTGTAATATGATAGCGCCATTATAATTTATTGACCCGAGAGCAAGACTGAATAGGTGGCCATTCTATCCGTCACTTTGGCTAGCGACGAGCCCAGGGGTCTAACCCGCGTCCCACCGTAGTCATGACATCACCAGCGCTGTTCGGTATCAGCTTCGCGTACGCGCCAGTCTCAGTTCATATATGCACTATGATGTTATGTTTTCTTCATAGTTTTCATGCATACGATCACCATAAAGTGCACACAGCACGGAGGAACTAGCCGTGACTGACGAAACTTTAATGAACAACACACACATAATAATGCTGTAATTTTGTGCCAATATAGTACCTTGCGGTGTATGGCAGAGGGGTCTTTGAGCCTGAGGAATTAAGGCCTCCTGGCTAGTGCAGTCGCCGCGAATTGTGCAGGTTAGGATTATCTTTTACATAATAATACGATCTTCGAAAGAAGTGTCAAATTTCGTCTTATCATCATTGTGACGAAACGCGTTTATCTGTCTTGGGTCGTAAAGATCCCGCACTATTTTGGCGCGTCATCGGGGGACTTTCCCAGCTAAAAATAGACTGAGGGAAGCCGATGGAGGAATTACTATCTAGAATCTTCTCGAAACACCGGAATTTGAGTGACCCGTGAGGCTGGGTATCGCACTAAATTCTCGTGCAGAGAGATCTAGAAATTCTAGGCGGGGAATGACGGTTTCCCGAGAAAGTGTCTTTTCTCAAGAAGCACTATCTTCTCGTGCGCATTGAGTTGGCACGAGTGGGGAAATTGGCTAAACCTTTCATTCACTTCTACTTTGCTCGGAGAGAGCAGACGCAGGCCTTGTGAGCCAAGTTTGTGTGGCGTCTCACCTCAACCATGATTCGGCTGACTGTTATGGAAAGGAAGCTGAGAAGCCCTTGAACAGTTCTGAAGCTGACTGGAAATCTGGTTCTTAACATTCAGGTACATATTTGTTTAAATCATTTAACTTTGTAAGTGTGTACCACACGCCATTGTTCTAACCTCATTACCTATGCGGATGTCCTTGCATACTAATTAGCAAACCGATCGATAACGCGGTTGATGGCTAATCGTGTGTTTGTTTACTGCGTGTTCGCGAATCAGCTGTTGGGAACGCAGGAAGGCGATGGGGCTATATGGATGTAAATTATATTTACCATATATTGTAAATCGTTGCATCTATTAGGTTGCTGTGTTAGAATAAAACATAGTTACTTGTGCCTGATAGAAACTTAGATTGATGTCAGTCAGTTGCTGAAGCCAGAAGAACGGTTAGAAAACCAGGTAAGTTGGTAGGTGGAGATTCAGACAAAATTGTGCTTAGTTACTAAGTAAAGGAAGAACTTAGTTTTGTGCCACCAGCAATGATGTAACTATTGTGTAGTAACTTAATAGTGAATTCATTGTGTGGAACACGGGATTTCTGTGGGAAGGTAAGTCTGTATTGGTGATATGTATATATGATGTGGCATTGTGTATATATATTAGGTCATGGCATGTGATACTTCCTGGAGTAATTCCGAACGCCGAATAGGTCGACGCGTGATAACAATGCGTGCCGTCGCGATATACATATGCGTTCTGAACTCTTCTGAGCTATCTTGTTCTTTCATACTGGCGCTAGTGCGAGTGAATGCTAAGGTGCTGGAAGTATGGAAGGATGCAAGGAGGCTGTATGAGACAGGGGACATATAGGATATGGGGGATGTGAAAGCAAGTTGTGAAAGTTTAGGTTGGTAGACCAGACCAACGATGAAGTTCGGTCCCGGCCAAAGGCTAAACCACTTGGGAGGGCGGAACTGGAACATCACCCTTGGAACATGTGGGGAACATGTATTCTCAAGAAGGCTTCTTGACTCTAAGGAAGAGTCTGATAAGAAGAGTTTGCTATGGCGTGGGCAGGTGGTCCCACCAGCAAACAGGCTTGTGTACATATTGGATGTGATCAGGTAATATTCCTATATCCCGAGGGATGGTATATTGATCAATATTATGTTTCTTAATGAATATTGATGATGTTAGGAACGAGTCCAGGGACTCTTTACCTTATTGTTTAGTTCGATTAAATTAGAACTATGATAACAGCCTACTATCACTACTGACGCTAGCGACGACTGGTAGATGATTAGGGATAGGGGAGACCTACGATCAGACTCGTCATTCTGATTTCTTGCTCTGTTTGACGGGCGGTTCTGTGAGGCCAGCTGACAATACTGAACCCATGCTTTACTACTCTCCATATAGAGATAATGCTTTAGTTATATACATAACTAAGTAGCATGACTGAGGGTTGAGTAGTCATTGGTAGGATGCATGTGGACTAATGTTTGGGCCAGTATACTCTCACCGGTCGCTCTTCCTTTTCAGGAGTTTGCCTGTTGAGGAACCAGTCAACTATAATTGTCGTTGGCAGGAAACCACTTCGTGTGACACAGCGAAGGGTTCAATTCTTTACTTATCACGCCCGACTCAACCACACCATGTACCCAAAGTGATTCACCATGCGTGAAGGTTGCATCAAGTAATCCAGGTGCCCTGAAGGTGCACGTGTGGGACGTGATGGTTTGTGATGTTTTTCTACAGTAGAAGATATTCTATTTCAGCCAGGAACATTTCAGCATTTTGAGTAATCATGCTCAAAGAAAGGAAACACATGACCGTATAGCATTACGGTGGTTCCGCCTCAACGTGGAAAAATGAGATTTAGACACTTGAATGGTTCTTATGACAGCCATAGTGGCAGGTCTTGAGAAGAACTACACCAGCTATTCATTGTAACTTGTGGCAAGTGTTACCAGGTGGAAGGGACAATTGATTATAGTCCAACCTGAATTGGTTTCCGTGAAATAGATGTCTGATTCTGATAATGTACTGTCACAGTATGAAGATTATGAACTGTGTTCGAGTAGGACTCAGTGACATTTCAGTTGCCATATCTGATGCTTCAAGCAATGTTACTGTGAGGGACCATTGAATTGGTCATTGACATTCTTCAATCAGTGTTACTGTGAGGGACCATTGAATTGGTCATTGACATATTCTTCAAGCAGTGTTACTGTAAGGGACCATTGAATTGGTCATTGACAGATTCTTCAAGCAGTGTTACTGTGCTATGATTGATGGACCATTAGATTGGTCAGTGACTACTTAGGTTCATCGAAGTCACGAATACTTGGAGTCAAGTCCAGGAGGATTGTCTCCCACCCAGTGTTGTTAGAGAACTGTGTATTAACATTGACTCCGTGGGAGTGATACAGATGCAGTTGGTCCAGTTGAGTGAGGTCCAGCAGTGACTCTATTGTGGTGGATCCACGCTCTGGAGACGGAGTGGTCTCCAAGGTTCTAGTCATCTCACTGGAAGGAAGCCGTGTGAGTGGCGGACCGACTAGACAGGACATCTGCATCCAATCTACTTCTCACCTGATGATGACAAGTATATCTCTGATTCTGTCTCTACTCTATCTTCTATTTGTGTAAATAGATTATTCTATCAGGATGTTCATTTCAGTTCTATATTCTCAAGGGTAGAATAAACTTTATGTAAGTTGACTTGCTCTTTGTATAATGATTGAGTGTGGTCTCGGACGATGCCTAAGTGTTCATTGTTCCACAGGGGTATGTAGTTAGTGGGGGTCTAGAATCTGGAGGGGCTTGTAGACATAATTAACTAATATGAGATCAACCACAGAGTAAAAATGTGTATCTGCCTGTCCAACCCCTGGGGCTAGAATACACGGGAGTGCCAGAGACACCTCGGGTGTGGTTCACTCTCACTACCTAAGGTGAACTCGTTACACTCCAGAATACAGAGTGTTACAATCATCCACTCATCCAGTGCCTTACCGGCTGGCATGAACGATCATACCTCTCATCGAATTGCGATCTCCGACGGCATGGATCAATTCGTGTGTTGACTACCTTCCGTTCCATGACACAAAACTGTCAAAAATCTTCTCACGCATTCTTCCTCTATCTTTCCGCAACTCTTTCCGGTTGTCACAACATGTTCTGGTGTTTGTCTTCTCATAATGTGGCCAAAAACGATGACTGCTTCTTTCTGATGTTTGTGATAAGTTGTGTTTGCGACTCAGATTCCCTCAAAATCTCGAAATTGCTCATTTTGGCTACCCAATTAATTTTCAGCATTCTAGAAAACCACATCTCCAAGGTTTCCGCGGATTTTTTTTCGCCTGTTTGATAATTTTCCAGGATTACGCAGTAACATGCAAGAACACTTTTTCTGACTTTCAAGGACAATGACGTTCTTCATTTGATAGAATACCATTTTTGCTTGTCCTTTTCTGTCTTATAGTTAATGTTATTTGCATGTCACTTACATGACGTTGAAATAAACCCCACGATTTATTGTCTGTTCGTGATGTTCTAGGCAAGATTAGTTCACAAGATTGCCATGGCTTTCTGAACAGCTGGCGCCTCATTACATCTAAAGCAACGCAAAGCGTTCTGTTTCTAATTCGATCTCGGTTGATTTCGAATCCTCGACTCAGTATGTCTTGGATTTATAGTACGTCTTATAGTCTTATAGTACGTTAAGAAAATAGTAAAGACCGTTTTCCACGTACTTGAGTTAGTTTGTCAGTCAATATATCATCCTCATTTCACATTTAAATATTAGTCCATAAATGCTCTGATTCTCTCTTCAGAATCTCCCTCAGCGTAAAGCGACAGCAGACACCAGAGTTGTGTTGTTTTACTATTCTTCTTTGGTCTCCCGCATTGCACTCAAGTCTAATTTGACCCCGTTTGACTTGATGATCTTGAAGTCTAGTCAAATTTGCAGAGACGTTTAGGTATTAAAGTTATGTAAAGTAAGCAGATGAGCCTTTTTCGCGCCTTGGGTATACTGCGCCACCCTCATATTATGATAGACCGATGGGCACCGTATGGCTGATATGGTCAATTTTCCATCTACCACTTTTACTTTCCCGAACATGTCCTAGAGCCCATTTTAGGTTAGATCGACCTGAAAGTCTGGCTCAACTGTTGTTTAAAAAAAACAAGCGAATCCTGTCTTATACATGATCTATAGTGGCACTACACTATGCTGATTAATGAATAGTTTGAAGGGCTGTTCATTTTAACTCTTAAATCTGATGCATAGGAATTCAGGTCGCCTACGTTCTGAACAGAACTTGGGTCCACCAGAGTAAGGTTAATGTAGAGATTTGTATCCGTACCCATCACCAGACTTTCATGTCCATGGTTCTGTGCTGCAGCGCTCTCCTACCCCTCTACAAACCCAGAAATCAGCCAGGTGTGCTAGACTGGTATTGGAACTTCATATTTGCGCAGGGACACATATGAATATAACCAGGTCCTGATTCAACACATCATATACAAACTGGTTGAAATGAAGTTTAGGATCGTAGAGTTTCCCTTACGAGTTGCAGGTACCTCATTGTTAACCGACTCTCGCGGTGGATTTTCGGACGGTAATTAAAAAAAAGTCTTAAAAGTAGAGAGAATCGACTTCATTGCACGGGGTTTTATACCACATGGCTCGGTCTCATTCCGCAGGGCGGCCTGTCGAAATCGTCACACAAAGCACGAACTCCGTAGCTCCAGCGACGCCCCACAGGAGTATTAGAAAGTCTCTGAATGGCGTAGCTGGGTATCGAACCCACAACCTTCGGAGCGTGAGGCAGACGGCTCGACAATTGTGCCACAGAGACTCCGGACGGTAATATGAATGGCAAGCAAAATGGACAAGCAAACATTGCATTTTACCAAATGAAGTACATTTTATGCAATAATCTTTGTCCTTGAAAGTTAGAAAGATTTCTTGCATGTTACATAGAACCAATTTTCACGTACTGTTAGATTCCTGGTCAGTTAGTAGAGAGGCGAAAAAAAGTCATAAAAGCCTTGGAGATGTTCTTTTTTTTTAAACACTCGCTCGCTTTGAACTCAAGCGGAGTCCATACACACTACTTAGCACTGGGCTGTATTTTTTTGCATGTGGATTAGCTTTCCCTGTTAAAAGTGTCCTTCGTCATCAGGCGAACTCACTCTGACTTCAGCGGTACTTGTAATTTACGTCCCGAAGTCGGGGACGAGAAGTCAACAGTTTAGTTAAAACTGTTCTGTCTAGGGGTTGAACCATTTAACTCGGCATCAGCACACCGGATGTTTAAGAACGCGCGTTCATGCTGACTGCAGATGTTGTTATATAAAAGAATGCTAAAAGTTAATTGGTCAGCCAAACTGAGCAATCTTAACATTTTGGGTGTAGCTAAGTAGCAAAGACAACTTATCACAAACACAAGAAAAAAGCAGTCATCATTTTTGGCGACATTATGAGAAGACAAAAATAGGAATAAAATGTAACAACAGGAATGATTTGTTGAAAGAGGGGTGAAGGAAGATAGTGTGAGAAAATTCCTGACAGTCTTATGTCATGGCACTGAAGGGAGTCAACATATGAATTAATCCACGACGTCTGAGATTGCAATTTGTGGAAAAGGATGATCGCCCATGCTAGCAAGGCATTGGATGATGAGTATGAACGAGAATAAATAACATATTCTTGTTATGACGGATAATAATATTATTTCATAAATGCTGTCCGTCATTACGGTTTTTCACAAATAGAGAACTCGTAAGTATGGATATGACAGTACTACTATCATTATCATCACCACCACCATCATCATCAGGTGTTTTGTCGACTGGCTTGGGCGATCAAGTTTCGCACTTCCCGTGATATACAACATAATGTGTCGGTTCCTGTGTCGATATTTCTCCATGCCATGAAGAAAGATTGTCAAGTATTTTCTCTTTCCCAATTCCCTAATCTTTCTTCCCAAAAATATAAGCACTTCCAGTTGTTAAAATATGTTCGCGTCTTTTGTCTTCTCATAAGGATCTCAACAAAATGTCAACTGCTTCTTTCTGATGTTTGCTATACCTTTTCTGTGTCTTACCCTTGTCACATGTTCCCAAAATAAATGATGTCTGCTTTTTTCTGATGTTTGTGATAAGTTGTCTTTGCGACTTAGCTTCCCTCAAAATATACCTTAAGGCGTGTAAATATGGTTCATCACTAACTTACTTATTAATAGAAGATATTGTAAAGCTCTTTTTCTGAAATTTAAGAAGTCACTTACAAGTCAACATTTGCAGTAAAGGAAGCCAAGCAATTTTCGACAAGAAACAACCTACTGCGAGGGCTGAAATTTCCCTCTTCCTGTTTCCGACCACCAATGTTTTTGTTCTACATGCTGGGAATCAGCAGTGCATTAGCTGGACATGTTTAGGCACACTCTGACCTGACAAGAGCGACGTGACATATCCGTGACACCGGAAATGAAGAACAGATGCTGGTTCTGAATGGGAATGCGGTTAAGGGAAACTAGCTATCAGCGTGACAAAATTTTGTATTGTGGAATCCACATGGTATCAGGAAAAACGGGAGGGGCAAGAAAGGCAAATGTGGAGTAGGGATGCTGACACAGAAATTCTGTGATGACAAGGTTGGAACTTTGAAAGATTGGAAAGATTGGCGAGACTAGTAGTGAATTGTATCAGGAGTAATGTCAATATTAAAGAAAAAGATCATCATCAAGTGCCATGCCAGCTGGCGTAGGCGTTCATGGCTCTCCACAGATCTCGGTAATGGTGTTGTGGAACAACTCTGCTGCTGATGTTCCTCCATGCCACCGTCTCAATCCATCAAGCATCATTTCTCTTGGTTGGCCTCTGCTTCTCTTCCCTTTGGATCTTTCCAGTCGTCATGATGTTTTCTAATGCCTCTCTTCTCATCACATGACCAAACAAGGCTGTTTGCCTCTGTCTTATTGTTGTACATAATGTTCTAGTTTCATTTGTCTATTTCATGCAATACTCGTTAGTTACTCTGGCAGTCCAAGGAATTCGCAACAAGTTCTTCCTAATTTGTTCATTTACATTCCAAGATTCACTGCCATGCAGCAAAGCATGTTCTATATAGCACCCTCTTCTCTTACATCCAATGATAGTGACTTGTTACATAAGATACTTTTCATTTTCTGAAATGCAGCTTTTGTTTGCCTTTTTCTGCTCTTCATCTCTGCTGAGAAAAGAATATTATGTAATAATAAAAACATTATAATATTAATCATTAACAAACCAATACTATGAAGATGGTGATGGTAAGGACAATGATAATTACAAACAGGAGATCAGCATGGCAGACTGGATAAGAGCCATCGCTCTTAAGCTTCCGGTGTGCTGATGCCGAGGTAGCGGATTCAATCTTTACACCGGACAGTTGGGCTAAAATGTTGACTTCTAATTCTTGACATTGGAACGCAAATTACAAGTACCTTAGAAGTGAGAGTGGGTTCGCCTAATGGTGAGGGACACTGGCAATAGGGAAAGCTAATCCACACGTAACAATCAGTCCAGTGTACTAGAAGTAGTAGCACATGCATGTTTATTGCTTGAGTTCAAAGCGAGCGAACGCTCCTGGCGATTTGGAAGCAGACGGCCTTGTGTTCCATACAATGGTACGAGTGCCAGTGGCTCAGAAAGCAATAGCAAGCTACTGAACGTAAATTTGCCAAGAAATCACAACTGACAACAATACTTTGGTTGACCTTGACGTCCTATAAAGGACATGCAACTGAATTCACATCTACCCAAAGATAAAAGGTTTGTTTCTCTAAGATTGTGCCACATCCAGTATATGGTACAATGTCTTCTTTGGGCTTCTCTACTGTTAACTTATTTAAAACATCTTCTATCTCCTGTTATCAAGGCACCAACATACTTAACCACAGTAACTTTCTTCAGACTAGTCCCATTTTAGAAGAGTTATTGTCTCCGTAATTATCATTACTTCTGTTTTGCTGTTTTTAGAACTAAGGCCTTTGTTTTGATTCTTTTGCAATTATTTATCATTTCTTCAAACTGTTTCATTATTTGAATAACGAAGACACAAACAATAGATTGCACGATTTATTGCCTGGCATATTTCGCTGCATCTCGTCAGGTACATACTGCACACAACTTACGTGAATTAACTAGATAAATCCTTCAAGTTGAAATATACACATATTCGCTCAGTAATGTCAATTATCGTCAATTATCTACCACGGTAATTTTAAGCTGACTAACATGTCTTTCTGTTTGTACAATTCTGGCTTGCGTTGATAGATCATAATTGCTTCTGCAAATTTTAACAAGCGAGTATTTTGTGTGTTAAGCAACACGCGAAAGGCAGTGTCTCTGTCAACCACATGGCCGCATTCGACAATGTGCCTACCAAATGAAGACGCCGGGAGCTTCCGGTGTGTCGGCCCCACGATGCTAGCATCTCCTGTGTGTGTATCTTGTTGACCCATTGAGGTATGTGTTCTGACACTCGTTTGTTAAGCTGTCTCTCTGTACTACCAATGGAGAAGGCCTGGCATCTACATGTGAATTGGTAAATA
This sequence comes from Cepaea hortensis, assembly GCA_963921405.1. Lineage (NCBI taxonomy): Eukaryota > Metazoa > Mollusca > Gastropoda > Stylommatophora > Helicidae > Cepaea > Cepaea hortensis. The sequence continues at coordinate 32,778,155 of OY992894.1, forward strand.
CAATTGTTTGTGGCGTACAGAGGAATAGGCTCTTTGACTGCTGGTGTAGGAATCGGTAAGGTTTTATACCTAATGACTGGAGTTGCAGCACAGAATGTTCGGCCTACTGCTGTAGTAAGCCGGTCTTGTAGACGTTGCATTACGTCATCCCCTCGAAAGGTTAGCGGGATGAATAGCTTGAGTTTAGGGACTGTAGTTATGTCTGGTTTTGGTTTGGGCTGTTGGCAGTGTTTCATTATTAGCGATAAAAACAGTAACATAAGCATATTGCATATTGTGTAAGTTGGTTAGTTGGTTGGATGGTTGGATAGTTGGATGGTTGGATGGTTGGATGGTTGGATGGATGGATGGATGGATGGATGGATGGATGGATGGTTGGATGGATGGTTGGATGGATGGTTGGATGGATGGTTGGATGGACGGTTGGATGGACGGTTGGATGGACGGTTGGTTGGACGGATGGTTGGACGGATGGTTGGACGGATGGTTGGACGGATGGTTGGACGGATGGTTGGACGGATGGTTGGACGGATGGTTGGACGGATGGTTGGACGGATGGTTGGACGGATGGTTGGACGGATGGTTGGATGGATGGTTGGATGGATGGTTGGATGGATGGTTGGATGGATGGTTGGACGGATGGTTGGACGGATGGTTGGACGGATGGTAGGATGGATGGTAGGATGGAAGGTTGGATGGATGGTTGGATGGATGGTTGGATGGATGGTTGGATAGATGGTTGGATGGATGGTTGGATGGATGGTTGGATGGATGGTTGGATGGATGGTTGGATGGATGGTTGGATGTATGGATGGATGGATGGATGGTTGGATGGATGGTTGGTTGGTTGGTTGGTTGGTTGGTTGGTTACTTGGTTAGTTGGTTAGTTGGTTAGTTGGTTAGTTGGGTTGTTGGTTTGTTGGTTTGTTGGTTTGTTGGTTTGTTGGTTTGTTGGTTTGTTGGTTTGTTGGTTTGTTGGTTTGTTGGTTTGTTGGTTTGTTGGTTTGTTTGTTTGTTTGTTTGTTTGTTAGTTTGTTAGTTTGTTAGTTTGTTAGTTTGTTAGTTTGTTAGTTTGTTAGTTTGTTAGTTAGTTAGTTAGTTAGTTAGTTAGTTAGTCTACAGATCATCCTCATTGCACATCGCTTCAATTCATAAGTCCTCGGATCTCCTCCTCAGCAAATCCCGCAGCGTATAGCGGCTAACGACACCAGTTCTGTTTGGTTTATCAATCTTCTTTGGCTTCCTGCGTAGTGTTCTTGTTTGGCTACACCTCTTTTAATTTGCTGTTCTCGCAGTCTGACCATGGTTGTAGATTCACAGTCATCACTTGGTTCTCGCAAACGTCTTACTTCTCGGAGAGCATTTAGAATGTCAGCCTGGTCCATGGTGCGTCCGCCCTCCACAGTAACCTTACTTGCGAGCTTGTCAGCCTGCTCATTTCCTTGTACTCATGCATGCTCTGGCACGAAGATGAAGCTAATCTTTGCCAGCCGAGACTGCTCCAGAGACAGCAACCACTCTTTTCGGATCCACCCCGTCTCTATCCACTTGAGCATGCTCATTGAGTTATTGAATGTCTGTGTCTCGAGCCATGTTATTGCTTTACTTACTGCAATGACTTCCATAGTCAGGCTGCTTGTGGTCTCAGCAAAAGCACCGGAGTCCTCCTTCACAATTCTCCCTGCGGCCTGAGCCGTAAAGGCCCATGATCTTCTCACGCGTCGGACGACCGACCCATCTGTGTAAATGACAGCATCACCGTCTAGTGAATTCTCGAAAATCAACGCTTGTACTTCCGCCTCCACAGCAGCCGGGTTTTCTTGTCTGCATTTTCTGTCTAGTTGGATGCAAACTGAAAAGGATGTGCAGAAATCTGTTGGCACTTGTACCCACTCCTCGCCAGGTTCTAAGTCCTCAAGTGAACACACCTGTTGAAGAATGTCTTCGGTTTGACCCACCTACGACCTTCCTCTTTTTAACCTGCTGCCCTTCACCTTCCTAATTTCACTATGCAGTGGATGTTGTGTGTTTGCGTTAACTGAGGTAGGCACGTGCTCTGCAAATTTGTATTCTGTCTTCAATAGTTGGAATATCAAGAAGGTAGAGCATCTCCCTGCATGCTGTATCTCTTATACATCCAAGAACAATGCGCATAGCTTCATTCTGTATCCGGTCCATTCTTTCTATCATATTGTGTACATTATGCAAACCATCCTATATTCCTGGTGCATTTTGTCTTGATCTTATTATTTACTGTACAGATGAATCAGACCAAGTGATAGTACACACTATTAATATATTGTTTTTACATGTTTGTAAAAGTTTAAAATTTTCATTTTGATGTTCAATATTTTCAGCTATTTTTTTTTCTCTGCTAAATTATTTGTAATATTCCAAGATCTTTACTGTCACTGTTTAAATTTGTCAACTTTATAATTATATTTTTATACTTCACCTTAACTGTTTTAGTGATGTCAATGACGCACAAAAATGTTTCTTTGATATGCGCGCATGCGCGTGTGTAAGTGTATGCTTGCATTCACACATGCATGTGTGTACCTTCTCTAAAGTGCCAGAGACTATGAGAAATACCCTTATGGTTTCAGCTCGACATTATGTACCTTCTCTAAAGCACCTATGAGAAATTCCCTTACGGTTTCAGCTCGACTAAGATCTACTTCCAACTATGCCTCCCAATGGTACAAGCCAGGCGAAGTACACGAATAAGGAAACCGCTGGTGAAAGGACTTGGTATCCCTGGAATTAGTGGTCAACACAGTAGTTGATTACACGCCCGTGTATTAACTGGGCCCATACGCAAAGCAAAGAATAGGAACGCTGTAAGCGACCAAACATACCGAAAGAGGTGACAAAGTAGTGTTAGCGTGCGAATGTCTACCCGAGTTTGTAGAAAACTGTAGCTGCAGAATCCAACCTGTCATAAAGATATCTACAAACAGATTGGCGTAATTTGGTTGATGGTATATGGCTCCATTGGGTAGTGTGGTGACTAGAGACTTGTATGCCGTCCCATTGGTCAGAGGTTCAATCCGCATTGGTGTGGAGTTTAATTGTAAAAACTGAGCAGGACTCCCAGGTCGACCGAGCCTAAAACAGGTACAAGGATATGTCTGGGGAAGTAAGTGCAGCCGACGTGATACTGACCACATCACCACGAGTGCTGATTGACACATCACCATGAGTGATAACTGACACATCACACTGAGGGATGACTGACACATCACCGCAACTGATGATTGACACATCACTACGAGTGATGACTGACACATCACACCGAGGGATGACTGACACATCACACCGAGTGATGGATGACACATCACACCGAGTTATGGCTGACACATCACAAGGAGGGATAACTGACACATCACATTGACGGATGACTGACACATCACACCGAGTGATGGCTGACACATCACATTGAGTGATGGCTGACACATCACACCGAGTGATGGCTGAGACATCACACTGAGGGATGACTGACACATCACACTGAGGGATGACTGACATATCACCACACGTGATGATTGACACATCACGCCAAGGGATGATTGATACATCACCACGAGAGCTGACTGCCACATCACCATTTGTGATGATTGACAAGGCACCACGAGTGATGACTGACACATCACCACGTGTGATGATTGACACATCACCACGAGACATGATTGACACATCACACCGAGGGATGATTGAAACATCACCACGAGTGATGACTGCCACATCACCACGTGTGATGATTGACAAGGCATCACGAGTGATGACTGACACATCACCATGTGTGATGATTAACACATCACCACTTGTGATGATCGACACATCACCATAAGTGATGATTGACACATCACACTGAGGGATGATTGACACATCGCCGCGAGTGATGACTGCGACATCACACCGAGGGATGACTGACACATCACACCAAAGGATGAATGACACATCACCACGAGTGCCGATTGACACATCACCACGAGTGATAATTGACACATCACCACGAGTGATGTCTGACACATCACCACGAGTGATGACTGACACATCACCTCGAGTGGTGACTGACACATCACCACGAGTGATGATTGACACATCACCACGAGTGATGATTGACACATCACCACAAGTGTCGCTTGATCTCTAAAGGGATGTGCCTAACAACGAATGCTCAATGCGCCATATCACGTGTAGAAGGAACCTTTACTTACTCACTATGCTCCATTAGGAGATGAAAGCAGAACAAGACGAAGGCAGCAGCTGAATAGATCAGGACACTGACTTTTCATGGTCCCCAGAAAGTTGCTGTGAAAGTCAGACGTCACATACCTCCCACGTGAATATAACGGTCATGGTAAAGCCACACACACACGCCCACGCCGACTAACGCACTCAACGACTTTTCGATACCTGGCCTTGTACATAACAAGTGAGAGAAGAAAGAGTTTTCGTGTAAACAAAATGAGTTTCTTATTAAATATTGACCTTGTCTGGTATCTGGATGCAACGAGAAAGCTTAAGCTAGATCAAGTCATTATTGAGCTCAAGACACGAGGTGGTTAGAAGCTGATCAATCCAGATGCCGACTTCTGGGACAGGAAACTTAAGTCACTGGTTTGTGTGAAGGTGGAGCGGATGTACAGAGAGACGGATGCAGAGATGGCAGTTGATCTACTTCTGTTTTGTAATAGAGAGGATGGCCAGATTAAATAGATCAGACAGACAGGTATAACAAACAAAACAAAACAAAAAATGGAAAAAAAGAAAAGAAAAGAAAGAAGGAACGGGATGACACACTGACGAACGAATTAATAATTAACGAAGGAATGAATGAAAAAAAAAAAAAAAACCAAGGCAAAAATTAAATAAAGAACTTTTTGTAAGAAGAAGTTATGAATTGAATACGCAGGCATATGTTACATTATGCTCTTCTTGATTCCCTCCTTTCATACATTATTTAATTCATACATCTCTTCTTAGACTTATCAAAAGCAATACCAATACTCAGATAGACAGACCGGCAAACAACAGACAGACAGGCATACAGACCGACAGACAAATTAGCCAGCAAATATAAACAGTCATGCAGGCAATATGTGAGTACTTGTCATATATGGTGGTTACTGTCCTTGTGGATAGGTATGTGTAGGGAGGAGGTAAATGAAGATCGTGAACAATGTTCACACTAACAGTGAACTCTAAAATTCACACCCATAACAATACGGCCCTGTGTTTGAAGGTCAAACAATCAATCAATCAATCATGTGTCGTCTCCGCAATGAAGGTTGGCTGGAATGAATCTTCAACACTCTCTCTCTCTCTCTCTCTCTCTCTCTCTCTCTCTCTCTCTCTCTCTCTCTCTCTCTCTCTCTCTCTCTCGACCTGACTGTACATTCTGTCAGAGTGATGTTCATCCATATCTTGATGTTATCTTTTCAATTGTATTGTTGTCTACCCCTTGCTCGCTTGCCCTTAACCTTGCCCTACAGTATGATTTGTATAAAAGTATTATGACTTTTAATGTGTCCGAAATATTTCACTTGCCTCTTTTTTTTATTTCTTTCATCAACTCTCTTTTCATTGATTTATTAGGTTGTTTCGGGATTTGAGGTTTAGAGATTGAGCACATCCCACTACTGGCAACGCTGTTCGTATTCCGGCACGAACCTTAAGCCTTGTCCATGTCATATTGGTAGCACTAGACTCGAGTTTCGCTCTCGTTTGAGCTCGTCAGTAGTGCATATCCCTGACTGGACCCGGGATCTAACGCCGGATCACTGGCATGTGAGGCGGATGTGCAACCATTAACCACGCGACTCACGCTGGACGCGACCAATTATCATACTAGAATTTCACAATGTCACCCATTGTAGGCTTCCGGGTCCAGTCAGGGATATGCACTACTGACGAGCTCAAACGAGAACGAAACTCGAGTCTAGTGCTTCCAGTATGACGTGGACAAGGCTTAATTAAGGTTCGTGCCGGAATCGTTGCTAGTAGTGGGATGTGCTCAATCTATTTTCATTCCCAGTTTTTCTAGAACCTCTGTATTTGATTGTTTAGTTTCCATGAAATACGACATATTCTTCTATATAACCACATCTCCAGGGCCTCTATTCGACATTCTAGTTGCTTGTTCAATGTCCAGGCTGCCGCGCCATACAGTAGTATTGAATATACTTTTGAAGGTGGACAAGTATAACTGACATCATCAGAAGCCGAGACACACCGGTCTTATTACTGATATCTACAATTGCGTAGCTGGTAGGAAATACGACTAGTCATGAATAAACAATCAGAGTAGCATATTAACGTCTGCTTACACATTCAATCCTAGAAGATGAGAACCCAGTGACATTCGTATTCGTAGTCACTGTTACTGATGATAACAGATCCCCATATGCGGGATTATTCCTTCAATATCCAAAGTCCGATCCAAATATTCAATTTTGCAGGATTGACACGCCAAAGCTCAGTCGGTGCCCTGTTTCTGGACAGACATGACTGATATCTCTTTAAACACAGGCGGCTTCGGGCGGAGGAGCGCAATTGGGAGGGTTGAAGCCTTATCCTAGTGGGAGGAAACACAACCTAAAGATTGAATGTCATTGCAGGGCAGTCTAGGCCCTAAGCCTTACTCGGTAACTGGTCTAGGATCGAAGATCCTACAGAAGAACAGTTAGAGCATTGCATTGCCTATCTGGCGGCTTCTGCAGCTTGCCTTGTTCCAGGTTTATTGGTGTTACCTTTCCTCTCAAGTAAACTAGACAGGTCGAGAGAAGGATCATGCTGCGTGGGCAATACGTGGGCTCTACAATTCAGCCCAAGCTTTGTGCTATGGAAGGTGTAACATTCGCTACCCCCATGGTTTTATTGTTGTGCCTTGTTAGAAGCACAATGTAACAAAACTCTCGTCTGTCAAGATGATAAGGTGTCAGTTAAACATAGATCAGAAGTCAATGTATGATGAGCTGTGATTGTTGATACTGAGTCGCAAGTACTACAGTCGATCTTAAACTATTCACATTCACATGCGTATTAATACATCACTGACCAGGTAATATGGCATAATCGTCATTCAACTTCATCCCTCTTAATCGATGCCGAGTCAATACATTAACAGGTCTGATGAACAATAGTAACCATGGCCTTGACCTTTAACAACTTTGATAAATAAGTACACACATACATTGCAACCCGCAGATTTGGCATTGTTTAGGCGTGATGTCATCTGCTGACATAAATATTACAGATCTTCTTTGTTTTGAAAACGTTTCATACATCATGATAGTCGTACAGATTACATCCAACAACAAATCTGCCAATAGATGACGTCTAAACACAATGTTGCCAACATATAACTTCTAAACACAATACTATCAACAGATGACTTCTGAACACAATGCTGCCAACATATGACTTCTAAACAGAATGCTGCCAACATATGACTTCTAAACACAATTAAGCCAGCATATGACTTCTAAACACAATACTATCAACAGATGACTTCTAAACAGAATGCTGCCAACATATGACTTCTAAACAGAATGTTGCCAACATATGACTTCTAAACACAATTAAGCCAACAAATGACTTCTAAACACAATGCTGCCGACAGATGGCGTCTAAAAACAATGTTGCCAACAGATGACGTCTAAACACAATACTATCAACAGATGACGTCTAAACACAATACTATCAACAGATGACGTCTAAACACAATACTATCAACAGATGACTTCTAAACACAATGCTGCCAACATATGACTTCTAAACACAATTAAGCCAACATATGACTTCTAAACACAATTAAGCCAACATATGACTTCTAAACACAATTAAGCCAACATATGACTTCTAAACACAATTAAGCCAACGCATGACTTCTAAACACAATTAAGCCAACATATGACTTCTAAACACAATTAAGCCAACATATGACTTCTAAACACAATACTACGAACAGATGACTTCTAAACACATTGCTGCCAACAGATGACTTCTAAACACATTGCTGCCAACATATGACTTCTACACACAATTAAGCCATCAGATTACTTCTAAGCACAATGTTGCCAACAGATGAATTTTAAACACATTGTTGCACACACTTCTTTACACATATATGTAGACAGACAGACAGACAGACAGACAGACAGACAGACAGACAGACAGACAGACAGACAGACAGACAGACAGACAGACAGACAGACAGAACGAACGAACGAACGAACTTTATTTTCAAAGGGTAACAAATTGGGCACGCAGGCCCGTCTTACATTCGGCCCTTCCAATCACTAATTTTTCGTTCTTCAACAATGCATAATACATTCACATAGGAAAAAACGATGTCAAATGAATGTTGTAAACATAAACAATGCATATTACCATGTTATGAGACACATACCCAAAACACCAACCAATCCCCCACCCAACTACACATCCCCCACCCAACCACACACACACACACACACACACACACACACCCAGGAAAACATACATACCCCCACCCATCCACCCATCTATCCACCCATCTGCAACCCACACATCCCACACCCACACAATCTCCACCTACACACATCTCCTCAAACACACACACATTTCCAACCCACCACAGATCCCCCATACACACATCCCCCACTCACACACAAACACACACACTCCTAAGCACACATACATGCACCCGCTCACCCATCACCCAAACACACATCCTCCACCTACACACATCTCCCCACCCGCTCACACATCCTGCACCAATCCTATAACCCATCAACACTCAGATAGACAGAGAGACAGACTGACAGACAGGCAGGCAGACAGGCAGGCAGGCAGACAGGCAGGCAGGCAGGCAGGCAGACAGGCAGGCAGGCAGACGGACACATTTATGAGGAATATAAACAGAAGAAGTGGTGTGTATAAATAATTATTGTACTAAAACATACAAAGCAAGGTAGGCTGTGGAAAGTAGACATGGATGTACGTACATAGTTTACATAGATGCACAATGAATATTATTACAATTAAATTAAACTTCTTTATAAAGTCGCCAGTGCCTACCCATCAATAGCCTGCAAGCTCAAGTGTGTGTGTATGTGTGTGTGTGTGTGTGTGTGTGTGTGTGTTCGCGCGAGTGTGTGTGTGTTTGTGCCTGTATGTGCGTGTAATCAAAATATTGTGAATAAGTCACATACAGACGCTATAAACAATAGATATCACCCAAAAATAACAACAGATAAAAATAAAAATTTAAAAAACACACACACAAAGCAACAGATAAAAATAACCAAAGTACACAAAGCCGAGAGAAAACATATGCCGTGCCAGAGAAAAATATCTTGTTGCCATCGGAAATTCCGTCTTCGATTTCTGTTCAATTCTGATTGTGTCAATTAAGAACCAGTGGGCGGGAGAAATATAATCGGTTAAAAACGCAGAAACGGCTTCAACCTCCAGGGATTGGGTGACCAATCAGCTTGGCTACATGTCTCTGACCGATTCCAAACAGTTGTAAACAGAACGCGTTGTTGTCATTCACCGATTGTCCAAATGTATGTTCAGCTACTGACATCTACTCTCGGATCACACATTTGCGAATGTGTTCTGGCCAACTCTTGTTTAGTTTAGTTTAGTTTAGCTTAGTTTAGTTTAGTTTAGTTTAGTTTAGTTTAGTTTAGTTTAGTTTAGTAGATGGATCAACATCACGGACACGAGTGCAACCCATAAGTGCTCCGTTCTCCTCCTAACTCAAACATGAGTCTGGAAAAACTCAGCACAGTGCACGAACTCCGTAGCACCGGCGAGTATCCTGAACTACTTTGGGTAGATCTTTAACTCGAAATTTTGCCCGGGCAGCGCCGTTAGGCTACTCTTTTTCGATTTCCAACTGCCAAGAGATCTTTTACGTGCGCAACAATGTTATGAGAAGAAATGATTTGGAGAACTTGATGACAACTGGTAAGACCGAGGGGAACAGACCAAGGGGAAGACCTAGAAGCAAGTACCTGGATGGCTTGGCCTTGTGGCATGGTCGAGACAGAAGCACGGAGCTGATCCACGACTCTGGTGATCGAGCGAGATGGCTGACCATGACCGCCCACGCTTACCGGCATGGCACATGATGGATGGATAGATGGCACAATACACACGGGCGTCCGATCTCACTACCCAGAACCAGGGGAATTTTATTACTAGATGTCCACGAGAAAAGAACCCAGGACCTCCAGCACTCGAGGCGGACACCATACCTCGAGACCACGCAGCCCCCCCCCCCCCCCAGACTCTTGTTATGTATCAAAAGTGACATGGTTTCGAAATCTCCTACAATAATCGTACATAAGTTACAGTGTCTAAGGAAGATTGACATGGACTGTCCCAGAAGACATTGATTTTAATCCCTGATGAGGTCAAGACTGATTAATATCTATTTCATTTTTGTGATTGGGCACGCGGGTGTAAGACCAAACGAACGAGCAGATAGGCTTGCGGGTTTAGCTTCTGTGGGGAGTGGACGAACAATAGACCAGGTTCACACCCTGAACGCCCTCAGTGAGACAAGAATAGTAAATGACTCAATGAATATTGGTGATTCTGCAACTTTGACTAAACTTTGACTAAACAGCAAGAACTGTGATAAAACTGCAAGAAATTTGACTAAACTGCAAGAACTTTGACTAAACAGCAAGAACTGTGACAAAACTGCAAGAACTTTGACCAAACTGCAAGAACTTTGACCAAACTGAAAGAACTTTGACCAAACTGCTAGAACTTTGACCAAACTGCAAGAACTTTGACCAAGCTATAAGAACGGGGACAAGGAAGACAAGTGAACCATGCGAGAAGTCAAAGAAGAATAGTCAGTCAACACAGAACTGGTGTTGCCTGTGGCTATATGCCGAGCGAGATACCGAGAAGAGGATCTTAACACTTAGGGACAAATAGTTCAATGTACATTGAGGATGATCTTTTGACTAAATAAATAATGAACTAACAAACTCGAGTTTAAAGTAGGCGTTACCGAACTCTACCTCAATTTTCCGATTAATTAATATAGGCATCACTCCTCCAGCTGCATGAACAGGAGATTAAAAGAACACTACTTACCTTTGGCGCGTGTCACTATTGGGTCTGCAGTTTGTATACACGATTGTGAAATAGTATGGCTCGTCCTCGCCATGATGTTACCCGAAGGACACCCATGACGTTTTAAGATTAAGATTGTGGGGAAACTAAGGTGCGTAAAATTTCTACCGCAATTTGTTAGGTGAATTCCCATTGTGCGTTGTATTGGGACATTCTTTACAGCCAAATTTGATCTTTTCGTCATGAGATGCTTGAGGTTGCGAAATTATGACCAGATTTTAAACTAATCGAAACCTCGGGGCATCTCTTCGTTGTCTTCTATCCGCAAACTGGGTCCCCTTACTGATACACGTCCATTGATAGATCGCCATGGCAATAAAATGCCACGTTATCATCCGTGCATGCCCATCGGGTTTCTGCGCTTTGAAAAGAAAGGGGATCTTTGCAACAGTGTCCCTTGGATACGGATGGAGAGAAAAGTCTCGAAACCAATTTTAGATGAAAGCAATTTTAATGACATAGACTTACTTTTGCACCTGGATGTTCTGGAGCTTAAATGTTACAACTTAATCTCACAGAGAATTCATATCCGACAAGAAAAACTTCTTCCCCAAATCTACAGAAATATCCAAGCCATCACCATCAATGACTCATATGTTATAACTATAGGCGATAGGTTGTAAAACCAAAAGTTTCTTGTACTCATCTTGAGGTTTATTGGATATATGGTTCCAGTCCAATTATTTTAAATGTCATTCAGACTCCTTGTTTAATGTGGTCACATCCGCATAAGCCGCTGTTATTTCCTCGGACATTTCATCGTCCCCAATTCAGGCTGCACCCACCTCGGAGCCAAGGTCAATACAAATACAACCAGCTTCGATATGAATTCGATCATAAGACCACAGGACCAGCGTTTAATTGTGTGCTTGCCACTGCGACATTTCGGATCCTTAGACGATCTGTAGCTTACACATAAATAGTCGCGGTATATTATAATACTGAACAGCACAAGTTTATTGGAGGTGGTTTCATCCTGGTAATAACAGGATTATTACGACTTTCTCTGTTATCCCGTATACTCCCTTGAGTAATGTGACGTGCGCGAGAATCGGTAGCGGTTCTCTCCGCGTCGGTAACTTACTGGGTATGTGAGTCGGCTGCTCAGAAAGCAATAGCAAACTACTGAGCGTAATCTTGCCAAGAAATCAACAATCAGCTGAAAGATGCTGATGTTGACAGCGATGTTCTGTAAAGGATATACGAACAAAAAAAAATAACACTGATGACGGTGATGGTTTATAATCATAGATAATAGTGCGCAGTGCGCACCAGGTGCATCGAAGAGATTAGTGCAAGAATCTCTATGGCAAAGGTAGCCTTTTGCAAGATGGAAAATATACTGACCAATAACTAAAAAGATACCAATTGCAACGAGAAAAAGAGTATTGAAGAGGTACTCTTGACCACGTGGCATGGTAGAGACAAGAACACGAAGCTGATCCACAACTCTGGCAATCGTGTGAGATGGCGAAACATGACCGCCCACGCTTACCAGCATGACACATGATAATGATGAATAACAACGATAACGGTGTTGGTTGATAATCATAGATACTAGTGCTCAGAACGTCCCTATGGGTGACACGAAGAAGGCTGTTGTTTCTCGCCCACAAGGTCGAGGTATCGGTGTCAGATAACACATAGCCTTTCTACACAGTTGATAATTAGCACTGTTTATTGTTGGGTCGACACTTCACGGTAACAAGTCACAGCACTAGAGCGCCAATAGTATAAAGCCACAAATAATGTTGATATCCACGAAAACACGCTATCTGCAAGTTAACTCTCCCTCTTCCTTGGCTCTTGCTAAATCTCTTGCATGCCGACGAATAAAGAATTTTATTTTCGTTCGCTCGCTTTGAAATCAAGCGTGGTTCATACATGTGCTACTACGTCTAGTGTACTGGGCATATTTTTGCTTGTGGATTAGCTTTCCCTATTACCAGTGTCCCTCGCCATGAGGCGAAAGCACTCCGACTTCACAATTTATGTCCTCAAGTCAAACACTAGAAGTCAACATTTTAGTCCAACTGACCGGTTTTAGAGGTTATTCCCGCTACATCGGCATCAGCACGCCGGGTGTTTAAGAACCAGCTCTCTCACCCATTCGGCCACGCTGACTTCATAACATTGTGTTCAAAGTGTATTGAAGGTATAATGACTTGTCTTTGGTTTGTTTTTTCCAACACCAAGAGCCACAATTATCGTTGAAAACAAAAGTGTGCCACACTGATCCATATTCGCGTGATAATTATAGACAACTTTCAGTATGGCTTCTCATGGTACTCATCGACTAGTTCTGGCAGATACCCCCGATGACCTAGCCCCAGCCTACAAATAGAACGCTATAGATTAAAAAGTCACTTTGATTCGCAGTACTGTTTGGGACGATTTGTTACTACTTCTTATATTTCGTGACGTTAGAGCTGCCTTTCTATTATGAGTAGTGGCGGTATCAACCCCTTAGGAAGTTCAGTCAACAATAGTTCACCCTATTTCTATATTAAGGATGCTTAAGTCCTCTTGGTGTTATCCAATATATTTTGTACTACACTACTATAAGCAATTATGTGTAGTTATAACTGCTTAACTCCTACCCCCTAACTTGGGTAATCTAAGTTTACATTATCTCTTCAGTCTTTGCATACTCTCTGTGGTATATTAAAACTTCTCTACCAACCTCCTAATATTGACGCTTTAAAAATACAAATCCCTAATGGTTACTTTTTAAGTACCATACGCTACGGGAGAAAAACGAGGCTAACTTGACCTGTGTAACGTCATAATTTATTTGGCCTTAGTTTACAATCCAAGCACCGAGATTGGTCTAATACCTGGCCAGACCGGCGCTTGATTGTAAAACAAAGAGTCAGTAGACATTTTGGTTCAAGAGAACAAAGGGAACACACGTCAGCCTTCCCCCGCGGGGGAAGGAAAATTATGCTCAAAATATTTCACTCTCTGGAGCACTAGGTACGTTAAATATAAACTACTTTTGAATATGTAACTATGCATTTTGATAAAGTAATATATCATCGTGTTTAATTACGAATTGGTTAAAATGATAAATCAACAATTCTTGTAAACTAGAGCCTGACTGACTTTTACTACTGAGCATCCATGTTTTGTCACGCTGTCATTTTCCTATTCTATACAGTTTCAAATTCCTATGTTTAAATTATTCTATGCATTGTGAAACTATCTCACGATCAATGTCAATAAATCTGCAAATATTATTTTCACTGTAGAGTTTTCAACTCTAATCACATTTTAAGAACTTTCTTTCCATGCGGAAGCATAATATTGATAACGCACTTTAGGGACATGGTTCATGTTGGAGAAATCGTTTTGCTAACTACTTATCGGTAACTGGAGCTATCGTGCCAATTTTGGTACAATCTTCTTGTTAACATATTAATAACCACACAATATGTGTGATGGACATGCAATTATTTCATAAATATTGCTAGGGAAATGCCATGTGGGATGAATGTCAGAGTCCACAGTACGGCAGTGATGCAGTGACATCGTTACGCCGCCAGGTGACTCAGTCCCTAGCAGGGATGAAGGAACTTCGTTACGCCGCCAGGCGAATGGTAGTCACCTGCCTGCGAAGTTGCCGGCTGGCGAGACGGCCAGCGGGCACACCAAGGACGCACGCATGTCTCGTGAAGCCACCTCAGGTGAGGAGGCGAGTTCCAAACCATAGGCAGACAGCTCTGGGACGTGGACTGAACAGGACGCATGTTGCGAGAAAGGTTTCTGTGGCCGAATGTCGAGTGCCTGGACATCTTGAGAGTCAGACTGTGTGCTGTATGGTGGATGTAAGTGTATTGAAGTATCCAGTATATATTGTTGTGATCATCGTACTGTATATGATCTGTAATTAAATCCGTTGAACGTTGTGTCGTTGAGTCTTGAGTCAAATCACGTTGTACTTGTACTGTCCCACATGTGTTAGGTAGCGAGCCAGGTGTAAGACCCTGACATGTGTGGACGTGGGGTCTGTCGTCCAGCTTTGAAATGAACGTATTTATGTGATAAATGGTTAGAACTAGAGGTTGTGAACTTAGAATTTTTGTTAAAATTGTTTGTACATGTAAAAGTGATCATGGAAGGCTCATTTTGAATTATTGCTACATTGTTTAAACATGGAGACTAGTTGTAAACGTACAGTGCATTCATATTGTTTGATCGTGTAAACGTGTAAAACATTCGTGATTGTCAAATTTGTGTCACCGTTTTGACCTTGTCGACATTGTGATCTTGTCGCCATTGTGACCTTGTCGCCATCTTGTGAACTTGATGTCTATGTCCTTACTGAATGTCATCTTGATGTAAGTGATGTGTCATCAATGTTAGGGCGTGTTGAGATACATTTAGATTGTCTTTGTGAGTTGAGTTTGTGGAAAGCAGAAAGGTTTTGAAAGAAAGTGACTTGTGTTGGAAAAAAAAAATTGTTGACAGACAAACTTACGACATACAATTACACGCAACGCCATACAAACCTACTCAATACTTAGTGACAAGCAGGCACACACCAACAAATAGACGCTAATTTATTTCCTCCAAAACAAAGCAGGATTTTTCCGTACCATCCGAAACCGTGCGCGTAGAGGTCATTTGTGATTCGAAGTGACGACCCTACAGTTCCTGGCCCGATTTCCAACCATTCTTCACCACATCCAGGGCACTTGAGTATATTTTTCTTTTCATTTACTTTAAGGATGCAATTTTAGGCACAGATTGCATATAGAAAAATTGTAAATTGTTTATTGTACTAACCACTTATAACTAGTATTACATTGACATTTTTCATCATGTCTTCATTATTTGATTTCATTGATATGGGGTTAAAGTTGAAGTTAACAGGTGATGAGTTAACAAAATTGAGTGAGAACAAATACGCCGAATACCTACTAGTACAGGAGAAAGCTAATGAACGCGATGAACGAGCAGCTGAAAGAGCATTAAAGCAGGCAGAGGCTGAGAGGGCAGCCAAGCAATTAGAGGCAGAAACAGCCATAAAACAGGCAGAAGTTGCAGCAAAACAGACCGAATTAGAACTAGCTGCAAAGACAAAGCAAGCTGAGATAGATAGTGAACTCAAGAAAGCAGAAATAGCAGCCTAGAGTAAGAGAGAAGAACTGGAGTTACAGTTAAAGATAAAACAACTCGATACTGAGACTGCTATCAACAAAGAGTATAAGAAATCTGAGAGACTGGAGAAAGAAAACCAGTACAAGAAATATCAGGGTATTGTACGTAATTATACCTCGGGTGACTGCATTGCAGCCTTTACCCAAAATTTTGAAACTTTAATGGAACATTACCAAGTTCCACTGTCTGAATGGAATATTGTGTATATGAGGAGTTTATCAGGGGAAGCTCTTAAAGTCATTGAGACTATTCCCAAAGACCTCAGAAAAGACTACCATTATCTTAAATCAAAGATAATGGCACATTTTATGTTAGATGAAGCAGGTTACAGAGAACAGTTCAGCAAGTTGAGCCCAAAACCGACTCAAACGTTCTCTGACTACCTCTGCTTAGTCCGAGATATATTCACCAAATGGACTTCAGCAGCCAAAATTGACAGAAATTATGATAGATTAGAAGATCTAATCATCAGAGACAAAATCATTTCATCCATTCCACCAAAATTTTCCAAATTTTTGCAGGTGAATGAATGCACTAGTATAGATGAGATTGATAGACGAGGTACGGCGTATTACACCGCCAACAAACACTGTTTTGTGACTGAATCTACGGACATTGATTTTGTAGCTGCGGCTAATTTTCACAAACCCTATAGTAGGCAGAAACCTCATAGGCCTACCTCTGAGAAATTTAAGCACTGTATTCATTGTAAAGTTTCACATCAGCAGAATGAAATGTGCGATAAAAACCCAAAATATGATATTTATCTACGAGATATGATAAACAAACGAGATCATGAGCGTAGATCTTTCAGGTCTGTGCGTAAATGTTATCTTTGTAAAGCGCATGGACACCATCGCAAGGATTGTAAAGGTAGACAAATGATCAACGAGGCAAATGCCGCCTTGACAAACAGTTCAGAGTCAGAAGAAGAAGAATCAGAGAAACATCCTGTGAACTCAGCACAGACTTTTGACATGTATAACACTTTATGTACTGTTTGTAACACCTTCTATGAAGATGGTATTTTAACGTGTGGTCACGCCATCCCTATTGCCAATGAAGAAGCTAATTTGGTAGTAGATTCAAAAGGCAAGATAATCGTCCATCACGGATATGTGAACGGCAAGTCTGCTACAGTTCTTCGAGATACCGGCAGTTCACTTATTGGCCTTAAGAGAACGTTCATAATGCCTACAGACTATACAGGCAGTCACGTAACATGCAGAACATTCTCAGGCAATATTGAGAGATACCCATTAGCATGGGCATATATTCAAACACCTTTCCTCACTGGGAAAGTAAAGTGCGCTGCGTTAACAAGCCCAGTGTGTAATGTAATAATTGGAAATTTACCAGAGGTGAATGATAAACCTCATGACATAACATCTGTGTGTATTGATGATAACATAACATCACCATCCAATGTCATCATTGATAATGTCACACTACCTATTGAATGTATGGTAGCTAATGTAGCACTAAGTTCTCATCATATCATTGACAACATTGTTTCATCACCATCTGACATCATTGATTGTGGGAACTCAGTAATCAGATCTACTGCTAGAGTGCAAGATGAAAGTAATCAAACTGAGGCTATTCAGTCACTTAGCCCAGTATCACTACCTACTAACACCATGAAGGAAACTTTTGTAACAGCTCAAAAGGCTGACCCTTCATTGGTAAAATATTTTAATCTGATCGGCCAAAAGCCAAAGGTAACCAAGAATGCAAAATGGCATTTTGCTTTGAAAAATGATATCCTCACCAGGTATTATACCAGAGGTGACAACACCACAGAGCAATCTGTTTTGCCAACTAGTTATCGTAAGCAAGCCTTACATCTTGCCCACGATATACCTCTTGCAGGGCATATGGCATATGTTAAGACCAGATCTAGATTATTAACACAGTTTCATTGGCCCAAATTTTGCAATGACATTAAAGAATATTGCAGAAGTTGTGACACCTGCCAGAAACTGATAAAAAAAGGTAAACACCCACAGGCAAAGTTGCAAGTCACTGACTTAGCCAGTCGACCTTTTGAAAAACTATCTGTTGACATAGTGGGCCCTCTCAATCATACAACAACTAAAGGGAATAAATATATTCTAACTGTCGTTGATCAATGTAGTAACTGGCCGGAAGCTATTCCGCTAAAGAACATAACTGCCAATGATATAATGGAAGTATTCTTCCATATTTTTTCTCGGATAGGATTTCCAGACACTATCCAATCTGATAGGGGTACTCAGTTTATCGACGCATCTACCCAAGCTTTCACCAGAATGTTGGGAGTGAAGCAATGTTTCAATTCACCATACCATCCTCACTCAAGTGGAATCGTGGAAAAGTTTAACGGCGATCTGAAGCACATGCTTGCAAAAGTCACGCAAGAACACCCTAATAACTGGGATGTATATCTACCAGCTATTCTTTTTGCTTATCGCGAGGTACCACATTCTAGTACCGGTTTGTCTCCTTTTGAACTTATTTATGGTGCCAAACCACGTGGCCCATTGACTATTTATCACCAAATGTTAACTGAATCTACTCCAGTACTTAAACCCATATCATCATACGTATATGTTACATCATTGCGTGAAAGAATCATCAAATCATGTACGATTGCAAAGAATGCACTAAAATTATCTGGTGCTACTTATAGACAGTATGCTGACAAAGGAAACAGAACAATAACTTTGACACCTGGACAGGACGTTCTTCTTCTGTTAACTAGTGACCGACACTTATTGACTGATTCTTGGCAGGGACCTTTTAAAGTGACAAGACAGATTTCACCTGTAGACTATGAGATCCTAATAAAAGACAAACACAAAATATTTCACATAAATATGCTAAGACCATACCATAACAGAGACAACGAACAAGACGATACGACAGCTTGTACAGTGATAATAGATCACGAGGATGACGAGGTTAGTGACGAAATTCCAACACCTACATTAGACACGACAGACTGCTTGAAGGATATCAAGATCAATCCAAAGCTAACTCAAGCAGAAACAGATAGTTTAAAACACCTAATACAACAGTACAACACCATTTTCTCCAACAACCCAGGACAAACAGAATTAGTACAGCATCACATCACACTCACATCAAACACACCCATACGATGCAGACCATACACCATCCCATTACATTACAAAGAACATTTACATCAGGAGATCATCAACCTTGAAAAGAATAACATCATAAGACGATCCCAATCAGACTTCTCATCTCCCATGGTCATTGTACGCAAAAAGGACAATACAATAAGACTGTGTATCGACTATCGAAAGCTAAATAAAATAACTGTTCTAGATTTGGAGCCAATGGCAAACGCTGACGATCTTCTGACAGAACTGACAGACGCTAGGTTCTTCACGAAGATAGATATGACTAAAGGATATTATCAGATAGAAGTAGACGAACAGAGCAGACATCTGACAGCTTTTGCCACACTTTGGGGACTGTACGAATGGTGCAAACTTCCATTTGGGCTAGTCAACGCCCCAGCCACATTCGTACGTATGACACGACTTCTTCTAGTAGACATTCCTAACATAATCTGCTATATCGACGACATCTGTGTTCACACAGAGACAATGACAGAGCACATAAAGACATTAGAACTGACATTTGAACGCATCAGACAGCACGGACTGACAGTAAAGCCTTCGAAAGTAGACATGGCCTACCCTGAAATATCCTTTTTGGGATACAAAATATCCAATGGTTTTGTCACGACAGACGATAACATTGTGTCCAAGATTCTAAAACTATCACTTCCGACTACAAAGAAACAAGTCAGAAGTTTGTTAGGACTGATAAATTATTACCGCCAGTTTATTCCGGATTTTTCAGAACTAACCGAAGTATTCACTAACTTACTAACTAAAGATAAGCCGGAGAAAATTGTAAGCAATGAATGCCTAAAATTAGCATTCTCTAAAGTATTAGCTTGTTTTTCTGATGATAGCTTACACAATCCCATCCTGAAATTGCCCAATCTCCATTTACCTTTCAGATTAAGAACAGATGCGAGCTCCGTCGCGATTGGAGCAGTCTTGCTGCAAGAGCACAACAACATCCTCCATCCTGTGTATTTCGTATCCAGAAAGCTGAAACCGAGAGAACGGGCGTGGTCAATACCTCAGTTGGAAGCCCTAGCTTTAGTGGTAGGTATTACAAAATTGTCTAGATTTCTTCTAGGACGCCATTTTATCGTGGAATCTGACAGCAGTCCGTTGCGATTCATAAATTCTGGGGTACCATCAAACCATATGATAGCCCGTTGGTCTTTGAAACTCCAAGACTACAGCTTCGAGGTCCGACATATTCCAGGCCGAACCAATACGATCGCCGATTTGTTGTCCCGTTGTCCGACCGACCCATTGAGCAACAAAGTCTGAGTGCAGTGTAAAATACTCAGATCAACACAGCCATCTATCAGTGAATAAGTTGTGCATTCACAAAAGCTGTGTAATGTCTACATTGTGATAGGGGTTACTCCCACAGTATATAATGTTCTTATTTTATTACTAAATGTAGTGATTGTCGTGTATAATTGTGTAGTGTGTGGTAGAAAGCGAATTTTAATTGTACATATTCTGTAACAAGAACATTGCCACATTCGCTCAAGACTTACCGTAAGCGAACTATCCATTATGACAGTGGCATATCCGTGTGGAATCTTCCAGAGATATTTTAACATCCATGTGTGAAAGTGTGACATGAACAGTTGACAGCTACACCATTGCAGTTTAATCTAAATCCAGAAGGTTTATAAGAAAACATCCAACGCATGAACTGTAAGAACAGTATACCGTCCGTATCTACATCAAACCGGAACAGGTGTGTTCTACAAGTTGTAACATCGATTACTTAGTGTTCGTGTGTACTTCCGGATTATGTTGTAATTTAGAGTAAAACTAGCAGACGACACATGAAAGTTTAAAAAGCTATGACGATTCTAAAATCTTTAGGAATCAATAAAATTGAATACACGAATTGTGTGTTTATATATTTATGTAGTGTAATCTTAGAATCATATCTTGATTAGTGTATTCATACTAGCGACTTTTTCTCGTTAGGATGAAGAAACGTCAAGCGATGACACTAAGAAATAAAATAATTATTGTAAATTATTATATGCCATAAATGTTTGAAATCATTCCCCTTTCTTTTAGTTGCTAGTACATCCTTACACAAAGGGCCATAATTTGAAATGTATAATGTAATGTGTTATATAAAAATAGCCATGTGTTTGCCAGATTTTGAACTCATCAGGTAGGCATTTACTGGGCATGGCAAAGGGTTGCAGACATTGCAGACCAACACAAGAGTCCTGGCCAAATGAGGTCGGGGTTTGAGTGTTTTATGTGACTTATGTAAAAGCCACATTTCGGTCTAGCTAGATGGTTTTTGTCTCAAGAACCATATTATTATTTTTTTTTCAAATGCTGCGAGGTAGATGCGTGAAGCTGGAACTACCGATCTGACTGGGTCATTAATGCAATTAAGGTAATCAGCCATCGAGATGATGAAACCTGACAGGTGTTAAAAGTTGAACACCACATGTCGTTGAATATAACTTCTATTGATTATATGTTTTCTATGGCAGATGTGTATTTTCTATGTATTATGATACCAATGTATATAAGCAACATAAGGGTTGACTCTGACAAGGGTTAAGGTACTAACCCAGTATGTATATATATTAGACATGAAAGATGACGTCTTTCATGGAGTTGCCGGGGGAGCGTGTCAGAGTTCACAGTACGGCAGTGATGCAGTGACATCGTTACGCCGCCAGGTGACTCAGTCCCTAGCAGGGATGAAGGAACTTCGTTACGCCGCCAGGCGAATGGTAGTCACCTGCCTGCGAAGTTGCCGGCTGGCGAGACGGCCAGCGGGCACACCAAGGACGCACGCATGTCTCGTGAAGCCACCTCAGGTGAGGAGGCGAGTTCTAAACCATAGGCAGACAGCTCTGGGACGTGGACTGAACAGGACGCATGTTGCGAGAAAGGTTTCTGTGGCCGAATGTCGAGTGCCTGGACATCTTGAGAGTCAGACTGTGTGCTGTATGGTGGATGTAAGTGTATTGAAGTATCCAGTATATATTGTTGTGATCATCGTACTGTATATGATCTGTAATTAAATCCGTTGAACGTTGTGTCGTTGAGTCTTGAGTCAAATCACGTTGTACTTGTACTGTCCCACATGTGTTAGGTAGCGAGCCAGGTGTAAGACACTGACAATGAATATAATCTCAAGAAAGAAAGAAAACGCATGATATATATTCAAATGTTCTGGTAGGACATGCCTTCAGTAACACCGCATCAGGGTGATAGGCACCTGGAATAATATTATGTTCCGAACGCTTATCATGCTGCAGAAGTTATTTCCTGGAAGAAAAAAACTGGATACTTCTTACAATAGCAGCAATGGGTGATATATATATATATATATATATATATATATATATATATATATATATATATATATATATATATATATATATATATATATATATATAAGCGTTCATTAACCCCACGCTTCTATAGCCAAGTGGGAAGAAGAATATCTTTTCTGGTCTTATGGATTGACGAATGAGGAAATTAAAAACATTGGCTCCTGCATTATTAATATTATTATATAAATATATATTTATGTATATTAACATTTTAAAGTTAACCAGTGGGTACATGGTGGTGATGTAAGAAACCTTGTGTATGTCAGTACCACAAGAAGATAAAGCTAATGTGAATGGTAGGGTTGATGGCATGTGGCCTAATACGGATTACACCTAATGAAAGAAGACGAGGAGTTCTGGGGAAAAGGCCTGTCTCGGAGATTCTTGTCATAGTAGGATAGGTGTGATATCAAGATGATTGGATAGTTAGGAACTCCCAGATCCATCAAATAGTCCCAGTAACAACATCAGAATAGAATATAGAGTGAGGAGATACCTTACTCACAATAAGAGCTAGAATAGCTCAAGAACAAGCGACGAGGGACAAGGGACACATTGGAAAGACTCTCCGATCGCCTTCCCCTTTTTTGTTTGTAATTGTGTTGTGAAAATGTTAATATAACACAGAGTTGTATTAATGCGTGGGTTGTATTCTTTGTCATTTCCAGAGCTAGAGAGTAGCAAGTGGTGGTATTTGGACTATGACTAAACCGGATCCTGGGTTAAAAGCCGGAAAGAAGCGATAAATGGCACCCTGTCCTACACCTATAGTCTGGACCAATACATCAATGGTGACTGATGCACTTATTAGCAGCTATGGTCAGCAAAAGACATTTCGAAGGTGACTGACAACTTTATTGATGAAGTCCTACTTCAGTAGGAATATCCAGGACGGACATCAGTATCTAAAAATCTATCAAGATAAAAATATATACAGAGTAACCGACACCAGTATATCGTCTGCTTTATTTCTGAGAGGTACCGCCTGAAATATCATCAATTAAAAAAATCAACGAAACGCGGGACAGCCCAGGTTTGAAAAGCTAACAGCAGGAAGAACTCTTCTACTGTCTATTGGATTCCCTGTTTCATATTCAACAATGAATAACCCTTCGAAAGCAGTCCCACTGCAGTAGAATCAACACCTGCCCCAAGACCTGAACATCAATGGGAAGACACTGAAAGAGTATGAAATAAGCAAAGTACAACCAAGGTCTTAGACCTTAACACCAACTGAATACCAACTGAATACCATCTCAAATAGCAACTGAATACCAACTGAATACCATCTCAAATAGCAACTGAATACCAACTGAATACCATCTCAAATAGCAACTGAATACCAACTGAATACCATCTCAAAGACACTGAAAGAAAGTAGTGGAGTCAAGATGTATACATATACAGCAGATAGAATCATTCGACAGTCTGCGACTCCCAAATGTGTGTTGGATTTATTCTTCGTAAATTCTTTGCCTGCAGCAGACCAATCCTTGATATAATTCCAGATGCTACGAACTAGGTTGCCCAACACTGCATGCTCCTGCGAATGAAATGGATTTATCTACGTACGACTCTATGCTGGTCCCATGTCGGCCTGATTTCCTATCATCAAGGGTGGAATGGTCAATAGACTGGAGACAGGGTGTGAACTATCCTATTGTACCACAAGTCGAGATTCTGATACAAGAAGCAGAGCAGCTGAACAGTCGTCAATATTTTTTTTCCATCTATGTAATGATGTAGGGAATTACCCTTTTGCCAAGTCTTAAGATGGAACTCCTGAAAAAGTAGACTGACTTAGGCCTCGATTTCAATAAGATACAGCCCATTAGCACAAGAGTGTATGTGAAAATTCTATTCGGGATTATGCGTAAATTATATTTCGGATTATACTATTCTCTGGAGGAAATACTCAGTGGATATTGTAAGAGCAGAACACAGTGAGTGAGAAAATTCCGGTTCCCGGATAATAAGGACATTATCTGCTATGCATTGAAGAGGAATAATGAACTGGACAATACAGGAAAACATAATTTAATTAATCAGTTTAGTAATATGTATGGAATGTATATTTTGGGTTGAGTATTCCGACACCATCTCATTAATTTTTTTTTTTTTATACGAGAAGTATAAATGGTGTTGGAAACAAATGGTTTTATAGGTTTGGTTTTTCTGAACTCAGACCATTGTATTTTTACATTTGTACATTTTTCAAATGGTAGTAGAACCAAATGATGATTGTTGTTTTGGGTTGAGTATATCAATATGATTGTATTGTTTTGGGGACAATGGGGTTATCACAGTGTGTTGTGTGTATGATAATGCATATCATCCCATGCCTGTTCCTGAAATTCAGTATGGTCATTACACGTATCTATATGTCTAATCATATTTTGATTTAATGCATGAGCTGCTTGTCAACATGTTGATGTTTACGTCAAGTACTTGTTGATGTTTGTTCAACAGTGGTTGTTATATATGTTGTAAACAATCAATGTCCTCTAGCACTGTGCATATATATAAATTAGAAGGTGATATTAGTTGGAATGGAAACATACACATAAATACAATTATATAAAGGAGTGAAGTATTTTTCCTCTTGTGTTTATGGTAGAATTACATGATCACCTCAAGTGGTGAAATGAGGGAGAACCAAAAATAATCCCCTAGACACAAAACAAGCAAATAATTCTCATATATTAAAATCCACATCCCACACTCTCTATTCCCTCACTTGTTCCATTCTGTATCATTCGCATCGGACTTTTCTCTGTAAATTCCTCTTCTGTATCCTGTCCTACAATGCTCGTCTTCCTTTGTCCTCCTTCCTATTTGTCTGTTCTAATGGAACTATTACATACCATTGCAATGGAATGTTTGTGAAGCCGATCACTAGTTAGTCAGCACGACATGAAAATTCCAGTAAGTGCCTGCTTAGAAATGCACTCTGGAACAGACAGGATTTTCTGATGGTGTTAACAGGAGGCTGATCGGAAATCAACGTTTATTTGCATTCCCGCAACATATATGCATTGCTAATGCCAAGTGTGGTAAACAGTACGACTTCCTGAACTCTCACACCTAATGTCAGGTTTTGTTGTCCGTGCTTTGTTCTGTCATTGACCTGTCACAAGATTTAGGAACAAACATGTTTTCTACTATACATGTCAAACTATATCCATGACTACATACTTAGTGCAATTTAGAGCATGCTGACCTAAGGACGTTGTACTCTATGCTCCAGTCACTCTGTTATAGTTTGAATGTTCTGGGAGCGGCTGGCCGAGTGGCTAGAATGTCGAAATCTCTTTCTGGAGAACCGGGTTCCAATCTTGGGTAAGGTGTGGAGTTTTGTTCTGTCGAGGGCAAAAAGAAAACTCTAACCTGCACATTTCGCGGTGACTGCACTAGCCAGGCAGACTTAATTCCCCAGGCTCAGACCCACCTGCCATACACGGCAGGGTACTATATTGGCAGTAAATGATAGATAGTTCCCTTCCTTGAGCCGTGAGCGAGTTAACTGATCATTTCACAGCATAACGGACTAGGCATTATATATATATATATATATATATATATATATATATATATATATATACGAGGGCGAGTCAATAAGTAAGTCACACAGTTCTGTGGGATGGCAGGTAAATGAAGTTGGCGTTTTCTACAGGTGTCATTAGGTGACAGCAACATCAAATTTTATATTCCCGTTCGTCAGGTGCGCGCTAGGTGTCTCATGCGCATGCGCAGCGCATAAATAAAATGGCGACTGTACGTATATATATATATATATGTGTGTGTGTGTGTGTGTGTGTGTGTGTGTGTGTGTGTGTGAGTGAGTGAGAGTATTATTTGGAAGCCTTACACTAAGGTCTTGTCCCAAAAATGCCGTTCATGTTTCAGGGCTGTTTGTTTATTTCTGTATATGTCTCTGCACAAACTCGTCTTACTCAGTTTCGACTTAGTATATATGCACCACACATTAAATACCATTTCAAATCCTAACGCACTAGAATGA
The DNA here is from genome assembly GCA_963921405.1 of Cepaea hortensis. Lineage (NCBI taxonomy): Eukaryota > Metazoa > Mollusca > Gastropoda > Stylommatophora > Helicidae > Cepaea > Cepaea hortensis. The sequence continues at coordinate 32,804,977 of OY992894.1, forward strand.
ACAATGTCACTCCGTTAAAGAATGAGAACCCGCTCAGATCACTGGGGAGGAGTGCGCGTGTGTGTGTATGTGTATGTGTGTGTGTGTGTGTGTGTGCGTGTGTGTTCTTTCATATTTACAACAAGCAGGTCTCCCTGGCGAAGGGTTTAACGACTTTCTCCGTACTCCCGTATATCCACGTGAGGAACACAGCTGTGCGAGATTCGGAAGCGGATCGCGTCTTGTTGGTTACTTACGGGGTGTGTGAGCCGGTCGTCCAAAAAGCAATGGCAAACCACTGAGCGAAATATTGCCGAGACCATCAACAACAGCTGAAAATTGCTGGTGTTGACTGCAACGTCTTGTGGGGGATATGCATCTTAGAAAAAAAAAATTTACAAAACAAAAAACACACATTGTTTTGGATAAAGCTACTTATGTGTCACTATTACTGTTTTCCGCTTCTCCTTTAAGTCAGTATAGTTTATATCTCAAAACAATGTTAAACCATTTTTAATGCTTAGGATACATTAACACGTACCATATTCCTGGACTTATTAGCATATGCCATATCAAGAAACATTATGAAGTTAGCACATCGTTAAGTGAGCTTCCATTTGTATGTTTGTGAAATAAACATGAATGGATCGTAAACGTACTTTGGTTCGGGGAATGTAAACCGTGCGTGCAAGGTCATTAGCAGCAACGAACATTACCGCCGTATCTTGATTACCAATGCCAGAAATAGTTTATATATAACACGACACTTTCGTGCAGACGACGCATCGTGTGAGATTATATTATGTCGTTTAATCCCAGCAAGCGCTAGGCTTGAATGGGTTTCGCTGGTGAGATATTTACGATTGCTTTTCTCTAATAGACGGATATTACGGCCAAAGTGAACGTACAGAATAAAGAGAGTGAAAAGAATGGCAATATGATATAAAAAGGGAATACGAATTGAGATGATGAGCAAGATTAACATAGCTGATGATAACAAATTAAAAGTTAGTTGCATATCCTTTAAAGGACGGTGCAATCAACACCAGCATTTTTTGCTATTGTCATATCTATGCAAGTTTTGATCACTTTTTTAGCACGTTATAAAAAGAAATATGCAGAGAATTTTGTGACAACTGGCAAGGTTGAGGGGAAAAGAACAAGAGGAAGGCAGATAAGTAAATATCTGGGTGGCTTGGCCACATAGCATGGTCGAGGCAAGAACACAGAGCTGATCCATTACTTTGGTGATCATATGAGATGGCGAAACATGATCACTTTCGCCTATCGGCACGACATATGATGATGTTGATGATGATGACTCACAAAAGACGATTACAGGAAAATAATGAGGTGTTCGTAACTTTACGGTTGTAATCATGTTTCTAACATACACTGATAGTTAAGAAGTTAATTGGTTTGTACTTTTACGGGACGTTGCAATTAACCCCAGCATATGTTTGGCTGTTTGAGATATACAATCCAATTTTACTTTCAGAAGTTTGCCATTGCTAACTGAACGGCAGGCTCTCATGCACTCATAACACAAATCGATCTGCTCACAAAATACTTGCAGCTGATTACTAACTCTTGACCTGGTATGTCGGAAAATGATTAAACTGCGTTCACTAATCTCTGAGCTACAGGTGGTTGGTAGAAAGTGTACATATACAATATGTTGAGGGCATTCATGTTAGACCAGTGGTTCTCAACCTTTTTGGCCCGTGCCCCCCATCACCATATTTTCATAACGTCATTCCCCCCTTTCGTATTTCCTACCTTAAAATCCCGCCCCTGTCCCTACACAGTATACGTAATAATGAAAGCTAAATTTAATAGCACATACTAAAACAAGTCTAGACGCTCACATAAAACAGGATTTGTGGGTCTACTTACTTTATAAATTGAATTTTAGAAGTGTGAGACGTACAGAACCGTAAAGTATGAAGGGAAAAACAATATCAAGTAATCAGGTTCTTGTATTAACGCGATCTTGAAATAATCTTAACCCCCCCCCCCCCCCCCCTGGAAACCCTAAAATTCCCCACCGGTTGAGAACCACTGTGTTAGACTATTTCATCAGAACTATTTTTGGTCATTAAGCTACCAGTGTCAAACGTTGACGCTGACTGCAACTAATATGAGCGCAACATCATAACAGAGATGAAATCAATCAGACGAGCTGCCGGAGTAGCCGCGAGAGACAGAATTATGAAAGAGGACACTAGAAGACGACACGGTCTGAAAGCATTTTATGCACTTCAGGAAAGAATAACAGATTAAATGATTTGGTCACTGCACACGAATACCTTGGTACCATCTGCCACATAGAACCACACACTGAAGAGATATACACACACTGGGAGCAAGGGGAAGACCACGTAAAATATGGGTGGATTTGATCAAGAACAACCTTAAGTAAATGAATACCAGCTTACAAAGAGCATTAGAAAAGTGTACAAAAGATTGTTACACTTCTCACAGCACTTCACTGAGGAAAATGGAGGAAGATAAGAAGGAGGAGGAGGAGGAGGAGGTGGAGGAAGAGTAAGAAGAAGAAGAAGAAGAAGAAGAAGAAGAAGAAGAAGAAGAAGAAGAAGAAGAAGAAGAAGAAGAAGAAGAAGAAGAAGAAGAAGAAGAAGAAGAAGAAGAAGAAGAAGAAGAAGAAGAAGAAGAAGAAGAAGAAGACGAAGAAGAAGAAGAAGACGAAGAAGAAGAAGAAGAAGAAGAAGAAGAAGAAGAAGAAGAAGAAGAAGAAGAAGAAGAAGAAGAAGAAGAAGAAGAAGAAGAAGAAGAAGAAGAAGAAGAAGAAGAAGAAGAAGAAGAAGAAGAAGAAGAAGAAGAAGTAAAAGAACAAGAACAAGAAGAAAGAGAAGAAGAAGAAGAAGAAGAAGAAGAAGAAGAAGAAGAAGAAGAAGAAGAAGAAGAAGAAGAAGAAGAAGAAGAAGAAGAAGAAGAAGAAGAAGAAGAAGAAGAAGAAGAAGAAGAAGAAGAAGAAGAAGAAGAAGAAGAAGAAGAAGAAGACCACATGTTAAAACACAAGCGTGCTAACCATTGGGCTTAGCGGACTGGTTCCATGTACAGTTGAATATTGTTAAAAGCAAACAGTACTAAGCCGCATTAATAACTATGGCAATAACTATGGCAATTACTTAGAACAGGGACTGTTTGTCTGTTTCACTATTTAGTGCAATCAGTAAGTGATTATGACATCAGTACCTTACCACTGCAGCCGTCTGTGGCACAGGGCAGCGAACGCGGTTGGCGACCTCACATACTGCGTTCGAAACCAGTTGCAGATGATTTGGAAACAGATCTACATGTGTTGATTTTTAACAATGGTATTAGTATCGGTTGTGCAGAAAGAAATGGCAAACCACTGAATGTAAACCTGCCTAGTAAATCATAAACAGCCAAAATATTCTTGGGGTTGATTACAACGTCCTGTTAAAGACATGCAATTAACTTTATTTTAACACTGTAAGTCGACGTGGCCAAAATGATAGGAGCGCTTTAGCACTTAAACTTTCTGTGCGCAAATGTGGGAAGGGGGGGGGGGGAGAGTTCAACTCCTACACCGGTCAGATTGACTTCTCATTCAGAAAGCAATGACAAACTACTGAAAGTAAAATTACTTAGATAATCAAACTAGGGTTGATCGCAATGTCCGGGGTCAGAAACGGAAATGCAATTTTTTTTTTTTTAAATGTGTGAACACCATCTGCTACTCAGTAAGAGAAACAAGAGCAGATCCACAATGTAGACATGCGGATTGTTAGTTAGTTAGTTAGTTAGTTAGTTAGTTAGTTAGCCGACAGATCATCTTCTTTGTACATCGAACCATTCAGTCCATAAGTGCTCGGATCTCCTCCTCAGCAAATCCCACAGCGTGTAGCGGCTCACGACAACAGTTCTGTGTTGGTTTATTAATCTTCTTTAGCTTCCTGCGTAGTGTTCTTGTTTGGCCACACCTCTTTTAACTTGCTGATCTCGCAGCCTGACCATGGATGTAGATTCACATTCATCGCTTGGCTCTCGTGAACTTCTTACTTCTCACTATAATCATTGACGACCCAGAAATAACCCCCAAAACATTAAAATCTTGAATTAGAACACGTCATATGATGAGAAAACATACTACCCCTTAAACGTTTGGACATGAATGAATCACCGGAAAACTAGAAGTAGATTGTGGACTTTACTATAACATGATTACGAGTAACAAAATGGACGCTGCGGCTAAAGCCTTCGTCAGCACAGAATAAACAAACACAAACCGACACAACTTCATGAGAAACGCTACATGAAAATATAAAGGTTACTTATCTGTATCATGTTGTGGCTGGACACGTCTTAAACGACTAGCGTGTATGATGACTTACAATGGAGTGAATTCGAGTGTTAACATTTAGACATGGGTGTCTACAGACTTTTCTGCCAAGGAGACCACAAAAAGGTAAGGCAGCGGAATCTACATCCAAACGGAAACTCTGAAATGTAATATTTAGCGGCAGGAGAAATGTGTACTATCTTACAGCAGATGTAACTACCCTTCTTATTGCTGTAGAGACTCAAAACAGTCGAGTAAATCTAACCCAGTTATGGGATAAACCCGGTGCAAAGAAGTCGATCGTCTCGACCTTTAAGCCACTTTTTTTTTTAAAAACCAGAAAAGCAACCAATGTTTTCAAGATTCAAACCCAGTCCTTGAAGCCATCTTATGTTCGAAACAAGACACCTTCATACATAAAAAAGACACCAGTCGAATGCTGTCTACTACAAGACCAGTACTACTCCTGAAGTGGAAGCCAGCCCATTATGGGATCTCTGAAAATGTAAAGGCAGTCGATCACGGAAAGGCTGTGAGAAACAACGAGCCGCGCCATCCATACCAGAGCTTGAACGAGTTTCAGACACTTCTAAAGCAACCTTTGTGGGTGAATTGGATATAACAAGACGAAAACTAAGGCGACAGCGTAAACGAGCTTGGCAGAAATGTGCAAACCGAAATCTTCAAACTCAGACCGGGATATTGTAGACTCAGCACACACCTACGCCCAATGGGTCTCACTGACTCTGCCACTTGCGAATGTGGAGAACCAAACTCCAGAACATGTCCTACACAACTACCCTGACTTTGCTGGTAAGAGATAGAGAGAGAGAGAGAGAGAGAGAGAGAGAGAGAGAGAGAGAGAGAGAGAGAGAGAGAGAGAGAGAGAGAGAGAGAGAGAGAGAGAGGGGGGAGATGGGGGGGAGAGAGAGAGAGAGAGAGGGGGAGATGGGGGGGGGGGAATCTGTCCAAAGGAAACAACCCTCCCAGAATAAAATATGGAGGGATCGGTGAAGACCTCTAGAGAACCGTCTTGACTGACCCAATAGACGCATAGAAAACCCATTGTGTACCAACAGATATCAAAAATTGATCATTCACATTCATTCATTGGCACCTTGCCGTCTTGACAGACGATAGTTTGTGCTTTAAAAAGGCATAACTTTTAACTATGGCGGTAGCGAGTGTGACTGATAAGGCCAATTTGCGCTGTAAATGTCCGTTCACAGTGGGTGCATGTGAACACGTGGTCATTTCCACCATCATGCACCATCTTACGTCTCAAACGCTTGGTGTGTGACTTTTCTGCAATAATTTTCTCCTTTGACTTTATTCCATTTCTGATATTTGCCCTCCATGCAACACGTTCAGCGGCGACTTGCTCCCAATGTGCATTATCAATGCCTGTATCAATCATGTCCCGCTTACACACATCTTTGTATCGTAGTAGAGGCCGACCCTGAGATCTCTTACCCATCTGTAATTCACCAAAAAAGATATCCTTTGGTATTCTACCATCATCCATCCTCCTAAGATGTCCTATCCATCTAAGTCTACGAAGACTGAGCATGGAATAAACTGTCACACAACCTGATCTTTCCAATACTTCAGTATTTGTGATTTTGTCTTGCCACTTAATACCAAGAATTCTTCGCAGACACCGCATATGAAAGCTGTTTAAATTGTTCTCTTGGTGTGAGTAAGTTGTCCAGGTTTCACTGCCATAGAGAAGAGTACTAAGGACACAGGCTTGATAGACAAGGACTTTTGTTTTGGCAGTAAGCTTCCTGTTCTCCCAGACTCTTTTTCTTAACCTGTTCATTGTTGTTGCTGCCTTACCAATCCGGATGTTGATTTCCTGATCTAGGGATAATTTGCTATTTACCACTGATCCTAGATATGTAAAATGGTCTACTATCTCTAGTTCGGCGTCGTCAATAAAGATTGATGGTACCCCATGTGCACCCTGTGACATAATCTGTGTCTTCTTTTTGCTAATTGTTAAACCAAATTCAGAACAAGCATTGGAGAATGCAGATAGTAGACATTGCAATTCTTCCTCAGAGTGGGTCGTAACTGCAGCATCATCTGCAAAAAGCAACTCTCTGATCAGTACCCTCCTAATTTTGGTCTTAGCCTTCAATCTCTGAGCATTGTAGAGGCCGCCATCTGAGCGTGAGTGAATGTATATACCACCATCCTGATCACGAAATGCATATTTCAGTAGAAGTGAAAAGTATATTCCAAAGAGGGTGGGAGCTAGTACACAACCTTGCTTAACTCCACTCTTGATTTCAAATTCTTCAGAAGTTGCACCATCAAACTTGATTATACCCTTCATGCCTGTGTGGAACGATTCCACAATGGACAGAAGAGTTGGTGGGCAGCCAATCTTCTTTAGTGCCTTGAACAGACCCTCACGACTGACCAAATCAAATGCCTTTGTGAGGTCGATGAAGGCAATAAACAGTGGTTGATTCTGTTCACGGCATTTTTCTTGCATTTGTCGCAATGAGAATATCATATCAGTGGTAGACCGGTTCTGTCGAAAGCCACACTGTGATTCGGGGTAGACTTGATCTCCTAGGACTTGAAGTCTGCGCAGAACAATTCTGGCAAATACTTTTCCAACAATACACAGAAGTGAGATACCCCTATAGTTGTTGCAGTCGCTCCGATCGCCCTTGTTCTTGTACAGTGTTATGATGCTTGAATCTTTGAAATCCTGTGGGACTTGTCCTTCACGCCAGCATAGCTCTATTAGCTGGTGGATCTGTATAGTGAGTGTGTCTTGCCCACTCCTGATAACCTCTATTGGAATCCCATCCTTACCTGGAGCCTTGCCAGATGCAAGTTCATTTATAGCACACTTAACTTCTGTTATGGTGGGAAGTGTGTCCAGGTGGTCAAGAGTTGGTAGAGCCTCTATGGCGTTGAGGGCATTATCCGCTAGTTTGGTCTCACTTGAGTAAAGCTCCAAATAGTGCTCTACCCATCTGTCCATCTGCTGTTTCTTATCAGTGATGACTTCTCCAGTCAAGGTTTTCAATGGTGCACTTCTTTTGATCACTGGACCACAGGCTTTCTTTATTCCTTCATACATGCTTCTTATGTCTCCCTTATCACTTGCGATTTGAATGGACTCACATAACTTGATCCAATAATCATTTGCACACTGCCTGGCAGCCTTTTGCACATCCTTCCTAGCTTGCCTTAGCTCACTCAGAGTGTTACGCGTTGGTCTTTCCTTGTTTCTTAAGAGAGCTTTCTTCTTCTTATCAATCAAGGGCTGCAGAGTCTCGCTGTTGGCCGCAAACCAGTCCTGCCTCTTATGATCCACAGTGCCGTAAACCTTTACGGCAGTTTTACAAAGAGTTTCCTTAAGTTTATTCCATTTATCATTTACTGTACAATTTTCTGGTGTATCAGTGAAAGCCTCTTCAAGTTGCTGTTGAAACTGAAAGCACTTTTCCGGATCATGAGTGTTAATAATATTAATCCTGGGGCTAGATTTGTGTTTAGCTGTGTAGATTCTCTTTGGTCTCAGTCTAACCCTTGCAACAACCAAAGAATGATCCGTATCACAGTCAGCACTGTGGTAACTACGAGTCAATGATATATGGTTCAGATGTTGTCTCCGTGTGATGATGAAGTCCAGCTGGTGCCAATGGCCGGATCTTGGATGTTTCCATGTGACCTTATGCATCTCTTTTGTTTTAAAAAAAGAGTTTGTAATACATAGGTCATTACTGGTGCAATGCTCCAGCAGCCTTTGCCCATTTTCATTCATGCGACCGATGTTGTATTTTCCAAGGCACACTGGCCATGAACTCGAGTCCTTGCCCACACGAGCATTGAAATCACCGAGCATATAAATGTAGTCGGATTTTGGAACTGCCTTGATCACAGAGTCTAACTCCTCATAGAACAAATCCTTCACATCATCAGAGGAATCGAGTGTCGGTGCATATGCAGTAATAATGGTGGCAAACCCACAAGAGGTTGCCAAGCGCAGGGATAATAGTCTTTCATTTCCTCCTGCTGGAATTTCAATCATTCCCAGTAGCGAATTCTTCACTGCAAAGCCCACACCGTGTTGCCTTTTTTCTGCCTGCCCTTTACCCTTCCAGAAAAAGGTGTAGTTGTTTTCCCTGAGTGACCCTTCCTCAGCGAGGCGAGTCTCCTGCAGGCCAGCAATATCAATGTTAAGACGATTGAGTTCGGCATCAATCACAGCCGTTTTTCTCACATCGTCAATATTGGTCAAGTCAGTGGAAAATCCTGGACACATGGTTCTCACGTTCCAGGTTGCAAGCCGGAGCTTGAGGTTTCTATTTATATTTTTGTTTGTACCTGGTGCATTGGTTTTACAGCCTGCGATTCAGATTTTGTCCTAGCCCCAAGCACCCATTGAAGCAGGCAGGCTGTGGCGGATCAGCACCCAATTGGCTGGGGGCTGCCCAGCTTGAGGCGGGCGGTAGCTGATCAGTGACACCTATAGGTGTCTCCCACCGTCAGAGGCAACGCGTGGCGCCCCATGTCTACGCCAACTGACAAGGACTTATAACCCGTAACAGTTGCCTCTCGCTTTGATTCCGAGACCAGTTAAGACCAGGGATGGAGTTATTGCCTCTCCATAGCACAAAGCCTGGGCTAAAATATAGAGATCATGTGTTGCCCATGCAGCATGATCCCTCTCTCGGCCTGCCTAGTTCACTCCAGAGGAAAGGTAACACCCCTACATCTGGAACAAGACAAGCTGCAGAAGCTGCCGGATCAGCAAAGCAATGCTCTAACTGTCCGCCTGTCGGAGCTTCGATCCTAGACCAGTCGCCAACCAAGGCTTAGGGCCTGGTCTGCCCTGCCATGACAATTTTGTCTTTAGCTTGCATTTCCTCGCACCAGGGTAAGGCTTGTACCCTCCCAATTGCGCTCTTCCGCCCGAAGCCGTTGGCACAATGTGGGGTGTCGGGTTTGGTAAGCGCCGCCCAACGTTCGGCGCTAACAGAAACCAGGTAGTACCGTCTACTGTTATACGGTAGCTCAGTCATATCTGACTAAGACCTGACAGAAAAAAATTGATCACAGAAAGTAAAACAGATATTTAGTCAAGCTATAAAACCAAGAGACAAACAGAAAGTGAATATGAACAGACAGAGTGAAATGGATGACACCATTATATAGAAAAGATTAAAGGCAGACGCTAATGTAAACAAAAATAATGAGCACTTAATTAAAACCAAGACACAGAGAAACGAATAGGATAGAAAATACCGAGCAAACCACAGAGAGGAGAATGGTTAGTATTTTTCTGTTAACTATGTCAAACAGATTATTAAAGAAGATTAAACGAAGGAAAAGAAACTCACAACATGAAGAAGATTGATCATGGCAACTCAGCAGTCGATGACTAGGCCCAGCAGGTAAAGAAAAAGTCAAATAATCCACATAAAATGTAACCAAATTAATTCAAATAAAGAAGAGAGTAATGAAACGGTGAAGCAATTAAATAAAAATGGAGATGTGTTTGAGAAGGGGATTGAGAAATTGTCGGCGGATAAGGAAACAAAAAAACATGTGGTGTTAACAACTACAGTTGCTACCACATTACCAATCTAACTCAAGAAATTACACATTATTTACACACATTGTGTGTGTGTGTGTGTGTGTGTGTTTGTGTGTGTGTGATTATATGCCAGATGAACAAAACGTGCGTACCTAGGAACCCATCTATGTGCCAGAAGGCCTGCCTGTCTTTCTCTCTGACTGCTTTCTTGTATGCATGCTTGACTACTATTCTGCCTAACAGACAGACAGACAGACAGACATCTCTATCACTCTATCTATCTCTCATTATCTCTGTCTGTATGTGACTTTGTCTATGGATATAGCGTTATTGCTCTATGTTGGCACTTTGACAACTGAAACTCATTAACTAAATAGATTGCGACTATTAACGTTACCCAACAACAAATGGCACCCCAAACAAGTCAAATTCCTCACCGTCCGTCGACTACAGTTTCATGTTACCACTGTTAACTACTGCATTTCCAGAAGTGAAAAGAGTTAACTGTCAGCAGACTATCGTGTTAGTATATTATGCTACAACCACGCCATTCGTGGTCAAACAGCCTCGCGGCCAGCAACTGCAGCCAGGCGAAACAACCGGCTTCAATTGTAATCGAGAAGGACAGAAACACAGCCGGATTCAATTGTAATAGAGAAGGAAAGAAACAATCTGTAAAATATCACTCAATCAAAGTCTCGGAAAAACAGAAATAGCACTAGCCACAGTAATGCGCTGTCACATGAGACTAACAAAAATAAAAGGAAGATTAGAGTTTGAAATGAAGTCTGAGTAATTTCAACATTCTAGAATTTCGTAAAGCAGTAAGAGAAGTCTTAAGTAAAAAGAAATGTGACAGACAGTAACTTACAAATGAGAATCATTATCAACTTGTGCCATGCAGATAAACGTGGGTAGTAAACTGTCGCCATCTCATTCCATCACTAGAGTTTTAATTCAGGTTTATGTTCTTGTCCCGATTATTCTATGTGGATAAGTCATCCAGGAATTTATCTCTCTGACTTTGCTGTGTTCTTTTCCCATCAAATTTGCCTGTTGTTAATAAGTTTTAAAATGTATTTCTCTTTATAATGCGCCCATGATATCTTGACTGCCTATGTCTAATTGTTCTAATTAATTTACGGCTTTCATTTGTTTCTTGAAGGACTATCTCATCAGTCTTTCTGTCCGTCAATGGTAGTCTTCGCATTTTCCTCAGAAAACACATTTCAACTGTCATTAGATGTTTCTCAACTTGTCTACTTATTGTCACTGTTTCACATGAAAACAACAAAATATATGTTATATTTGTTTTCATAAATAAACACACATGCATTATTTGAAGCTCATAGCAGTAGAAGCTTGAGGACGAAATAGACAACATAAAATTTGAAAGCTTTAGTTACCGACCGGGATTATCACTTGTCACCCCCAAATGACGACAACGCCTCGCTGTAGAAACATGTGGATGATAGACCTGGCTAATGAAGACACCTTTTCTAGGGGTGTCTAGATGGTCGTACGTCGAAGTACACTTGTTCCTACAGCGAGGCACAGTCGTCATATGGAGGTGAGAGGTTGGAATCCCGGTCGGTAACTATAGCTGTCAATGCGTATGTTATCCAGTGCTACCTCAGACTTCTACTTCTGTGAGTGCCAAGCAATACATGTGTGATTATTTATGAACTATCTCAGTGGCCTCAAAGCGTTCCCTAATTGATAGTTGTGTGTAATATGTTACAGGTAGCACTTCAACACTTCTTTTCTCACTGCGGTTGGTATCTTTTTATTGGTGGATATGTTTTCCCTACTGTAAAAGGCTACGTTGTCATGGCGATTCTTCTTCTAATCTCTAGAAGAAATCTTCCATCAGATGTTATCCAACAAGCTAGTGTGTTGCATTCAACACAACAATATGTGCCTTGGGAATACAAGGAATTAGTCTAAGGGACAAAGAGAATCTGGCAATGACAGTAGTTACACAGTTCGTTGCATGAATTTTTACAAGGGGTCGCTTTCAACCCCAGCATGTATTGAGTGTGATATTCTAGGCAATTTTACGTTCGATAGTTTGCCACTGCCATTTGAACGGCCAGCGCTCAGAACATTGTGAAAGTGCACGCAAAATGGATTGCTTCCAAATCGCTGGCGATTGACTGCAAACTCGGTAAGTCAGGATTGTGAAACTTCGTTCACTAACCTCTAAACTACAGATGCCGGAGAGAATTAATGAATGGATGTAAGTTGAGCTTAAGTTTTAAAAAAAAACACACACTTGGAGATGCGATCTTATAGAAGAATGCTGAAAATTAATTGGACAGCCAAAAAGAGCAATCAGGACGTATTAAGGGAATCTGAGTCGCAAAGACAATTTATCACAAACATCAGAAAGAGGCAGTCATCGATCTTTGGCCATGTTATGAGAAGACGAAAACTAGAACATGTTGTGACAACGGGAAAGTTTTGCGGTAAGAGAGATAGAGGAAGTCAGCATGAGAAGATTCTTGACAGTCTTGTGTCATGGCACGGAAGGGAGTCAACACATGAACTGATCGATGACGTTGATGATCGTTAATTTTGGAGAGGCATGATCGCCCATGCCAGTCGGCAAGGCACTGGATCATGATACATCTGACATCCTTCTAACTTCCTTTATGAATGGGAGATACCATATATTTTTTGCGCTCGCTCTCTTTTAACTCAAGCGTAGTCCCTACACACTACTTTTAATAGCACTGGACTTTTGTGCGTGGATTAGCTGTCCCTATTCATAGTGTCCTTCGCCTTCAGGAGATCTTACTTCGACTTCAGATGTACTTGTAATCCAACTGACCAGTGTCGGGGTTAAACCCTCTATTTCGGCATCAGCACCTCGGATGTTTAAGAACACGCGTTTTTATCTATTCGTTCATGCTGATCTTCAATGTCTGTTTAACAAGTGAATCAATTAACGTGTACACACCAATAGCTTCCGGGGTCATGACGATGATTGGAGGTCAGCTTGGCCGAATGGATAATAACGCTCGCTCTTAAACTTTCTGTGTGCTGATGCCGAAGTAACGGGTTGAACCCCTACACCGGTCAGTTGGACTGAAATATTCACTTCTCATCCTTGGCTTGGTGACATAAATTACAAGTACCTTGGAAGTCGGAGTGGGTTCGCCTGATGGCGAGGGACATTGGTAATAGGGAAAGCTAATCTACACGCAAAATCAGTCCAGTGTGGACTAGACTTAGTAGCACATGAACGAACTATCATACATTCCACTGCAGTATTCCTTCAAACTTTCTAGAATTTTTTCTAGATTCTGTTAGGGTATTTCCCAACTTATCACATACAACATTTAATAGAGGTTGAACTCGCATATGTGTACTAAAACTGTTTATCAGTTTATTTCACATCATGTAGGCCTAGAGCAAGGAAGAAGAGGCGGCCAGTCTTTCTCTCACTGTCACAAGCAAAGAGCCCAGGCGTCGACTATGCGTCAAATGATGGTTGTGACATATCAGCGGAGCTCTAAAATCGTTAATAGCATATCCTTTACATGAGGTCGCAGTCAACCCCAGCATTTTTTGTTTGTGATTTAGTTGGTAAGTTTGCATATAGCAGTTTGCCATTGCTTTCTGAACGACCGGCACTCATACCATTGTATGAAAACCTGCGCAAGGTGGTCTGCCTCCACTTCGTAAACATCTGTGTTTCGAAAGCAATATATGGGATGGGGACTTGTGTTCGAAACCCCTTCGTCACAGCACCTTATGCGTACTATTCACTACCAATTTGTGTTATGCTATATACAATAATTCGTTCTCTAGTTTCCAACTTCGAAAACGCATTCTTCGTTTTATAGAATGCATTTTTCGCATTATCGACGTAATTAATTTCTCGAATAAAAAAAAAATAGTAATGGGCCCTTTTACACTAATGAAATTGGTGACAACTGGCAAGATTGAGGACAAAGAACACGGGGAAGGCAGAACTAAATATCTGGATGACTTGGCTACGTGACATGATAGAGACAAAACCACGGAGCTGATCGCCGAATCTGGTGATCGTATGAGGTGGTGAAACATGACCGTCCATGCTTACCGGCATGGCACATGATAATGATGCGTATTGGGTATCCGATGCATCTGGGTCGACCTGGGTGATCAGGTCAGTTTAAAAACAATCCAGATCTATGGGAGTTTGACCACATGACAACGGTACCGGCAGCCAAAGTACCTTACAAGCCTCTGCGCCATCACGGGTACCTGTACTTTAACTTTCTGTACTTGTCGCAAGTTACTACCATGTACTTTTACTTCATATGTAGGTAAGATCTCTTTCTTTTAAATGACCTATACTTTTGTCTTTTTATTATCTAAGCTGAGACTGCTTTCCACATTCTACATCGACTGTATCGATTACATAAATATCATAAACAGACACTAACAAATTCCCGTTCCCTCTGCTTTTATTTCCCAGACAATAACCAGAACACTCTGCAAATTATTCCATAACCATTTTAGATGGATGGGCTCAACCAAGACAGTTCCGGTACCAAAACAGTCTGCCACTTGTGAAGATTAAACCGGGACCACTGTGTGTGTTTTCTTTTTCTTGTTTTGAGCCGCTTAGTCCCACAAGTAAGCCCTTCGGCGCTGTGAGACCCTCTTCCATGTTTTCAATGGTTGCGTTTTCTGTTTTATTTGGTGTTCTCGGTCCCAGTGGCCAGATCTCTCACATTGCTGTGCTTTGAACTGTGTTGGAAAGCTACCCTGATTGGGAGGAAAGGTTCTTAACTGATTCAGTGCCAAACAAAAATGAGTTTGAATAACACGAAAATGGATGGCGGAAAATGAGAAGTAGGGTTGTGACACAGTTATGACTTAAAAGTTGTATTATATATCAAATTAAAGTAGGTTGCACAGGGGAAAGCCAGCATATAAGCCCATGGCTGACACGGGAAGAGGCGCCAGACGATTAATCATCCCATGGCACTTAAACAGTTTAAATAATGTCGCTAGCATTCCCAGGTCCAAGGTCTCAAGTCCAGGCAACGTTATTTCATGCTGTCTCCGTCATGTAGGGGGAAAAGTCGCAGTAATGGGGTTAAACCTCCATTCTAAATTTTAATGACTGCCATCTTAATTTCTCTGACATCAGTTCCACATAAAAAAATTCCTGATGGAAAGTCTTTCTGTGATAAAAATTTGCCAGAATTTCAATGATTACGGACAAATCCCTCCAAGTTAAAATGTCCTTAAACATGAGCAATAATTTACCGCGTTTGCCGTGCACATATCATTGCATTCGTAAGTAACGGCTGGACATTCTAATGCTTACACCCAAAAATAGATGGGCTGTCAGGAGCACTTCGGCCAATTTCCTTCCGTCGCTAACATTCTTCTGGAAACACAAATTGCAGAATTATTTATTTTATCGTCTTGGAATGACAATATAATAGCCGGCTGTCGTTTTGACTGTTTATCAGACAAACAGATAGGATGGGCGGAAGAACTAATGTCGTTGCTGAACACACAGACAACGTAAACAGAAAGTGCGGGGCTTAAAGAAATAAATCTGGTTGAGTGACATGCCCTTTATGGGTTCAATATTACTCAGAGCTTTTCAAAATGTGCACTGTGAGGTCCCTGAGTACAGCATTAGTTTAATTATCTTATATAATGTCCTCTGTTTTCGCATTATGACATAGCGTCAACGAGAATGCATATTTGCTTTGAAAATAGCCGTAGACCATTAAACAATCATTATCATCATGTGCTATGCCAATAAGCGTGAGCGGTCATGTTTCGCCATCTCACTCGATCACCAAAGTCGTGGATCAGCTCCAGGTTCCTGTCTCGAACATGCCGCGTGGCCAAGCCATCCAGATATTTACTTCTCTGCCTTCCCTTTGTGTTTTGCCCCCTCAATCTTGTCACTAAGTACTCTAATTGATTCCTCCTCCTAACGTGTCCAAAATTTGTGATTGTCTACGTCCTATTTCTCTAATCAGTTTACGCTCGTTTTGCTCATTTGTATTTATGTCTGTCCATGATATTCTTTGCATTTTCATCAGAAACCACATTTCCACTATTAGACATTTGTCAGCTTGACTACTGATTGTCTAATTGTCTCATCCATACAGAACTACAGGTTCTATGTAAAACTTTAATACTCTTTTTCTCGTTGTAATTTACATCTTTTTATTGGTTAGTACGTTTTCCATCTTGCGAAAGTTTACCTTTGACATAGCTATTATTGTTATAATCTCTTCAAGGCATCTCCCATCAGATGTATTGACTGTTACGAGATAGTTGTGCCGATTCACTTATTTAAGAATATTGTCATTTACCCGTATATTACATTGTGGCATTTCTTTCTTCCTAGTGACGGCTATAATCTCTGTCTTCTTACAACTTAATTCTAACCCTAGTTATTCACTGAATAAAATAACCGCATATACGAAATGTTGCAAATCCTGTTAATTGCCTGCAATCGACACTATATCATCTGTATATCTAACGTTATTGATGTTATGCACCCCAATATAGTGATTCCTCGCATATCTTCTAAATTGCTAAACATATTTTCAAGGTAAAGGGGAAAAAAAAAAAGATCTGACAACATTACACATTCTTGTCGCATACCTCTAATAATAGGGTGATATTGACCTACTTCATTATCACATTTTTGGCAGCGTGTTGTTTCCAATACAGGTTATTTTTTTTTTTATTTTTTTTTTACAAATCTAAGGTATTTACCTTCAATTTGAAGATCTGCAAGCATCTTCATAATGTTGACATCTTACTTTATCGAAAGCCTTTGCGAGCAAAGGTGTAGGTCTTTGTGTTTTATATTTATCGAAGGCTCAATTAATGTTCCCAGTAAGTACACAGCTTTCACTGCGTCATGCCTTCTACGAACCCACATTGTTCTTCCCTTATTTCGGGTTGTATTTTCTTCCTAACTCTTTGCATGATGATTCTTAGCAAAATCTTCGTGATATGGCTCATTATACTAATTACTCGATATTGATCACATTCTAAGGCTTCTGATTTCTTTGGAATTGCAATAAATATAAAATTACATAGTTCAGGAGGTATATTTCCAGTGTCATATATTGTGTTCAGCATTCTGGTCAACCTGGTCTATTCCATATTCTTCTAAGGCATTGGCCATTTCTGTTTTGATTTTGTGTGGACCTGGAGTCCTGCCTTTGTTCATATGGTTAAGAAGATTGGCAGTACAAGACACAGAAGGTTGTGGACAGACATGATCACCAACATCACACGGTATGGAGTATAAGAAAATTGGCAGTACACGAGACAACAGGTTGTGGACTGATGTGATCACCAACGCCACGCGGCATGGACTATAAACAATAAACAAATAATACAAAGTAATGCAGCTTTACAGAACAGAATTACGAAAAAATACAGGACGTCTTTCATCAGGACTAGCCTTCATCAGCAAACAAATACATACGCAAACCAGAACATATCATCACGGAGAAGACACTCAAATGACATTAAAGCATAAGAACGGGATGAGAAGAATAAAAAGATGAAACAATTAGAAGAATGAAGATACAATGAAAATTTGAAGAAAAAAAATGTTCCTACTTATCTCAGAATCTCATGTTGTGATACTTCTGGAATATAAGGAAATTGACAGTACACGAGACAGAAAGCTGTGGTCGGACATGATCACCAACGCCGCACGGCATAGGCGACCGAAGTTTCATACCATCGAAATCGATGCAAAATGATCTTCTTCGAAAATAGCCAGCGGCAGGTTTGAACCCTTGACGCGTTATTCCGGGACTGATATCTCTATGGAAGAACGGGCTCGGTTGTGGATACAGAAGAGACTCCGACACTCTTACGACTACACCACTTGAGTTAGGCCCATCAATGCCACACTCGAGGGAAAGAGAGGAGGAACTGTAACCAACCCATGAGAAAAGTGAGGAAACATACTTTGACGTCAGTGATTCCACATCGCTGTCCAGGATGAAAGACCTGGGAGTAAGAATCGGCACAGCCAGACGCGAGAGGTACATCGGGAAAACAAAGCGCCTCGTCAACCAACACAGAACTGGCACTATTAGCCACCGGACGCTGATGCATATGCTGGGGGGGGGGGAGGATCTGAGCACCTATGGACATTTCCGGAGTGCAATGAAGATACCCCAAATGATAACTGATAACTGAACTGATAACTTTCGTATGGTTGGTGCACAGGAGGCGGTGGTGTAATAAGCCTCTTGCAAGGACTGGGCTCCGCAGCTGTGGCGAGGGCAAAGAGGGGCCTCACCCCAGTGGAATAGCTAGCTTCCGCTGGGAGCGTGCAGAAGGACATATCCGTGATCTGTGAACGTGGCAGGAAGAAGGCAACATTGCATCAATGATGTCTACTGACTGGGTCATAGCTAGCCACCGAGGCGGAGGTGAAGGCTGAGGCCAACTGCTGGGGGAAGAAGCTGGCTTTCTCACTATCAGTCACGGTGTAGTGTTAAAGCTTGTAGATGCACCGGGCGCCCAATGTTCGTCCCCTGAGGGTGGGATGGCTTCTGGGCATAAATACTAAGCTATGTCGATGTGGGATAGGTGCGGTAACGAACGCCTCGGTCATGGATACGCACGACGGGAGAAAAACGTCTGGGAGTCATGACCCGGTCTGGCCCACCCCGTGAGGATGTCAGGAAGATAAAGAAGTCGAAACATTTGGCGAGGGGGCGGCTTCTGATGATCCGAAGCCTCGTGTCGTGCTTGCTCCGCGGGGAGTTTCTAACACTTTAGGATGGCTGCTGCACGAAAGACTGAGCACGCATGGTAAAGTACCGTGGGCACCTCTAGTAACACAGACGTCGATAAAGTAATGAAATATTAGTTGCAAATCCTTTACAGGACATCGCAGTCAACCTCAACATTGTTTTGGCTGTTTGTGATTTCTTGGCAAGTCGACGTTCAGTAGTTTGCCATTGCTTTCTGAACGATCGGCGCCCATAACATTTTCAGAAAACACCAACGCAAGGCGGTCTGATGCCACATCGCATACAGCTGTGATTTGAACGCGGGTATGCGGGTTTAGGAACTGCTTGCGTCCGCAACCCCTTGTTAGTATAACGAAATGCGGATCTGTCCTTCTTTCTCGAACATTCGTCGGTCATCATTAAGTCAGCTGGCGTCTTCCAGATGGACCATGTCTTGCCAACAGACCAGAATCTGTGATTCAATTCCGGCTTCTAAATAACACGACGGCCGGCCCCAGGAGAGCTTCATAACCAACATCTAGCCTAGGTCCCTTCCTAGGTGTCTGTCTGTCTGTCTGTCTGTCTGTCTGTCTGTCTGTCTGTCTGTCTTTTTTGAGATTGTTTTCCTTTTGTGTTTGCATTAGCTCGCTTTGAACTCGAGCGTAGTCCATACACTTGTTTCTAATGCAAGTGCACTGAACTGATTTTTGCGTGTGGATTGGCTTTTCCTATTACCATGGTCCCTGGCCATCAGGCGAACCCACTCCGACTTCTGATGCACTTGTGATTGAGAGAGTGAGTGAGCAAGAGAGTGAGTGAGTGAGAGAGTGAATGAGTGAGTGAGTGAGAGAGAGAGCCCACTAATTGAGTGAGCGAGAGAGTGAGTGAGTGTGTCTAAGCGAGTGAGAGATTGAGTGAGAGAGTGAATGAGAGAGTAAGTGAGAGAGTGAGTGTGTGTGTCTGTGTGTGTCTGTGTGTGGGTCTGTGTGTGAGTGTGAGAGAGAGTAAGAAAGAGTGAGAGGGTGAGTGTGAGAGAGAGACAGTGAGACAGCGAGTTACTTAGTGTGTGTGTGTGTGTGCGCGCGTATGCGTGTGTGTGTAAGAAAAAAGAAGAGAGCGAGGAGAGAGAGAGCGAGAGAGAGAGAGAGAGAGAGAGAGAGAGAGAGAGAGAGAGAGAGAGAGAGAGAGAGAGTATGAATGAGTGAATAATTTAGTGTTTGAGCTTGAGGGTGTATTATGTAAGGAAGTGTGTGTGAATGTGTGACTGTATATTTGCGTGTATGAAAGTGTATGTGTCGACTATGTGTGGATGGGAAGGAGTGTATGTGTGTCTTGCTGTATGTATGAATGAAGATGTATGGGCAAGAGAGAGAGAGAGAGAGAGAGAGAGAGAGAGAGAGAGAGAGAGAGATCGAACGAACGAATGAACGGAGAGAGAGAGAGAGAAAGGGAGGGAGAGAGAGAGAGAGAGAGAGAGAGAGAGAGAGAGAGAGACGGAGAGAGAGAGAGAGAGAGAGAGTTTGTACGTGTGTATCAATAAATTTTTGTTAGTAAGTTTGAGACTGTGGGTGTATATATGTATATATTTGCTTGGGTGCCTTGGCATAGGATGTACTGACCAAGTGTTTCAGTAAAACTTACCAGAAAGAAACCTAACCAGTTCCATTTAGAAAGATTGTTCTGTCAGAAAGCCAGAAGGAAAAATGCCATATCCGTCAAGAACATGAGAATCTCATGCACAAGATGTTACCGAAGATACCTTACACAGAACCAACAAACAGTCCTGGCGTAGGAGTTTGTATAGACAAACAAGCTACGTGAACGCAGGATGCGAGGCAAGAAACGTCTTTCAGAAGAGCGGGCAACCAAAGTGGCAGGTCCATTGCTATCTTGTCTTGTATGTGGGGATAAAGCGACATGTTTTCACTATGGGTCAATACATGGGAAGCTGGTAAGGTATTTTTTTCGTCGAAGTCTTGTGCGTGATAGCCAGTATGAAGGTAAATGAGTCATCGATGTCAGCAGGGAAAAAAAAAACATTGCCCAAAATGTCGAGATATGAAACGTCCGTTTGCACGTCACACGACACTATCAAGACCGGCCGCTACACTTACCTAAACAGAACACAGAACACATTAGAATTCGAAATTCTGAAAGAATCTAAATCTGAATCTAAAACATCTAAGAAGAATCTGATAGTGATAGAAAAAAGCATAGGCACCTGAAGCTTTCGAAGAATCACCTTCATATTCTATGCAGCTGGGAATTCTGGTAGAAAAGGGTAAGAAAGTAGACATCAGGGGAAAGTGTCCCAGTGAACATTCAACATTTACATATTTTAGTAGCAGTCCAGTTTCCATATCATCGTCACTTTGTATTCCTACTAGTTCCCAGTCATTGACTAAACTTATGCCAACATTATCAGCAAAACTAATGTCATCATCAACTGGTTTGTCACAAAGGAACGTGGCAAGAATGGATGTACTCGTAAAAACAGAGGAATATCGACGCTACCATAAATATACCAAAATAGGCTACAAATATTATCCTGAAGACTGTATTTTCATGCCGGACAGAGCAACATGTAATGATCCAGACAGTATATAGTAATTCCCTTTTGAGATAATCCAGTGTTTGTTAGTGCTGCTGAAAAGACACTACTCTGACACTCATGGTGTCTTGTTTGGCAGGATTATACCACTTCTAACACTGTCCCGCAATCTTGAAGAAGACTTGATACTGTATTCATGAATACCCATGTGTCCGTTTGTTCAACAATGACAACAGAAAAATGGAAGCGTGTCTTGGTGAAAATCAGAGAGGTCTATCGCTGACTGGACCTTGACACCCGTTATAGTATGGGATATACATTCACAGGTCCCTGACTGACTTTCGTGTAGGGGACACAGAAGCATCAAAGAAAGCAACTGGCCTTCAAGTCACATACATTGTGCCTGCCACAACTCTACAACAGGATCTGCTGTGGCATTACTCAAGTACTGTTACGTGATTGTGTCAGTACTTCAGAGGTCAAGTAAACCAGATTACCGATGTCTTCACTGCTATGTTTAGTGATCAGCTGTCTACTCGAGACAGTTCTGTTTCCAATAATAAAACACCAAGATTGTAACAATGGGTGGTTTGGACAATGGTGCATATTACTATAGGTATACAGTGATACAAGTGGGAAGATAACATCGAGAAATTGAAGAACAGCAATCTGACAGAATGTACCATGAATGAGGGCAAGATACAGACAGTGTTGGAGATCGATTCCAGCCAACTTTTATTGTGGAGACGGCATCTCATTACAATATATTTATTGGCATTGATAATGCACAATGGGGGGGGGGGGGGGCAAGTTGCCACCGAACGTGTTGCATGGAGGGCAAATATCGGAGCTGGAATAAAGACAAAGGAGAACATGATTGCAGATAGGTCACACACTGAGCGTGTGAGACGTAAGATGGTCAGTGATGGTGAAAATGACCATGAGTTCACATCCATCCACTGTGAACGAACATGTACAGCGTGAATTGGTCTGATCAATCACATTCACAGACGCCATGGGTTGTAGTTATTATGCCTTTTTTATAGCACAATGTAACAAACTTACGTCTGTCAAGATAGAATGGTGCCAATGTTATTTGTGTGTATATATATATATATATATATATATATATATATATATATATATATATATATATATATATATATATATATATATATATATATATATATATCATAGCATGTCCTTTCCGAACGTTTCTCTCATAACAGTCTGCTGAAATGACTCTCGATCCCTCACCAGTTCTAACACATCGTCATGACCAAAATGTCTGCAATGCCCAGGGCTTATTATCGCGAGGGCAGACACCCGCCGCTTCTGACAGGAACCAGACCATCTGACGCAGTTCTTTCCAGGCCACTGTGATTTTCAATATGGCTAAATTATTTATGTTCCAGAGGCCAATTTTATTCCATGTCCAGATCTTCAGAAATGACAGAATTTGTATTTTTTTCTGGTCCAACGATATTCTAAGTTGTTTTCTGCAGCATTCAAGCGAATGCAAAATAACCCACGACTTCTGCCAGTTTGTGTTGCTATTGTTGTTGCTGTTGTTGTTGTTGCTGTTGTTGTTATTTTGCTTTACGGCTATAGAAAAGATGCATTCTCTCAAAACTATGTTACTTTAGTTTGCTGTTGTTGAACTACAGTTTCAAGAACCTTCCAATAAAGAACAATGAAACATGTCCTACAAAGTAATCGCAAATAACGCCTAAAAAGAAATTCACTTTCTAAAAAGATAGCCAATGGATTGCTACTGTAATAATGTCACAGAAACTGGACAAGAACATTGAAGACGTTGATATCACAGCCACATACTCCTGTATGTTAAGTACAGGGAAGATACAGCGTCGACAACAATAGAAAGACGGCAACTAACTATTCTTTTTTTTTTCCTCATATCCTATACTGGACATTGCAGTCAACGCCAGCATTTTTAAGATGCTGGTGATGTCTTGGCAAGTTTTGCGTTCAGTAGTTTGCCATTGCTTTCTGAACGACCGGCTCACATATCTCCGTAAGTAACCAGCACGACGCGACCCGCTGCAGAATTTTGAGCAGCTGCGTTTCACACGTGAGTATACGGGATTACGAACAACGTCCTTAAAGCCTTGGCGAGGGAGACGGGAAACTAACTATTTTATCCTTGATAAATATTCACCGCAGAACGTGAATTGTGTGCTCGCTAACTTGTAATTCGTGATCACATAATTGTACACGACTAACTTCCCGATAAAAGATGGAAAGGGATGGGCCGAATGATAGATGCTGAGCAGACTTGAGCCTAAAACGTCTCTGGTGACTCAGATCCGACAATACAATGAATCACAAAGAATACACTTATTTTATCTGGATCCTGGCTGTGACTTGTGAGGTGCTGTTTCCTCCATTTGTGGTCTGGTCAGCTTTGGCTTTGCTTGAACACTCACTCTCAAGGTGGATATAAATATAGCGCAGACAGGCAGGACATGAGACAATTCGACACTTGGATGTGGCTAGCCATTCAAAATTGCTATTCGGTACAATAATAGCCACAGGACTTTACAGAACACCGGAATACCTGTCTCAGACACGAACACAGAAATACTCACGAACACGGTGACTATAGTCTAGATCGTCTTGGGTCTCGCCTGTTATCAGATGTCAGTTTTACTTTCGCTTCCTCATCGTTGTGGTGACGACTGTAGATGTATTAGTTCATCGTCGATTTGAAAAAGTATGTTTATATCGTGCTGTCATCTCCATGTTGCTTTCTAACTGTGTTGATGGAGCAGATTGTGTTTTACCTGTCATTTATGGTTTTAGTTTTGTTGTTGGAGCTCTGGGATTATTACGTTGGTGTGTTGAATATCGTTTACTCTAGAGCCCCTTTATTTATCAAAAAGTTTCCTCTAGCTGAAAGGGGGTTTTGTAATGCTGTTGACAAGAAGAAAACTTGGTGGTGATGGTGATCTTGTCGTGTCAGCAGAAGATGGTTTGACAAAACTCTCATGTGATAAGACACTCGGCACACGTACGGCAGTCGCAGATGTAAATTTATTCACAACTAAACACACTCTGTTGAACCCTTCTTCAGGCAATGGGCTCGCTGCCAGCTGTAGTGAGCTTACAAATCGTCATTCAAGGCTCCCGCACGGTTCACGTAGACCTGCACACGCATTATCTACTTACAGTCTCACATCGAGCATGTTCCTACAGTCTATAGAATAGTAGCTCCCATGCACAAATATTATCTTCCTCCGATGACTGGAAGATCCCCGCTACTTGCACAGTTACAATTATGGAATACTCGAGACATACCGTAGACAGATGACGCATATTGGCCTTGTTGATGTTAACAGATCTTGATAACCTACTGTCGAAAATAGTAACTCTGAGATATTGAACACGAATCCACAAAACACGTCTGCCTCTATGGCGATCTGGACAAAGAGTGAAATAACTCTTTGTCGTATCTCGCTTGACTACTTTTCATAACCCGTGACCTTATTCGGTTAGTCAGCAGTTGTTATAATTACTATTCATTAACTCGCCGTGTGCTCTCTGTTGACACCGGCTTTGGTTTGTTTATGTTGTCTCATCTCTGTGCGGTGCTGTTTCTTTATGTTGTGCCTAGTCCATGTGTTAACCCACGTTGTCTTCTCTATCCTTATTTGACTCATAGGTTCTGAATACTGTTCAACCTCTTTATTTGCCATTGCCAGCCTACGCCTCACATCTTTTAAACAAGTTCCATTGGTGTTGATTACGGAGCTAATATAATTAGAGTTTGTTACAATTTCAATATCGTCTTGATTATTATGATTGTTTTGTCTATTGTGATGTTTCGTTGGCATGTAGTCTTGTCAATGGACATTATGTTTATGTTTTGTTTCCCTTAAGCTCAGAAAATTGTTTTTAATTTCACTGCGTCTTTTAACAACCGGCTTTGTGGTGAAGGGCTAATGAACGCAATTCGTAATCCCACATACCGCTTTCGAAACACAGCTGACAGCGGTTTGGGAGCAGACAGCTTTGCGTTGGTTTTCATTCAATGGTATGAGTGCCGGTCGTTCAGAAAGCAATGCCAAATTGCTGAACGTAATCTTGCCAAGAAATCACAGACTAACAGAGCGTACAAAAGCTCAAGTATATAAAGCTTGTGTTGTTAGCACACTCCTCTATGGGTCTGAATCCTGGACCCTGTACTCAAGACAGGAAAGAAAGTTGAATTCCTTCCACATTAGATGTCTGAGACGTATCCTGGGCATAACATGGAAAGACCACATAACAAACTAACATGTGCTTGAAAGAGCAGATATTACCACAGTGCACACCCTCCTCAAGCAGAGACGCCTCCGGTGGCTGGGCCAAGTATCTCGAATGGAGGATGAACGTATTCCCAAAGATCTTCTATATGGAGAACTAGCCACAGGAAAGAGGCCAACCGGAAGACCCCAAATGCGATATAGGGATGTGTGTAAACAAGATATGAAAACCCTTGGCATTATCAAGACACGTGGGAAAGAGTTGCAACAGACAGATGCTCCTAGAGAAGAGATGTACGAAACGGACTGGTGCTCTTTGAGCGCAATCAGATCCAAAAAACTGAGGATAGGCGGCACAGGCTTAAAACTCCGTCACTTACTGCGGGACTTGCCTCGTCTTACAGATGCGGAAACTGTGACAGGGATTGTCACTCTCGCATTGGACTATACAGTCACCAGCGGTGCTGCCAGGCACCTCCCAAGCGGCACAACTCTATAGTCCTTCAGGACTGAAAGAGGCCTACTACTACTACTACTACTACTACTACTACTACTACTACTACTACTACTACTACTACTACTACTACTACTACTACTACTACTACTACTACTACTACTACTACTACTACTACTACTATATGTTTGTCAGCTTGTCTGCTCATTGTCCACGCTTCACATCCATACAAAAGTACAAGATCTATGTAGCACATCAACAATCTTTTTTACGTTGCAAATGACTTGTCTAAGAATATTCCCATTTACTTGTATATTACATTGTGGTATGTCCTTTTTCCCAGTGACGACCATAATCTGTGTCTACTTACAATTTAATTATAGCACCCTATTTGTTCACTGTGTGCAACTGCCGCATCTAATACATGTTGCAGATTATGCTCGGTGTCTGCAATAAATACTGTATCATCCGAATATCTAATGTTATTGATGTTACACCCCCCCCCCCTTTCCAGTTGTGATTCCTTTCATATCTTCTACATTTATGAAAATGTAGAAGATATTCATCATCATCATTAAGTGCCTCTGTCTTTGGTTTTTTGGATCAACTCTGCAGTTGATATTCCTCCATGCCACCGTCGCAATCCACCCAGCATCATTTCTCGTTTATCAAATGTACTGGAAACTCATATCTTGCACACAGTTTCACGTTTATTATGCTGAACACTCAAAGGTCTTATTGGAGTCAATGAAAACGGTTATGAAGGACTATATTATACTTTCCATATGTTTCAAAGATAGTGTTCATGCGATGATATATTACCAGTTGTCTACGACTTTTTTAGAACCTGCGTGTATATCAGTTAATAATTGTCTATTCTACTCGTAGTTTCAATCCTCTTCGTGATGATTCGCGGGAGAATTTGGCTAAAACCACGTATTAGTGTGTTAATACAATAGTTAAACACATACAAACAAGTCCCAGCCTAGCCTGGGTATCAGGACATATCTCGGGATGTAAAGACAGCCGGCGTGATAGTCATGGTATTAACCCATCGATTGCTGGTTGGCCTAAAGCATATGGGTCTAGCACCATGTATCAAATGCGGCTTATATTATATTGTCGGGTATATGGTTGTTGGGACAACCCCAAAGAGATAAAGGATACTAAGTTCCTCTTTCTCAATGTGATCCTGCCAGTTATAATTAATTTAGCTGTACTGGCACAGTGGCTTGAGACCATAAATAGAGTTTTGGAGAACCAAGGAATGCCTCCTGGAAACCAATGACAAGTTTTCTCTGAATACCCTAAATATCCTGTTGGTGGTTCCTTGCCTCTCCTCTCTCAACTAAATAATTATTAATCTAGGGTTGTTAATTAAAACAATTTTACTACGACAAGAGAACTCTCAAAAAGAGAAAATGACCCTTATTTTTCATAATTTATTACACATAAATGGTGCTATTGTTCATGAATGTCATAAAAATACAACCATCAATTCATTGCAAAAAACAAGATCATGTACATTGTCAAGGTCTCCGAAGGGACATGACAGAGAGGACAGAGGACAGACATAGGACATGGGAATAGTACGGGCATAGTAGACCAGTCCCTATGCCCATGACAAAGGGTTACCGACAGGACAGTGCCCTTGAATGACAGGACAGGTTCACCTCGGACGGGATGACGCAGTACAACTGCCTCAACAGGCGAGTGCAGGACAGACTCGACTAGGACGACCTCCACGGTCTCCACGAGGGTCAAGTACCTCTTGACCACCTAACTGAGTAGGAAGCCTCAGACGGGATTCGGACTGCGGATGAGAGAGGATGCGTGATTGTGTTTGGGAGAGATTAATAAACCATTTACTTAGACTTGAGCTTCGTGTGGTAGTGTGGATGTTGAAGCACGATTATGTTATTCGCCGAGCAAGTATATTGCGGGCGTAGTGCGAGAGCTGTGTGAGTTTTGTGAAATGATCTTTGTAGATATTGCTATAACGATGTATGACCATTAAAGATGTTTAACGATAGGCTCATGCTTTTCATGCCTCATCTGTACTCGCATCAACTGCCTGTCTGAACCCTTGTTTATAAACCCCAAGAGACGTTGACATACATGTACATCTCTAACTATGCCTATCTCCTGGCTGTGCCGAGAAACTATCCGCCCCACTAGTAAAGTATCAGTCCTCCATTATCTTTATTGGGCCAACTCTTCTTTCCTATGTATAATCTGTGGAGAAAACAACTATACACTCTGTTTGGTAACCCTCCAGATCTTGGATCTCTGTGGCAATCAGGCAGTACGACATATATGTACCAGTTTCCTGAGAGTTCTGTGTTCTGTGCTCCAGGATAGGATGATTTTTGTTTGGCTCAAGGGTTTCTCCACCTAGATAAATATAGACTAAGTTATCTAGGATACCTGCCCTCTATGGGCAGAGAAATCTGCAGGAAGTTGTTTTGGCCTAGTATTTGACCTCACTATATCTGCTGCCTCAACCAGTCAAGCTCGTACATTCAGTCAAGCTGTTACACTCACAAAGTCAGGTCTGAATCTAGATGGGTCTAGCCACTACCTGAAATTTCAGCATCAATCATAAATCTAATGATAACATCACTATGAACATCAGAAATGAAACGCTGTACACTTTCAAGAAAAACACAAAGAAAAATACATAAAGGAATTGTGATCCTAGGAAAATAAACAGTGTAAGAAACAGAGTCTTCTTGCTCTCAAATAGTTATCCACGACATAATTGGTTGTTCTCCATTCAATCCGTCATTATAAGGCACTCAATGTTTAGACTAGCAGATACGCAGCGTCGTCTTCTCCCATGCCTGTCCTTCATGGTCTACAGGTTGAGTAATACCTTGACTGATTTGGAATTTGACAACTATGTGCTCCCTTATCTTCTGTTCATAATTAGTTTCTTTAGATATCCTTCGATTACAAGAAAAATGTCTCCCACATTAAGGGTATAAAATAATTCCCCATTGCCATGAGTATTTGGTTATAAACAATGTAATTACATAACGGTACCATCTCTTGTATAACCTTCAGGTGAAGTCTTTCCCAATCAAAAGTTTCAAGGCGAGTATATTCCCTATTTGTCACCATGCATGTAATATGCTTTTACCTCATCATCCTCATTATCATTACCATCATCATCATTATCATTCAGGACACAAAACTATATAATGGTAACATGAGTTATGTGTAATACAAAGTGGTGTCATGCTTAGAACACAAAACCATATGATTGTATGAATTGAAAACAATTAGGTATATTTAGCTTCGGCGAAAAGAAGAGACATAATAGACACAGACACAATGTACGTACCTTACAAAGAACTCCATCTTAGGTGAAACGTATCCAAAAAAACCATAAACAAAAACAATCAATAAATATACCTAACTGTTTTCAATTCATATTGTTATATCCTGCTGCAGCCGCTGTTTTTTTCTTTTGTTCCATATGATTGTAACATGAGTTGTGTGGAATACAGAGATGTGCCATGCGCCGGAGTGCACTAAATTATTAATTAGTGTATGGGTTATCTTTAACATGTTCTCATCTGATAGACAGGACATTATACATCAAAGTGCCTTCCATCATGAGATTGATTGATTGTTTATACTCCTTCTCAGCATGTCTTTTCATCTCACTCATTCGCATCATCAGACATAATATTCATAAGTGCATGGATGTTAAGTAAGCATACTGATGTGATTTTACAAATGATAAATGGTCAGATTTGATATCAATGAAATTACAATGGATTCTCACTCATTCCACCATCCTTCATTTACATAATAATTGTATGGATAATATTTAGGCATAATTATGAGATTCACGAACGATAATTCCTCATGTTTAACAATAATGAAATTACACATGAACCACCACATGCATGCTTTCATCAAATACATAGAATTATGTGATACACCCCATCCACATTTATTCATCATGAATCATATCCACACTTGCAGGGGTAATGATTATACCTTATTATGTGTCTCACATATGATAAATCCACATGTTTAGCAACAATGAAAATACATTTGACTCACCACATGGGTGCTTTCCCCCAACACACAAAATTATGATACATATAGAAATCTATTTACATCTCATGTGCTCATGTACTTTTCTGTTACACATTACATTAATTTCTCTTACCAGTGTTGGCACATGTAAAATAGTTTCTTCTTATTGAACTAAGTATTCTTAGCTTTCTAAATCTTAAGTTAATCACACTTCTAATCACTGCTGATTTAGTTTAACTTCTTAAGACATAAATTGTACAACCTAGGTCTAATGCTTACACATTAAATAAGTTGTTTAACTAGAAGAAACCTTCCTCATGGTTTAACCTCGTGTATCATTTATTCTGATCCACGACTCTGGTGATCGAGTGAGAAAGCAAAACATGACCGCCCACGCTTACCGGCATGGCACATGATGGATGGATGGATGGATGGATCATTTATTCATGACCTACGACATCTGAATAAAGTACTTATTCTCTCCTAATTAATTTTTTACGGACTAATCTCCGGGTGACGACATATCCACTTACCAACTTCTTCTTGGGAAAGGTTCACTTACTAACGTAATATAAAATATAGCATTGTGCTTACTTTCATATTAATTAATGGCTTCAAACACTTCGGTTACAGGTTTCAGAATCTAACTTTAGATTAGGTTTTCCAAATGCGATGTCTGCTCGTGGACTGATGCTTTCCTCATCTCAAGAGTGCATTATCTTGTTTTAGCTGATTTGGAAGATGCTCTCACTCCATCAGATTCATCGTATCTTCTCCTGCACCATGCTTGGTTTGGTGAAACAATATAGCCAATTTTACGCTTGCATGCCGTATTTATTTTAGTTCCGTCCTGCTTGGGCTTGTGACGTCACAGCCAATCCGAAGTCTTCTTTCATCCGCTCTTCGGCTAAATGTCGCTGTTGGTTAGTGTTGTCGTAAAATGATGTGATATAGTAGGGGAATATTAATCATGCTTTTGACGGTTGTGAGACTTACATCACACGTGTAAAAGTGTATGTTATGTACTTACTTACTTACTTACTTGTATACTTACTTACTTACTTAAGTATTTACTTACTTATTTACCTACTCACTTATCTGCTGACATACTTACTTACTTACTTACTTACTTACTTACTTACTTACTTACTTACACTTACTTAATTATTTACTTACTTACTTACTTACTTACACTTACTTAATTATTTACTTACTTACTTACTTACTTACTTACTTACTTACTTTCTTACTTACTTGCTTACTTACTTACTTACCTACTTAATTATTTACTTACTTACTTACATACATACTTACGTAGTTAATTACCGTATTTACTTTCTTACTTAATTACTTACATACATACTTACTTACCCACTTAACTATTTACTTACTTACTTACTTGCTTGCTTGCTTACTTACTTACTTACTTACTTACTTACTTACTTACTTACACTTACTTAATTATTTACTTACTTACTTGCTTACTTACTTACTTACTTACTTACTTACTTACTTACACTTACTTAATTATTTACTTACTTACTTACTTACTTACTAACTTACTTTCTTACTTACTTGCTTACTTACTTACTTACCTACTTAATTATTTACTTACTTACTTACATACATACTTATTTACCCACTTAACTATTTACTTACTTACTTACCTGCTTGCTTGCTTGCTTACTTACTTACTTACTTACTTACTTACTTACTTACTTACTTACTTACTTATTTACTTATCTACTTACTGACTTATTTATTTGCTTACTTATTTATTAAGATGCTTATTACTTGCTTATTTATTTACTTGCTTATTTACTTACTGGCATATTTATTTACTTACTTACTTACTTACTTACATACTTTCTTACTTACTTACTTACTTACTTACTTACTTACACACTTACTTACTTACTTACTTACATACTTACTTACACACTTACTTACTTACTTACTTACACACTTACTTACTTACATACTTACATACTTACTTACACACTTACTTACTTACTTACTTACTTACTTACTTACACACTTACTTACTTACTTACTTACATACTTACTTACTTACTTACTTACTTACTTACTTATTGCTTACTTATTTACTTACTGGCTGATTTATTTACTTACTCATTTGCTTACTTACTTACTTACTTACTTACTTATTTACTTACTTTTGTACTTACTTATTTACTTACATACGTGGTTATTTACTTATTTACTTTCTTATTTACTTACTGACGTATTTATTTACTCACTTATTTATCTACTTAGTTATTTACTGACGTACCTACTTACTTACTCACATACTTTTTTACTTAATTATTTACATAATACTTACTTATGTACTTACGTACTTATTTACTAACTGACTGACTGACCGACTGACTTATTTATTTACTTACTTTCTTACCTCTTAGTTACGTACTGACTGACTGACTGACTGACTGACTTGATAAATTTCTAGCCCTGCTGTCTTGCAGGTTTGGTCTACTTATGCAAAGGCTTTTGGCTTTTGTAGATTCCATTCAGGGAGGGGGTGGGGGAACCCGGGGAGGGGGCGGGCGGGGATTAACAAGCAAGAGGATCGACTTCATTGCACCGGGGCATCCCCCATACAGCTAGATCTGTGACTACAGAGCAGCTAACCGTCTGTCGATATGTTCGCACAACAAATATGGCGAGGGGCTCGCTGTTGGTGGTCACAGTACAAATGACTTACTTTATGTTAATAATAGTCTTGTCAGGTCTTAGTCAGATATGACTGAGCTACCGTATAACAGTAGATGGTACTACCTGCTTTCTGTTAGCGCCGAACGGTAGGCGGCGTTTACCAAACCCGACACCCCACATTGTGCAAACGGCTTCGGGCGGAAGATCGCAATTGGGAGGGTACAAGCCTTAGCCTGGTGCGAGGAAATGCAATCTAAAGACAAAATGTCATGGCAGGGCAGACCAGGCCCTAAGCCTTGGTTGGCGGCTGGTCTAGGATCGAAGCTCTGACAGGCGGACAGTTAGAGCATTGCTTTGCTGATCCAGCAGCTTCTGAAGATTGTCTTGTTCCAGATGTAGAGTTGTTACCTTTCCTCTGGAGTGAACTAGGCAGGCCGAGAGAGGGATCATGCTGCATGGGCAACACACGATCTCTATATTTTAGCCCAGGCTTTGTGCTATGGAGAGGCAATAACTCCATCCCTGGTCTTACCTGGTCTCAGAATCAAAGCGAGAGGCAACTGTTACGGGTTACAAGTCCCTGTCAATTGGCATAGACATGGGGCACCACGCGTTACCTCTGATGGTGGGAGATACCTACATGTGTCACTGATCAGCTACCGCCCGCCTCAAGCTGGGCATCCCCCAGCCAATTGGGTGCTGATCCGCCACAGCCTGCCTGATTCAATGGACGCTCGGGGCTAGGACAAAATCTGAATCGCAGGCTGTAAAACCAATGCACCAGGTACAAATAAAAAGAAAAATAGATACCTCAAGCTACGGCTTGCAACCTGGAACGTGAGAGCCATGTGTCCAGGATTTTCCACTGACATGACCAATATTGACGATGTGAGAAAAACGGCTGTGATTGATGCCGAACTCAATCGTCTTAACATTGATATTGATGGCCTGCAGGAGACTCGCCTCGCTGAGGAAGGGTCACTCAGGGAAAACAATTACACCTTTTTTTGAAAGGGTAGAGGGCAGGCAGAAAAAAGACAACACGGTGTGGGCTTTGCAGTGAAGAATTCGCTACTGGGAATGATTGAAATTCCAGCAGGAGGAAATGAAAGACTATTATCCCTGCGCTTGGCAACCTCTTGTGGTTTTGCCACCATTATTACTTCATGATCAAGGCAGTTCCAAAATCTGACTACATTTATATGCTCGGAGATGTCAATGCTCGTGTGGGCAAGGACTCGAATTCATGGACAGTGTGCCTTGGAAAATGCAACATCGGTCGCTTGAATGAAAATAGGCAAAGGCTGCAGGAGCATTGCACCAGAAATGACCTATGTATTACAAACTCCTTTTTTAAAACAAAAGAGCTGCATAAGGTCACATGGAAACATCCAAGATCCGGCCATTGGCACCAGCTGGACTTCATCATCACACGGAGACAACATCTGAACCATATATCATTGACTCGAAGTTACCACAGTGCTGACTGTGATACGGATCACTCTTTGATTGTTGCAAGGGTTAGACTGAGACCAAAGAGAATCTACACAGCTAAACACAAATCTAGCCCAGGATTAATATTATTAACACTCACGATCCTGAAAAGTGCTTTCAGTTTGCAAATGCAACTTGACGACGCTTTCACTGATACAACAGAAAATTTTACAGTAAATGAAAAGTGGGGTCAACTTAAGGAAACTCTTTGTAAAACTGCCGTAGGGGTTTACGGCACTGTGGATCAAAAGAGGTAGGACTGGTTTGCGGCAAACAGCGAGACTCTTTAGCCCTTGATTGATAAGAAGAAGATAGTTCTCTTAAGAAACAAGGAAAGACCAACGCGTAACACTCTTAGTGAGCTAAAGCAAGCTAGGAATGATGTGCAAAAGGCTGCCAAGCAGTGTGCAAATGATTATTGGATCAAGTTATGTGAGTCCATTCAAATCGCAAGTGATAAGGGAAAATCAGAAGCATGTATGAAGAAATAAAGAAAGACTGTGGTCCAATGATCAAAAGAAGTGCACCATTGAAATCCTTGACTGGAGAAATCATAACTGATAAGAAACAGCAGATGGACAGATGGGTAGAGCACTATTTAGAGCTTTACTCAAGTGAGACCAAACTAGCGTATGATGCCCTCAATGCCGTAGAGGCTCTACCAACCCTTGATCACCTGGACACACTTCCCACCATAACAGAAGTTACAAGTGTGCTATAAAGGAACTTGCATCTGGCAAGGCTCCAGGTAAGGATGTTATTCCAATAGAGGTTATCAGGAGTGGACAAGACACACTCACTCTACAGATCCACAAGCTAATAGAGCTATGCTGGCGAGAAGGACAAGTCCCACAGGATTTCAAAGATTCAAGCATCATAACACTGTACAAGAACAAGGCCGATCGGAGCGATTGCTACAACTATAGGGGTATCTCTCTTCTGTGTATTGTTGGAAAAGTATTTGCCAGAATTGTTCTGCGCGGACTTCAAGTCCTAAGAGATCAAGCATACCCTGAATCACAGTGTGGCTTTCGACAGAACCGGTCTACCATTGATATGGTATACTCATTGCGCCAAATGCAAGGAAAATGCCGTGAACAGAATCAACCACTGTTTATTGCCTTCATCGACCTCACAAAGGCATTTGATTTGGTCAGTCGTGAGGGTCTGTTCAAGGCACTAAAGAAGATTGGCTGCCCACCAACTCTTCTGTCCATTGTGGAATCGTTCCACACAGGCATGAAGGGTATAATGAAGTTTGATGGTGCAACTTCTGAAGAGTTTGAAATCAAGAGTGGAGTTAAGCAAGGTTGTGTACTAGCTCCCACCCTCTTTGGAATATACTTTTCACTTCTACTGAAATATGCTTTTCGTGATCAGGATGGTGGTATATACATTCATTCACACTCAGAAGGCGGCCTCTACAATGCTCAGAGATTGAAGGCCAAGACCAAAATTAGGAGTGTACTGATCAGAGAGTTGCTTTTTGCAGATGATGCTGCAGTTACGAAGATGTCCTTTGGTATTCTACCATCATCCATCCTCCTAAGATGTTCTATCCATCTAAGTCTATGAAGACTGATGATGGAATAAACCGTCACACAACCTGATCTTTCCAATACTTCAGTATTTGTGATTTTGTCTTGCCACTTAATACCAAGAATTCTTCGCAGACACCGCATATGAAAGCTGTTTAAACTTTTCTCTTGGTGTGAGTAAGTTGTCCTGGTTTCACTGCCATAAAAAAGAGTACTAAGGACACAGGCTTGATAGACAAGGACTTTTGTTTTGGCAGTAAGCTTCCTGTTCTCCCAAACTATTTGTCTTAACCTGTTCATTGTTGTTGATCAGTGGTAAATAGCAAATTATCCCTAGATCAGGAAATCAACATCCAGATTGGTAAGGCAGCAACAACAATGAACAGGTTAAGAAAAAGAGCCTTTTTAAAGCACAAACTATCGTCTGTCAAGACGGCAAGGTGCCAGTGAATGAATGAGATGGGTAAGAGATCTCAGGGTCAGCCTCTACTACGATACAAAGATGTGTGTAAGCGGGACATGATTGATACAGGCATTGATAATGCACAGTGGGAGCAAGTCGCCGCTGAACGTGTTGCATGGAGGGCAAAGATCAGAAATGGAATAAAAAAAAAAGGAGAAAATTATTGCAGATAAGTCAAATACCGAGCGTGTGAGACGTAAGATGGTGCTTGATGGTGGAAATGACCACGTGTTCACATGCACCCACTGTGAACGAACATTTACAGCGCGAATTGGCCTTATCAGTCACATTCGCTACCGCCGTAGGTAAAAGTTATTATGCCTTTTTAAAGCACAAGCTATCGTCTGTCAAGACGGCAAGGTGCCAATGTTTCTTGCTTCAACAAATCAAAAGAAACAACAAAAACATTAGATACAGTGGTTGTAGCTCGAATAATGGGAAGAAAGAAGTAATAGTAGTATAAAAGACACGGATCATGCCTTGGTGTATGTTTAATCTAAATGCCGTTGATATGAGACCAGTAGAGAAATTCGAATATATAAGTACATGGATAACATCGGGTGGAATATATATCACACTAATTAAAATAAAGAATAATACAAACAATTCAGAAGAAGAAGAAGAGGAAGGAGAAGAAGAAGACTACTAGAAAGAAATGTCTGTCTGTCGGTGTATATGTGTATGAATACACGAGGGTGTATATACATGCGTACCATGTTTGTGTGTGCGAGTGTGTATGTGCATGCGTATACGTGCATGTGCATTTGAGTATGTTCATGTGTGAATCCGTATGTTTATGTGTGTGCGTATGTGTACGTCCGTGTGTGTGAGTTTGGGTATGCCATGATATGGGAATGTATGCGCAGGCATGCCGTGATACACCGTTATATTTTAAATAAAAAGTCACTTAAAAGTCGACAGGGTCGACTTTATTGCACCGGGTTTTTATCCCATATGGCTCAGTCTCTTTCCACAGGGCGGAAAGCTTCGCACAAAGCACGAACTCCGTAGCTCCAGCGACCACCTCAGGAGTCTCCTAAAAAAATTCACTCGTGAACCGAAGGATGCGGCTCGAAATCGAACCGACAACCTTCGCGGCTCGATCAGACGCCTTGACCACTTCGCCACGGAGACTCCCCGGATTGATAATAATCAATATAACTATTTTAGGCAGATGGCTATATTATAGGTGTGCAGTATTTATATCGAAAGACAAGTAGAATGATGTGTCAATAGGCGATAGGTAATGAAACTTGTATATACGAATTTGTGAATATATTTGGGAATGCAAAGAATATCATGGACAGACAGAAAAACCAATGACCAAGTACTACAGGAGACAAATGAACATCGTAAACTGATTAGAGAAATTAGACGTAGACAGTCAAAATTTTTTGGACATGTTATGAGAAGAAATGGATTGGAGAACTTAGTGACAACTGGCAAGATCGAGGGGAACAGACCAAGAGGAAGACCGAGAGGAAAACACCTGGATGGCTTCGCCACATGGCATGGAGGAGACAGGAACACTGAGCTGATCCACGACACTGGTGATCGAGTGAAATGGCGAGTCATGACCGCCCACGCTTTCCGGCAAGGCACGTGATTGATTGATTGATTGAATATTTTAATATTCAGGGGTCATCTTAACATAAAGTGCAATTTGAATGTTGTACTTGAGTTTAATTTTTGTGTTTGCATATTAGCAATCAACTTCAACTACTGAAAACTGTCAGAACCGTGTCAATAGACGCAGTTATGTGTCCTTTATAACCCTGGGATGAGGTGACCTCAGTTGAAATATTAATGAAATGGAAATCTGCCTTAGGGTTACTGAAGGATTACAAGGATAAATGCAGAATGAAAATGAAATTTTGAGATAAATAATAAAACGGACAATACAGACCATTATAATTTTCCACAATATTTAATAAAAACAAATTATAATCATAGAAATTATAAGAAATAATTAATTGAGATGATGGCATTTGATTTTATACAATTTCCCTCAAATAATCGAATGTAATTGTGCTTTTACGGGTATTATGAATCTGTGTACTTTTCTACTAATTTTTAAATCTGTATTTTAAGGTTTAAACTATGGTACCTTTCATCTCATCGCATCTCATCTCATCTCATCATGTTCCTCTTGTACCTTGCGGTGTCGAGGTGAAGTATAAACATCGTGAGAGTGCCCGATTATAGGTTTCATGTATCGATATTCCCATGGACTCTGCTATTCCCTCCGTCCAACGTTTAAGTGGTCGGCCTCTTCCTCTGTTTCCATCTGGTCTGTACATCATTCCTTGTTGTGGCATGCTGTTGAATGGTAACCTACTTGCATGGCCAAACCATTTGACTTGCTGCTTTCTAATAAAATCTAGTGCTGCTATAACCCCCACTTTAGTCCTGATTTCTTCATTTCTGATCTTATCTCTTCTTGATACGTTGAGTATTCTTCTAAGGAATCTCATTTCTGTTGTTGTGATTTTTCTTTTCTCTTTTTCTGTCATTGTCCAGGTTTGGCATTAGTAGCATAGGGTTGATAGGAAGATTGTGTTGTAATGTGCTTTCTTAGTAGTTATTGATACATGTTTGTTCTTTAGTATTGGTGCCATTTGTCCTATGAGTTTATTTGCCTTATTGCATCTATTTTCGATCTCGTCTTCTGATCTGCCATTTGATGATATTATACTTCCTAGTGGTACTTTTGTCTTCTTTTATAACTCGTGAAAACTAACAATCAGGACATTTGAAACAATCACTGCATATTAAATTATGTTTAGTCTTAAAGGTTATATATATATATGTTGTTCAATTATTTATTGTTATGTACTGATCATGCTTTTGCTTTCTGTCTTCCAGTTTTGCCGTTAGACGTCTTAGGGAGGGGTAAGTGAATTTCCAGTGGCTTTGACTATCGCCTTTCTCCCCTTTCCCTTCATGATTCGTGAGCAGTATGTTTTTAGGGTCAAGTAAATTTCCTAACTGTTTGCTGAACCTATCATAGGTTTCTGACCTAATTATCAAGTTATCAAAATAGATTATTATCACTGCTGACCGGATATGTACCTAGGTGGTCTAATCTACCCACCACGGTCATGTACCAGGTCCCTTACAGAACGCCACTCTCATCACTGTCCGGCGGCAGGTCACTCTATCTCTTGCCTGATCTCCTGCCTCTCGCACCTGATGCCAACAGTGTCTGTAATGTCCTGCATCCATCTTCCTGCTAGTCCACCCCGACCTTTTCTTTCAGAAAATATGCCGTTCGTCGCTGTTATTTCCGGAAGTGAGC
Source organism: Cepaea hortensis (assembly GCA_963921405.1). Lineage (NCBI taxonomy): Eukaryota > Metazoa > Mollusca > Gastropoda > Stylommatophora > Helicidae > Cepaea > Cepaea hortensis. The sequence continues at coordinate 32,844,388 of OY992894.1, forward strand.
ACGGCTGAATGGATAAGAACGCTCGCTGTTAAACTTCGGGTTTAAACGTCTTAAACAGCTAACAGAAAGCAAGTTGTACCGTCTACCGTCAAACTGTAGCTCACTCATAACTGACTAAGCCTTGGCTGGTAACGAAGTTAGTGTAAAGCTGATGAAAACTGCCAGCAATTATAACGATCATTATTTTCTAGTAGTCAACTAAAGTATACCGAATAATAATGTGTGTGGCTTTTATTTTATAATACGTTTATATTCAAATGGACTTAGAGCGTCGCTATCAGGGCCGCCAAAAAACCTTTCGTTATAAAGAACAGCCAATGTAGCTGCACTCGTTGAAGTGGCATCTTTTTGATTAGGTCGAGTGGCAACCGAATCTTCAATTTTTCCTATGATGAAGTTACATCCACATTAAAGAAGAAATACCAAAAACAAAAAAATTAAAAAAACCAGAAATCGTCTGCAGCCAGTCGATTATTTTTGAAGTTACTTGCGGTCATAAAACTGCTACAAGAAGAGTTGTAATTCATGATTTTATCTTGCTTATATCCTTCCATACTCATATCTGAGTTCCCAGCAAAAACTCTGGCTTGCAGAGTTCGATTAAAATTTCCCCAAGGTTGTACTGAATGGAAACTGGTACATTGCTACATGAGGAATTCGCGTCCCCGTGAAATGGTGAATACATGTGCAAGATTTCAAACATGTAAACTTGTTCTTTGAAAAATGTTCAAGTAAAAAACACCCACCAAATATACGCTCGTATGTTCCATTTCCTGTTTTTTATTCTCATCTGCGCAATCATGTTGTTTTCATCAAGTGATTTGCGAACGCTCTTTATAAAGTCAAAAAAACAAAGTTTAATAGTATGTGTATTATTAAACTCCATTTTTATGTCCCTTTTCTATTCAGAAAGCAATGAAAAACTACTGAACGTAAACAAGCCTATAAATCACAAATAGCCCAAAATTCTGAGGTCGACAGGGACGTTTTGTAAAGGACATGCAACTAACTTGTTTCTGTTAGGAATATGGGATGCGCAGTGATTAGCACACTTGCCTGTAGGTTCCTTGGTCATGCGTTGGAAACCCGTTGAGGCGGACCTTTTCAAAAATGGCTTGGGCTTCCAGGTTGACCCAGCTTACAATTATTTCCAAGAAATGTCCTTAGAATTAAAGGCTGACCACATCAGCCATCGAGTGTCGTTTGGGTTCCAATTAAGTGTCGTATGGGTTGTAAGAACAATGAATGCAGATGGAAAGTTGGAGGACATCAAAAAAGAAATGGAGAGAGAGAAGATTAACATATTAGGAATATCGGAAACGAGATGGAGAGGAGCAGGGATAAGGACAGGAGAGGATAGTAAGATTATTTACTCGGGGGGAGAAGAACAGCAAAGAGGTGTAGCCATTATATTAGATAAGCAAACATCAAATTCTGTCAAAGGATATTGGGCTGTGTCAGACAGAGTTCTATTAGTAAAATTAAACGGAAGACCTTTTAAAATAAATGTAATTCAAGTATATGCCCCAACAAGTGAAAGCAGTGAAGAAAGTATAGAGGAATTTTATAATGACATGGAGTCTGCTTTGAAGAACTGTCAAAAATCAGAAATAAATATCATAATGGGTGATTTCAACGCAAAAATAGGAAAGCAAAGCGATGGATACAGTGTAGGCAACCATGGTTTGGGAGAGAGAAATGAAAGAGGTTACAGACTTGTAGAATGGGCAAAAGAACAAGAATTGGTTGTAGGAAACACCTGGTTTAAACAACATCCTAGAAGATTATGGACATGGAGGAGTCCAGACAGCAGGATTAAAAACCAGATAGATTACATCCTGATAAGCAAAAGGTTTCGAAATGCATTAACAGTTGTAAAAACAGTTCCAAATGCAGACTGTTACAGTGATCACAGATTAATTACTGGCACATTGAGGGTAAAGTTAAAGAAAGTCAAGTATACAGCAGGAAACCCTAAATATGACTTGTGCAAATTGAAAACTGACAAAGAAATACAAGATAATTTTAACATAGAAGTAAAGAACAAATTTGATTTATTGTCTGATCTAGAGATCCTATTTCAAGATGTAGATGATCAATGGGAAATGCTGAAGAATTCAATCAGTTGTGCAGCAGAAAAAACTATTCCAAAAGTAAAGAAAGTTGGCCGTAAGACATGGATGACTGAAGAAATTTTACAACTAATGGAAACAAGAAGACAGAACAAAAATAATCCTGCCAAATATGAAGAAATTCACAGAAAAGTCAGAACCTTATGTAAGGAGGCTAAAGAAACATGGCTTGAGAAAAATTGCAGAGAAATTGAAAAACAACACAACAGTAAAAATGCGAAACTAATGCACAAAAGAATTCAGGAGATTACTAATCAAAGAACACGTACATCAGCAGGCTGCCTAAAGACAAAAGATGGAAGAGTCATAATAGAAACAGATCAGATTTTACATGTATGGTCAGATTACGTGAAAAACCTTTATGACGATAGCAGAGACGAACAATATATTGTTCAAAATAACAATGAAGGGCCAGCAATTTTGAAGATGGAGGTTCAGAATGCTCTTAATCATATGAAATCTGGCAAAACCCCCGGTCCAGACAGCGTCACAACAGAAATGATTAATGCTTTAGAAGAATATGGAATAGATAAAGTTACCAGTCTGCTTAATACAATATATGATACTGGAAACATACCTCATGAGTTATGTAATTCTGTATTTATTGCAATCCCAAAGAAATCAGGAGCCTTGGAATGTGATCAACATCGAACAATTAGTATAATAAGTCACATCACGAAGATTTTGCTAAGAATTATCATGCAAAGAGTTAGGAGGAAAATACAACCTGAAATAGGAGAAGAACAATGTGGGTTTGTAGTAGGCAAGGGTACAGTAAATGCTGTGTATATACTGAGAACCGTAATCGAACGTTCTATAGAAGTAAACAAAGATCTACACCTTTGCTTCATTGACTACACAAAGGCTTTTGATAAAGTGAGACATGTCAACATGATAAGGATGCTTGAAGATCTACAAATTGATGGGAAAGACCTTAGACTTGTAAAAAACATATATTGGAAACAACAAGCTGCCATAAGAGTTGATAATGAAGTAAGCCAATATCAGCCTATTAAGAGAGGTGTGAGACAGGGATGTGTAATGTCTCCAGATCTGTTTTCCCTGTACAGTGAAAATATTTTCAGAAATATTGAAAATATGGAAGGAATCAACATTGGGGGACGATGCATCAATAACATTAGATATGCAGATGATACAGTCTTGATTGCAGATAATGAACAGGACCTGCAAAATTTAGTAAATGCGGTTGTTACACACAGTGAACAACAAGGGTTAGAATTAAATTGTAAAAAGACACAGATTATGGTCGTCACTAAGAAGAACGAAATACCACAGTGTAATATACAAGTAAATGGGAATATTCTTCAACAAGTGAATAGGTACAATTACCTCGGAACAGTAATAACATCTGATGGGAGATGCCTTGAAGAGATTAGAACAAGAATCGCCATGGCAAAAGTAGCCTTTAGCAAGATGAAAAACATACTGACCAATAAAAAGATGTCAATTGAAACGAGAAAAAGAGTGTTGAGATGCTACATAGAACCTGTACTTTTATATGGATGTGAAGCTTGGACAATGAGCAGCCAGGCTGAGAAACATCTGATGGCTGTAGAAATGTGGTTTCTGAGGAAAATGCAAAGAATACCATGGACAGCCAGAAAGACCAATGAACAAGTCCTTCAAGAAACAAATGAAGATCGTAAACTGATCAGAGACATTAGACGTAGACAGTCACAATTTTTTGGGCATGTTATGAGAAGAAATGATTTGGAGAACTTGGTGACAACTGGTAAGATCGAGGGGAACAGACCAAGGGGAAGACCTAGAAACAAGTATCTGGATGGCTTGGCCTTGTGGCATGGTCGAGACAAAAACACGGAACTGATCCACGACTCTGTTGATCGAGTGAGATGGCAGAACATGACCGCCCACGCTTACCGGCATGGCACATGATGGATGGATGGGTTGTAAATATACGAGACCTGCGCCGTATACCAAATACGCCTCAAGGCCTATATTCATGGGTCGTCCTCTAATGTGATGTTACTCTCTGCTTGCACGTCATAAAACATTGTTTGAATTACAAATTAACAGCCTCCTTTAGTCATTCCAGACTGCGAAATGGTGCTCGCTTTGAACAGGACAACTTCATCCACACAGCTTGGTTTGAACATTCGGTCATTTCTGTTTTATTATGCTTCTTGGCGTATTCTCTTTTCAGGTCTACTTCAGCTGTCCGTTATTCCCTGCAAGGGCATGTGTCCTCTACCAACTCATGACAACGGTTCTATCTGTTGCTATCTCCCTCAGCTCGCATCATATCCCATATTATTATTATTATTATTATTATCATTATTATTATTATTATTATTATTATTATTATTATTATTATTATTATTATTATTATCACTGTCTCAAGTCTCTCCTGCGTGTGTTTTAGGTTAGCTATCAGTTCGTGTACTCTGTGGGTTTCGATAAAAAGAGTTCATAGTGTTATTATTCTTACGTTGTCACCATATGCCGGTCTCTCTGGCTGTGGGGTTACAACACTTTCTCTCTGTAATCCCGTTTATCACGCAGAGTCTCGCAGCGGAGCGAGAACTGAGGTGGTTCGACTCCCGCTCGTGACTTGCGGATACTGAGCCGGCCGCTCAGAAAGCAATGGCAAACTACTGAGCGTAATCTTGCCAAGAGATCAACAGACAGCTGAAAGATGCTGCTGTTGACAGCTAAGTCCTGTAAAAGGATACGCAAAACATTTTTTTTTGGTCACCATATGTCCTGTCTAGGGCCAGCGTTATTTCCCCACCTTCCGATTCATTGAAATCTGTCTAGTTATGTACACAAACACCTCAGTTTGTGTGTGTGTATGTGTGTGTGTGTGCGCGCGCGTGTGTGTGTATGTGTGTTGGGGGGTAGTAGGTGCTGTGGGTTTAGTCCAATACTGTGCTCTATAAGTATGCGTATTGTGGATGCTTTATCAGAGCAACATCTATTTAGTCGAAAGCCTGCAAGCTCATACCTTAGTTGTTGTTTTTTTCCAATAACATCTCAAGGATAATCCTGATTAATATTTCACAGGAATTGACAATAACATTATTTGTCAATATACTTTTGCAATCCTGCAAGTTCTTTCTTTTGTAACTTCACATTTCCCCCTCTCCAGGCTGTTGACATTTGATCAATATCTCCGACTCTCTTAAATAATCTGTGCATTAATTATATTAATGTGCTTATATTGGCTTCAACAGTCTCTGTTGGGATACTATCGGAACCAGCATCTTTCTCATCATTGAAAGCCAATTGTCTGTACTAATTTGTTATTGAGATTATTTCTCACAGTTAATACCCAGCCGAACAGCTCATAAATGTATTTGAATATAAATGTTATAGACGGGTTCTAAGAATATCTTGGATAAAGAAGGGAACACATGCAACCATACTTCAAGAGCTGAATATTGAAGAAGGTTGACTATTAAGACGATAAAACAAAGATATATGAAATATTTTGGTCACTTGAAGCACCATGACAGTTTAGAGAGAACAATAATGGAGGGGTATAAGCCGGTATCCGTGGCGAAGGCGTTGCGGACGCGATTCGTCATGCCGCTTACCCGCGTTCGAAACACATAGGTGACCGATGTGGCAGCAGGCCGTGTCGCGCTGGTTTTAACGAGAAGGTATAGGAGCACGTCGTTCAGAAAACAGCGACAAACTACTGAACGTAAAACTTGCCAAGATATCAACAGAGGCAGTAAAATGCTGGTGTTGACTGCAGCATCCTGTAAAAGATATGCAACTTTTAAAAAAATATATCCGGGAAGAGAGAAAGAGGGAGGCCAAAGAGAAGATGGGTGCAGGATGTGGCGGATGATCTCCAGATGGGTGTATCTGACGCGGGACATCTTGCTCATGGTCGAGAAGTATTCCGGAAGGTTGTTATGGAAGTAAGGTTCTGCAAAGGATATTCTACTTAATGAATGAATAAATGGTACCCAGCTTCAATTTTGTGGACTTGATATCTGGAAAGTCTGCTGGGACTTGTCTTGATCTTTAATGTTGGTGAAGTCTTTATCATTACAATGTATGATCAGTCTACTTAGTTGATTATAATGTCCTTTTATTTTTTCTGTGTTGTAAAAGGTCTCTAAGGTTTCCTTTTACTGCTGTTACTTCTGCCCCTCTTGCTAGACCGGCCATCTAAATATTGTCTTTTATCCGTCCTTTTCAGTTACCTGACTTCTTTATTAATTTATGTGTATTTTGCATGGAGTTTGTCTGTATCAGCTTTAAGTGTATTATTGTTTAAATCTACTGGGTTTTTTTCTCCCAAAGAGTTTCCAACGCTATCGATGTTTTATGTTTTCGTTCTTCTTTCCAAGGAAGGACTTGATTCGTTCTAAATCTTTTAATGTGCTGCTAGTAGTCTCTCCTATTACCTGTTTGCTACCCGGTACGAATTAGAGATGTGACCATAAATTGTTCCTCAGTTTCTTGATTAATGACACATCCTAGACTGTATTGATTTCCATGTTTATAAAATATGTGTATATAATGAGTTCCAACTTAATTTTACTTATCAGCATAAGTGATCTGAAACTCCATGTACACATCTAAACATCACATTATGTGGAGACCACATCAGATGGTGACCTGACTCTACATCTTCACCATGTGGAGATGAAATAATTTTCTTCTTCATACTGATATGGTCGACTTGGTTTTCTATCTGGTAATACGTATCACATGTTTGACGATAACGTGTTTCATCACATCCCCACGCCGGGTGGATACCCCATACGGCATATGGGAAAGAAAGCATTTGTGTGTTCTCCTCCTTTTTTGATTATTTTTCCTGTTGTGATGCCAATGATGCTGTTGAACTGTTAAAATTGTTTTAAAGGTGCTATATGTGCAGTGTTAGATATAAATGCTGATAATATTGTATTCAATAATACTATGGATAAATTATTCATGGATCAACGAAGCGTCAGTGATAGCTTGAACTAGCCAATCACATCACTAGAATTTAAACCACGTGTGGCGCTACAATGTGATCGTGGGGAAACGTAATATCATGAAATCATGTCTGACGAAGATGACAGTTCTGTGCTGCAGTTAACGGGAGAAAGGGGGTAAAGCGGATCTAAGGGGTGAAGTGATTACGATCTGCAGTAACTAGGAACTACACACTCAACAAAGCGAGGGCAGTGAGAAGCAAACTAAAGAACTGTTTTAGCTCTCCATCACTGTCTGTTGAATGTATGAACGACGGTAAATGAATTTATGTTACATTCAATAATACAATACATTACTAGGCATTTAGAACATGTCTGATCAATTATTACCTTGGCGACAAACTCGAATATAGAAAAGACCAACGGGGAGCAGGGGTGGAGGTCAAAATATCATCTCCGCTACACATATTATATTTGTATCACACCCAGAATAATGTTTTAGCCCAAGCACCAGCGGCTGTCATGTCTGAGTGGCTCGCGCTACAATTCGTCAAAATTCAGTAGACAGCACAGAAACTAACAGATGACTTGCTAAACACACCTGCCATTCTCAACATGCTAGAGTCTGGCGAGACCATAAAACCAAAACAGCCTGCAGCGATCACACTAGTGCCTGGCGAGACCATAAACCCAACACAGCCTGCCGTCACAGCATCAGGCCATTGTAACAACATACTCGAACATGCCACGAGTCAACACAACAGCAACTCGAAAGCAACTTCTTCTAACCGACCAGTGTTGATAGCCATCGAATGCCCGATGAAGCGCCTAGAAGACAATATACAGTTAAATAAAATCTATTCAAAACAAATAGAGGTTTCACCATCGATACTAGATGAGAACCCAAATACAAATCAATACTCGTGTGGTTGTCAGCAGCACATTGAAAAGTTAGAGGCAGATTTGAAAGTACTTCTAGACGTCGCCTCTGACAACACATACAAGATCGTCATGATCATTAGTGACTATATAAACCTCAACTCAGATATCGCTCTCCTGCTAGGAGAAAATGGTACACTGAAACACACCACTGAGACTTTACAACGCGCGTCCACATTTGATCAGGCAGCACAGACTGACAGCTTCGAAACAACACAGTCATCCTTAGGAGCGTCAACTATACAGCCAACGAATACTCATCAACAAATAGACAACGTTTTTCAACAGCACTCAACATAGCCCATCGAAGTAACAGTGAGCAATATTTTTATGTACCAAAAGAGCAAGTGATAAAACACAGACGAGACATTGCTGACACACATTCAAGATACATCTGGTAACCTCCAAGAAGACAGTCCACAGCCGGATAATTATCAATGTTAGAAACAACGTGCAAGACGCAGAAACCAGCACATACAGAGACTACCAACTGACTGCACCCACATGATAATTGGCGACTTCCTTAAGAAGGGCGTATGCACCGACCATATGTCCTCATCACAAACTGATATAGTTACAATAATTCCGCTTCCAGGAGCAGGGGTAGACAGCTTAACAGAGAGTATAAATAGAATGGATATTAATGCAAATAATAAAAAGATTATAAAACACATAGGGATAAATGACACTATGAGAAACCAAAATATCACCACTTCTCAGTTATGAGTATGTTTTGACTTATTACGTTATTCCAAATTCTAGAGTTTTTTTTCTCCTCCATCATACCACCAAGTTATGGCTCCCAGCGTCAACTAGCCGACATAAACAACAACACCCTAGAGAAATACTGTAATCAGTATAATGTACATTTTATTAACAACATACTATTCTTCACATTGCAGACAGGCGCGGCAAAGAAAGGACTGTACAAAGACCACATCCACACATCTACATTAGGTAGTAGTTTCCTGCTTAAAAATATCAAATACCCAGAATGGTAATAAAACACGACCAACAAACACATACGAAGGACATCGATTAGTGCAGAACGAACCACCCCCATTACCTCAAGTAAACGTCTGCTGGCGTCTGACCCCCGAACTCCTGCAACTCAAGGTGCACACTTGCCACCAAGAATAAATCAACCTCTCCTTCCTACCCCCACCTTCACACTGGAAAGAAATAACTACTAGGAAAGTTTCCCTCCGCTCCCCTGCAAGGAACCCTCGTTGCAAACATAGGCTCACACGCACGGCATTAATACCACTGTGGGACACCAAACTCACTCACACCAACAATGGGCCACCAAGCAGAAAACGACATGTTCCGCATCAACAAGCTCACACCAGCATTGGACTACCTAGCAGACAACAACAGGTTCCGCATCATTGGAGACCAGAACGTCTATACTTAATGCAGTTTAGTCAGGCCGCATTGAATCAAGCCTTTATGATGTCCTTACAATACAGTCCTGTAAGATAGGATATGTATTAAACACGTATCCCTATACTCATTGATACCGGAAACAGAGCTTCCTTCTTGAACTTTAATTGCTTACTGTTTAACGTTTTATTTCCAATGTGGGATACTCAATTTTAAATAGAAACATTGGCTTGCATAGTCACGTTTTTCTCATTCTTTTGGATAACAGCTGATTACTTAGTTTGCGAAGTACTTCTTTCAAGTTAATTAGTTGTTGTATGTTCAAACGTTTTATTTCACTTTGTTCTGTGTTTGCACTATTTTATTTGTGGTCTCATTCGTTAAATCGTTGTAATATTATCATTTGTATATCGATTTATATTACTGGGATTTTGTAAGTTAATGTAATTGTGAAGGTTTATGATCTTGTATTTTTGCTTAATTTTGACTATTTTAAACATACCCCATGGGTGAAATGTCTGAGAAGTTGCAACACTGGTTCAGTAAGTCAGGAATACGCCTTGGACACTTAAACATAAGCCGACAACCATAATATTTAACAAGCTGCCAGAGTTATCTTTTCTTCTTAATCAAAATTTTCATTAATCGCCATGAGTTTAAGTAGACTAAATGAAAACATTTCAGATGTGGACAACTCTATTAAAGGGTTATAAAGTGTTTAGAAGAGATCAACGTAGAAAGCAAGAGACATGCATAGCAGCCTATGTTTCTAATTTACTAAACGTTCACCATAGGCTAGACGTTGAAGCTTGTGACATAGAATGTATTTGAATGGAGCTAAAACTTCAAAACCGCATACCCCTGATAATTGGCTACCTCTTTCGAAATCCCAGCGCTGGACATGTCTGGTACGAAACTTCACTATCATGATGGATGTTGTTTTCTTCTCCGGGAAGGAAATTATACTATTCTGACACTTTAACATTGACACCAACAAACCCACCATAATATGGGGAAATATAATTGCATCATGCAACTTTCAGCAATTAGAAAAACAAGCTACTAGAGTAATAAAATCATCTTTAACACTTATATATCACATTTATGTAACTTGCTTTGAAAACATCATAGAATGCACCATACCCAATTGTGCAGGGAGCGATCTCACCACCCAATAAGTTGCTTATGGTCTAACTTCCTGACCCGGAGAATGCTCTGGAATTCTGGATGAAGACCTTCCTTGATGTGTTTGAAGTATATGTGCCAAGCAATGAAGTTCGAGTAAAATATCACGTAAAACCACCTTGGATCACCCAGGAAATACTTGTAATTATGAGAGACAAAGATAAAACACATAAAAGCGGGATCTCAGCACATACGGTACTCTTAGAAACAAAGTTAAATATACCATACGAAGGGAAAAGAAAAATTACTTTAAGAACTTAGTAACTGATAATGCAAATAGTAAAGATATATGGAAGGCAATTAACTCCTTGACAAACAAGTATAATTCGTTAAAATCAAATCATATTACATGCCACCAATTCAGTAATTTGATTTTCAAACTGATATAGACCAGTTGCAGGCTTCAATACCAAATTATCCTTGCAACTTATCTTTACTGTAATCGTTTTGCAAGAATATATGCCCTCGAGATATTCTTTCCGTCATACCACTATTGATAATCACTGAAGTATTCACTTACCTCAGTAACCTAAATAAAAACATAAACTCATCTGAGTGTCACGAGATAGACGTCATTGATTCGGCCTTGTAGTAGAACAGCAGACAGTATGGTATAAGGCAGACAACCCTACTATTACCCGACCCGGTTCACGGGAAAATAAACTCCTTTGGTTGGTGTTCGAGTAGTTTTGAGAAACCGAGGCCGGATGAACTTGATTCTCTCAGGCCGACAGTGCATAGTTGTCGCATGCGCAGTTGATTGGCGGACAAAGACGGGAGTTGTTGGCTGACAGTGCTCAAGACCAGACGTTGTTTTGCACAGTGTGTTTTCATGGAGAGCTGGAGCTACCGATGTCTCAAGGTTGTTGAAGAAACCCGACGTCTAGTCCTGTCGAATTACAGCTGCTCCAGTATGACACGGTGGTCGGCCATCTGAAGGTAGGTGTAACCATTTAGTTATTTAACGTCGGTACTCGGTTACCTGAGTTGGCTATTCGGTATGTATTAACTGTGGCGTGGGAAAGTGGGGCAAGTGTGAACAGACAACTGGTGTGGCCTGAAGCCAAACCTTTTGAAAGCGCGTATTTGCTAGCAGTGTAATACTGGGATATTTATTGTGCTAGCGGCGCCGGGTTTATTAACAGGCACTGTAGGTAGGGTTAAGTGGGTTCAGGTCAACGAGAGTTTTAATTTGAGTTCACTCATGACCCAGCTTCCTGAAATAGAACGTCGTCGAGGCAGAATGACGTCACGAGGATGAAACGAAAGTAGTGTAGGACTTTGCCTATACTAGGGCATGTGCGGTCTCGATCGACGCAGCTCGGCGAGGTGAATGTAGTGCGAAGGTCGGCAGGAGTATCGGAGGTCGTTTCAAGGTCGTGACTTGAGTCGAAGGTCGTTGTCAACTAGTGGGGCGACCACTGGCTTTTCTTCTTGGCTTTCCTCACATCTGTGGTATAGATAGTATCCCTCAATGGAATGTCAGCTTAATATTTAGTGGATTCCGGAGAGGTGGACAATGTGTGAGACTTGACCGAAGGGCAGTTCTATAAGGGCAGTGACACCGTTCTAAATGCTCCGGCCCTTAATGAGGGAGGAGAGAACGGGGTGTGGATCTCTGCTACATGGAGAATGACTGCGACCATTATATACTATTGTATTTTGATTTGGACCTGAGGCACGGTACTATATCTGCTCTAGCTGGTAATAGGGACGTGAACCAGAGAGATTGGCATGAACCAGGAGGGGGTCCAGATGCATCATCACCGGCCCTACTTCAGGGCCATTCTGCCTACCATTACTAATGAGTCACTAACCCTATATTTGTCATGTACAAGTTTTGCAGGGTAGGCCGACACCTCAGTGACGATGGACCGACGACCATGGCCCACGCTATACTCCAGTCCGGAGAAGATGACGCAGGGCACTTAGTAGACTGTCCGGCCCTAGACCCAGTTCCTCTCCGGCACCTGTGAGCAGCATATGAAGGGACCGGGACTCTCATGGGAAGAGTCCATCTGGCTGAGGAAGGAGGTGAGAGTGAACGCGCTTATGGTTAGCTTGGTTCAAGATACTTTCACTGAGTGTTGTCTTCCACAGGTCATACCTTCTTGAGTGAAGTCTTATCAGTTAGTGACGGGTCCAGTGTATGGGACCAGGCAAGTGTGAGTAGCGGACCAAGAACTCCAATATGAATCCTACCGTGTACTTGTCACAAGAGTTTACTACACTGGTGGTTGAGTCAGGATAACCCTTGGCCATCGTCATTAGCAAGTATGTTCATTACGTCCACGCTATCTGCTGACCGACTAAACTCACGGCAAGTAATTATTTGGAGTGATTGTGCCTTGTATCACAACTATCGACAGATCCACCACCAGCTAGAACCAGATTATCTTGACTTTGTGTGTCATGCCATTTTGGCCTATGAATCCGTGGGAGTCTAGAGACTATTGTTGTTGTTGTTTGTCCATCAAGAATGATGATGACCATTCATTTCATCCAGTGGGATTGAAGGTATGGAGCCGTGGATTCTAAAATGGCTGATAAGGCCTATTTTGGCTCGAAATGTTCTTTGACAATGTGGGCAAAGAATGCTTGACGTTTCTGGAGGAGGATTTCCTGCAGTGTTTTTTCTGTCCTGCCTTTTCTAGAGACTATATCTCCAGTACCAACATCTCACATCATCGCTCGAGAAGTTGCCCTCATATGTCTGACACTCTTCTTGGACTCTGTAACAGATGGCAACTACGCGTTTCATATTGTGGCCACCCGTAAGACCTTGAACATTTAGCCATCTGTGTGGACCACCCATTCGGATCATCATGGAATAGGTTTCCGGCACTAATCCAGTTAGAACGACCATTATCCATCCATCTGTGGGAAGACGAGAGCTTGATGGAAGACAGGCTACATCCGGTGAGCTCTGGTAGCAAGCTAACCTGTGGTGTTCTACTCGGAGCCTTTCCACTGATGTCTGCTCCATCCTGAAGCTACTTCCAGGTTGACATAATATAGCTAATAGCGCTATCTCATTATCATCATCTCCACCATCATCATCCTCATATGTATAATACACTTCTGTTACCATATATATATATATATATATATATATATATATATATATATATATATATATATATATATATATATATGCATGCCAGAGTTGAGTGTTGAGTCATGCATTCAGGACGAGGTGTGAGAGGGTAGTATCCCGTGGGTGGCTGAATAGTGAGATAGGTATCCAGAGACTGGTGGGGTAAAGTAGACTGAGGTTACCTATTTTCCAGCAGATCACCTCCCGTTATTAAGGTGTGGCATCAGTTTCCCCTCACCCCAGGGAGTGTTGCTACACTGGGTTAGATGGAATCAGGAACCGTATTCTCCGGCGTGCTGCGCTAGTGATCTGTATATCACTAACCTATGTTAGTCACTGCCAAGTAGCTGATTACCGGCTCGTCTATTCAGCCACAAGGGCAGTTGTAAGCAGGAACAGGTCACAACGGAGAATATCACACAAACCAATGTCCTCACCATTGTGGTCAGCGTTTATTCTCAAAAGTCATCGCCGCCGTTATACACTCATTATTAACAGGCGTGGGCTGACATGCGATGGTTCTAAAACACTCTATCTACTAGTTATTACCAACTTACAGCTTGGTTCAACCTCGGCTTGACGTCCGCGTGTGTTGAATTGATGTCGCTTGACTTCGGCATTCGCTTTCCCCAACCGTCGTGAACAAAAACCCTGGCAAGAGTGACTGACTCTTGTCGCCTGTGTCGTGTGCGACACAACTAATGTCCCGTGATACGCAACTCATTGGAGTCACTTCCCTTTCTTCATCATCATCTATTGCTCCACCGACTTCTCTAGTAACCCTGTTCTTACTCTGTCCGTTTCCCGCTGTATCCCTCATATCGGTCCATGGCATTATGCCCCCCCCTCATTTTTGAAAATGGTGTAGCCATTTTCACAGTCTATTTGGTTTTTTAATCCCATGACATGGAGCGATATGAGTAGTCAGGTTATTACTCTACACTATATTGTTGTCCTTCCACAACCGTATTATATCTGATAATATGATAGCATGGCATTCTATTAACCACTGCAGACATTGAAAAGAAAATTATTATTATGTTCAGGCACGCCCTATCAACCTACTTTCCGCGCAGGCGACGTGTAGCCAACCTATGGGGGGGGGGGGGGGGGGTTAGTCTAACATACTATGAGCTTCATAAGGTCCCGTGGCCTCCCCACAGTAGTCCCTCATTTGCCCTAAAGACAAGCAACCTCAAACCTATCAAGACCATTACGTCCGAATGAGGGGATATGCGTGGTTAATAGGTACCATTACCATCTATATTATTATTTCTATATGGTATCGTGGAACATGATCAGTGTGTACATGACTTGTGTACCGCTGTATTTCTCGGTTGTCATTAGGGTTTCCCATGTGACGTAATAATTTAATACTCATAGATGGGGTCATTGCATAAGCCTTTGTCTTCTTGCGGTCTACTTATATTTCAGATGTCTAGGGTGATTACTTCTTCTTCGTGAAAGATGTCTTTTCGTACTGTAACCGCAAGTTCATCTTATTGCCGATATAGATGTATACTGTAGACTCACTTATCAATATCTTTTTGTCTGTCAAAGTTTATAATACTTTGATCTTCTATCTTCTCCGTTGGTCGATGTTGGTCGATGTGGAACCGCTTTCTGTTATTTGCATTCTTCATGCCGGTCCAATGCCATCTTTTAGCAATAAGTTGGTGTGGTAGACTCGTTCAGAGTTGAACAATGGCGATGTACCTTAATATATATGTACATCTGTATTATGGAATATGTCAATGAATGAATAAAATTATCATCAATAAATGTCATTGACATATATGAGATATTCATGCAATATCATACACTGACAGCAAATTAAAATGTGACATTGATTTACATTATCAACGTGTTTATATGTTGTAGTATCAATATTAAAATTAACTACCACCATTCACTCGTGTCATTTGTTGCATCTTTGTTTCTTGACCGTGTCATTCTATGTTACTCTTGTTGCCACCGTTATTATACTATATGATTTGTGTCTCTTGCTTAGTCTTGGTGTTTCTCTTGTCTTGTGTTCTTGTTGCAAAAGATCAATTATTAAGTATTCCCCCACTCTGCATATGTAAGAACATTTTACCATAAATAGTAATGTATATAAAAAATTATATCTCAATGGCACAATGATATCTTGTTATCATCATTGTAATATGTGTGATGATATGTTTCTCGGTGATTATACCATGATCTATGATGGCTTGCCGTTACCTCGGACCTAATCACCGTAGTTTGTGAAGTTTGAGATAACATTGCATAAGTGTTCTCGTTGTACTTGTGCTTGGTATTGTTGTCGTCTGTTGTAATATTCTCAATTTTCAGCTATGGTATGTTCTCTTTTCGATACCGTAGGTTTCTCTCACTTGGTATCTGAAACTTGGCTGTTATACCTGTATTGGCTGATAGCTTACTTATACTGAATAAAACATGCAATCTAATAACTTGCATGTGATAGATGGAATATGATAATTTACATCTATTCGATGGAGTATGTATAGTGATAATTTACAACCGATCGATGGCATATGTAATGTGACCATTTACATTTGACTGATGGAATATGCAGGATGACAGATGAATTCCTATTACCCATCAATAACCCTACTTTCGCTGAGTTATTCAACCATGGGTGTGTTTCGTTCTACTTCTGTGACCTGGGCACATGCCGGTTTATTCTGGTTTGGCGCCCCAGGATTGTAGACCAGGAATGGTATATTTTCCAGGTATATGGATGGATTTACGGTGGTGCTTGCACGGTTCTCCAACTCTTTCATTCGTCTTCTGTGCATTCTGGTAATTAATAAAAAATGGAAAAATATGAACATATCTGAATCTTACTAATTAATTAAGTTCAACGTCAATTTGACTGCTGGTATCTGAAGTCATTCTATACGGCAGTTCAGAGTTTTAAGTAACATTTGGATATCTTTATCCTTGTTACCCTTAATGTACTCTGAATGAACTTGTTTTAAATTATCGCATTACCGTATAGTGTCTTTCTTATGTACTGAAGTTAAAAAAAATTGTTGTATTTATTGAGTATGTAGTGTGGTAGTATTGTTTGTTTTCTGTATCATAAACAACTAATTAAAATCATAAGATATTTATAGACTATCTGTGAACGTTAACTTAATTATTATCACAGTTTTATAATAGGATAAAATAACTATGGTTATTCCCTTTTATAATCTACTCAATAGGTCTGCCAGATTATTATCTTTGCCTGGAATGTGGCGGATTTCAAAATCATAATCTTGAAGGAGTAAGGCCCATCTATGGATTCTTGAGTTTTTTTGGGTAGCCTTCTCTGAATACTTTTAGGGGTTTGTTGTCTGATAGTACTGTAAAATTTTGTCCTAATAAGTATTTTGAAAACTTTTTGATGCTCTCTACTAACGCTAAGGCTTCTAGTTCTGTTATGGAATAGTTCCTTTGTGCGTCTGTCAGTTTTCTGCTGTAGTATAGTACCGGGTGCAGTCGTCCGTTATGGTTTTGTAGCAATATTGCCGAAATTGCGTATATGCTTGCATCTGTTTGTAGTATAAACTGTTTTGTAATGTCTGGTAATTTGAGAATTGGTTGCTTACTAAAGAGTGTCTTGATCTGTTCTAAGATCTTGTCGTGTTTGTCGTTCCAAGTAACCTTATTAGGTTGGTCTTTTTTGAGCAGTTCTGAAAATGAGAACGTCATGTCTGCAAAATTGGGGATGAATATTTGGTAGTAATTAATAAGTCCTAGTGTACTCATTAGCTCCTTTTTTGTAGTCGGGGCCTTGATTTGCAAGATCTTTGTGATTAGGTTGGGGTCTGTTTTTTGGACTCCATTACCAATTCTATGGCCTAGAAATTGGATTTCTCTATAGGCTATTTCGAGTTTGGAAGGTTTTGCTGTTAATCCATGATTTTGTATTCTCCGGAATACCTGTTCTAAGACTTCAGTGTGTTCTTGGATGCCTATTGTATGTATACAAATATCATCCATGTAGGTTGCTACATTTTTAATGCCTGGTAACAGCTCACGCATCATTCTCATGAATGTGCTAGGTGCATTCTGTAGTCCGAAAGGCATATAGGCCCATTCGAACAGGCCTAAGGGTGTAGCGAATGCAGTAATATGCATTGATTCCCTTTCCATTGGAATTTGCCAATATCCCAAAGTTAAGTCTATTTTGGAAAATAGTACTGATTTCGCCATGCCGTCAATGAGGTCGTCAATGTTCGGCATGGGTTCTGCATCTAACAGAGTGAGTGCATTGATCTTTCTATAGTCAACGCAGATTCTCAATGTATTGTCTTTCTTCTTGACTATAACTAATGGTGAGAAGTAATTGGAGGTAGTTTTGTGTATTATCCCACACTGAGCCAGATCAGATATTTCAGTTATAACCTTTTGTTGGTAATGTACTGGTATTGGGTAGGGTTTTACTTTTACCGTTTTTTTTTTAAAGTAAGGTTATCTTGTGCGTTACAAGATCAGTCTTTCCAGGTTTGTCTGAGAAGATGTCTTTGGATTTCTTCAGCGATTGTTTTACTAATTGTTTGTCTTGGTTTGGTAGGTGTGGATTTATTTGTATTGACTCCCAGTTATCTGTGCTGTTAACTATTGGTGTTGGGATTTTTTCTGTTAGAGCGTCTTCCTCTTGCTCGTTTATTACCCAACATACGGCAGCTGCTCTAGTTGGTATTTTGTTTTCTGTCTCTGACTCGATTGGTTGTCTTTCTATAAAAGGTTTCAACATGTTTATGTGGAATTTCTTTTTCCAATTTCCTATCAATATTTGATAATCGACATCCGTTATTCTTTTTAGTACTTGGAATGGGCCTTGCCATGTCACGATGAGTGAGTCTTTGGGATCTGGGAGTAATAGTAAGACTTTGTCTTCTTCTTTCAAGACTACTGTTTTGGCGTTCCTGTTGTCATACTGCCTGCATTTTACTCCTGCATTGTGTAATGCTACCTTTGCACTCTGACAGGCAGTTATCAACTTCTCCCTGAGGTTTGTCACCATCTCGTACGTTTCCCGTTTCGGGTGTTCGTGTACTTGGCCAGTGAGTAACTCGTTCCATAATAAAAGTGGGCCTCTTGGGTTTACCCCGTACACGAGTTCGAACGGGGAGAAGCCAGTACTTGCTTGTGGTACCTCTCGGTATGCAAACAAGACTGCAGGTAACATTATATCCCAATCTTTTGGGCGATCGGCCTTTATTTTGGCTAATGTTCGTTTGAGTACACCATTGAAGTTTTCGTTAACCCCGTTGGTCATGGGGTGGTATGGTGTACTAAATACTTGTTTTATCCCTAACATCTGTAATGCACTTTGTGTTGCTTCTGAGATGAACTGGGTACCCCTGTCTGATAGGATGCATGATGGGAGTCCTATCCTACTGAAAATAAGAATCAATGAGTCTACTATTGCTTTGGATGATATGTTTTTTAGTGGGATTGCTTCTGGCCATCTCGTGCACAAGTCCATCATTGTTAGGATGTACTTGTTCCCTCGGTCCGTTGTCGTGTTGAAGGGCCCCACAATGTCGACGGCTATTTTTTCGAACGGTCTTGAAGCCTGATCCGTTTCTTGAACCATTGCTTTTGGATGTAGACCCTTTTAGGTTGTTCGTTGGCATAGTTCACAGGAACGAACATGGTTCTTTACGTCTTTGGAATAGCCTGGCCAGTAGAACTGAGTTAATAGTCTCTGTCTTGTCCTGGCCATCCCCATATGTCCTGCAAATGGGGAGTCGTGCGCCAATTTCAGCGCATTGCTGCGATGTTGTAGCGGCAGCACTGTTTGTGAAAGGGGCACTGGGCCTTTGGTGTATTCTCTGGTGAGGATGTTATTTTCTAGCTTAAATTTCCATCTGCTATGTTTTGATTGTTTGGATGGTTTGTTGACTTGTTGGAAACATGTTTGTAATGACTTATCATTTTTCTGTTGTGTACTTAAGTTGTTGGTTTGTATGGTTGTCACAGGTCTGTCGGTTGGTGTTGCTTGTCGAGTGAGTTCGTTGTCTTTCTTTTCTTCTTTGGATCTTTGTGCTCTGGTCACGGCATTTGCTACTGTATCTTTTACGTTTGGTATGTTGCCTATGATTAGTCCAGCGCACGGGTCCGGTAGTACCGCTGCTTTTAATCTGAATGTATAATATTTGCTGTTCTTCGTGATCCAAGCTATGTCATACGTTTCGATGTTTCCCCTGAACGTTCAACACTTAATTTTTTTCTCCTGTGTAGTCTTCACTTTTAATTAAAGGTCGTTTCACTCCGACTATTGACGCTCTGGTATCTCGTAGGCATGTAGTTACTATCCCGTTAACGATTGCTTTTTGGAATTTCAGACTCCCGCTAAGGATCTTTGCAGTATTCACGTTTTGTACTATTATATTTTTGCTGTTGTTATGCTTCTTATTTAGTGTGTTTGTTGTGGTTATTTGTTTTAGTCTACAATTTTTTGCGTCGTGACCATAGCTTCGACAAAGATGACATTTTGTTGGTTTGCTGTTATTATTTTGTGTGATTGGTATTTTTTTTTCTTGTTAGTATTGGGTTTGTCTCTTTTGGCAGATAGTTTTTCAATATTTTGTTTCTTTTCTGATTCCCTAGGTTGTTTAGTTATTTCTTTCTTTTCTTTTATATGGTTGCGAAATTTTTTGAGTTTGTTTAGTCCCAATGTTAGTAGGGTGGTTCCATTGGAACAGAATTTCCGTATGTAGTTTTGTATTGCCGACATGTTTATTGAATATGTTCAACACCTGTCGTGGAGAAAATGACAAAAACCTGTGGAGAAAATAACCAAATATCCACTCTAATCAGCCGCACAAAATGACACAAACACAGTCAGACAATTTCACTCACCTGATGCCTTGTTGGTGCTGCTGCGGTGCGGTTCTTCACTGATCTGGTGTCTTCCCTCCAGTAGTCGAGGTCTTGAGTGTTGCTAGTCGACGTAAGCTCCAACGTCAGATAGTTGTGTCAAGGAATTCTGGGCTTCTCTGTCACTGATGCCTTGTTGGTGCTGCTGCGGTGCTGTTCTTCACTGGTCCGGTGTCTTCCTCCAGTAGTTGAGGTCTTTAGTGTTGCTAGTCGACGTAAGCTCAAACGTCAGATAGTTGTGCCAAGAAATTCTGGCCTTCTCTGTAACTTAAATGGAAAAACTTTAATATTATGTAGATTCACTGTGGTGCTGTTGTGTTATTGTTCTGGAATGAATCGATATGTTGATTTCGGTTGTTTAAAGTGTTCCATGTCGGTTGGAGATTAAAGTTGAATTCTGGAAAAATGTCTTAGAAAAAGTCTCATTCTTGAATCCAGATGAAAACTACTTGGTATACGACTGCTAGATGGTCTTTACCCTTCTTCCACATGTAGTTATGATAGTCTTTGTCGTTTTAAAGTATTCAGTGGAAATTATGATGGTTCCTGAAAACCTACTCACTTGTCGCACTCCTTACTACTTATATATGTGTAGTTGCGAGATTTCAGTGAACATTCAGCCATCATCGCTGATTTGATATATTCTCGTCTATGATGAGTTTTAACTGTTGACAGGGCTGTCTGTTGGCACTTTGAACCTCTGATCATGTGCCGACTTTCTATTTGTAGGTTCACTTTCTTGATTTTTTTTTCCTTTTCACTTATTGAATATCTCCCGGTAATTCATGAGTCTTTCTATCTAGACATTGATACTTTGTTCTTGACACTCGTGAATGTATTTGAGAGTTTATTCGGAGTTAACAACTCTAACGTTTTCTCAGCCAGGGTCAATATTTATGAAAATTAATATTTCATTTGTTGTGTTCAGCGTTGTGGCTTAAATGTTTGTATAATAAAGCAATATTCACACCACGTTTTAATAGCTGAACTTGTTTGTTGACACCTTTGTTCAAAATTGCATATAGCGTTCAAGGTGACCTTCCTTGTTCTTTGTCTGCCCGTTACCGAATTTTCTTGAAGATAACTCTTATTTTCGGTGCTCCTGCTTGATTATTTTCGAGCGCCCCACTTGCCAAGAAGCTGATTACCGGCTCGTCTATTCAGCCACAAGGGCAGTTGTAAGCAGGAACAGGTCATAACGGAGAATATCACACAAACCAATGACCTCGCCATTGTGGTCAGCGTTTATTCTCAAAAGCCATCGCCGCCGTTATACACTCATTATTAACAGGCGTGGGCTGACATGCGATGGTTCTAAAACACTCTATCTACTAGTTATTACCACCTTACAGCTTGGTTAAACCTCGGCTTGACGTCCGCGTGTGTTGAATTGATGTCGCTTGACTTCGGCATTCGCTTTCCCCAACCGTCGTGTACAAAAACCCTGGCAAGAGTGACTGGCTCTTGCCGTCTGTCTCGTGTGCCACACAACTAATGTCCCGTGATACGCAACTCATTGGAGTCACTTCCCTTTCTTCATCATCATCTGTTGCTCCACCGACTTCTCTAGTAACCCTGTTCTTACTCTGTCCGTTTCCCGCTGTATCCCTCATATCGGTCCATGGCAGTCACTATCAGTGTCTCACAAAAGGCCACTTTCCATCAGCTCTCAAAATCGCTAAAGTGTATCCTCTTCTGAAATCTGGTTCATTAGACAATGGTATCCTGAACAATTACAGACCAATTTCCTTATTATCACCACTATTTAAACCACTAGAAAAACACATCCATAAAGTAACATTACAGTATTTAGCTCACAACAAGCTTATTGTTGACAGTAAATCAGGATTTCGACCAAAATAATTTTGCCATACGGCCCTAACAAACATGATAGAAAATTAGCACCAGAATATAAAAACAACAGTCTATGTGGAGCTGTGTTTATCGATTTCAGGAAAGAATTTGATATGATAGACCATGTTATTTTAATTTAAAAAACTAGAGACAATGAAAATTGGCCCTAATGTTGTGACTCTAATAACATCTTTTCTTTCAAACAGAAAGCACGTAGTATCACACAATAAATCTCTGTCTAAAACCACCACCTTCAATATTGGAGTACCGCAAGGCTCTATTCTTGGCCCTCTATTATTTGCCATCTATATTAACGATCTACCTTTGCATTTTTCGTCGTCCTGCGATGTATTTGCAGACGACTGTACAGTACATACAAACGCCGAAAGCTAGAATTTGCTGAAGTCGTCTTTGCAACAAGAATTAAATAATGTTGTTAGGTGGAGCTATGCGAACCGTATGTAAATTAACATCACTAAAACAAAATCAATGTTATTAATAACCAGACAAAAACTTCAAACTCCAAATTCATACAGATCAATTCAACTTCACACCGATAACGTGCCAGAAGAAAATTTAATTGAGAACAAGACATTAGGCCTCATCATTGATATAAACCTAACCTTTAATAACCACGTTCAAGTGTTCGTTAAACAAACAGCGAAAAAAGTCTACCAACTCGCCAAAATTAAAAATGTCCTTGATGAGGACACAAGGAAAATATTCTATACTTCTCACATACAGACAAATTTTTACTACTGTTCTACAATCTGGGACAATTGTTCCAATTCAAGCACCAAGCGACTTTACTCACTCCAGAAACGAGCCATGAGTTTAATTTATAGCAAACATTTAACTTAAAATCCTAGCCTGCACTAACTCCTCCAGTTACTACCACTCCGCAAATGCCTGCTTTTCAATAAGGCAAAACTAATTCACAAAATCCTACACCGGAATGCCCCAAATTACCTTTGGCCATTGTTTAAATATAATGCCAGACACAGTAAACGATTAGAGTCGCGAACATGGAGGATAGGTATTGAAACGGTTAAGGCCTCTGGAATGTTAATGCTCGTGGCTACCGTTTGTAACCGCATTTTCCTCATGTCGGACTGGAAGTGTATGTTCCGTCGCCCTGATACTGAGTTAAGTGCGTGACGCGGCACTTTGAGCTGTGAATTTCGTGTGAAATGTTTTTACACCTGCCCGATATACTTTTCCACTTTTCACATGGGGCAGTGAGGCGCATTTTATGTGATATTCACTGGCACAGAACGGAGCATAATGGGGACGATCCGTTGCTGTGAAATTGGAACTGCGACTAACTAACTAACTAACTAACTAACTAACTAACTAACTAACTAACTAAGAATAAACGATTAAATATTAGGTACGTTCATTTGAAACCCGTTCCAATTGCTTTATTACAAATGCATGAAAGAAACATTAACAGGCGTGGTAGAATTAAACAAAGCATTCATTTTGAATGAATTATGCACCATGGGTTGATCAGAAGAATTCGCCGTAGGCATTCAGGCAAGCATCCCAATGCTTAGGTAGGCGGCGAATGCTGTCCGCAAAAAAAAAAAAAGAGGATTGTGGTTGCGCCCTGAACCAAGTGTTTACCGCGTTCATTACATCTGCATCTGTGTGAGCATGCTTCCATTGCATGCTCTCTCTTTTGCTGCTCGGCACAAAGTAGTTACACAAGGACTCATCGCCCGCAACTATGCGGAAGAAAATTCATCACCCTAAACTCTGCAACGCAGCAAGTGGTTCAAACACCATCCCATGCGTTCATCTTTTTGGTGGTCGGTCAAAATCCGTGGTACCCACTATGAACACACCTTCCGATATTTCAGTTTCATACGAACGACCTTTTGAATTGTCACAACTGACACATCAAATTCTTTCTCTAGCGAACGTGTGCTTCGACAACGGTTCATCTGTACTGCTGCATCAATTTTGGCGATGCTTTTTTTCTGTTGCAACAATATGATCCGGCCGTCGAAGATCTGTCGTGAACTGGCGTCCTTTCCGAAACATTCGAGTCCAGTCTATCACTGGTGATTTCGACATACATTTGTTACAGTACGCTGCCTGCATTCTTCGATGAATGTCCGCTGGTCGGCATCCTTCAAATAAAAGAAACTGAATCACCGCTCTTTGAGCTTCTTTAGACGGAATTTGGATCAACCCGACCATTTTCTCAATGGTCAGAAACAGAACCTATGCATCATGGGACGATACGCACGTGCTCTTTCATTCATTGGTCAGTACTTATCACATGACTATGACATGATCATGCTCAACGTACGCAAATACATGCGGTGCGGCACGACCGGATTTCAAATGAACGCCCCTATTATATCGCACATTCCGAAGCCCAGGATTGACTTATACATACTAAACAAGCTTAACACACTCTTCAGCTCAGCTGTGGAACAATCTTCCACAAGAAATCAAAGGCATCACCAATCCCTATACATATAATCGTAAATTATTCGAACTGTATTTCGGTGCTGATTACCTCCCCCCTTAATAATAATAATAATAATAATAATAGTAATAATAATAATGAAACCCCAGTATAACAGCCAGTCCCCTTTTTAGTAGACCAGTATATTCCACACAGCTAATATCAAGTGTCACACCATTATTTGATATTACTGAGTCGTGTAGTATTGATGTTTGCATTTTCGTCCATGCCATTTTAATTCATATCATTTATATTGTCGCTGTTCTCAGTTAGCCTTGAATGATATGTGAATGAAATAATGTATGAAAGAGAGTGATAGAAGGGCAGAATGTTAAACCGGCCTGCCTGCCCAATTCTTAACCCTTTGAAAATAAAGTTTGCTCGTTCGTTCATTCGTTCGTTCGTTCGTTCGAAAGACGCACTGCCCTTTCGTGACTTGAATTCAAGCTCAATGGATGTATGCCTCGTTTACACTTATCGTTAAATGGTAACAGTGATTCAAGCGCTGCTCCGTATAAAGCTTGCTACATGAATAGGTACCAGCTGAACATTGCCTCCCCTATATTCCTTGAATTTCACTGAGGTCAAAATCACTGGCACTTCTACCGAGTATAGAATATTCTCTTTTTGTATTTTTCGTACAAGACCAAATCAACGCAATAAGGAAAACGCCAACAGCGTGAGCCCCGTAGGACCCAACCGAACCCGATGAATATAGATGGAAAGTTCGTTTAAAAAAAACCAAAAACGTCAGTTATAACCGACAATGTAGAAGCAGGTTGAACGAAGCCTAATTTTTAATTTTTTTTTGTTGTATTCGTAAATATCGGATCGTAATAAACTTTCGTAAACTAAAACTCGTAATGTCAGCACTGTTGGGAATAACAACAACCATATTGGTAGTAAATAAAGTATAATTCTGGCTATATCGCTCTCTCTCTCTCTCTCTCTCTCTCTCTCTCTCTCTCTCTCTCTCTCTCTCTCTCTCTCTCTCTCTCTCTCTCTCTCTCTATCTCTATCTCCTTACATATACTTTGCACATGCCCACATACACTAGCATTTTGTCTGTTGAGGTGTGTCTATGTATGTATGTATGAGCGTTGACGCATATAAGTCCACCCAGACTTTAAGACTCGCCCCTATAATAACCATGGGTTAAACATTCTCATAGTTCAGGCTGGATATCGACCCAATGTTTAACTCCAGATCTATTTTGGCTCTAGGGTAAAATGACTCTCTGCGAACATGAGTGGCATGCGCCGACATGACTGCACACCATATAGAACAGCATCACTATGTATTCCAAAAACAACTCAACAAATGTGAGGTAGAGCGAACTGTGTTATCATTACACACAGGTGACATCAGCTAACGGCTATGAGTGTGTATGCGCATCCAGTCTTGAGTCTTTCGCGCATCACAAGCACTCCCGTCCTTCCATCACGAATCGTCTCCCCAACCCAATGATAGTGTTAGGAACCCAGCTGGCTGTCTGCTACAATACTAATGCTTATATGATCATCGCCTACCTTCACTTGTACACTACTGGTACCCAATGTCTAGCAGCCAACGTCTATGGCCCGATCATGATTAGACCCGCAAGCATCAACATGCGACTCCAACGAATGTCAGCGATCGTGGCGTCTGTACAGCCCGGGCTACCTCCATTCAATGGTGAGACACAAACCAGAGCTACTCCCTGTAGATACCGAAGACTGGCAGAAGCATAACGGCTGGACTTCCGTGACCGGTGGTAAAACACATCCTCTGGCTTCCCAAGCTTTATCACAACTCCCGCTTGAGCCGTTACGGCGTTAGGTGACGTATTCCCATGACGTCTGAATTGCGTTCAATGTCGGTGTCACTATGTTCAACATTTGGGACACTCTGTATCTTCTTCTTTGATGCGCTAGCTCATCAATTGAATGTTGCCTCACTGTCATTTGCCATATGACAGTTACCACCTTCAATCTTGCGCGCCTCATACTTCACAAGGACATCCACTGTGATTGCTCAGATACCCTTACCAGACCAGTTACCGTCCTCCCACCCCGCCCCCTTCCTTCTATGTGCTCACTGAACCGTAACACCCAGCACCGGGTATCAGAATACATCGGAGATTTTCTTAGTCACATACAAATCCGAACGGTGAGGTGAGTGTGAACGTTTTCTCTATTAACATTTTTTTCAATTAAACATTTTCTTCAACTAACATTCTTTTCAATTAACATGTTTTTCAATTCTCATTTTCTCTTCATTGCTTCCATTTTTCCAAGCTTTTGTTCTTCTCGTCCTGTCGTCACCTTCTGATGTAGTCACAGGAGATCTCCTTGAATGTATGTTGTGTTTGTGAATGTGTTTGTTTGCTGATGAAGGCTAATCGCCGCAACGTTCTGTATGTGTCTTAACTCTGTTATGTAAAGCTGCACTACTTTGTGTCATTTTATATTGTTTACACTTTCACAGCTTTACCGCAGTTCCACCAAATTGTATTCATATTTCACTAAGTAACAATACTGTTAGCAGAAGAATAGACGAAATGGGTGAGGTTCTTGAAATACAACTTGTTGGAAAGCTGAAAACAAGAAAATTCTCGGTGTAAATGGACAAATCAACTTTGAGAGATAGTGAGGCCGTACTTATAACTTACGTAAAATATATTGATAAAGGTGAATTTGCTGAAGAAATGTACACAGTAGGCTAAAAAATTACTTAGATGTCAATAATATAGCAATGAAAAATATAACATCTTGTGTTGCAGATTATGCTCCTAATATGATGGGGAAGAAAAATGGTTGCTTAAAATTGATTAAAGATGAGAATCCAGAAATGCTGCTTGTGCATTATGTTATTCACAAGGAAAACCTGGTAGCTAAAAACATTTCGCCTGTTCTAAATGAAGTACTAAATGTAGTTATAAAGTGTAGTAGTAGGCCTCTTTCAGTCCTGAAGGACTATAGAGTTGTGCCGCTTGGGAGGTGCCTGGCAGCACCGCTGGTGACTGTAACAGGGTAACGTGAAGCCATGGGAGCAGGTGGTGGATTTGACTTGGGAGCAGCTGACAGATAGTTGTTGGTTATGGTTTCAAGTCGGTGACGGTGGGCAGAGGATCTCTCAGTAGAGACAATGGCTACGGTCATCCGATCAGTATGATCACTGCCAGGAAGGAAGAATGGTAGACTTCCCTCCTTATTGATCCCCGGGCAGAGGAGGCTCGTCAGCCTTGGTTGGTATCTCTTCTAAGAGAAGGAACTCTAAATCTCAAACCTCCGCTGCCTTGCGGGTATACCCAAATGGGAAAGGCTTCGGGAGTAAACCCTGAGGACAAATCCGGAGATGGAGTCCCTAAGGCAGTTCCATGTTGTAAACAACATAGTTCTGGCAACTCCTGCGACGGCACCGATGCCAAGTTGCATTGGCTACTGCCTTTCCCTTGGTCAACATCGGCGACGTGGAGAGGGGGAACCTGCTACTGGGCAACAGCTGGTTCTCCGATTTCCATTGCCCAGGCTTGTGCCCTGAAGAGGTCACTTCAGCACCGTGTAAAGCGGTGACACAACACGGGAAGCAGCATTTGCCGGTTATAAGTCTTAATGCTCGATTGGCGTAGAGCAAGGCGCCATGGGCTACTTCCGACGGTGGGAGAGATCATCGTATCTCACTATAAAGTGTATCAATGCTTTTAAAGCTAGTGCCAAATGTGAACGTATCTTCGAGTTATTTTGTGAAGAACAAAATGAAGACCACGTGAGACTTATACTTCACAAGGTAAGATAGCTCTCGAAAGGGAACTGTTTGAAAAGATTTATGGAACCATTTGATATTCTTAGTTACTTTTCAAGCGACAAACATGAAATGAAAAATCTGTTAACGGTTGATGGTAAGGCATTTGTGAGATATTTAGCCGATATCTTTGAAAAACTAAATATATTAAGTAAACAACTTCAAGGAACAAATAAAACTCCTCTATGCAAAAGGGAAGATATTTGGTTTCGTTACCTTTATTGAATTATGTCAGACATATATTACGACAAAAATTTTGAAAAGTTTCATTGGCTTCAAAAATGTGAAGTGACAGATACCGCTACATATTTTATTGTCTATCACCTGAAAATTTTATCGGCTGATTTAAAAGAAAGATTTTCTGATTTGAAATAAATTGATTTCCTAACTTGGATGATGCAGCCAATGTTAATGGATTTGTCTGATATTACAAATATGCAGTATCAAGAAGAACTCGCAGAAATGAAAAAAAATTATGAGTCTATTACAACTTTATTTAATATACAAGGAGCCATGGATTGGCTTTGTGAGAAAACAAGAAAATCCAAAAACAAGAAAATGTGGAAGAGAGCTATTATTACCGTTTCCATCTTCATATTTAGCTGAATGCGGATTTAGTGCCATAAATGATTTGTTGTTAAAAAGAAAATAAATAAATAAAACATAAATCGGCTGGATATAACAAAACGGGGAGACTTAAGACAGAAGTTTACTAAATTGGAACCTGACATAAAATCTCTTTTCAGCAAGCATCAAGAGCAAGGATCTTACTAAAATAAATTATATATATATTAGCTGACACGACCTGGCTTCGCCCAGCCCCTGGCGAGGATCTGTCTATCTATCTATCTATCTATCTATCTATCTATCTATCTATCTATCTATCTATCTATCTATCTATCTATCTATCTATCTATCTATCTATCTATCTATCTATCTATCTATCTATCTATCTATCTATCTATCTATCTATCTATCTATCTATCTATCTATCTATCTATCTATCTATCTATCTATCTATCTATCTATCTATCTATCTATCTATCTATCTATCTATCTATCTATCTATCTATCTATCTATCTATCTATTTATCTATCTATCTATCTATCTATCTATCTATCTATCTATCTATCTATCTATCTATCTATCTATCTATCTATCTATCTATCTATCTATATATCTGTCTGTCTGTCTGTCTGTCTGTCTGTCTGACCCGGCCCGGCTTCGCCCAGTCCCTGGTGGGAAGCATCTCATTTAATTCATATAAGTAGTCATATAAGCTCCCGTTCCCGTTCCCGTTCCCGTATGTCTGTCTGTCTGTCTGTCTGTCTGTCCCCGCCCGGCTTCGCCCAGCCCCTGATGTGGAGTATCTCAATTAATTCATATAAGTAGTCATATAAGCTCCCGTTCCCGACTGTCTGTCTGTCTGTCTGTCTGTCTGTCTGTCTGTCTGTCTGACCCGGCCCGGCTTCGCCAAGCTCCTGGCGGGGAGCGTCTCATTAAATTCATATAACACAAAAACCTTACTTAAGAATGTCCTTCCACACACCATGTGTTCTCTTTCACACCGCACACAATGTCCTTTTAGTATTTTAACAGGCGTCCTGCGTGTATGGTATTTGTGTTGGTCTGTTTGACATGGCAATCAAACATCAAATGACATATTTACATAGTATGGCTAGTAGTATGCATAAAGTATGAAAACAAATGTCCTTCCACATACCATGTGTTCTCTTTCACAGCTACAACATTGAATGAAAAACAAAATAAAGCATATATACATTTCATGCAAGTGCGAATTGTGTTTGAAAGTTATTTAAAACAAAAAAAAAATAAAGCATATACACATATTATGCAAGTGCGAATTATGTACTGACCTTCTTCCGGCCAAATGAACGGAAAAAACAAATCCTGTGGTTAATTCAAAAGTTTCTCTCCCAAATTAGTACAGAAATAAAATTCTAACTTATCTAAATTATTTTTTTAATGGAAACTGTTTTTTAATCAACTACATGACTGGAGATAACTTCTTTAAACATAAAAATATGAGTTAGAAAATTTTCACTATTTACATAGATGCATTATTTTTATGAAAACTTTGAAAATGCCTTAATGATTTTATCATTGTATATTATAACACATATGCCTGTAGATAACTGTAGCAAAAAGGTCCACCTATTTGGGAAATATGCAACAATAATTTTAATTGTAATTATATATCAATGATATTAAAAGTTATGCCCCTTGAAATAACTTTTTTAAAGTTAAGTCCCCTCGCTATATATAAATTATAAAATAATAACGAAATTTAATTTTATTACGTAAATAGCTGTTTGTAAACTAACAAACTATGACAGTTGGTTGCACGGGAATGATAAGAAAACGCGTAGAAAATTTCATCTCAATCAGATGGACCGTTCGCGAACGCAGAAATAACATACATACAGAGATACAGACAGACATACATTGTATTATATATATATATATATATATATATATATATATATATATATATATATATATATATATATATATATATATATATATATATATATATATATATAACTCTTTTACATGCCTTGGAGTGTGTTGGGTAAATGGTTAGCTTGTATCTCGTTAGCTAAATCTCATTAGCTTGTAGGTCAGTCAGCACCTGACTGGTAATGTGGTCAGTGCCATACCGGCCGCATTCAGTTTCCAGTGCATTTTCCTGGCGATCATTTTTGGCTGAGTTGATGTTTGAGCTCAAATCAATTTTATAAATTCGCTTCGGCAGGGATTCGAACACATAACTATCGGGCCTGTAGACAAACTTGCTAGCCGCTGCGCCACGGGGGCTCCCAAGGCAATAATCGTAAAGTCATAAAAAATAACGAAAAGTAGGCGGTACTCTTTACAGGAACAGTATGACTAGTAACAGAATGGAGACGCGGCAAAAGCCTTTATCAAAACAGACATAACAACATAACAAAGACACACACCGATAAAACTACATGAAAAACACTACACGTAAACATAACTATAAAACTTACTCATCTTTAGCCTTGTTGTGGCCTAGACACTGTTTCATGAAATCCGCTTGTATGATTCCAACAAAGCGACGAAACCGAAGTCATATTATGGACGAGACAGCCAGTTATTTGGGGTAGGTACTGCGCAGCCGGGATTTATCGCTGGTCGTTAGGTGTCCAGTGCTTTGTAGAGCGTTGCCATCATCTCTACCCACCGGAAAAGTTGTCGTTCTCATGCTATTTCTCCTCCTCATGCACCCTCATGCCCTCATGTCTGCTTGTCCTGTTTCCAACCTCCAGTTGATCGACGCATGCCCATTCTTTTTGAAGCCATGCTCTCCATCAATGTTCTTTCTAAGCTATTCAAGCGTTTAATATGGCCAGAGTATTTCAGTTCCTGAGACATGTTGCTGTTTATGAGCCAGTGTTCTTCGGTGTCCAGATCTTGTAGAATGTCAGTATTTTTAAAAATATTTTTCTCTTATGATATTCTAACTGCCTATTTTTCTACCATTTGAGCTGAAAAGACCCAATGTTATTCTTTAGTGATTGTGAAATGATCCGGCTCACACATGCGCATGTTGCTACCGGAAAGAAGCTTTTTCTAAAAAAAAAAAAAAAAGATTTTACTTTAACTTGTTTGCTGTTCTTGTGCCATACATGTTTAACATGTTTAACCTCTGCATTGTTTACTGTGATCTTCAGTTGGGAAATTGTCGCTAGTAAATTCAGTAAGCCGGCTTCGTGGCTTAGAGGTTATGACATTTCTCCGTAATCTCGTATACTCCCGTCAGGTAACGTGATAACGGTTCAAATCAGCAGTGGTTCGAATCGCATCGGTAACTTACGGGGTATGTGAGCCGGCCGCTCAGAAAGCAATGGCAAACTACTGAGCGTAATCTTGCCAAGAGATCAACATACAGCTGAAAGATGCTGGTGTGACAGCTAAGTCCTGTAAAGGATATGCTAAAAAAAAAAAAAAAAAATTTCAGTAAAGACTTTTTCTTTCGTTTTTCTCCTGGCTAAAAGTTAGTTGCAAGTAGTTTTCAGGTCGTTGCAATAGACCTTAACATGTATTTGCTGTTTGTGATGTACCAGGCAATTTACTTCAGGAGTTTACCATTGCTTTTCTGAGCGACCTGGGGTTTACATAATCGCTCGGGCTGATTTTGAACCCTTGACTCGGTGTCTCGAGGAAATGTCAAACCGCGCGTCTCACTATCCCCTAAGTCACGGTGCCGGTGTCAACCATAGTTTGTAGCGAAGCGGTTACGGACGCAATTCTTAATCCCCCATACCGTATACGAAACACAGCTGCGGGAGATTTGGCAGCAGACCGTCTTGCGTTGGTATGAGTGCCGGTCGTTCAGAAAGCAAAGGCAAACTACTGAAAGTAAACTTGCCAAGAAATCACGAAGAATCAACAATTTTTGGGGTTGACAGCGACGTCCTGTAAAGGATATGGAACTAACATTTTTATGCTTTTTAAATGTTTCGCATGTATCTATGTACTACATGAATACAACATAAAAAAATTAAATAATGGGACTAAATAATTTAACACTTCAGTTATATCTGAGCATTGAAAGAAACAGAACATCTACCATTATATATTTAAAAAAAACCCAGTGTCCTGCATGAATTAAATCGTTAGGCACAATTATTATAAGACATTTCGCCATCCGTTCAAAGTGTTGATGTTTCACTAAAAGCTTTAATGGCTAAAGCAGACATACAGCTGTTCTACAAGCAGATATTTTAAAATGAACACAGACATCTAGTTTAATAGACCATTATCTTTGTATCAACCATGGTCATGTAGTAACTGTTGATACTGTGGTTATGGGTTCATATCCTATTTCAATCCAATCCACTCTAAATTTTGAGAAGGATGTACCGGTTCCGTTCGACTGTTGATACTCTCGATTGGTTATAATTAGGGCCCTTATGGTATTCCTTTCTCTGCATGATAAGATGAGGTTGCGTATTTTGGCTTCCTAGATTCTAGAAGTGACTATTTTTATGTACATGACAACATGGCACCAGTATCCAACAAGACTCATTCAATGAGTATCAGCAGGGTAAAGACAGCAGGCGTGATAATGACCTTCTCGTCCATCGAATTCGGAGTTGTCTGAATATTAATGAGTCTAGCATCAGAAACGAAGCTGCAGTAGCGTAGCAGCTTGAAGCTTGCATGCTGTATAGGTGCTCTTGGGGGCGGTGTCAAGTTTCTAATATTGACCCGGACTCAAAGATCGATGCAGCCTGAAATTGGTACCAGGAAATGTTTTCAGAAGTAAAGGCGGTTGGCGTGATACAGACTATATCACCCACAGAGTGTCGATTGGTCTATACAAAATATGGTATTGCGCCTTTGGATGTAAAAGAGACCTTTATATTTGTATCTACGCAGCATCGAAACCCTTTATATAGCATCTCACGGGAAATGTGTCTTAACTGTAACTTGGATGTATATGTATATAGTCTATTCGTTTATCTATGTTTGCATATCAGTGGATGTAAGTCTCACAAGACCATCCTCCATATGTTGCTGGAGGTTGTAATAGAAATGAGTGTAGGAAGTGGCCAGCAGGCGCCACGGAAGTAGAAATTTAGCAATTAATGTATTTCTACTCTCGTCATGGCGATGTGATTGCTTTGTAATAAGAAGCAAAGAAAAAAAAGGTGCCTGGTGATGCATAGAAAAAGACAATGGCCAATGTTTAGTAAAGGAGAGCTTGGTATATGACACCACAACCTCAAGTCTGAGAATGGAGGTGGAGGCGGTTACTGTAGCTTTTAGCTGGTTGAAGAATAAACTGTATACGCATAATGTAATTGTAAATAATTCACAAAGCATGGTGACAAAGGTGAAGGCTGGCATGCTTCGTGCAGAATGGCATGCATCCATTCAGAGGTCGCGATTTGTGAGCATTCGCTGGATCTTTTCTCTAGGACACTCTGGTGTGGTTGGAAATGTACAGGCAGACAGATTGGCTGGTGCCGCATCATTAATGGGTGTTTGATGCATGAGAAGGCAGATATAGTGAAAGCCCTCCGTGAGCATGTGAATAATGCAGAAGAACACGTAGACTATCATCGTCTAGAGCAGTGGTTCTCAACCTTTCTAGGCCCATGCACCCCTTCACCATTTGTTACGAATGCCATACCCCTCACTTTTCCTATTTCCTCTCTATCAGGGTATGACTCACTCCCGTGGTAAGAATCAAAGGAGGTACGAATAAGATGGTGTGCCCATTCAGACGACTGAAGTTCCTCTGAATAAATCAAGGAAAACGAGAAAATGAACAGGTGAGGTTTACAAGAACACCTTCGTTAGCACACGGAGTCGCTATCATCATGTCAAAAAATGTAGAAAGATCACTGATCAGCTGGGAACCAGTAAATGATAGAATCATAACAGCGCGTTACCAAACGAAATATTTCAAGCTGACAATCATACAATGCTACGCACCTACCAACGACGATACAGACACCAACAAAGATAATTTCTATGAACAACTACTTGGTACCATCAACTCATCTCCCAAGCACGACATTGTTGTTGTAATGGGTGATTTCAATGCCAAGATAGGGTCTGACAATAAGGGTGTTGAAAGATATATGGGAACTCACGGCTTAGGGGATATGAACCAAAACGGAGAGAGACTACTAGAATTCTGTGAAATAACAAATCTGATAGTAGCAAACTCTTTATTTCCGCACAAAGATATACACAAAGTCACGTGGAACTCGCCTGATAACATCACAAAAAATCAGATAGACCATTTTTGCATTAATGCCAAATTCCGTTCATCAGTACAAGACGTTAGAGCCTACAGAGGTGCAGATGCTGGCAGTGATCACAATCTATGCATTGCCAAACTAAAAATAAAGCTCAAGACTCTGCACAGATCACCCAGAATTAAGAAAATAAACTCACAGTCCCTACTGACTAAAGAACACCAACTTGCATTTAATTCAGAGGTACGAAGCAGCTATGCTAACAAAGAAAGTATATCGAGCAATGCGAATACTAAAAACAACATTGAAGAAAATTGGAATTTCCTAAAAAGTACCTTGCTAAATGCTGCAACAAACACAGTCGGCTACGTACAAAGACAGAAGAAGAAGTGGCTAAGCGATAACACCTGGACGAAGATACAAGAAAGAAAACAAGCAAAACTAACACTTCTTTCTGCAAAAGACACATCTACATATGAAACCCATAAGCAAAAATACTCTATGTTGGATAAAGAGGTGAAATCAAACGCACGAAAAGACAAACAGAACTTCATTCACAGCCTGGCCTCCGAAGCCGAAGCAGCTGCCAGAACTGGAAACAACAGAGCCGTATTCCATATCATGAAGCAACTATGCAATCACTCACCTACACCAAATATACCCATCAAAGACAAACAAGGCAATCAATTGTTATCCGATGACCTTCAAAAGCAACGATGGGCAGAAC
Source organism: Cepaea hortensis (assembly GCA_963921405.1). Classification (NCBI taxonomy): domain Eukaryota; kingdom Metazoa; phylum Mollusca; class Gastropoda; order Stylommatophora; family Helicidae; genus Cepaea; species Cepaea hortensis. The sequence continues at coordinate 32,880,533 of OY992894.1, forward strand.
ATTTCAAAGAAATATTAAATAGACCGCAGCCTGACACTGTTCCGAACCTGGATGGAGAAATTACTATGCCCCCACTAGATGCCTCCTGCGAGTCATTCACCATGGAAGAGATTAAAGCAGCCATCAAAAAATTGAAGAACAACAAAGCTGTTGGTGAAGATGAAATCTCAGGAGAAATGCTCAAAGCAGCAGATGAGAACACCTTACAACGTTTGTTACAGCTGATCAATGAAATCTGGCAAAGCGAATCCCCACCACAACAGTGGATAGATGGTGTAATTTTCAAACTGCCTAAAAAGGGCGATATGTCTGATTGCAATAATTGGCGTGGTATCACTCTATTGTCAGTACCAGGAAAACTTTTTTGTAGCATGTTACTTGAGAGATTGAAAAAGGCGATAGATGAAAGGCTCAGAGAAGAACAAGCAGGCTTCAGACCAAAACGGTCATGCATAGACCACATTTTCACCCTCAGAATAATAATTGAAGACTCCGTAGAATTCCAGTCGAAATTAATCACCAACTTTGTCGACTTTCAAAAAGCCTTCGACAGTATCCACCGTCCTTCACTTTGGAATCTACTTAACATCTATGGTTTTCCTACCAAATATACCAACGTCATAAAATCTTTCTACAAAGAAACACGTTGCTGCGTAAGAACAGAAACAGGCAACTCTGACTGGTTCTCAGTCGAAACAGGAGTGAAACAGGGTTGTGTCTTATCACCGATGCTTTTTGGAATAGCTATCGACTGGGTCATGCGCAAATGCACAAACAACACAAATATGGGTATCCATTGGGTTGACAAAATTCTAGAAGACCTGGACTTTGCCGACGACATAGTGCTTTTGAGTTCAACACACCCGGATGCCCAAGAGAAAATAAACCACCTCCAAAATGTTTCAGGGCAAATTGGTCTCCAAATTAACACCACAAAAACAAAGACTATTGATCTTACCAACAGTTCAGATGACACCAAATTGAACAGCTACGTTCTTGAAAAAGTCAACAGTTTTACATACCTAGGAAGCAAAATGACATCTACAGGGGACTCAACACCAGAAATATCATCTAGAATCGCACTGGCATCTAGTGCTTTCAATAAACTGTCAAACATCTGGAAGTCAAAGACACTCAGCAAACACACAAAACTTAAAATCTTCAACTCCTGTGTGACTCCAGTGTTAACGTATGGATGTGAAAGTTGGAAATCAACGGTAGCTTTAGATAAAAAATTAGACAATTTTGAGAACAAATGTCTTAGAAGACTTCTAAACATCCACTGGACAGACTTCAGAACCAATTCGCAAATAAGACAAGAGACTAAGCAAGATACAGTATCCAATTTCATAAGAAGACGCCGTTGGAACTACATCGGCCATGTACTCAGAATGGACAAGTCAAGACTCCCCTATCAAGCCCTCATATGGTCACCAGTAGGGAAAAGAAAACGGGGAAGACCAAGAGAGACCCTGCGTAGAACCATCATTAGAGAAGGCTCATTCAATGGCCAAGTAAATATCCAAGATCTACAACAGGTAGCAGCGAATCGCCAAGCATGGAGAGACAGGACTTCTGCCCTATGCGCCGCCTTAGGCTAAAGAGGAAAGACTAACTAAAGACTAACTAACATCCCAATACCCCCGCCCATACATAGTATACGTAAAAATGGAAGTTAAATTTAATAACACATACTAGAACATATTAGACGTCTACATAAAACGTGATTTGCGGGTCTGCTTAAGTTAAAAAAAGAATTTCAGAAGGGCGAGAAGTAAAGAACCGTAAAGTATGGAGGGGAAAACAATATCAAGTAATCGGTTCTTGTATTAACGCGATCTTGAAATAATCTTAACCCCCCCCCCCCCGGAAACACCACCAATTGAGAACCACTGGTCTAGAGTGAATTAAGCATTAAGGGGTGGTCAGAGGATTTGGTCGACAGTCGTCCCTCGGGAGTTAAGCAAGACGGACATATAATCAGATTGCAACGGGCACTATTAGTATTGGAACTCTTCGCTAGCTGTTGAAGATGAGGACTGAGCCTTCATGGGAATGCCCCTAGTGCAATAATGTCGGTTTCTGACTCAACTCAAGAGAAGTGGACAGTTCCAGGTACTGTGCGACTAATGTTTTTTGTTTGCTGTAGACGAATGGAGACGGATTGTATCTGCAGCAAAGAACCTCAATGGCTCGGAACGCTGAAGAAGAAGAAGAAGAGAAGTAGATGGCTTTGAGCTTAAGCATAGTCCACAGACGTGCTACTTCTTCTATTGCACATAAATGAATTGTATGTATGGATTAGCTTTCCCTATTGTCAGTTTCCCTTCCCATCAGGCGAACCCACTCCGACTTCAAAGGTACCTGTAATTTACTTTACCAAGTCAAGGATGGGAATTCAACATTTTAGAAGTTCCTTATTAGAAAGCTTTAGTAGGTGTGTGAAGTACTAAGACCAAGACATGCTTCTACTCTTCAGTGCACAGAGGATCAGGTGGTCAGTCTTTCCTTCGCGTAAAGAACGGCGAGTGCAGACAACGAACCCACATCCGACGGGGGCTTATGTTATTGCCATCGTATGGTCCTAGCCATTACAACAACGTGCCCGTTAACAATGAATGAGCGTGATGAGAAACGTAGAGAGGCATCCGAGATGTAGTTCATCGATAAATGACAAGAGCTAGCTGGATTGCAACATTGTCAAACAAATAACGTCTGGAAAATATAACAGAACAAAGAAGAATTCTTAAATTAATCAAAAGGAAAGATTGGCATGGCTAGGCCACACCTAGAGCAGGAACTGTCAACTGTCACTGCCATCTACTGCCTATAGTACCTTGCAGTGCTACTCTTACCTTTATATGGATACCAAGGCAAGACGGTTTGCTTCCATGTCGCCCGCAGCTGCGTTTCAAGCGCATTGTGCGGGATTACAGATTGCATTTGTAACCGTTTCCCCACAAAGCCGACGGATGGGAAATTACTGAAGGATATAATACTTGCAGCACATGAGAAAGAGGTAAACCACGATACAGATGTATAACATTGACACGCATAGACATATCAGCGCAGGCATACACGGGATTAAATATAACGGCACAAAACTTGAAAGCAAGCTCGTTGTGTAATGGTTATAACGTTACGCTAACATTTGCATAAGTGCGGGTGAACGAGCATCGATCTCAGCTCTCGAAATTCGCTAGGGAGATGAAAGACTGGCCATCCATTCCTCAATGTACTCAGGCCTACACAGTGTGATGTTCCGAACACTTCACATACCCAATATAAGTCATGCTAGGGAACTTCTGGTTCTCATGGTGTCTTGCATAAGGCATGCGGCTATAGAATAGAATGATTAGGAAGCTTTAGGTCCAGCCGATAGACTGACATACTAGTTGATGTGAAGATGATGATGATGCCTATGGCGATGTTGATGATTATGATGATATCAGTCATTAAAATGAGACGAAGACAAAATGAAACTGAATCCATATGCAAGTTGTTTATGAATGTAACAATAACGATGATGATGTTGATTATGATGATGATGATGATGATCGTACTAACTGAGATGAGACGAAGAGAAGATGAAACTGAATCCATATGTAAGTTGTTTATGAATATAACAACTACTGCCTCGATCACGTGCACATATTGGTAAGTGCGCTTGCCGACCACGAATGTGGTATGGTTCAATCCTCAGCAGTGAGAGATTGATTTTGACAAATCAGTTCAGCTCTAGGCTTTAACCATCCTCACAACGAGCAAGCTGATCGGTTGGCGAACATGGCGATGATCGAGTTTGGAAGAGCAATGGGTGGGCCAGACATCTTCAACGACATAGGAGGCGCAGGACGAACATATGACTTTAAAAACACTTGGGAATCTGCTTCTTTGTCCACAGTTAGGGAGATGGGAGTGAGATGAGAAGCAGCTAGACATTAACATTTTGTCAAGAGTACAAGATATCTGATTAACCAAAACATTAATGGTACGATCAGTCGATATACAACTTTACCCATTTAAAGATCCGAGCATTGCAGCACTTTTACACGATAATGCCACGCCACACACCACTAAATGCACCATTGATACGACTGTAGAATTTGGCAGGACATTATTGCCACATCCCCCATACATTCCCGATTTAGCACCTTCTGACTTCCATCTGTTTGGATCACTGAAAGAAGATCTTCACGGACATCAATTTTAGGACACCAAGACCCCTCCGAAGTCGGAGAGTGTCTGCCTGTACGGCGAGGTACCACCAGTCTGCACACCAATAAGCCAGACATGGGACAACGGATACTCACGTAAACCTCAGGTTCTGTATGACATCACACTGATGTTGGACAACAGGATGCCTTCATCCGACATACAGGACTTCGCGTTGGAGCTCAAGCCAATGAACACAAGCAAGCAAGCAAGGACACAAAGACACTTAATGCATCCTTACGCCGGTGATTTAGGAAAAAGGACACGAATATTAATCTCGCGGGGATACATGCCCTTGTGAGAAGATGGACCAAAACTATAACGACTAACAGAGACTACACTGAGAAATAAATTCTTGAAGTACAGACTTAGGGATTCATTTCAATGTGAATTTTATCTTTTTTTCCCCATCCCTATTGAATGGAATTACAAATTACGAGGCATTACTTATTGACCGCCCCTCGTACACGTTGGCGGAGATGTTAAGGAAGAGATTGGAGTACCTATGAACCTATCCGGTGTGAAATGATGACGATCATCACTAATCACTAATCATCCTCGCAAATAAATACTGAATAATTGTCAGCAAAATTATATTTAAATAACGAATTATTATTCAAATTATTCAAATTCACTATGGGAAAAAAGATTGTTTTGATTTTCTTAAACGTCGCCTTTCAACACAACCTTGAGGAGATTAGATGGATTACTCAAGCTGACGTGTATGTGTATATTTCAGCTTGAAGGATTTATCTAATTACTTTATATGTTATGTAATTTAACATATTTACGTGTTATGTGATTTTAGGAGCAGCTGGCCGAGTGTCTAGAACGCTGGACTCTCCTTCGGGAGACCCGGGTTCGACCCCTCGGTAAGGTGTGGGATTTTTTTTCTGTCGGGGGCAAAAAGAAAATCCTAACCTGCACAGTTCGCGGAGACTGCACTAGCCAGGCGGCCTTAATTCCTCAGGCTCAAAGACCCCTCTGCCATACACCGCAAGGTACTATACTGGCAGTAAATGACAGTGACAGTATCTGACTAGATGCAGCGGTCTTAGTTATTCAAATTCATACGGGAAAACATTGTTTTGATTTTCTGAAAATTATATTTCTTCTTATTTTTCCTCCGCCTTTTATTTGAGAGTGGAGCTTAGGCCTCAACCAAATCTCGCCTAGCATTCTTTTTGTACATGATCAAATGGATTTTGCAGCTTCCGTATTGTTCAAGGAGAGATAATAACTTATATAGTTATTTGTGTATTACCGTATTCTTCTCCGTGGTTTTTATGTTATTTCATAATGCTAAGACTAATAACTATAAAAATACTTAATTAAGAGATACTACAAGAACTCTATTAAAACAAAGCAAACAAAAGAGAAAGAATGTCATATCTCAATAAAACAAGCATAACTAAATTATAAGCAAAAATTGCAATGTACATAATAATAATAACAATGATACCTTGTTTTAAATAATTCCATCATAATGAGATGCAATACTTGTAGCTTTTTGTTTTACAAACTATAGAAGAACAAAGAGGTCGACAATTTTATGAATTCATGCACAAATTGTAATATTATTTTTAACCGTTCCTGTAATAAAAACAATGCAATCGATACTGAATCATAAAATAACAGAAATAAATTAACTTGTTTTCCTTGCTTGCTTAAATCACCTCCATAAAATTGTCGTTCTAGTTTTGAAAATGAAAAAGCAAAAAGAAAATTCAAAGCTTGAAAATGAACATTAAACCTGATATTGAAGACAAAAGAAAAATCGATTATAAAAGAGGAAATAGCTAATGGGAAGACAATCAATCAGGTGAAAAACATGCCGGGGATTTGAAAAGACATAACGACAAACCGATTTTTTTAGGTCTTAAGTTATTATTGACTGAGTTTCTGGCCCCTGGTATAAAATTTATTTTAGGTACTTCAGATCCTGGACAAATCTGGCGTTTCAAATGTGAAAGTTCGTTTGAAAATGTGATTATGCAGTGCATCGATGTATAGACCTGTTCAAGAAGACGAACATGAGATGACACTCTAAACAGCTTTTGAACATTCAGATAAATACACAAATATTAAACCATTGCTATTGCATGCTGGTTTTTATGTGGTACTGATAGATTATCAAAACAATCGACTGCAGAATACATATATGTCTATTCATGCATGGCGGATTGATATGCTGTAAAAGACGACATTTGATCGGCTTGTTAATTCGCTATTGACATCCACAAATTGATCAATAAGCATTACCATTTGGTCTTGTGTTTGTGTGATACAGTGAAATGCAGAGCAGAAAAATACGTTGAAACAAAAGAAGAGACAGGATGAGAAAAAGGAGAACATTACGAATATGATGACAAAGGTGGATAGATTGTTGGACGGAATGGCCGACTGACTGACCGACCGGCGACCGACCAACCGACTGAAAGACAGACAGAGAGACAGATAGATAAACAGATAGAGAGATAAACTGACAGCGACAGACATACAGACAGACAGACAGACAGACAGACAGACAGACAGACAGACAGACAGACAGACAGACAGACAGACAGACATATCATAATCAGGTTTCATCGTGAAAAGGTACCGTTCCGATAAACGTAGGCTATAAACGTAGACGTATCAGTTCTACATAACAACCATCTCCCACGATCATTAGTTTTTCTCTCTGTCCATGGCACAGCACGCGGATACGAACGAACGAACGAACGAACGAACAGACTTTATTTTCAAAGGGTAACAAATTGGGCACGCAGGCCCGTCTTACATTCGGCCCTTCCAATCACTCATCTTTCTTTCATCAACAGTGCATAGGAAAAAACATTGTCACATGAATTTTGTAAACATAAATAATGCATATTACTATGTTATGAGACACATCCACCACCCACCCACACATCCCCCATTCACTCCAACTCCCCGACCAACCACACACATAATCCACACACATATACATGCCCCCACCCATCCACCACATCCCTACACCTACACATCTCCCCACCCACACACACCTCTCACCCACCACACATCCCACCCACCCACACCCCAGGCACATATACATCCCCCACCCACCCACACAATCCCACCCCGCCCACCTACACATCCTGAGCCCACCCACACACATCACGAATCCACCCACACACACACATCCCCGATCCCCCAACCTACTATTATGATCAAACTCCCACACTTTACACACACACATACAGTGACGATTGTCGTGAGCATTGTCGCAAAATTGTAAAGAAAATGGAGAAAAATTGTACATATACATTTTGTAACTGAAAAATTAGTGATGCAATTCAACTCTCTCTCTCTCTCTCTCTCTCTCTCTCTCTCTCTCTCTCTCTCTCTCTCTCTCTCTCTCTCTCTCTCTCTCTCTCTCACACACACACACACACACACACATTACAGTAATGTTATATTATAATGATAAAATCAAGTGTCATACATACAAAATGATAATGTGAAAGATGAAAATACACACCTCAAAAGCTATTAATGTTCTTTTTCTAGATTTTCTAATTAACGGAATTTACACGGGCATGAAATTAATGAGCTTACTCTTTGGCATTTTCATTTCAAAAATTAAGAGATGATTAACTAGCAAAATGCGCACATCGGGTGTCCTAGGTTTTCACTCATGTAGGAGAAGCCAGAGCGTAACAGGAGTGGGTGGCGGTGGTGTAGTGATTAGACGCTCGCAAGCCGGCCCAGAGATCATAGGTTCAAATCCTCAGAAAGTGGGTGTTTAAACTTGGCTTGAGGGTTTCAGATCGACCTATGGGTACCAGATAATGTTTAGATAGTAAAACAGGCCGGCCTGATGGTGATAACTTCTCCAGTCCTGCGCCGATTGATCTACTGAAACCTTCATCTTTTCTTCTTTTTCCTCTTTTTCTCTTCTTCATTTTCCATTGAGACTCCTAGTGGAGTATAGTCCTACAACCACGCTTGCTAAGCCCTTTGTAGATCAGTTCATGGTTGCTTATGCGACAGCTGCATTTTATTTCTATGGTCCGAAATATAGGGTGTATTTTTAATGACTGTGCAGTGTTTGAAAATATTGTTTGTATTTACCTATTATGTTGCATGAACTTTACAGAGGGTGAATACACACACTGCGCAATCATTAAAAATACACCCCATAGCTAAGATCAGACCAACCCTATTTTCGCCATTTACGACATGCAATTTATTCCATTACGGTCTGAGATAGCCAGGCTCAATCCGACCTGTTTTAGTCTCTTTTAACTACATGCGCAGGTCTACAGTGTTTTGATTCCTTATTTCCCCTTCAGGGCCCCAATAACACGATGGTCACTATTATAGCCCCCACTACTGCAAGCTGATAATCGTTGGCGGCTGTTATATCTTTACACCGCTGTTGCGATTAGTTTAGGCTTTTCCCTTGGCTCCTCTATCTCTTTCCATTTTGGTTGTTTTTATATTTCAATTACTCCAGTGACAGCATCTGCAGTGTCCTTGAGATGTCTGGTTGCAAATTGATCATCATAACGTATCGATCGTTCTAGGCCATTGTTTTTCCCTGTAATGTTCTGTGCGGTGATCATCGACTTTAGTCTGGGAATTCGCAATGGTGACACAAGGAAGGAAGTTAAAAGACGGATATCTACTACTCTTCAAATACTAAAATAACTGATTACATTTTGGAGTGTGACAGAACTACAAAAATTAGATTTTTGAGAGCATGCATATTTCTCATTACAACATACGCCTGTGGGACCTGGACACTAACTAAACAAGCTGAAAAGTGCACACATGTCTTTGAATATAAATGTTATAGACAGGTTCTAAGAACATCTTGGATACAGAAAAGAACAAATGTTCCTGTGATTTCTTAAGATAGAAACGCACACCGTGATTGATATTCCGTGTTCCCCCGGATTTGAGTGGACGCAGTGCCGCTAAGCAACCCCACGCGCTATTTGTTAGTTTCCTTTGGCAAGATCAGTTAAGCTTAAATTACATTTTTTTTTATCTCATTTCACACAAAGATACGAATACTATTTTCTCATGATCATTGAACTGGGGTCTGTTGAAATAAAATACATAAAACATGTGAAGGAGACGAAACCAAGCTATGCAGAATCTCAGTTAGTCTGCCTATGCTGTGTTGAATCATGACATAGTGACATTCTAATATTCCTCTCAATGTGAATTCCAGTACTGGTCATGAACACCCCGCTGTTGTCCGAGCTTAGAAAGGAGAGGAAAAACTGTACAGTACAGCCTCCATGGAGGTGGTACTATGATACTGAATCTGCAATATAGAACTGGGTCAAGAAGAAAGTCCAAACAACAACCCCACTCCAATAAATGTAAGCCTTCTTTAGGGATACAAAAGTTCATAGAAAGTATATCTCGAAAACTGAAATACTTTCGCCACATGTAACGCTAATGTGGTTTGGACAGAACGGTGATGAAAGACATGGATCCCGGAAGAAGAGGCAATGGTCAATCATTACAAATAGGGAAATCATTGCCGTTGTTTGGTGCCAGGAGAAAGTGACCAGTATAGAAGCTGGTAAGATAGAACTCTTTACCCAGGTATCTAATACTTGTTATAGGTGAGCATTTCCCATCCATACATGACTGTCTGTCATAAAGTAGTGGTTTGAGGTGAAATCCTAGAGGTCATCACAGTAATTATATTATTTAATCTATCGGTATCGATATAATCTAGTAGTTAAAAGGAGCTAATGTATATTGTTGTGTTTAATTATGTCTAGTTGCTTCATTTCTCGTGTTCTGTGTGTAACACTACACATATAAAACATGAGCTCAATCGAATGTATGTTGTTGTCGGTTTATAATAATACTGACAGTCTTGGCACACCTTAACGTTAGCATCTACAATGGGACTACCTTTATCTATTCTAAACTATCGTTGTACTGGGTTACCTGTAGGTATTGACAAAAGGTAGTGGCTGCTGCTGAATTAATACTGACATATACAAACAAGGAGCTAAAGTGTCAAACTATTCGGCTAATTATCTGCATTTTTATGTTTTAAATGTCGCTTTCTGTATCACGGCTTCAGAATATCCAGACAGTTATGGAAGTAGCCCTTGTACGTGTCTCACAAACCTGGTTCTCTACTATTATAGCTTTCAAATTTTATGTTGTCTAGTGCGTGTTCTAATCTCTATTTCCTTCTTCTTCTTCTGTGAGTGCCAAATAATAGTATGTGTGTTCATTTGTGTAATCGTCTTAGTGGCCTCAACGGTTCTCCCCATTTATTTCTTGTGTTTACAGGCAATTGTGACAACATCGGCCTGGTTCTCGGTGGTTGCCCATATATTTTAATTGGGGTTCGGATTACCTTCTGTCTTCCTTTTTACTAGATCGTCCCCAGGACGGTTTCTAGAATCTTTATTGGAGATTCCGACTCAATCACATAGATGAACAAACCTACAGACAGACATACAGCAATAAACAGTCAATTGGGTGAGAGTAGTCTGCTTGACATTCTCATCATCCCACATAGGTATGTCAGTGTAGTATCGAGTGTCAGTGTGTAGACCCAGGTGGTAAGACACATTCACCTGATCCTGTATGATGCCTCCTGGAGTTTCGGAATTTGACCAAGTAAAGTTCAACAGCCACTAGTCACTTGGCTTTTAGCACCATCGAAAGTCACAGCACACAGGTCCACAGCACCCAGCCACGGACCAACGGCAAACAAGCTCTCAGGAATCAGCCAAGCGTCAACAGCACACAGGCCACTGCAAACAGGCAGCCGCCCACAGGATACAGCACCGGATACAGCACACAGCAAAGGGCACTCGCCCACAGGAACAGTAACCAGTAACAGTAAGGGACACTCGCCCACAGCAACATCAAAAGGGTTCCTGTAATCAAGAACAGGCCAGGTGTACACAGCCACCACACCCCTGCACAATACACACTACATCAATACGCATTTACACTAACACCCTACTCATTGTGGTCAGTTCCTCCAGTTCAGGCCACAATAGTATTATTTCTGACCTTTCAGACATGTCTCACCGACTGGTTATGTTACGACACCTCGTAATCCTAACTCAAGTCCAGTAGCTTTTCAGTCACGCGTCTCATCCCTAGTAAATAGTAAATATAGAGACAGGGTCCGTTCCTGTGGATGGTAACGTTCCATGCCTCCTATGAAAATCATCAAGTGTTAAGGCCTGGATCATCTTTCTTGATCACAATTTGTCTCATCAGAAAAGTATATAAGCATATCAGGATACCTCAGGTAAGTACTTCATGACACCTCCAAGGTTAATGGAAGATACTCAAGCTACATTGATAACTAACTTAAAATACTGAATTAAAGACAACACAACCAACAGAAGAGTTTTATGTTCTTATGTTTGTCGCTTTCCACCTTTCTTCCTCGGATACCTGGATTTCCGTTGTGTGTGGGTGTATGTATATAGATAGACATCACAGAATACATTCCTTAGGTTACCTAGGAACTGTGTCGAATCATCACCCCAAACAATCTGGTTCCGATGACAGTATAGAGACAATAGAAAGATAGACCCGCATGACAGATACTTCCTTTCTCAGCAAAGGAAGTATAGAGTCAGACAACACTGATGAGATATCCACGCGATACATGAGTGGGTGTCGCCCCACCGCTATACTTGCCCAAGGTTAAATCCCTAGTAGGTGTGAAGATATCTTTCCCCCTTCTGACTAAGCCCAGTTAACTAACAACAGGCCTATGGGGCGATAATAACTTCCCAGCTTATAGCCTCCTACATAGTTGGGTTTCACTGTACCGAGAAACGCATGTGGTTCTCGCTCGTCACATGAGTGCTTGACAAGTACTGGTTTCAACCACGCCGCATGATGATGATCGAAACATACTAATGTCAACATATAGAGCATTTTCCGGATCCCCGTGATGCCAATTATACAGCTTGCTATAGAAGCGGCCTCCCTTCTTGATGACTGGCTACCGAATGGCCTCTTCGTGTCAGGTCCGGAAGAACACACTCACGGAACCTGCCGAAAACTTCCGAGCATTACCTCACGAAAGTGAAGGCAACCCAGCATTCCCCGAGTTTTAGCAGAGTGTGCGATTTACAACAGAACAGATCTACGCACACTCAATGAGTGACGTTATGTTTCTCGGGACACGTGGAGTTCATGACAATCCCGATTCATAACATCTCTAGGACCCAGAAGACGGTCCTAACTCTTTTTTTTTTTCTCTCTCGGAAATTCCCCCTCACCCGCATTAAAATGTGGCCTAGCCAACAAAACGGGGCGGGACAGAGTGGGTACTGTGTTGTCCCGTCTGAGACGCACTTGCGTTTCGCGACAGCAATGTCTTGACAGGCAAAACCAAGTAAAATACAAGGAGTACTTTTAAGGAATGTGCTGTGTTTGAAAATATTGCCGGTATTGTTCGTGCAACATAATAGGTAACTACAAAACTTGGACCGGCAATATTTTCAAACACTGCATCATCATCAAGTGCCGTGCCGGCTGGCGTAGGCGTTCATGGCTCTCCACAGATCTCGGTCTTTGGTGTTCTCGATCAACTCTGCTGATGATATTCATCCATGCCACCGTCTCAATCCGTCCAGCATCATTTCTCTTGGTCTGCCTCTGCCTCTCTTCCCCCTCGATCTTTCCAGTTGTCACGATGTTCTCCAATGCAACTCTTCTCATCACATGACCAAAGAAAGCTGTTTGTCTCTTTCTTATTGTTGTATATAGTGTTCTAGTTTCATTAGCCTCTTTCAGGCAATCGTTGTTAGTTACTCTGGCGGTCCAATGAATTCGCAACATTCGTCTTAAAAACCACATCTCTGTTGCTTCTAAGTTCTTCCTAATTTGTTCATTTACATTCCAAGATTCGCTGCCATACAGCAAAACTGGTTCTATATAGGATTTTAGCACTCTCTTTCCTACATTCATTGATAGCGACTTATTGCATAAGGTACTATTCATTTTCTGAAATGCGGAGTTTGCCTGCCCTATTCTGCTCTTAATCTCTGTTGTACATCTTCCATCCGATGTTATGAGTGCCTCTAGGTATTTAAAATTATATACTTGGTTGAGAATTTCCCCTTCTATTTCTATGTCACATTTTGGTGTCTCCATTTTCTTTTATATCACTATTGTTACTGTTTTCTTGATATTCAAGGAGAGTCCTTTCTGTGCACTCTCTGATACTACAATGTCCAATAATTGTTGTAGGTCTGTTGCATTATCCGCCACCAATACTGTGTCATCTGCATAGCGTATATTGTTTATATTATATCCTCCGATTAGTATTCCTGGCTTCTCGTTGATCTCTCTCATTATTACTTCGCTATATAGGGAGAAGAGATCGGGTGACAAGACACACCCCTGTCGAACTCCTAGCTTTACCTGTTCGTAACTACCCTCTTTATTTCCTATTTTAATTGCTGCTACTTGGTTCCAGTATATATTCTTTATTATTCTTATATCTTTCCCATCAATGTTGATATCATCCAACATTTTAATCAGCTCATCATGTATTACTTTATCAAATGCCTTAGTATAATCTATGAAGCTTAAATATGTGTCCCTCTGTTTCTCTATTGACCTTTCTATTAGTGTTCGTAATATATATATATTTCATTGTTTGTACCCATTCCTTCCATAAAACCGCACTGTTCTTCACTAATTTCCATTTTTATTTTCTTTCTTGTTCTTCTCATTATAATTCTGAGTAGAAGCTTAGTGACATGGTTTATGAGGTTAATTGTACGAAAATCTTTACATTCAATTGCTCCTGGTCTCTTTGGTATTGATATAAATACAGATTTTTACCATATCGCTCGGTAAATATCCACTGTTGTAAATATTATTTAGCATTTTGGTTAATATATCTACCCCAAATTCTCCCAATACTTCTAATTCTTCTATTGTAATTTCATCTGGCCCAGCTGTTTTTTCCTTTCTTCATATGTTTCATAGCGTCAGCGACTTCTTCTTTTAGAATAGGTGGACCTTCTAAGTTACTTTCTTCTGTTAATTCTTCCCTTTTTCCATTATATAATTCTCTTATATACTCATTCCACCTCTTCATTATATCACCTTCCTCCAATAATATCTTTCCTGTTTTTGATTTCAAAAACCCTGTATTTATTCGTATTTTCTTCCTGTGAGCTCACTGATTTGTCTGTGCATACTTTTTTTTTAATTTTTAATGGAATTTAATTCAATTTGTTTGCATTGCTCGTTTAACCAACTTTCTTTTGCCTTCACACATTTATCTCTTATTTCTTTATTTATATTAGCATACTCTTGTTTGTCATTTTTATTCTGTTTCCTTTTGTCCATCAGCATTAAGATTTCTTCATTCATGCATTTATTTCTTAGCTTTTTGGCTTCTCTCAGGTAATATTTCTTTGCTAGTTTGATGAATGGAGTCCCTTAACATTTCCCATTGATCATTTATATGTTAGCTATTGTATTGTACCTATTTTTCACAGTCACTCTGTATTGTTCTTGAATTTCTTTATCTACTTTCAGAACCTCTTTATTAAATCTCAGGTTCTTAACCATTTTTTCCCTCTCTTTAATCTTACTTTTATTTGTCCACAAGAAATGCAGCCTGTATTATTGAGAACTCCACCTATCGAGCACCGATGAATCTATACAACATGAGGCTAATACCACATGCCTAGTACGTCTCAATGCGCTTGTAATGATCTTTATTTAACTTGCATTCCAAGTACCTAATTGCCTAGAAGCTTTCCACCCATTTCACTACAACGGCTCATACTTTCTATTAAAACTATTTAGTTGCATGTCGTTTACAGGACGTCTCGACCAATCTGAGCATTTACTGGCTATATGCCGTTTTCTCGTCAATTTTACGTTCTGTAGTTTGCTATTGTTTTCTAAACGGCCAACGCTCATTCTTTTGTGAAATTCAACGTAAAGCGATCTGCCACAAAATAGACTTCTGCTGATCTCGACCGTAGTATGGCGGGACTATAAAACTGCGTTCACTAACCCAAGCCACATATATCGACATTCTACTTATACTTTCCCAAGAATAACAACAAGCGCTCGACATGGTGTAATGCGAAGGACGTTACGCTGATTATGGCAAGAGCAATATCCGATGAGGGTTTTATGTCAGCTCTAGTTCGCTATGGGAGGGAGAGGTTGGCTATCTCTATTCATCTGCGCACACATACCGACAAAATGTGATGGATCTAACTCTTCACTTACCCACATCCCACATCCGGTTCCTCCAACGGGACTCACTCTCCCCCTCTCCCCCTTTAAAACAAATTATTTTTAAAGTGTAAACATTTAAGTATTGTATGAACTGTCTGAGGTTAAAGCAATCACTCACTACATGTTTAAACGAGCCAGGAGTTCACGCTCGCACACCAGATACCATTAGCGTGTATCTTTATCTCTTGATTTTCTAGAATCTGTCGGAAGGTCACCTATGATTATCATTTATCAGACGCTTTGGCACTAGGCAATATTTACTCAAACTGTTAAAGGCGTAGTTGTTATCTGCTCGGCAAGTAATGATTCGTCAAGTTTCAAACTCAATGACCCATTCGTTTTATGGCAGCAGATAAAATGTACGAAAACTGCATATTTTCGTGGGGGACATGGTAGGGCAGTGGCTAGCACAGAGGTCGTGTGTTCGAATCTCTTTCGAGGCGGGAATTTTGTGGCAGAACTGAGACGTATTTTGTAGTTGTATGGGTCAATCGGCACTGGATGAGTGATGAGGTCAGCTGTTACTTCCCAAAGCATGGCTTGGTAACCATGTTAGTCTAGGATGACCTGGAAGCATAAATCAAGTTTTAAAGATACCCCCGCTTCGATGTGGGTTTGGATTCGAACACATGATCACTGAGCTGACAGGCATGAGCTCTAGTCACTTCCTCCACCTTCATTGTCATCATCCGGTGTCTTGCGGACTGGCGTGGGCGGTTATGCTTCTCTCGCACCTAGCGATCTCCGACGACATGGATCAATTCATGTATTGATTTTCTTTCATGTCATGACATAACACTGTCAAGAATGTGCAACCTCTGCCTTCCTCCTCTCTTTCCACAAACCTTTTCAGTCTGTTGCATGTTTCAGTTTTTTGTCTTCTCATTATGTAGCCACAATATGACGGCTGTCTATTTCTGATATTTGTGATACATGTCTTTTAACTTTCATGAAAATGTCTACATTACTTAATGTGGAAGTCCAAGAAATGTTCAGCATTCTTCTATAAAACCACATCTTCAAGGCTTCTAAGGATATTTTTCGCTTGTTTACTAATTGTCCAGGATTCGCAGCCGAATGTTAAAACTGGCTCTATGTAACATCCATTGCAGAATACGTTACACACCTATCGTAATGTTTCGTTGGCTTCATCTGTAAATCATTAATCATGTCTGGGAACTGTAAAACATAAGCAAATCTAAAAAATAATAAGAAAGTAAGTAAAGGAAGCGTCTTAAGCCCCAATGGGCATACGATACAAGACCCGTCATCAAACAGAGCGACTTTACTTCCCTTAGTATTTTGGTACAATTTAAGGCTGTAGCTTCTTGGAAGCACAGGTCAATTGAGGAAAAAATATTAATCCCTCCCAATGCGGATGGAACTCGTGACCACCAGACCACCAGGCAAACGTCTACTACTGCACTACCGCGGCTCACTTCATAACACAAATATAGTATCTGTCCTATTTTCCAATAATGAGTGGCGTTATAGAGATAGAAATGAGAAATTAAGAGAAGTTAAGTTGCTCCTTCCCTGGGCTAGCCTATGGGACATCCTTGAGCACGGAAGAGTACTCATGTAGCCCCCTGATCAGGGTGATGTGAAACCATGGATGTAGGTGGTGGATGGAGTTAAACAACAGCCGACAGATAGGTGTTGATTATGGTTTCTAATTTCACGATAATAGGCGGTGGATCTCTATTTGGAGACGATGGTTACCATCATTGAGCAGTATGGTCACTGATAAGAAGGAAAGCAATGGCAAACTACCTTCCTTACAGATGACTAGAATATCATGTTTCGCCAATTCATAGAGAAATAGAGAAACGGCGTAAATGGGTGTTCCTTAAGAATAGCCTCTTCCAGTAGGTAGGCAAAAACACAAAGCTGATCCACGACTGTGGTGATCGTGTGAGATGGCGGAAAATGACCACCTGCGCGTATCGGCATGGCACATGCTGATGATATTTTTCCAGTCGGAGCTGCCACACTTTCGAAAATAGTTTGCTACCAGCACACCCCCGCAAGAACGACATATCTCGTGATTTCTATTTTACATCTAATGATTTACCCGCTTGAGACAAGACTGTCACACTTCTTCCGCTTGTCACTCTCTTTGATAAATATTTCATTTCCAAAATGTCTGCTTTATTTTATTGCTATTCACGTCTCAGACTCCAATACCCAGATAGTGATGTATCAGAGGAAGCATTTTGCTTTCTAACACTGATTTGTTTTGTCATTCCGCTTCATCGTATTCGAAATGGATTACATCAACTGAAGCTGAAAACCACCTCAGCGTCGTTCTAAATTCACCCGTTGTTACAGCTATTTTTCTATAAAACTATCACTTCACTCTTTGTAACGTATACTGTAATCTTCGTTGCTGTAAATTCACACATTATTACAGCTATTTTGTTCTATATCGCAATCACTTCACTTATGCTATACATGGCTACCAATTCACTTATTGTTACAGTTGTTTTATTGTACCTAACTATCAACTCACTCATTGTTATGCCAAAATCATTAAACTCATTGTCAGAGTTATTTAATTATACGTCGCACTCACTTATGTTTACAGATATTTTAATCGGCGTCACCACCACTTCATTCCTTGTTACACATGTTTTATTTTACAACTCTATCGCTTGTTACATGTATTTTAATCTACGTCGCTATCACATCACTCATTCTTACACATGTTTTATTCTACGCCCCTATGACATCACTCATTGTTCTATCACTTCACTCATTGTTCTATCACTGCACTGATTGTTACATGTATTTTAATGTACACTGCTATCACTTTACTCATTGTTGCGGGTATTTTAATCTACCCCACTATCACTTCACTTATTCTTATAAATATATTAATCTCGTTGCTATCACTCCACTCATTGTTAGACATGTTTTAACCTATGTGGCTATGACTTCATTAATTGTTACATATATTTTAATCTACATCGCTATCACTCCATTCATTGTTACAATGATTTTAATCTATGTTGCTACCACGTTACTCATTGTTACAGATTTGTTTTGTTTAAATTTACTTCGATATCACTTCACACACTGTAACACGTATTTTAATCTACGTGGCTATAACTTCATTCAGTGTTACAAATCATGTATTTCACGTCGTTCACAATCCATTAATCATTCCAGCTGTTTTATTTCAAATCGTTGTCAGTTATTGCTATAGCTGTTTTATTTCACGTCGCTATAACTTCACTCAGTTTTACAGCTGTGTTATTCCACATCTTAATATTGCACTCATCGCTAAAGATATTTCATACTATGTTGATATGACTTCTCAGCATGTTACGTCTTAATGCAATTGTTATTTTCCACGTCGACATCGCTTCTCTCATTATTGCAGATAGGTTAATCGTTGTTACTATAACTTCACTCATTCTTACTGATGTTTTATTCTAAGTTGCTATGACTTCTCAGCATGTTGCATATATTTTAATGTGTGTCACTATAACTTCACTCATTGTTACAGCTGTTTATTCTACATCGTATTTACCTCACTTATTATCATGGACATATTAGTCTACTCCTCCTTAACGTCGTATTATTCTAGCTATCATTGCATTCACTGTTACATATGTTTAAATCTGCTTCCCCATAACAATAGTCAATGTTTCATTGGTTTTAATCTGTGTCT
>OY992894.1:32904679-32917179 GCA_963921405.1 Cepaea hortensis
TGGGTGCAGGATGTGGCGGATGATCTCCTTCCAAATGGGTGTATCGGACGCGGGACATTTTGCTTGTGATCGAGAAGTTTTCCGGAAAGTTGTTATGGGAGCGAGGTTCTGCAAAGGACATGCTACTGAATGGATATATATTTATATATCAACACGGGACGCAGAGGTGTTTCCAAGGCACCAGGGCCGGGTTATATACTGGCCAAGACCTATTGACGCGTCCTCGTCGAGCGTCCTGGGCAACAGGTCCCTTCGGGGTCCTGGCTGAAGTCAATAGGATCGCCGATTCCTCTGAAGTCGGAGAGTGTCTGCCTGTACGGCGAGGAACCACCAGTCTGCGCACCAATAAGCCAGACATGGGACAACGGATACTCACGCAAACCTCAGGTCCTGTATGACATCACACTGATGTTGGACAACGGGATGCCTTCATCCGACATACAGGGCTTTGCGTTGGAGCTCAACCCAACGAACACAAGCAAGCAAGCATATATCAACACAGGAGTTGATGAACACTAGCATGTATTAAGTACGGTGCCGTTTTATACGCCTTGTGGCGAATTTAGCACTTAGTTTAGTTTAGTTGACGGTTCAACATCACGGCACACGGGTGCAACCCAAAAGTGCTCCGTTCTACTCCTAACCCAAGCCTGAGTCCGGAGAATGTCAGCTGAGTGAGAACTCTGTAGCACCGGCGAGGATCCTGAAATACTTTGGGTAGATTTTTAACTCGAAAATTTGCCCGGGCAGCGCCGTTAGGCTATTCTTTTTTCGATTTCTAACTGCCAAGGGATTTTTTTACGTGCGCAACAATACACACGGGCGTCCGATCTCACTACCCAGAGACCAGGGGAAATTTTCTTACTAGATGTATGCGTGAAAAAATCCCGGCACTCATCGGGGCTTGAACCCTGGACCTCCAGCACTCGAGGCGGACATCATACCTTGAGACCATTGAGCCCCCGTGGCATTTAGTGTTAATCTCAAATGTGTATACCCCAATCAACAATCGATAAGCCATGTAGTCAATATTACCATGAGCGTGTCAACGTCCCATGTCATTTCCTGGTACAATTTTTGTGCTAGATTGTTCGAGAAGCACATCATTTAGAAAACAAGAAAAATAGAGTGAGGATACAAACGCATAACAATCGGACCGTCAGGCACGTGTATAAGCCACCGCACCAGCGCTCCTCCCCACTGAATATTTTACTATATGCATAGGCACGATTGCGAAAGTCTAAATGCAGCTGGATCGATAATGACAGCTTCATCATCAACAACCACAACAGCAACCTCCGCATAAACTAGTTCTGCATTAAAAATGGCTCTTTTGCTATGATTTGAATGATATTTGTATCCTACACTAGACAGACGTCATATTAAATGACGCGTTTAACAAAAGACATATTGAAAACTCCTGGTTTGACCCCGCTGAGACTCCACGTGAAGTTACCGGTGACATGCGAATGACACGAAACATGTATTCAGAGTTATTGATTAACCTTCATAATAGTTGAGGAAACAAGAGAGATCCAGGTATAACAGATAGCAAAAGAAAGATATACTTGCCATGGTTTGTTGAGGGCGTATGTCTCAATAGGGGGAAAAGGGCAGAAGACGAGGAAAAACATGGGAGGCATGAATATTTAATAATTGGAAACTGTTAGCTCATCGTGATTCTAAACTTCCGCCGTCGTAATACGACAAGGCCTCACCGAAGAAGAAGTATACTTCACTTAAACGACCAACTAGAAAGTTAGTGCATAAATAAACGCATATGTATTAGCTCTCAAAGAGGTAGAAGAAGCATGTAAAGAAAAGAGGACTCACCAGGCAACATTAAAAACTGAAAGCTGTAGTTACCGACCGGGATTCGAACTCATCACTTACAAATGAGGCTGCAGGAACAAGGGTAGCCCGACATGGGTACTGAACGGACAACGCTTATATCATTGTGAAAATCAACGCAAAGCGGTCGTCTATTGACTTCGAACCCGGTATGTCGGGATTGTGAAACTGGGTTCACTAGGACTAAGCCACAGACGGAGACAAACGGTTAATTAGACATAGTTAAAAATGTGCCACCACAAGTCAAGTCTATCATCCATCTGAGCCGACAATATGGGTAAAATTGGTACTTACAGTTTTAAGGTACTATAGGCCTCAGAGGCAGCCACCGTTGCACAGTGGCCAGCATGCTTGCTGTCGCTCCGGTGGACATGTGTTCAAATCTCGCCGAAGTATTATTTTGTCCATTGACCTGGAATCTTCGGTGGGCCCAGCTTACATGGGTACCAAGAAATTACGTGAGAAGTAAAGTAGTTACTACGGCCATGATATTGACAATAGCATCCACCGAGTAGCGCCTGGTCTATAAATATGGATTTAGCACCATATACCCCAATACTCACCATAGTGTGAAAAGAATCAGTTTAGTCACCATATACCAACATACTCACTATAGTGTGAAAAGAATCATTTAGCTTTTATCATGTTTTTTTAAACATACAAATATTTCAACACATATCTTCGCAATGTAGAAGATTCATCCTTGCTGATGTAACGTTTATAGCACTCAAGTTGCTTTGGCAGGGCCAGACTAACAAATTTCTCGGGCCTTATACGGCCCACGGGCCTGAAGTTTCTGGACCCTGGTTTAGTGGAATAGAATAGTCAACAAACAAAAATGTATATGAAGAAAGACAAGGTCCTTGTGTAAAAAGCTGTTTCCACCTTAGCACTGAACGATGTAGCTGGGATTGCCATATAGCAGACCCTTTTCAGTAAGTTGATTTCATAATTGCATGCTGAAAAGGGTCTCTATCCAATGCCATTTCCAATGTCTGATGCATGTTCATTATCCAATGTGTCATCAATGCTCCGTGTCGAAGTTTGCACTGATCAACCACTACCTCGCCTTCCTGGAAACATGCCTTCTATTACTGGCCGAATGTAAGATTGACCTGTGTGCTTAATTTGTGACCCTTTGAAAATGAAGTTCGTTGGTTTGTTTGTTCGGTCTTTCGTTCTTTCCACACCACTGCGACGTTCAATACGGTAAAATTAGGAACGCAAGCAGTTCGTGTTACATTAGAAATTACCGCGGCGATAACTGATGTTCCACATTAGAACAATATCTACGACTATGTGCTTTAATTGTTTCACCTTAAGTATTATTTATTTATTCACTTCGTATAACTGCAGAATGCACCAGTCGAGATGCAGCAAAATATGCCAGGCAATAAATCGTGCAACATATTCTTAGTGACTTCTGTGTTTAAAAGTATGCTCGTCTCACTAGCAAAGATAACGGCAGAATTAAGAAGGTAAATATGAAATTAGACTGTTGCATTTGGTACAAAACAAATATAATCAAATAGTTAGTTACATGTCCTTTACCGGCCGACACATTCAACGCCAGTACTTTTGGCCGTTTGTGATTTATCACGTATGATTGATTATGTTCACTAATATTTCATCGCTTTCTGATCGCCTCTCACACCGTTGTTAAAAATCTGCACATGTTGGTATGGGAGATTGCAAATCTCGTTCGCCACTCCTTAGAGTCACATAAGTAAACATTATTAAACGAACACATTTTTTTTTTTAGTTTAGACTTTATTAGACATTCTAAAATTATAAGAACATACGATAAAACAATTTATTTCTTCAACCAACATATACATATGGCACAAAAATAGCACATACTTCTTCGACTTTCTGATACTAGTGCACTGACATATGAGTCGCCGATTACTTCACGCTTTATCTAAATGTATTTTCACGTTAAGAGTGCCATGCCAAGAATGAGGCGGACGAACACACTGCATGATGAATGATTTAAAAGCAATTACTCTTTTGGCGAGACTCGACAAAAATCGAATTAGTGGAAGGAGTTAATTGTGAAGGATTGGTTTCGTGGCACCTGTTGTGGTGACAAATGCATGACCATTATGTAGGCAGTTACGTGGCATTAAATGTGGCAATACGAGTGATTGATGAGTTCCATTAGGCTGAGAAAGGGACATGGTTAACTAAATGAGATAGGCTTATAGGTTACTTAAAGAGATGATTGGTCTATGTTTATATTATATATGCATTTCTTCATACTGAACGATATTTATCAATTCAATCTGTCTGCCTGCTGCCTGTCTGCTCGTTATATAGGAGGGGACTTCACATGAACATATTAAAAGTGTGATATAAATTACAATAGCCATGCCATTGTCTTGTAGCCTGACAATATTGTTGTTATGTATGCCACGTGTATTAAGCACGTGACATCACGGTGCAGACAAATACGGTGATGTCATAAGTACTATTTAAAGATGGCCACCCCACTTTTGACATGTACCAATGTGGAGCAGCGATCTGTTACCCGTTTGTTTTTCAGTGAAGGGGTGAAACATATAGAAATTCATTGGCAAATCAAGGTCAAGTATTGTGATGCACGCCTGATAATCCAGCAAGTGTATGAGTGCAGTAGGACTGAAGAACTACACATTTTGAAGGACAAAGTTGAAGATGACAGGAAGACAGCAGAGAGAGAACAAACAACTGAAGCGAACATCTTCCTCAAAGCCATCTCCACAAAATATAAAAGAACAGTAAATAAAACAACAAGAGATTGTTGGAGGAAAAAAAAAAAAGGAAGAAAACCTGAACTTTGATAGAGATGGCAACAAACTATTGAAACTAGTGAAAGCCATAACAATGAAGGATCCAGAAACAAACAAATAACAATTAAACAAGGAAATGCCTTGCTTACGGGAAAAAAGGGCTACAAATGCACTAATGGAAAACTACGCTAGTTCAAACCATATTGATATTACAACCGAACAGAAGAAAGCAATCAAAGATAAACAGACACATCCTAGTAATACAGAGACAGCAGCAGAATATATGATGGCAAATCTAAAAATGGAAGAAATGGAATACCCTAAAAAGAAGAAATCACATGGAAAGGATGGAATCATAAATGAAATGCTAATAGGACTAGAAGACTAAAGCAAAAAAAAAAAAAAAAAAAAAACTAATAGCAGTCCTAAATTACAGCTGGTAGAGAGAAATGGTTCCACTGGAAGCTATACTAATACCAGTCCCAAAGAAAGGAAAATACCTGGAAGAACCAAATGTCTGTTGACCTATCAGTCTACTTAGCTGTGTAGGAAAGTTAATGAACTCATTATCAATGGCAGGCTGATAGGGCATCTGGGACCAACGTTTAACACCACACCAAGCAGGATTCTGAAAGTACAGACCCATTGAAGATCAAATAACCTATATAGCTCAGGAAATAGAAGATGCCTTCCAAGAGAAAAAGCACACACTAGCTGTCTGGATAGATTTAGAAAAAAGCATTTGATAGGTATGGAAGGAAGGACTGAAAGTAAAACTGCAATAAATGCATGTTTGTGGGAAAATGTACAAATGGATCAGCCACTATTTTGAGAACAGATCTGCCAGGACTAAAGTAAAAGGAAAACCACCGGCAAAAGGATTCTGTAGGAGAAAGGTGTCCCCCAAGGAGGAGTTCTTTCACCAACATTATTTCTAGCATATATAAATGACATCACAGACAATTTTCCAGCTATAGTACACACATCCTCCTTTGCAGATGACCTAGGCATATGGACATCTGAAGAATATATTAGTTGAGCTAACAGCAGAATACAGCAAGCCTGATTAGCGCTAGAGGACTGGTCAAAATCATGGATTGTGAAGATATGTGAGGAGAAAACAACATGCACATTGTTTTCTCTGTCTCTCAAATTAAAATCAGTACCCTAAGCCGGTATTGAATGGAAAAATATTGCGCCATGAAGAAAATCCAAACTGCTTAGGAGTTACCTTTGTTCGTCGCCGGACATGGAAGATACAGGTTGAAAAAAAATCGAACAAGAGCAAGGCAAAGAATGGCAGTCATGAAAAAGCTTGCTGGTAAAACATGGGGAGCAGATGAGAAAGTTCTCAAGAAGTTATATGCTGGACGGGTGAGGCCTGTACTGGAATATGGCATCGCAGCTTGGACAGCAGCAGCTAAATCAAACTAACAAAATAAGTAGAGTCCAAAATCAAGGAATGCGGATCATAACTGGAAGTCTGAAGACAACGCCTATTAACGAACTAGAAAAGATCACTTGTTTACAACCAATGCAGGATAGAAGAGATAACAGAGCCCAACAACAAGCAGAAAAATTTTGAAGATTTACAGACCGCCCTATGTATAAAAGGTTTAGTGGTTTTGGAAAGGGAAGACTGAAGCGTTTCAACTTTGTAGAAACTGCAAAACGAACGATTAGGGAAGATCCTATACTTAACATATCAACAGTCAAACCCATTTACAATGCACACATGTTTCCAGCTTGGAGACAGCAGCAAATTCCTGAGATGATTGAAAACATTCCTGGTATTGAGAGAAAGAACACTCAGAATGAAACAGAAAGAAGAAAAATTGCCCTAAACTACATAAAAGAACATTACCCAAGTAACAATTGGACCCATGCATATACAGATGGATCAGTCAAAAATTCAATAGAAAATAAAGGAAGAGGAATTCTCCTAAATTTAAAAAGAAAATGGAGTGGAAAACAAAACTCAGTCAGTGGCAACTTGGAAAATTTTCAAGTAACTCCAAAGCAGAGGTAGAGGCTTTTAAAACTGCAGCAGAAATGCTCTAGATCAGTGTTTCCCAACGTGGGGCCCACGCCCCACAGGGGGGCAATTTGACTGTTAAGGGGGGCAATTCGAAAATGGAAGAAATCGGCTGAATATAACAAAACGGGGAGACTTGAGACTGAAGTTAACTAAATTGGAACCTGACATAAGATCTCTTTGCAGCAAGCATCAAGCGCAAGGATCTCACTAAATTTAAATAATAAATAATTACTAATAATTAAAATAATATAAAAAAATCTTTCATTAAAATTATTTTGTACTTGAATTTCAGTTCTCCATTATATGTTTTGAAAATTTACTTACTGTGTTTGCTCAATAATTACCTAGTGATTTCTTCCTAAAACCTATCATTCAAGTTTCTTTAGTGAACATTTCAATTTTTGAATATTAAAAATAATGTATATGTTGAGGGGGGGGGGGGCATGGGGCGGGGGAGGGGGGCAATATGAATTTTAGAAAGGCTTAAGTGGGGCATGGTACAAAAAAGGTTGGGAAACACTGCTCTAGATAGAGGACAATAAACAGAAGCAAATAGCTATCTTCACAGATGCAAAGTCAGCTGTCTCAATACTGAAGAGCAAAAACAGCACATAACTAGCAGACCTAAGAGCTGCACTCTATGGACTATGTCAGAAAGTAAAAAAAAAAGTGGTAATACAGTGGATCCCATCACATTGCAGTATACCTGGAAATGAAGAGGCTGACAGACTAGCAAAAGAGGGCGGACGACTACCTCAGCCTGACATAGACATAACCTATAATGAGGTAAAGAGTTTTATAAAAAGCACTTATAGAACCAAATGGGAATCAGAACATCCAGGCCACCAGAAAGATGATGCATATTACAAACTCGACCGAAGAGAACAAGTAGCAATCTTCAGACTCGGCACAGAACATTACAGGCTGAAATACCAATTGTTCAATAAACTTAAGATAGGAGATACCGATCAATATAATTGTGGAACTGGTAAAATGACAGCTAACCATTTGCTGCAGGAGTGCCCAATATATGCAGAACAGAGAAAGATATTTTGGTCCACCACTGCTTCATTTGGGGACAAACTCTATCGAGATATCAACAAGCTCAAGTTGACTGCAGCTTACTATAACTACATTCAGGATGACATCTAAAGGTGCATGGAGAAGTACTTAGACTGCCACACATCATGCCACAGGTATGTCGGTAGCAATAGCTGACAGGTGAAAGGTGGACCGACCGACCGACCGACCGACCGACCTTCATTCATAGTGACAGACAGACAGACAGACAGACAGACAGACAGACAGACAGAAAGACAGACAGACAGACAGACAGACAGACGGACGGACGGATGGACGGACAGACAGATAGATAGATAGATAGATAGATAGATAGATAGATAGATAGATAGATAGATAGATAGATAGATAGATAGATAGATAGATAGATAGATAGATAGACTGTTGAAGAATACGAATAACATTATTGGGGACGCTCACCAGTAGCAACAGTTGCGGCAGCTTTGTTGGGGGTTACGGACGCAAATTTTAATCCCACATCACCCGTTCTTCTTGTTAATTAGCTTGTCCGATCATGTTTCTCTGCATCCATCGATCTCAAAAAGAACGTATCAAATCATGTGCTGATTTTTTTCCACGACATGATTGAAAGCTTTTTTTTGCGTATCACGTATTCCTTACTGTTAGTTACATTATCTTGTTCTTTTCATCTTCTTATAATGTGGTCTAATACACCGAATGCCTCTTTGTTGGTGTTTGAAATGTGTTGTCATGTTCCTTGGCAGCTTTGATTACAGTTACATTTAATGCTCCGTATATAATAATGTCAATTTCACGGGTCTGAAGTGTTGAAGAAAAAGGTTTCTGAAGCAAATTCAAAGAATACCATGGACAGACAGAAAAACTAGTGACCAAGTCCTACAAGAAACAGATGAAAATCGTAAGCGGATAAGAGAAATGAGACTTAAGCAGGCACAATTTTTTGGATACATTATGCGAAATAAATTGGAGAACTTGGTGACAACTGGCAAGATTGACGGGAAAAGAACAAGGGGAAGGCAGAGAAGTAAATACTTGGATGGCGTGGCCGCGTGATATGGTCAAGACAAGAACACAGAGCTGTTCCACGACTCTGGTGATCGTGTGAGACGGCGAAACATGACCGCCCACGCTTATCGGCGTGGTACATGCTGATAATGATGATGAGATTGCCATTGCTTTCCGCACGAGAAGTCAACAGTTAGGTCTACATGACTTTAGGGTGGAGCAAACCCACTACGTACCCATCAGAAAAGACAGTTAAAGCGGGTTAAACCCTATAGGAAGTATGAAAGATGAGAAACAAACAAACAAATAAACAAACACACAAATAAACAAACAACTAAACAAACAATGTAAGCCTATAATTATCCGCTGGATAATGTTCACTAAAGACTGATTGATTACGTCTTACGTAATAATAGCTGCAGTTTTAAACAGAATTTGCGAACTTGTTAGTTTTCATATTTGAACAACGCGTAGAACAGTCTGTAAAATTGCCAGAAACACAAAGACGAGGATACTAGTCACATAGTATCGTAAGTGTGAAGATGTACAGAAATATTGTCAACTTTTTCTGTTGACCTGTGTTCCCTATTAGGTCATAGGCCATCACCCAGGTCTCTCCCTGTCCCCTCTCCTTAATTATCCTTTGAAGCTCTTATTCATGTCTGCTTCCACATGCCTCATCTTTGTATTTTAGGTCTTACTCTGTTTCTTTTACCTTGTGGATTACAGAATGGGCATATTCTTAAACAAGTGAATCGGTACAGTTATCTCGGAACAGTCATAACATCTGATGGGAGATGCTTTGAAGAAATTAGAACAAGAATTGCCAATGAGAATGTATCTTTTTGCAATATGAAAAACAAACTAACCAAATAAAACGATATCAATTGAAACGAGAAAAAGAGTGTTGAAGTGCTACATAGAACCTGTACTTTTATATGGATGTGAAGCATGGACAATGAGCAGACAAGCTGAAATATATCTGATGG
Organism: Cepaea hortensis; assembly: GCA_963921405.1. Taxonomy (NCBI): domain Eukaryota; kingdom Metazoa; phylum Mollusca; class Gastropoda; order Stylommatophora; family Helicidae; genus Cepaea; species Cepaea hortensis. Next base: position 32,914,396 of record OY992894.1, read on the forward strand.
CTGTGGAAATAAGGTTTCTGACGAAAATGCAAAGAGTACCAGGGATAGAGAGAAAAACCAACGAACAAGTCCTTAAAGAAACACATGATGTTCGCAAACTGATTAGAGATATTAGATGTAGACAGTCACAATTTTTTGGGCATGTTATGAGAAGAGTTGAATTGGAGAACTTGGTAACAACTGGCAAGATCGAAAGGAAAAGATCAATGAGAAGACCTAGAAGTAAATACCTGGATGTCTTAGCATGGTCGAGACAGAAACACGGAGCTGATCCACGACTCTGGTGGTCGAGTGAGATGGCAAAACATGACCGCCCACAGTTATCGGCATGGCACATGACGGATTGAAGGATTACAGATCAAGGCCTTTCTATTCATACTTTTCTCAGGTTTTTCCTCAACGTATGTCCTATCCAGCGCTTGTGTCTTGTCTTCACCTCTTCGTTCTCTGGCATTTGACTGGTTCTCTCCATGAGATAGTCTCTTCACCTCTAGGTTCACTGGTATTTGACTGGTTCTCTCCATGAGTTAGTCTCTTCACCTTTTGGTTCACTGGTATTTGACTGGTTCTCTCCATGAGTTAGTCGCTTCACCTCTTGGTTCACTGGTATTTGACTGGTTCTCTCCATGAGTTAGTCTCTTCACCTCTTGGTTCACTGGTATTTGACTGGTTCTCTCCACGAGTTTGTCTCTTCACCTTTTGGTTCACAGGTATTTGACTGGTTCTCTCCACGAGTTTGTCTCTTCACCTTTTGGTTCACAGGTATTTGACTGGTTCTCTCCATGAGTTAGTCTCTTCACCTCTTGGTTCACTGGTATTTGTCTAGTTCTCTCCATGAGTTAGTCTCTTCACCACTTGGTTCACTGATATTTGACTGGTTCTCTCCATGAGTTAGTCTCTTCACCTCTTGGTTCACTGGTATTTGTCTAGTTCTCTCCATGAGTTAGTCTTTTCACCTCTTGGTTCACTGGTATTTGACTGGTTCTCTCCATGTGTTAGTCTCTTCACCTCTTGGTTCACTGGTATTTGTCTAGTTCTCTCCATGAGTTAGTCTCTTCACCTCTTGGTTCACTGGTATTTGACTGGTTCTCTCCATGAGTTAGTCTCTTCACCTCTTGGTTCACTGGTATTTGACTGGTTCTCTCCATCAGTTAGTCTCATCACCTCCTGGTTCACTGGTATATGTCTAATTCTCTCCATGTGTTAGTCGCTTCACCTCTTGGTTCACTGGTATTTGTCTAATTCACTCCATGAGTTAGTCTCTTCACCTCTTGGTTCACTGGTATTTGACTGGTTCTCTCCATGAGTTAGTCTCTTCACCTCTTGGTTCACTGGTATTTGACTGGTTCTCTCCATCAGTTAGTCTCTTCACCTCTTGGTTCACTGGTATATGTATAATTCGCTCCACGAGTTAGTCTCTTCACCTCTTGGTTCACTGGTATTTGTCTAGTTCTCTCCACGAGTTAGTCGCTTCACCTCTTGGTTCACTGGTATTTGACTGGTTCTCTCCATGAGTTAGTCGCTTCACCTCTTGGTTCACTGGTATTTGACTGGTTCTCTCCATGAGTTAGTCGCTTCACCTCTTGGTTCACTGGTATTTGACTGGTTCTCTCCATGAGTTAGTCTCTTCACCTCTTGATTCACTGGTATATGTCTAATTCGTTCCATGAGTTAGTCTCTTCACCTCTTGGTTCACTGGTATTTGTCTAATTCGCTCCATGAGTTAGCTTCTTCACCCCTTGGTTCACTGGTGTTTGTCTAGTTCTCTCCATGAGTTAGTCTGTTAACCTTTTATGTTCACTGGTATTTGTTTAGTTCTCTCCATAAGCTAGTCTTTTCTTAAGTTGGTTCAATGATATATGTCTAATTCTCTCCATGAGTTAGTCTCTTCACCTCTTGTTTCACTGGTATTTGTCTAGTTCTCTCCTTGTGCAGAACATTGGTGATTCTTTATAATTTTACTCTTTCTGTTTTGCACAGTCACCAATTAGTGCATGTTTATAGTTTGTGTGTAAAGCAAGACACTAATATTACTCGTTGTCTGTATATGTAACTAGCAGACCCGGCCCGGCTTCGCCCAGTCCCTGGTGGGGAGCATCTCATTTAATTCATATAAGTAGTCATATAAGTTCTCGTTCCCGTTACCGACAATCTGTCTGTCTGTCTGTCTGTCTGACCCGGCCCGGCATCGCCCAGCTCCTGGTGTGGAGCATCTCATTTAATTCATATAAGTAGTCATATAAGTTCTCGTTCCCGACTGTCTATCTGTCTGTCTGTCTGTCTATCTGTCTGCCTGACCCTGCCCGGCTTCGCCCAGCCCCTGATGGGGAGCATCTCATTTAATTCATATAAGTAGTCATATAAGTTCCCGTTCCGTCTGTCTGTCTGTCTGTCTGTCTGTCTGTCTGTCTCCCCTCCCTCTCTGTCTGTCTGTCTGTCTGTCTGTCTGTCTGTCTGTCTGTCTGTCTGCCTGTCTGTCTAATCATTTATTGGTTGCAGTTAGAACAACCTAGATAAACGAAGATCAACTTACAAAATGCATTAGAAAGAGCACTTGAAAGGTCTTTACATCTTCCCCAACAATTAACTTGTGTAAATGGAGCGGCGGCAGCAGCAGCAGCAGAAGAAGAAAAAGGAGGAGTAGAAGCTGGGAGGAGGAAGAGGGAGGAGGAGGGAGAAAGAGATAGGCGGAGAGAGGAGGAGGAGGGAAGAGGAGGGAGGAGTAGGAGTAGGGAGGAATAGGAGGGAGGAGGAGGGATTAAGAGGAGGAGAGAGGAGGAGGAG
>OY992894.1:32922179-32972179 GCA_963921405.1 Cepaea hortensis
TAGCACTATGTGTTGCAATTTGTTTTAAAATTACAGACAGCGACCTACGATACCTGTTGAAATGTCGCATGATGACGCGACCTTTAACTAAATACATCTACGTATGCAATGGAGCCACACCCCTTGTTGATGCACTCTGCTTACACAGTATTGCATTCCTTTGTCTTAATTAGTATTATATTTTCCTTTCAGCAATCATACTGCCGTATATGACTGGATGTAAATAGCACTGCTCTTTATTATATCCTCATTAATCGTTTACTTCCTTCGCTTGAGTAATTATTTCTATTACAGTCTCCTTTGTTTCAATTATGTGTATTTTCCGTCAGTGTTGTATAAAGATTGAGAATGTATTTATCAAAGTGAATCATGCGTTTGTGGCCGCCGCGGGAGCGTGGTGACTAGATCTTGCATACCAGCCCGATGTGGCAGCCGCGGGAGCGTTATGACTAGACGCTAGCATGCCAGCCTGGTTTGGCAGCCGCAGGAGCGTGGTGACTAGAAGCTTGCATGCCAGCCCGGTGTGGCAGCCGCGGGTGCATGGTGACTAGACGCTTGCATGCCAGCCAGCGGTGGCAGCCGTGGGAGCGTGGTGACTAGACGCTTGCATGCCAGCCCGGTGCGGCAGCCGCGGGAGCGTGATAACTAGACGAATGCATGCCAGTCTGGTGCGGCAGCCACGGGAGTGTGGTAATTAGACGCCTGCATGCCAGTCTGGTGTGGCAGCCGCGGCAGCGTGGTAACTAGACGCTCGCATGCCAGTCTGGTGTGGCAGCCACGGGAGCGTGGTGACTAGGCGCTTGCTTGCCATCCCGGGGATCCGCATAGTGGCGAATTCGAATTTTAAAAATTGACCTGGGCTCCAAAGTCGAACATTGGTATAAAAAATGTATTGGGAAGTAACATCGGCAGACGTGACTTAGATGACATCATTCACCTAATGCCCATTGGTCAATACACTATACGGGGCTAGCACCATATTCCCCATGTGTCTTCAGGCATGTAAAAGGGTTCTTTATGGTTACTTGTTTTCTTGCATGGGAACTGCGTCATAGACGAAACTAACGCGCTAGTTTGCCGGCCCGATGATACGAGTTCGAATCGCACTCGAGACGACGATGTTTTAATTTTAATATTGCACCGCGTCTGCCAGGACATGTACTGGGAAGAACAAGCCGCTGCTGTGATATTAATCAGATCGCTCATCGAGTGCTGGATGGTATATAGCAGTGGTTCTCAACCGGTGGGGAATTCCCCCCCCCCTACCAGGGGGAAGTTTAGAGCTTCCAGGGGGAGAATTAAGATTGTTTCAAGACTGCGTTAATACAAGAACCGATTACTTGATTTTGATTTTCCTCCATACTTTACGGTTCTGTACTTCTCGCCCTACTGAAATTCGTTTTATAACGTAAGCAGACTCACAAATCAAGTTTTCTGTTAACATCTAGACTTGTTCTAGTACGTGTTTTTAAATTTAGCTTCTATTTTTACGTATATTGTCTTGGGGGGAGGGGATTTATAGGGAGGAAATACGAAAAAAGAGGGGGGGGGGGGAATGACATTCTGAACATCTGGTAAAGGGGTGCATGGGCCAAAAAAAGGTTGAGAACCACTGGTATATAGTATATGGGACCGGCATAATATACCCAATAAAATTTAATTGATGGAAACATTTCATAATTGCCTTTGTTTACTTTATTGAAGTAATAGAAATACACCTACACACGCCGGAGTTGACATCCCGCCATGTTGATTGTGTTCATTTGGCACTGGGATATATGAAACCTAGTAACAATCGACGTGAAATAACAATGTTAATAACAAACACATTTCCTATCACGAATTTGGGAACTTATAATTGCTGCATAACATAATCTGTTGCACCGCTTGAGAAATTATTTCTGACAGCTATACAGATAATTTGGCTCACTTTCAAACACGGGTTCCAACATTTTAAATGACATTAACTCATTTAGCAATCTGGTTAAAATTATGGACTCCCCAGAATTACGTGTCTCGGGTCACTCTGCACCAAGCAACTCAACATGCGTTAATTGCGTATTCAATTTTAGGTTCTGGTAGACACTTTGTGATCATTTTCAAACCTGCCATTTTATTTCCCAGAAAATGTTCAGGTACCTAGACTAGTTTGTGTCGAAATGAGTGCCAAGTAAATTTACAATAAAAAAAGAAAAACTCTACCAAACAGGATTCGAACACTTAGCTATCGGACTAGCCAGCAAGCACGACATGGGTAGTTATGATTAAATAAATTGTAACTGGTAAACGATGTTCTTGTACCTTCAATGGTAACACGCTGTTGATGTTTGCAATAAAACTATCCCATATTTATATGCTAGGAAACCATTCAGGATGTACTCTTAGGATAATTTCTGTTGATGGCCAAAAGACATAGAAGGGAGATAAAATCAGTATAATCTCGGTGGTGTTTACATTCCAGGGCGACATTTACGGTGTGAATTTAAGAGGCTGGATTAACTCTGATGCGCAGCTCTTTCTGGTGGTGGTTGGAGAGGAGGGGAAAGTGGGAATCCTGTAACTAATGATTATTGAAACTGCTAGTTTTGGTTCATCAGTGCTACCACCATCATACCAGTGCATCGCCTTGTTGCTATAGTGATTGAGTAAACTGTGTAGAACATCGCTTGATACTATGTTTCTCCTTGTTTGTTAATTGGACCATACGGTTACCTCTTAATCCTTGTGTCGGGTGAGGGGCGGCTGATAGGCGAGGACAGGGCAGCACCAAGTGTAGATCAAATGTATGTGTGCATTTACAATCGTACATCGGCATCGAGTGGCTTGTCGTGTGTAGATCAGTGGAAGTTTTATAAAATGTCTCTACAACATAATCCAGATGTCCTGCCTCTGTCACTGTCTTGTGTACATCATCGATCATATCTTGAATCCGTCGAAGTCGTGGTCTCTTTCTTCTTTACATTCCATTTACGTCTCCAAACTAAATGATTGATCTTTCCCAGGCAATCATGAAGTTGTACATGCCCACTGTATTTCACGGTGATCAATTTATTTTGTCTCAACCAATCTAGCTCAATATTGTGTTTTTCAGAGTTCAGCTCTGTTTGTTATCTTTTCATTCAATATTTATTGTACATCTTGTGCGTTTTCAGCTATCCGTACTGTATCATCTGCGTAATGCCCATCGTTTATATTATAACCTAGAACTCTTATGCATGCTTTAACTTTGATCTATATTGTTATTGTTTTGCTTTTTTTTTAAATTTGGATTGTACAGGCAAATGTGAGTATAACAACATAATGGAACATGTTTAGCCAGCAGATAAGTTGAATGACCTAGCGACTACTATAACATGAGATGGAAAATTGGAGAAAGAGATTAAGAGCAGAATAAGTCACGGAAAAGCTGCATTTTAGAAAATGAAAATAGTCTTATACAATAAGCCACTATCTTTGAATTCCGAATTTGAGTGCTGAAATGTTATATGAATCTATTACGCTGTATGGCAGTGAATTGTGGAACGTGAGTTAACAAACAGGAAGAGCATAGAAGCAGCGGAGATGTGGTTCCTGTGGCTAATAGTTAAAACACCTTGGACTGTCAGAGTAATTAACAATTATTTCCGGAAATATGATAATGAAACTAGAATGGTATATACAACTATAAGAAAGATACAAGCAACATTCTCTGATCATGTGATGAAAAGAGGGGCATTGCAGAACTTCGTGGATGTAAAGATCAGTGGGACATGAGACAGAGGCAGACCAAAATAAATTATCCTGAACGGACTGGGACGATGGTATTGGGGAATATCAGCAGCTGAGTTGATCCAGAACACCAAAATCCGAGGAACGTCAAGAGACATGAACGCCTAGCTGGTAGGGCACAAGATGATGATGATGATATCCAAATTTAATTTCATTGGTATTTGAACATCATACAGATGACATTTGAAATTCCCTATACAAATAATTGCACATAAACGTTAACTCTCCTGTTATTCATAAAATACATGGTGGCTCTCCTGGGTGTCTCGACCCTTGAGATTGTGACCAATGGTGTGTTTGTTCTTACACTTTATCCCTAATTGGGGCTAAGTTTCTCTACCAACACATTCCAAGCGGTCGTATCCGTAGCTATATCATGTATCTCCTTGCATGTCCTTCCCATATTATTGATTTCTGACTCTATATCTCTTCTCCGTGTGTTTATAGGTCTTCATCTATTTCGTTTACACTGTTGATTCCAGACGAATTCCGTTCAAATTTACTATTCTCATGTTTTCTCAATGTAGATCATATCCAGCCTCAGTCATCTTCTCCACCTCTTGATTCTCTGCCATGTGTCTATTTCTCTCCACGAAGTTCCACATAGATGAGTCTGATTCGGTTTCATTGTGCTGTAGCTGAGGGAAAGAGACAAGTGAAAGACTGAGGTTCCTTTGCTACGGTGCTAAGAGGTAGAAAGTTACTCTGACTTCGTTGAGGTCAAAGAAGAAAAGGAGTTAAGAGAGACAGAGAAGGAGAGAAAGAACCTCACAGCACCCCCAACTGACAAAAAAGTGATAGTAATTAGATAAAAAGACACGAGGTTCGATGACAGAGGCAAAAACTATTATTGATGTTCATACAGGAACCACCTAGTTAGAGCCCAAGCAGTGGATTAAGGTGTTAGATTGTGGTAGAAATAGTGGTTGTAAAAACTAAAAGAGACTAAACAAACAAATCAAGACCAGTACAAGAAGATCTTTTATTTATCAACTACTACAAATTCGGTGACAATCTGAGTTCAAATACATTGAATAATACACAGAAGTTCAATAACAGATACAACAGACAACTGCAGATATCAAACATCAACCAAGGGTGACCCCTATCCATTCACCGGAACTTAAGACAACATGGTACCCCAAGTACCACAACACAAGTGTTCCAAACAATAGCTGAGTAAAATGACACAATAAATGACTTATACACAGACAACAATAAGGCACTAAAAAACATAAGTTACACAACATAAATGATTAGACATTACATAAACATGAGTTGTGACTCCAAATACTACCCCGCCATGAGCCCAGGCGTGCTGACACTAGTCAGCCACTCGGTCTTCACCTAAGACATACATTGTTCACGGATTATCAACATGGGAACACTCGCAACTCAACAAGCCAAGACAGGATAGAACTTCTCACATTTCTCGCCTTTACGAACCGGTCTCGCTGACTACTGAAATAAAAATGGCCTCAGATGTCTTTGTCCAGTTCTGATCTTCTGAGTGTCAAGATTTTTCTTAAAACAGGCCAATCTAAGATGCGTCGATTTGGCGCTGTTATAGTACTATAGGACTATACATTCAATGTTTTAATTATAGTAGTAATCTGTGACATTATCAAGTTTCTGTTTATAAAGTATTGCCTCCTGGAAACAGACAGTTTGAGAATCGCACATGTTAAGACGTACATTTATATCTTTAACTAAAGGGATTATAAATGCAGAGAAGCACATGACATATCAATTCATAAAGGTCAGAGACATGAAGTTCGCTTAAAGAAATGTGTGGTTATTACATGAAAGCCATGTTGACATCTTCAAGTTTGTAGTTTTTATGTGCTAAATGTATTACATCACAGCATTTCGTCATGAGCGTACATGTTGAACCAGTTTCTTGAAACTGCCGTTAAAACACTTTAGATAACCATGCGATTTTTACAAGTAATGTCGCACTTAATACGTCTCCCTTTCACCCTGTTCTGTCTCCAGCTTGAAATGATAGAAGGGCTTCATCGTCATCAACAAGTGCTCTGCCAGCTGGCGTAGGCTTTTATGTCTCTCTTCAGATCTCGGTCTTTGGTGTTCTAGATCAACATTGTTGATGATAGTCCTCCATGCCAACGTCGCAGTCCATCCAGAATAATTTTTCCTTGTCTGCCCCTGCCTCTTTTCCCCGTGATCTTTCCAGTCGTCACGGTGTTCTCCAATGCCTGTATTCTTATCACACAACCAAAGTAACCTGTTTGTCTCATTCTTATTGTTGAATATAATGTTCTAATTTCATTAGTCTTTTCAGGCAGTCGAGGTTCGTTATTCTGGCAGTAAAAGGAATTACGTTGCTGTTGCTCCAAAGTTATTTCTAATTTATTAATTTACATTCCAAGATTCACTGCCATACAACAAAACTGGTTCTGTATATCATTTCAGCATTCTCTTTCTTACATTCAATGATAGTGACTGATTGCATAAGACCTTCCATTTTCTGAAATGCAGCTTTTGCTTGCATAATTATCTTCTTAATCTCTGTTGAGCACCTACCATCTAATGTTAGAATTGCCCCTGGGTATTTAAAAGTATCCGCCTGATTAATAATTTTCCCTTCTATTTCCATTCCACATTTTGGTGTCACTGTTTTCATTGATAGCACAATTTGTACTGTGTTCTTCATATTTAAGGAGAGTAGCTTACGGTGTTTAAATGGCCCCAGGAAATTTTCCAACGGTTTCGCAGGTTTGGTAGGATCTTCCATGTCGGGATAAGAACCAGACGAAGAGAGACACACATTTATTGCCTTGTAGATCGACTGGGGACAATAAAAGGCTAGGGAAAGAAAACCCGGAAGAATGCTTGTCGAAGTCGGGTGTATTGAACCACAAGTTTGGCAAAACAGTGCACCGCAATTCACTCAGTCATGATACGTTTGATTTGTATCTTATCATCAGATGGCGGGGTAGAGGAATCCCTTATCGAATATACGCATATATATATATATATATATATATATATATATATATATATATATATATATATATATATATATATCTGTGTGTGTGTGTGTGTATATATATATATATATATATCCTCCCCCCCCCCCCACCCCACATATCCTATTACAGGACATCGCTGTCAACACAACGAAAATGCAAAGAATACCATAGACAGGGATAAAAAGCAATGAACAAGTCCCTCATGAAACAAATGGAGATCGTAAACTGATTAGAGACATTAGACGTAGACAGTGAAAATTATTTTAGGCATGTTATGAGAAGAAATGAATTGGAGAACTTGGTGACAACTGGTAAGATTGAAGGGAAGAGACCAAGGGGAAGGCAGAGAAGTAAATAGCTGAATGGATTGGCCACGTGGCATGGTCAAGACAGAAACACTGAGCTGATCCACGACTCTGGAGACCGAGTGAGATGGCAAAACATGACCGCACACCCTTAACGGCGTGGCACATGATGGATGGATGTGTTTGATGTTGGGATAATCACAAGGACGCACCTTGGCTGGAAATCACCTTGCCTCTGGTGGGGTTTCCACCCGGACCGCTACCTGTGTCAGTGACACACAGGAACCACTGTACTAGAGCTACATGCTGAACTATCCAGCCAGATGTCTGTAGAAGTTCCAATAAACAAAACGTATAAATAAAATTAGTGGAACTGCCTAAAAGCGGTGGAAATGTAAACAATATAAAATAATACAAAGTAATGCAGCTTTACAGAACACAATTACGAGAAAACAAATACGTTGCGGCTACTAGCCCTCATCAGTAAACATATACACAAAACACAACATAAACGTTGGAAAGACCCTACATCCCGTTCTTATGGCTTAATGTAGTCACTGAAGTGCCTTCTAGTGTTTATATGCTGTGTTTTTTTTTTAATCTGCTTGCTGATGAAGGCTAGTAGTAGTAAATTCCTATGTTTTCCAGCTTTAAAAAAAAAAAGTAATTAAAGGGCCATTTACACACCATAAGGCGTACTGGGTTTATGGTGCTAAACCTATTATTGTATGGACCCCGCTGATGCGGAAAATATCAAAACGATCACCTTTATTCCCCAAGAAATCTTCGTGTTTGCTCAGGCCAATATAGTAAGGAGAAGGACGATAGCTTCTTTAAATGTGATCCGTTGTTTGCGGCAGAAAGAGTTAAACTATAGTATTGATATGACATAACACTGTGTATTGTTGGAAAAGTATTTGCCAGAATTGTTCTGCGCAGACTTCAAGTCCTAGGAGATCAAGTCTACCCCGAATCACAGTGTGGCTTTCGACAGAACCGGTCTACCACTGATATGATATTATCATTGCGACAAATGCAAGAAAAATGCCGTGAACAGAATCAACCACTGTTTATTGCCTTCATCGACCTCACAAAGGCATTTGATTTGGTCAGTCGTGAGGGTCTGTTCAAGGCACTAAAGAAGATTGGCTGCCCACCAACTCTTCTGTCCATTGTGGAATCGTTCCACACAGGCATGAAGGGTATAATCAAGTTTGATGGTGCAACTTCTGAAGAATTTGAAATCAAGAGTGGAGTTAAGCAAGGTTGTGTACTAGCTCCCACCCTCTTTGGAATATACTTTTCACTTCTACTGAAATATGCATTTCGTGATCAGGATGGTGGTATATACATTCACTCACGCTCAGATGGCGGCCTCTACAATGCTCAGAGATTGAAGGCTAAGACCAAAATTAGGAGGGTACTGATCAGAGAGTTGCTTTTTGCAGATGATGCTGCAGTTACGACCCACTCTGAGGAAGAATTGCAATGTCTACTATCTGCATTCTCCAATGCTTGTTCTGAATTTGGTTTAACAATTAGCAAAAAGAAGACACAGATTATGTCACAAGGTGCACATGGGGTACCATCAATCTTTATTGACGACGCCGAACTAGAGATAGTAGACCATTTTACATATCTAGGATCGGTGGTAAATAGCAAATTATCCCTAGATCAGGAAATCAACATCCGGATTGGTAAGGCAGCAACAACAATGAACAGGTTAAGAAAAAGAGTCTGGGAGAACAGGAAGCTTACTGCCAAAACAAAAGTCCTTGTCTATCAAGCCTGTGTCCTTAGTACTCTTCTCTATGGCAGTGAAACCTGGACAACTTACTCACACCAAGAGAACAATTTAAACAGCTTTCATATGCGGTGTCTGCGAAGAATTCTTGGTATTAAGTGGCAAGACAAAATCACAAATACTGAAGTATTGGAAAGATCAGGTTGTGTGACAGTTTATTCCATGCTCAGTCTTCGTAGACTTAGATGGATAGGACATCTTAGGCGGATGGATGATGGCAGAATACCAAAGGATAACTTTTTTGGTGAATTACAGATGGGTAAGAGATCTCAGGGTCGGCCTCTACTACGATACAAAGATGTGTGTAAGCGGGACATGATTGATACAGGCATTGATAATGCACATTGGGAGCAAGTCGCCGCTGAACGTGTTGCATGGAGGGCAAATATCAGAAATGGAATAAAGTCAAAGGAGAAAATTATTGCAGAAAAGTCACACACCAAGCGTTTGAGACGTAAGATGGTGCATGATGGTGGAAATGACCACGTGTTCCCATGCACCCACTGTGAACGGACATTTACAGCGCAAATTGGCCTTATCAGTCACACTCGCTACTGCCATAGTTAAAAGTTATTATGCCTTTTTAAAGCACAAACTATCGTCTGTCAAGACGGCAAGTTGCCAATGTAAAATGATATGACATTAGTCATCACAATGCAATGACAAATCAAAGATGTAGATCTGAGTGTTTGTTTATGACCTTAATATTGCGCAATACTGCACAGATGCATCCGTGGAACGCTGATTAACTCTTGACATTAATGTCGTTGACGGTGTCCACTCATGAAATATCAACCAAAAGAATATTGTGAAATTCTGAGGAGGTTGACATTTAATGTGTTCTTTTCTGTCAAAACGAAGCGTTTCGTTTATGATTTTATCACAGATGAATTATACATGAGTTTAAACATGACTATATATCAATAGGAGGTTTCTATGTCTGCTTCTATCGAGGAGTATCCGCCTGTCTTCTGCTCCGAAGGTTGGGGATTCGATTCCAGTCTAGGTTGTTCGGTTCGTGAGTACAATTCTCTCGGAGACTCCTGCAGATCGTGCTTTATGAGAGGCTTTCGGCAGGACGAGCTGCTGAAAGAGGCCAAGCCATATGGGATAAAACCCAGTGAAATTAAGTCGACTCTTTCGCCTTTTAAATCCTATTTTGGTTTCTTTCATTGTTATGTAAAAAGGGATTAACAGGCGAAAGGATCTACTTCATTGTACCTGGTTTCATCTCATCTAGCGCAGTCTCCGTAGGCGTCTGTGATCTAAGGGTGGTGTACACAGTTTCACAGTTCCTACCCACCCAATTCGAAGTCAACGGAAAGCGATTTGTGACCCGATCACTCTGCGGTTGTTTTTTTCCACAATAGTGTAAGCGTGACCGTTCAGAAAGCAAAAGCAAATTACCGAATGCGAAAATATCGTAGATAATCAATAAAAAAAAGTCAACAAATGCTGGTCGTCCATTCATGAACATACAACTATTATTTTAGCATGGTCTCCCTCCAAAGATCGGCTAACCTTATCTGTCTTTCGGAGCACCCAACCCATGGCTCTGGTGACGACATATTCCAATGTCATCGTCTACTTGTCGCAAGATCTAGGCAGACCGTTTCTCTATACGCAACCTTCTGGAAAGATTGTCTATATTTAAATAGTTCGCATGGCTGATTCACTGTTCATGCCCAAGGTATCTTTATATTCGACGACTATTACATTGCCGTATTTACTTTATCTTGGAATGAGCAACATGTTGGCCACTTACAATTTAATTCTAACTCTGTCACTGCGAACTTTGACCTCATCCACCACATGCAACACATCATGTTCATTGTGTGCAAGGAATCTTTATTGTCTTGTGTATCTTATATTGTTGATGTTAATTAACCAAATGGCATTTCGTCTCACATATTTTACATTTCTCATAACATGTCTACAACATAAGAGAAAAATAAGATCTGGAAAATGCACATACCTGTAACACACCTGTTTTGTTTGGATGAATTTGAGCTATTTCATTATTATAACTTTTTAAAGCAACAATTTGTTACCAATGTATGATTTTTAACAAGCTGAGGCTTTAATGTCAATTCGGAGACTTACAAGCATCTTATTACGAGACATTTCTTATTCTATTGTGTCTTTGTGTAGTCAATGAAACAGGGATGTTGATCTTTATTTTCTAATATCCAAAGCTCTATTCATGTTCTCAGCAAATACAAGACACAGCATTCCTTGTACCCTTGATTTCAACAAGCCCACTCTATTCTTCCACTATTTTGATTGTGTGTTCTTCTTAAATTTTGCAAAATTGGCAATTGCCACTGATTTACAAAAACTAACTTTGTGCAAACAAAAAGCCTTGATAGCCAGTTTAAAATTACCGTGATGGAAAATTATAGTGTGAATATGCGTGTTGTAAATCAAAGAATATGCGTTTGAACATGAAAGATTTATCTAATCACTTTAGTTTCTGTTGTGTGATCTCTACAGCATGCACCTGACAAGATACAGTGAAATATGCCAGGCAACAAATCGTGCAATCTATTGTTTGTGACTTCGTTATTGGAATTCACCACGGGAAAACATTGTTTGGAATGTTGCAAGATATTTGTAATTTGACTTGTGATTCGAATTGTTTGATATTGGTCATATTTTAGGTTACGTCAAATGGGATGGGTTGGCCAGTTCCCTATCTTGTCATGTCTCCTTCACAAATACCGATTGACCGATTGACTTAGGAATCGACATCACAGCACTCGGGACATTCCCATAAGCGCTCCGTCCCCATCCTCAGCAGCCAGCGAAGAGTTCCAACACCAATAGTACCAGTAGCAATCTGATTATATGTCCGTCTCGCCTTTCCTCTGAGCGTCGAGCGTCGGCCAGATCCGCTCGTCACTCCTCGCTGTCTCATTCTTGCCAGACCATGGCAATCCATTTGCTCCCCCGAGGTGCACACGCGCTCCCATAAGGCCGCAATCACGTCTCCCTTGTCATGTATCAATACTCCACCAAGTTCTGCAGAGCCATCCAATCTGTCCGCCTGTTCATTTTCTTCACAAATAATGTCTAGCAAATTATTAAACCTGTCCTGTGGCTATTTTAAGGAAGGTTAAATCCAAAACAACATCGATGGCAAAAACATAAATAGACTTGTACCTGTTGACTATCATGACATGCCAACAAATACAATATTAGGCAGCCCGGTGGTGATGCAGTGGCAAACCCTCTTTCATCCTGGCCCGGTGGTCATGAGTTCGTATACATAACGAGGCGAGGTTTTTAAATGGACCTGGGTGCACCTAACCTGACATGGGCAGAAGGAAATGTCATGGGTATAAAGACGGCCAGCGTGATATTATCCTCATTACCCATCGTGTGGTGTCTGGTCTATACACAATAGGAGGCTATCACTATAAGCCCGATACGCATCAATGAGAGGATAAATGGTTTTTAATGTTATGGCTGAAAACAATATTTGTAGGGAGTCTCCGTGGCGAAGTAGGTACGCCGCCTGTATCGCGAAGGTTGTGTGTTCGATTCCAAGCTACTTCGTTCAGTTCACGAGTGCAGATTTCTCGGAGACTCCTGGGGGTCGTCACTGGAGCTACGTAGTTCGTGCTTTGTGAGACGCGTTCGGCAGGTCACCCTGCGGAAAGAGACTGATCCATATGAGTGCAATACGTCTGATACAATGAAGTTGAACCCCTTGCCTTCTAAAGCCTTTTTAAACTGTATACAATATTTCCAATAACACACAGTACCCCACAAATCTGGTACAGAACGGTTTGAGAAGGTCAGCTGGCTTTCCTCCAGGACACTTGATCGAAGTAAGTAAGGCAAACGAACCGTGGTAAGTAAGTAAAGTATGCACTCTTGACACGCCATAAGAAACGTTGGCCATATGGTGCTACACCCATATCTTTTATTAGACATCAGCATTTGGTAGGGGATGTGCTCTGCGTCACGCCGGTCGCCATTAATTCTCAAGGCATATCCTGATATTCATTCGAGACTGTGTCAACCTCAGAGCCCTGGAATAATTTTTTTTTCTTTTTAAATTTCGAATCCGCCCAGATGTGAATCGAGTCAATTAACTCATGGAGGGTATGGAAGCATCTAATGGCAAGGCTGCTGTGGCTTCAAGTAATAAATAATCGCCGGTTGCATGAAAAGAAACATTTGTAATCGATGACTAAATGCAGCCTGCGACAGATGGAACGAAAGAACGCAGCTATGTTCCAGCAGGAAAGGTCTCGGAACAAGACGGAGTAGGTGAGAGATTAAGTAACTGTCCAGTAGGACTTGAAGTATCCATACTCCTCAATATCATTCGAGGTAGACGAGGGCATATGGTCATGTTTCAAAACGCGATAACTTTATGATGTAAGGCACATTCAGACAGATTGCTGTTCTTGTTCACACGTATTTGTGTCCTGGCTTATGTCATGGAGCTGGTGAACAGTGTTTATGTGTTCTTGTCTAATCTATGATCTATGGAATATTGATATAGAACACATGAAGATATTAGTTTGCACTGAGGTGATCCAATAGACACTGAAAGCATAGTAAACAGATAGAGTGCAAAATTATCATCACATTTCATGTTACTACTTATGAGACATGACAGATTACGTCATCATTATCTAATCATGCGTGAGTGAGTATGAGATGGCATATATATACAGTTAGTAGAAATAACCAAAGCATTCATTTTGAATGATTTATGCACCATGGGTTGGTCAGAAGAAGTCGCCGTAGGAATTCAGGAAAGCATCCCATTGCATATGTAGGCGGCGAATACCGTCCGCAAAAAAGGATTGTGGTTGCTCACTGAACCAAGTGTTTACCGCGTTCATTACGTCTGCATCTGTGTGAAATTGTTGCCCTTTGAGAGCTTTTTCTTCGAGATCCGAACAAATGAAAATCACATGGTGACAAATCAGGATTATAGGGTGGATGTTGCAGAATTTTCCACTTCTTCCTTGCTAATGCTTCATGCACAATCTTTGCGACATGCGTACGAGCATTATCGTGCAACAAAATCACACCGCGAGAAAGCATGCCGGGTCGTTTATTCTTGATGGCTTTTTGCAGTTTGTCTAGTATTTTCAAGTAGTGGGTAGAGTTGATTTTGACACCAGGTTCTTTAAAGTCGGCCCTTCAAGCTCAAAAAATGCGCTCAGCATAACCTTACCGGTGGAAACCTGTAACTTGAATTTTTTGGCTTTTGGTAATCCGCATTCTCTTTTGCTGCTCCGCTCAAAGTGGTGAGACCATGATTCATCACCTGCCACTATGCGGAAGAGAAATGCATCACCCTCCACTCTTTAACGCAGCAAATGGTTCAAACAACATCACAAACATGCGTTCCTTTTATTTTGGTGGTCGGTCAACATCCGTGGTACCCACTGTGAACACACCTTCCGATATTGCAGTTTTTTTACGAACGACCTTTTGAATTGTCCCAATTCGCACATCAAATCCTTCGCTAGCGAACGTATGCTTCGACAACAGTTCACCTGTACTGCTGCATCAATTTTCACGATGGTTGTTTTCTCTTGCTCATCGCAATAAGCGCCTGACCCGGCCGTAGAAGATATATCGTGAACTGACGTACTTTCCGAAACATTCGTGCCTTGTCTGTCACTGCTGTCTTCGATACACATTTGTTACCCTACGCTGCCTGTATTCTTCGATGAATGTCCACTGGTCGACATCCTTCAAATGAAAGCAACTGAATAACCGCTCTTTGAGCTTCTTTGGACGGATTTTGGATCAACCCGGCAATTTTCTCAACGGTCAGAAACAGAACCTATGCATTATGGGACGATAAGCACGTGCTCTTTTATTCATTGGTCAGTACTTATCACATGACTATGACATGATCATGTTCAACGTCAGCAATTACGCGCAGTGCGGCACGAACGAATTTCAAATATATATATGTGTGTGTGTCTGTGTGTGTGTGTGCGCGCGCGCGTGTGTGTGTGTGTGTGTGTGTGTGTGTGTGTGTTTGTGTGTTTACAATATAATGTCCCATTATGGACTGGTAAATAGAAAGCAATCAGCCAATGATGATTGTCTGCAATGAAACTCCAACATGTCTGTCT
The DNA here is from genome assembly GCA_963921405.1 of Cepaea hortensis. Classification (NCBI taxonomy): domain Eukaryota; kingdom Metazoa; phylum Mollusca; class Gastropoda; order Stylommatophora; family Helicidae; genus Cepaea; species Cepaea hortensis. Next base: position 32,937,166 of record OY992894.1, read on the forward strand.
CTCGCCTTGGTTAAACATTCTGTCAGGCTGCTGTTCGCCCATCTCTTGATGTTATCTTCCCACTTGTATCATTGTCTACCTCTTGCTCGCTTGCCTTGGACCGTGCCCTCAAGTATGACTTATATACGAGTGCTATGTCTTTTAACATGGTCGAAATACTTTACTTGCCTCTTTTCTATTTCTTTCTTTAACCTTCTTTTCATTCCCAGTTTTTCTTTTCAAAGAGTCAACTCGTGAAACTAGAGTGCATACAGAATGAAGTCATGAGGGTTATTTTGGGGTGTACAAGGAACCCGGCAATACTGTGTATGCGATACATCCTGGTGCTGCCGACAATTGCAGACTCAAGGCGTTGCAGGCAAGGTCTTACATCTAGGTATCTGCGGTCAAAGAACACCTCCTGTTTGCTTCTCTGGATGCAATCAAGGGCCACAGGCTGTTAGGAGGAAGATCATGGATGGCTCAGGCAGAAGGTACCGTCAGAGAAGTGTGCACACTTGAGAAGATTGACAGAGGCAAGGAATGGGCCAGAGTGTCGAATATAAATTCAGACTCTTATGGGGTTATAATCACACTGGGCTGTGAGTGTAAAGAGTGGCCAGCAGGAGCTAGGGAAGTAGAAATTCAGCAATTAATTAATGACTACTCTCTTCATGGCGATGTGATTATCTATACCGATGGATCTGTGTTAAGATACAAAAAGTGTGCCTGGGGATTCATAGCAAAAGCCAATGGTAAATGTGTTGGCATATGACACCACAACTTCAAATCTAAGAATGGAGGTGGAGGCGGTTACTGCAGCTTTCCGTTGGTTTGAAGTTCTCCAACTTGTTTAAAATTTCTTTATGTGTAAAAGTTGAAGAGACTTGGTGACAACAAGCATCCTTACCGTACTCCTTTTTTTATCCCTATGAGCGATGAGTAATTATTTCGGTGTCTAATAATAAAGCAATACTTAATCATTATCTTACTTTCTACATGTACTAGTCTAGTGGACGCTTACAATCTCGTCTAATTTATCATGCATTCAGCTATCTCTAACAGTTTACACGTGTTTTGTTTCTTGTGTCACGTCTTGTCCGCTAACCAACCTATTACAACCTGCTCATGGGTTAGGTATTCTCACAAAACAAGTCTCTTAATTACTATTTCCTCTGGTAAGCGTATATATGACGGTCATCTCGCATGACCGTTAAGACTGGCTCTAGGCTGTTATTTTCGTATTCAGTTAACTTCCGCCGTCTTTAACAAATACCCGGATATTGATTATGGATCATATGTTTCTCATCTGATATCCTAAATGTGATGTAGCTGTCACAGTTACGCCTCTATATCTCTTCTGAACTAATTAACATCGTCGTCGTTATCATCTCATCGACAGTAATCTGTAATGAGTCACCAACAACCTACGTCCTGTCTGTTCACTGTGATTTTATAGGTGTCTTTCCAGTCAATCTTTGTATGCTGTACTCTTACATAACACATGTGCTATTTTATTTTATGCTATTTATGTGCTATTTATGCAACTAACTTTAACTTTAGGCAGTCTAAGATATCTTTAAACCGTCTTATCTTTTGCTAACGCTTGCAACTCGCGCAATATCCTCCCCATATTATTCACGTCTGTTATTTTCTCGATGCGTTTTGTCTCCCTCTATTTCGTTTGCCTTGTGTGTTCCAGTAAAAGGGTTTATTAAATGTACTATTCTCAGGTTTTCTCAATGTCTTCCCTGTTCAGCATCAACGTCTTTAACTCATGCTTTGATTTGCTGGAATCTGTCTATTTCTCTCCCTAAGCTTCACATTAGTTATTCTAATACACTGTTTTAGTCGTTCTATTCTGATCAGACACCAGGTAGCTTATTGTAAATTATTCTTCCTCCACGTTTCTCAACCAACGCTAGAGGCATACAAAGGTAGATTTGGCTAGTTCCTGTTCTCGTCATGTTCCATTCCCTTTTAAGATAATTCACGTAATAATCCAGAACCCATTTTATGAGGCTACGTCAACCCTTAAGCCGTACTGAAAGGAAGGAAATAATCTTGCAGCTGCTGAAGATTGAACCGGACACTATCGTCGTAAGCAAGAGACATAACTATTACACCATCGCAGCTTCACCATTCGTAAACATATAAATAGAGCAGCCATTGAGACAGTAAGAGACTATCGCCTGTCAAGACGGAAAGCTGCTAGTCAGTCATACTGTTATCTCCTGCTGCAGGCGAGATCGTTCTTATACGTGAAGTTGATACACTCAGCGCTTCTAGAAATCCATATTGCATTATGTAGTATTAATTACAATGTACTCGAGTGATTGTTTGTAGGGGAGGGGATGGAGTGTGCCAATAAATAAGAGGCTAATCTGATGATGGTGGACGTTTTCGTCGATGCGTCGCATTCGCTACTGCGAGCGCTAACAAGACAAGTCACCTGAACAAGTCAAGAAGCCTGATACGGGGGGAAATGGCACGTAGCAAGAACACCAAAAACACGTGGCTTCCCAGATGTGCAGCGTGGGAGCCGACAAGACCATCAAGAAGACGAACCTGGAGAGCCTGCCTGTGAGCTGTAACAAAGAACCTGAAACTACAGCTACTACTGAAGCTACCACGAGGGAGACCGCCGACAGCCCACCATAGACAAGATCCAAGACAGCTGAGAAGAAGGAGGAGAAAAATACTAGAGTTGGAAACGCTGACTCAAAAACAGTCCGATGGGTTGTCAAGCGAATTCAAGTGGAGCTGTCAGACGAAGAAATCCAGAAGCAGCTACGAGAAGAAAATCTCAACATTCGAATCTTGAAGACGGAGCGGATCCTGACATATTCAAAGATTCCTACGACACTAGCGGTGGTGACGACTGAGGGCAACGAGATACCACGTCAGGTATCTATAAACCAGAAAATTCAACAGCCTGAAGGATTCATACCACAAATCACCCAATGTTCCAGATGCCAGAGGGCCGGCCACAGCAGAGCAACATGTCGCAGTAAGACGGAAATCTGCCGCTACTGTGCCGATCACCATGCCTTTAAGGAGTGTCCGCTGGCCAAGCTGGACAAGGACTTCCGAGCACCCAACAACAAAAGAAAGTGCGCCAACTGCCTGGGCAAGCATGGAGCAAGATACCTGGGCTGTCCATACTACAAAAGACACAGAGACGTCTTAAAGCTCGCCACCACAACAAAGACACCATATAAGGAAGAAATGAGGAGGTGCAAGACGGCCACGGGTATATCACAAGCTGTAAGAGATCAACTGCAGAACCAAATAGACGAGCTGAAGAAGCAAGTCAAGGCACTACAAACACCAGCACCAACCAGCGATAATGAGAAGCAGCTGGCCGACATGAAAGAGATCCAGCACAACATCAAACAAGTGGTGGAGCGCATGGCCGAGATGAAGAAGGAAAATGAAGAAATACTATGCACCATTAAAGCGGAGAGAGAAGTGCATAAAGCTGAAATGGAATTTCTCAAAAACAAACCAACAAAAGCCATACAAGAACCCACAGAGAAACCGCAAGAGGAAAACCAACAAGAGACCGAGCCTGGAACGCAAGCTAAAACCGCCAGCAGCCCAGCCACGATGCCAGAGAAACTCAAGGGGAAACCATTATCCCACCAAAACCGAGATGAGTACCACGACGACGGCATGGAGGACACCCCGATTCCCCCATGTTTTACAGAGGAAGAAACACAAGATGAACAGGGATCATGAAATTAGGTGCAAGGAATACAGAAGGCGCATGGTAGAAAAAGAAAAGAAGTACAAGAAACACAAGGGAAAACCAATGCCCAACCGTACCTTTAAAGAATACCCAGACTTAAACACGGATGACGTACAACAATGGGCATACTATATAGATGACGGAGAAATCGTCCTATGGCTGACCACGGAGGAAGAGATCCAAAGGCAAAAAAAAAACTCAAACTCGAAAGAGAACAAAGGCGCATGGAAGAAAATGAAAACATCGAAAAGCTACTACGGGCTATACACAAAAAAGGAGGCAAAAAGACCAAATAAAAAGTCCTTATAAGGACTGCAACCAGAAGAGCCAGAAACTGCCACTAACAAAAGAAACCACCAGGATACGGGCACAAAGGACAGCAGCCACCAACCCATCAGCTGACGTCACAGACACAAACGAACATACCCAGTCCGAGATACGATTCACTCGTAAGAACCCATAAAAACCGCGGACCTCAACAATAACCCAGCTGAAGAGGCAGGTTGAACGAGGCCGAATTTGGAATTTTTGTTTTGAAAATTGGAATTGGGCAGTAAGACAGTCATAATTTATGAAATATATTGGGCAGACCGATAGACACCTAGCTGGTTGCTTTAGGGTTGAGTTGAGTTAAGAACCGATATCACTCCCACATGTACTCCATCACCTCGTTCAACAGCCTGCGAAGAGTCATACTACTAATCGTTCCCACGGCTGTCGGATTTAAGTTCTCCTGGTCTTCCCTCTCAGTTTTGAGATTGTTCCAGAAGCCCTACTGACCCCCGCAGTCTCATTCTTTCCACATACGGGTTCCCAATCTGTTCTCCGACCTTCTTCACCTGGTCCCACAAACGCATGACCACCGCCCCCTTATCCATAGGCAATCTACCACCAAGAGGTGCATTCCCTGCTAGCTTATCAGCCTGTTCTCCCCTCAACCCCCCGTACCCCGCATGGCCAGGGCAAAATATTCTAACGATCTGTGATCTCTGAAGCGACGATATCCATTCCATACGAAACATTCTATTCTCCACCTTACTAAGCATACTCTGTGAATCCGAAATGAATACATTGTGTTTTGCAGTAGTCTCCTCTAACCAACGGAACGCCGCTGTTACTGCTTCCACCTCCATTCTCATGCTGGAGGTCGTAGTCTCATATACCAGTCTCTCCTTTTTCAAGACTCGTCCATTAACCTTTAGGGAATACCTGAAAGACATTATAAAACACTCCGACAAATCTGTCTCTTAACAATTTCAGTTCTTCTGATCACAAGGGAGTCAACGATGTATGGATCACACCATTAGTCATGTTACTCTAACAGCTTAATTAGGCTTAACATTAAGAGCCAGTTAATCAACTCTTTGGGATGCATCCATCCAGAGGGAATCAATACTGTTATAGAAATTGAAATCAATGTTTTCCAGTAGTGAACTTGAATAACGAAGACACAAAAAATAGATTGCACGATTTATTGCCTTGCATATTTCGCTGCATCTCGTCAGTTGCATACTGCAGAAACCACACACCATTAACTAAAGTAATTAGATAAATCATTCGCGCTGAAATATACATTACACATATTCACACAGTAATTCCAATAGCGGGGTAGGGTTATCCCCTATCAAAGGAGAAGTAAGGTGCCTCCTTCCCTCCGATAGTCTACGGGACACCCTTGGGCAAGGTGGAGTACCCGTTTAGCCCCCCGATCAGGGTTACGTGAAGCCATGGAAGCAGGTGGTGGATGGAGTGTGAGAGCAGCCAACAGATTGTTGTTGGTTATGGTCTTGCACTCTGCGGCGATAGGCAGATGATCTCATCAGTAGAGACATTGGCTATGGCCACCGACTAGTACAGTCACTGCCCAGAAGGAAAGCAATGGCAAACCACCTTCTGCAAAACTCGCCAAGAAACCATAACAACCATGAAAGAAAACATAATAAGAAAGAGATCTTGTGGCGAGACCCCCAAGTCAGGCAGATCAGATAACACTGGGGAAGAGTGTGACACAGGGACCAGTACCAGTAATCGTGATGACGGAGTTAATCCTGACTGTGTTACCAAGGAAATCCCCCGTGTCAGACTAAGAAACAGAGTGAGAATAGCAACGTTGAATGTGAGAAGTCTGTATGAGGGAAAGCTTAAAGTAGTGTGTGATGAGATTGAGAGGTTAAACATTCAAATTTTAGGAATTAGTGAACATCGCTGGAGCGGCAAGGGACATTTTACAACTGAAAATGGAAGTATTTTCATTTATTCTGGTAGAGATGTCGGAGGCCAGAGTGGTGTGGCGTTTTGTTTAGATAAGACAACTGCAAAAGCTTTAATGGGATATAATCCAGTTAGTGATAGAATCCTCACTATTAGACTTAAAGGCCGTCCAAAAAACACAACTCTCATACAGATATATGAACCTACTTCAACAGCAGAGGAGGGCGAAATTGAAGATTTTTACAACACACTACAAGACACATTAAATAAGATTGGTCATAATGATATAGCAATAATAATGGGAGATATTAATTTAAAAGTAGGTGCAGGAAGAGCTGAAAATTAGAGACACGTTTTAGGAAAATTTGGATTAGGAAATAGAAATGATGCAGGTGACAAATTAATTGAATTTTGCACAGAAAATGAGTTAACGATAGCCAACACGCTTTTTTAACAACATCCAAGAAGACTCTTCACATGGAAGTCTCCAAACAGTATTACCAAAAATCAGATAGATTATATTTTAATACAAAGAAGATGGAGATCAAGCATAACATCTACAAAAACCCTACGAAGTGCAGACTGTTATACAGATCATCAGTTATTAGAAGCAGATCTGAAATTAAAACTCAAAAAGCTTACCCGAGGACCAAGGCCACATCGTTTTGATCTCACAAAAATACCAGATGCATACAACATAGAAGTTAGGAATCGCTTTGGGGTCTTGATGTCTGTACAAGAAGAAATGACACCTGATGAACTGGCAGTACAAGCTAGAGATATCTTGATAACTGCAGCCAAAGATTTCATTCCGACCAAGAAAAAGCAACTTAAGCCATGGATTACATCAGACACGTTAGAATTAATAAAACAACGAAGGGAGCTGAAACAGAAAAGAGATGAATCCGATAACAACAGGATGAAGTATAAATCTTTAACTCGAGAAATAAGAAAGAATACAAAAAAGGACAAAAATGAATATATACAAGATTGCTGTACCAGAATAGAGCAATATCATAAAACTTGAAGAGATTATGAAATGTTCAAAGAAATGAAGTTATTTACAAGAAATGTTCAACCTCAATTGAATTTTATCTGTGACAAGATGGGAAACCTTAACAGAATCTAGACAAATTCTAGAAAGATGGCAGGAGTACTGCAGTGGAATGTATGATATGAGTGACTGTGAGGATATGAATGAGATACATGAGCCAATGACAGCAGAGACAGAACCTGAACCCTCATTAGATGAAATTGCTTGGGCTATAAAGAACCTGAAGAATGGTAAATCACCTGGATGTGATGAAATACCAGCTGAACTAATTAAAGCGGGAGGAGAAGAAAGCATACACATATATCATGCATTATGTACAAAGATTTGAAAATATGGTATATGGCCAAAAGATTGGAAGAGAACTATCTTCATTCCAATACCAAACAAGGGCAACCTGAAATTATGCACCAACTATAGAACTGTTGTCCTGATCAGTCATGCAAGTAAAATTCTAGTAAAAGTCATAATGCGAAGACTTCGTAAGAAAATGGAAGAAGGGATTAACGTAGTTCAAGCTGGATTTAAACAAGGAAGAGGAACAAGAGATCACTTATTCAACATGCGTTTAATAATAGAGAAGTGCAGAGAATTTAATGTAAACCTATTCTCATGTTTTGTGGATTATTCAAAGGCATTTGACTGTGTACAACATCAGAAACTTTGGGAAGTCATGAGGAATATGGGCTTTCCATCACATGTAGTAAAATTCATAAAAATGCTCTATCTAGACCAAAAAGCAGCAGTTACAATAGATGGCGAGACATCAGATTTGATTGACATCAAACAAGGAGTCCGTCAGGGCTGCGTGCTGTCACCCTATTTGTTTAACGTGTACGCCGAAAATATAATGAGAAATGTAAGAGATGATATAAACAGGGAGCTATATGATGCCCAACCGACACACACACACACACACACACATATATATATATATATATATATATATATATATGTGTGTGTGTGTGTGTGTGTGTGTGTGTGTGTGTGTGTGTGTGTGTGTGTGTGTGTGTGTGTGTGTGTGTGTGTGTGTGTGTGTGTGTGGTTTCTGAGGAAAATGCAAAGAACATAATGGACAGTCAGAAAACCGATGAACAAATCCTTCAAGAAACAAATGAAGATAATAAACTGATTAGTGTTACACGTAGACAGTCAAAATCTTTTGGGCATGTTATGAGAAGAAATGAATTCGAGAACGTAGTGATAACTGGCGAGATCGAAGGGAAGAGACTAAGGGGAAGACCGAGAAGTAAATACCTGGATGGCTTTACCAGGTGGATTGGTCGAGACAGAAACACGGAGCTGATCCACGACTCTGTTACAAGAAAATGTTCTCCGAGATAAAGGCGGTCGTTGTGATATTGTCCGCATCGCTCACCTAATACCAATTCACCATCATATAGCGGGCTTTCCAAAACTTGGCTGGTATCACGACCCGCCGATTCGTTCCCAGATCTCCTTCCTCATAGCCCCACAGACTCAAGTCGTCGGCAATGTCATTTGTTCATCATCGCACTGGTCTCCCAGCAGCCATACTTAGGAGTACTGTTCTGTGCCAATCACTGTGACGTTTCACTTTCCCCGATAAGCGCTCTTTACGAGCCTTCTTTCTTTGATGTTCAGATCTTGTAGAAAGTCAGTATTTGTCTTCTTCGCGGTGCACGATATTCTAAGAACCTTTCTGTAACATTTACATTCTACATCTCCGATTATTCTTTTTAATGATTGCGAAATGGTCTATTACTCGCATCCAAATGTTGTCACATGATAAATGCATGTTGAAATACATTTTAATCTCAGGTGATCGTTGGAGTTGTGTTATAGTTGTGTTAGATCTCTCTCTCTCTCTCTCTCTCTCTCTCTCTCTCTCTCTCTCTTTCTCTCTCTCTCTCTCTCTCTCTCGCTCTTTCTCTTACATACACACACATAAACACACAAACACACACAAACACACACACACACACACATATATATATATATATATATATATATATATATATATATATATATATATATATATATATATATATATATATAGCCGGTCTCCCTGGTCGAGGAGATAGCAGCTTTCTCCGTAATCCCGAATACTCTCGTGGTTGACGTGAGCTCACGAGAATTGGAAGCGGTTCAAGTCGCGCCAGTGACTTATGAAAAAACAAAACTAAACTAAACTTATGAGAGCATGGAGCCGGTCGCTTTGAAAGTCGTGGCGTGCTGATGATCGTAATCTAGCCTAGGAATCAACATACAGCTGAAAGATGCTGATGTTGACCGCAATATCCTGAAAGAGGTAGGAAAAGCGGAAATATATATATATATATATATATATATATATATATATATATATATATATATATATATATATATATTTCATTGTCACCTTTCCGTCTTGACAGACGATAGTTTGGTACATTGTGCTTCAAAAAGGCTTAATAACTACGACCCATGGCGGTGGCGAGTGTGGTTGGTAAGGCCAATTCTTGCTGCAAATGTTTGCCCACAGTAGATGCATGTGAAAACATGGTCATTTCCACCATTGTGCACCATCTTACGTCTCTCACGCTCTGTGTGTGCTTTATCTGCAATCATTTTCTCTTTTGTCTTTATTCCATTTCTGATGTTTGCCCTCCATGCAACACGTTCAGCGGCGATTTACTCCCAATGTGCATTATCTATGCCTGTATCAATCATCTCCCGCTTACACACATCTTTGTATCGTAGTAGAGGCCGACCCTGAGATCTCCTACCCGTCTGTAATTCACCAAAAAAGATGTCCTTTGGTATTCTACTATCATCTGTCCTCCTAACATGTCCTATCCATCTAAGTCTACGAAGACTGAGCATGGAATACACCGTCACACAACCTGATCTTTCCAATACTTCAATATTTGTGATTTTGTCTTGCCACTTAATACCAAGTATTCTTCGTAGACACCGCATATGAAAGCTGTTTAAACGTTTCTCTTGGCGTGAGTAAGTTGTCCAGGTTTCACTGCCATAAAGAAGAGTACTAAGGACACAGGCTTGGTAGACGAGGACTTTTGTTTTGGCAGTAAGCTTCCTGTTCTCCCAGACTCTTTTTTCTAACATGTTCATTGTTGTTGCTGCCATGCAACTCCTGATGTTGATTTCCTGATCGAGGGATAATTTGCTATTTACCTCTGATCTTAGATATGTAAAATGGTCTACTATCTCCAGTTCGGCGTCGTCAATAAAGATTGATGGTACACCATGTGCACCATGTGACATAACCTGTGTCTTCTTTTTGTTAATTGTTAAACCAAATTCAGATCAAGCATTGGAGAATGCATATAGTAGATGTTGTAATTCTTCCTCAGAGTGGGTCGTAATCGCAGCATCATCCGCAAAAAAGCAATTCTCTGATTAGTACCCTCCTAATTTTGGTCTTGGCCTTCAATCTCTGAGCATTATAGAGGCCACCATCTGAGCGTGAGTGAATGTGTATACCGTCATCCTGATCACAAAAGGCATATTTCAGTGAGGCGAGTCTCCTGCAGGCCAGCAATATCAATGTTAAGACGATTAGGTTCAGCATCAATCACAGCCGTTTTTCTCACATCGTCAATATTTGTCAAGTCAGTGGAATATCCTGGACACATGGTTCTCACGTTCCAGGTTGCAAGCCGTAGCTTGAGGTTTCTATTATTCTTTTTTTTTAGTACCTGGTGCTTTGGTTTTACAGCCAGCGATCCAGATTTTGTCCTAGGCCCAAGCACCCATTGAAGCAGGCAGGTTGTGGCGGATCAGCACCCAATTGGCCGGGGGCTGCCCAGCTTGAGGCCGGCGGTAGCTGATCAGTGACACCTGTAGGTGTCTCCCACCGTCAGAGGCAACGCGTGGCACCCATATCTACGACAAGGACTTATAACCCGTAACAGTTGCCTCTCGCTTTGATTCGGAGACCGGTTAAGACCAGGGATGGAGTTATTGCCTCTCCATAGCACAAAGCCTGGGCTAAAATAAAGAAACCATGTGTTGCCCATGCAGCATGATCCCTCTCTCGGCCTGCCTAGTTCACTCCAGAGGAAAGTTAACACCTATACATCTGGAACAAGACAAGCTGCAGAAGCTGCCGGATCAGCAAAGCAATGCTCTAACTGTCCGCCTGTTGGAGCTTCGATCCTAGACCAGCTGCCAACCAAGGCTTAGGGTCTGGTCTGCCCTGCCATGACTTATATATATATACATACATACATTACATTGGCACCTTGCCGTCTTGACAGACGATAGTTTTTGCTTTAAAATGGCATAATAACTTTTATCTATGGCGGTAGAGAATGTGACTGATAAGGCTAATTTGCGCTGTAAATGTCCGTTCACAGTGGGTGCTTGTGAACACGTGGTAATTTCCACCATCATGCACCATCTTACGTCTCACACGCTCGGTGTGTGACTTATCTGCAATATATATATATATATATCTTCTTCTTCTTCTTCTTTTTCTTCTTCTTCGGCGTTCCGAGCCATTGAGGTTCTTTGCTGCAGATACAATTCGTCTCCATTCGTCTCTCTGGTTGACCTTCTCCTGCCAGTCGTTGATTCCAAGTGCTTGTAGGTCTGTATATATATTATCTCTCCACCGTCTTCTTGGTCTACCTCGGGGTCTACGGTCATTTATTTCCTGAGTGTAAGCGAGTTTTGTTTCCCTATTATCTTCCATTCTTTCTACATGCCCCAGCCATTGTAGTCTATTAGCCTTCATGATATCAGTGATTAGCGGGGACTTAAACAGATCATAAATGTCTTTGTTACTTCTTATTTTCCACTCTCCACTTTGTGTATCCCTAATGGATCCAAAGATGCGTCTTAAAACTTTGTTCTCAAAGGTTTGTAGCAAGGCTTCGTCCCCTTTCGTTGTACTCCAGGTTTCAGAGCCATACAGCACAACTGGTCTGATCAGTGTTTTGTATACTGTGATCTTGGTGTTACGAGATAGCGGCTTTGATTTTAGTAGATGTTGTAGTGCATAGTATATCTTATTTCCAGAATATATATATATATATATATATATATATATATATATATATATATATATATATATATATATATATATATATATATATATATATATATATATATATATATGAGTGGAACCTTGCAGTCTTGACAGACCAAAGTGTGTGAGTTGGAATGTGGCCAATATTCCATCACAATGCCTGGGCAGAGCTTCAGAGAAACATGTGGTGCCCAAACGATATGTCCCCTCTCTCGACCTAGTCTTGTGTATTCCAGAGGAATGGGTAACCAATACGTCTTGCACAAGGTAGGCTGCAGACGCTGGCGGCACATCGTCAATCCTCCGAGACCTCGCCACCACGAGCAGATGGCGAGTGATGGCCATACCCTAGAACCCAAGGGACCCGGCTTAGAGGCGTTCAGCCAAGTCCCACAGGTGAGGGCCTCGTACGCGTCCGGGCCGTAAGGGCGCGCACATCTGTCAATCACAAGTGTCCGGACCTGTGTAAAGTGTGCACTATCGTCAGACTCTCCGCCTGACTTTAGCAGACCCCGCGACCAGCGGGAATAGGCCCGCCAGAGCTACCGCATATATATATATATATATATATATATATATATATATATATATATATATATGTGTGTGTGTTTGTGTGTGTGTGTGTGTGTGTGTATGTGTATGTGTGTTTGTGTAAAAGAAAGAAAGAGAGAGAGAGGCAGATAGTGTGTATGTGTGTGTGTGAGTGTGGGTGTGTGTGTGTGTGTGTGTGTGTGTGTGTGTGTGTGTGTTTAGAGAGTAAGAGAGAGAGCATGATAGATAAAGACTTGAGATTTCCAATTCCCTTCCTGTGTTCAGCTGTGTCCGAGATAAACAGCTTCTTGATAGACATGTTAGAACTGACACAAACAAAGCAATTTGGATGAAATAAATATATCATTTATTACAAGTTATGTGTGATCAAACACTAATAAAACGAGGTTATTTTCAGCGATATGTCCACCTTAAATCATTTTTATTTTATTTCAGCGCATACCGTAAGATCGTTCAATTAAATATTTAAATGTGTATAAAACGCGTAAGGTTCTGGTGTCAGAAGAAAACAATGAGATTTAATATAGAGTAAGTGTATGATCCTTCGACAAATTAAATCACAGTGTCGCTGTGATGGAACACTCATTCATATCATGATGAACAGGCAGACTTGCAGAAGTGAATATACATTTATATTACATTTACGTTTAAAAGACTCCGAACTTATGTACAATTTTACAATTATCTATATATATAAATCAAAGTGTATGTATGTAAATATGTATGTATGTAAATATGTATGTCCTTTATTTTTTCGCTAACGGCCCATCCGATTGAGATGAAATTTTCTACACGCCTTACTTTCATTCCAGAGCTGTCAACTGTCATAGTTTTTTTTCCTTCTTCCTCCACCTCCCTCCTCCCCCTCCCAAAATACGTACGTAAATATATGATGATGATGATGAAAGAATCCCCGAACCAAAACGCTAGGGAAAGGGAAGAAAATGACGTGACTACACATTAGCTAAGGGACTTAACTCTAGAAAAAGTTATTTCAAGGGGCATAACTTTTAATAACATTGTTGTATAACTTATAGTCATATTGTTGTATCGTTTTCAATGATTTATAAACTCTTTGTCTATAGTTATGTACCGGCATATGAGTTATAATAAATAATGATACAATCTTTTAGACATTTTCAAAGTTTACATAAAAATAATGCATAATGCATAACATTGTAACTCATCTTTCTATACTTAAGAAGTTATCTAAAAGATGTTGAACAATATCATCGCATATTTAGTGTTTTCCGCCATCATATCGACACGATTCGCTTGACAGCACTTCTCAGCGCTATCAAGCCAAGACGCCTTACACATTTCAAGCAGTCTGATACGGGGGGAAAATGGCACGTCGTAATAGCACAAAGAAACAAGCAGCTTCCAAGATGCATAGTGAGAAAACCGACCAGACTATCAAGAAGACGAACCTGCCTTTGGAGAGTCTGCATGCAAGCTGTAATAAAGTATCTGAACCTACAGTCAATGAAACTACCAATAAGAAGAGCGACGACTACCCACAGACGAACACAAAAACTTGTGAGAGGAAGGAGGACCAAGACACCAGAATCAGAAACACTGATTCAAACACAGTCAGATGGGTGGTCAAGCGGCTAAAAATGGAGCTTACTGATCAACAAATACAGAAGCAGCTGCAGGAAGAAAATCTTCACGTCAACATTTTGAAGGCAGAGCGGATTCTTACCTACTCAGAATTAAATGAGATGCTCCACACCAGGGACTGGGCGAACCCGGGCCGGGTCAGACAGACAGACAGACAGACAGACAGACAGACAGACAGATAGATAGATAGATAGATAGATAGATAGATAGATAGATAGATAGATAGATAGATAGATAGATAGATAGATAGATAGATAGATAGATAGATAGATAGATAGATAGATAGATAGACAAAAAGACAGGGAGGGAGGGAGGGATAGACGGAGGGATGGGTCTATTAGACAGACAGACAGACAGACAGAGATAGATAGATAGACAAACAGACAGACAGACAGACAGGGAGGGAGGGAGGGAGGGATGGAGAGACGGAGGGAGAGACGGAGGGACGGGTAGGCAGACAGATAGACAGGGAGGGAGGGAGGGATAGACGAGGGAGAGACAGAGGGATGGGTCTATTTGACAGACAGACAGACAGACAGTCAGACAAGCAGACAGACAGACAGACAGATAGTCGGTAACGGGAACGGGAACTTATATGACTACTTATATGAATTAAATGAGATGCTCCACACCAGGAGCTGGGCAATGCCGGGCCGGGTCAGACAGACAGACAGACAGACAGACAGACAGACAGACAGACAGTCGGTAACGGGAACGGGAACTTATATGACTACTTATATGAATTAAATGAGATGCTCCCCACCAAGGACTGGGCGAAGCCGGGCCGGGTCAGCTAGTATATAATATAGGTTGCATTTTTAATGAGTGTGCAGTGTTTGAAAGTATTACCGGTTCAAGTTTTGTATTCACCCTCTGCAAAGTTCATGCAACATAACAGGTAAATACAAAACTTGGACCGGCAATATTTTCAAACACTGTACAGTCATAAAAAATACACCCTGTACATACATACAGACAGACAGAGTTCAGTATGGCCGAATGAATAATATCGCTCGCTCTTAAACATCCGGTGTGCTGATGCCAAAGTAGCTGGCCCAACCTGTACACCGGTCAGTTGGACTAAGCTGTTGACTTCTCGTTCTTGACTTGTGGACGTAAATCACAGGTACCTATGAAGTCGGAGTGGGTTCGCCTGGTAGCTAGGGACATTGGTAATAGGGAAAGTTAATTCACACGCAAAAATCAGTGTAGTGTACTATAAATTGAAGCACGTGTATGGACTACGGTTGAGTTTAAAGAGGGCGAAAGCAAAGAAAAATAACGACAACAACAAATACAGACATTGAGTGAGTGAGTGAGTGAGTGAGTGAGTGAGTGAGTGAGTGAGTGAGATATATAGATAGATAGAGAGAGGGGGGCGAGCGAGATGGATGCACACATATATAAAGCACACAAAGTCCTTGCCTGGGGTTAAGTTAGTTGCTTATCTCTTACAGGACGTAGCAGTCAACTCCAGCATTATTTGGCTGTTTGTTATTTAAACGAAATTCCCACTGTCTCTATATACTATCTAGCGAAACCACAGCCAAGGGTTGGCAAGGCTAACCAATTAGCTTCTGAGTTTCTACCAAGGGAAGTCTTGGTAGAATCAGCGGGAAAAGAAGACCCTGTTGAGTTTGACTCTATTACGACTTTGTGAAGACACATGACGAGTGTAGCATAGGCGGGAGCGCAAGCGCAATTGAAATACTGCTAGTTTTATTGTTTCTTTACATATACGATACACTTTAAAACTTTTAACGAGGATCTTTTGGATGACACCTCGCGTAGAGTAGGATCCCTTGTGATTCGGGTCCAGACACTTTGTCTATGGCTTTCAGCTGAGGGATATGGATGAACGTCTCTAAGTCAAATCCCCCAGATGTGAGGGCGTGGCCGTTATTCACCTTCTGCTGCATGAAGGTGCGATGCTGGGCAGGCAGCATCTGCAGCCTACTTTGTTCCAGAGGTACTGGTCATCCTTTCCTCTGGATAAAACAAGGCACGCCGAGAGAGGGATCGTGCTGCATGGGCAACACATGTTCTCTGAATCCAACCCAGGCATTGTGCGATGGAGTTTTAAATCCAGTCCACATACTTTCGTCTGTAAAGACGGCAAGGTGCCACTACAACTGTGCCTAATGCTTTCTCTCTTGTTTCTTTTCCCCAGTCTTTCTCTCTCCCAGTCTCTCTGTCTCTTTCTCTTTTTCTTTCCGTCTGTATTCCCCCCTCTTTATTCCCCCTCTCTCTCTCTCTCTTCCTGTCTCTCCTCTCCATCTCTCTTTTTGACCTTCCTTTCTCTCTCTCTCACTCTCTATTTCCCAGTCTCTATTTTTGCCAGCCACTCTCTCGTTCCCTCCCTCTCCATTTTTCTTTCCCTCCAACCCTTCTCTTCTCTTCTCTTCTCTTCTCTTTTCTTCTCTTCTCTTCAAGCCTTCTAAAATAAAGATCAATCAATCAATCAATCAATCAATATCAATCAATCAATCAATATCAATCAACCAATATATATATAAATTCTATTTGTTATCCTACCCCGGAGTCTAGATGCACAACTAACTCTTTATGGTTTATATTTAGCTGTCTTCAAATCAGTTTACCTTCTCCCGAAAATGTTAATCTGTCTCTAATTTCTATTCTCCATGTGTTTTAGGTCTCCCTTTATTTCTCATGGAAGCCGCGGTGACGT
The DNA here is from genome assembly GCA_963921405.1 of Cepaea hortensis. Taxonomy (NCBI): domain Eukaryota; kingdom Metazoa; phylum Mollusca; class Gastropoda; order Stylommatophora; family Helicidae; genus Cepaea; species Cepaea hortensis. The sequence continues at coordinate 32,954,039 of OY992894.1, forward strand.
AGTGGCTAGACGCTCCCTGCCGACCCAGTGGTCATGAGTTCGATCTGCATAGGAGCGGATTCAAATGTTAAAACTTGCTACCAGGAAATCCATCCATCATGTGCCATGCCGATAAGCATGGGCGGTCATGTACTGCCATGTCACTCGATCACCAGAGTCGTGGATCAGCTCTGTGTTCCCTCTCGACCGAGCAGGTAGCCAAGCCATCCAGGTATTTACTTCTCGGTCTTCCCCTTGGTCTCTTCCCTTCGATCTTGTCAGTCGTCACCAAGTTCTCCAATTCATTTCTTCCCATAACATGTCCAAAACATTTTGACTGTCTACGTCTAATGTCTCTAATCAGTTTACGATCTTCATTTGTTTCTTGAAGGTCTTGTTCATTGGTTTTTCTGTCTGTCCGTGGTATTATTTACATTTTCCCCAGAAACCACATTTCCACACCCATCAGCTGTTTTTCAGCTTGACTGCTTATTGTCCACGCTTCACATCCATACAAAATTATAGGTTCTATGTAGCACTTCAACACTCTTTATCTCGTTTCAGTTGATATCTTGATATTGGTCAGTATGTTTTTCATATTGCAAAAGGCTACCTTCGCAATGGCAATTCTTGTTCTAATCTCTTCAAGGCATCTCCCATCAGATGTTATGATGTGCTGAGATAACTGTATCGATTCACTTGCTTAAAAATATGCCCATTTATTCGTATATCACATTGTGGTATTTCCTTCTTCCCAGTGACGACAATAATCTGTGTCTTCTTAATATTCAGTTCTAACCCTAGTTATTCACTTTGTGCAACAACCGCATCTACTAAATTTTGCAAGTCCTGTTCATTGTCTGCAATCAAGACTGTATCATCTGCATATCTAATGTTATTGATGTATTGTACCCCAATGTTGATTCCTTCCATATCTTCTATATTTCTGAAAATATTTTCACTATACAGGGAAAAAAGATCTGAAGACATTACACATCTCTGTCTCACACCTCTTTTAATAGGCTGATATTGACCTACATTGTTATCAATTCTGATGGCAGCTTGTTGTTTCCAATATATGTTTTTACAGGTCTATGGTCTTTTCCATCAATATTTAGATCTTCAATCACCCTTATCATGTCGACATGTCTCACTTTATCGAAATCCTTTGTGGAGGCAATAAAGAAAAGATATATATCTTTGTTTACTTCTATAGAACGTTCAATTACTGTTCTCAATATATACTCAGCATTTACTGTGCCATTGCCTTCTACAAACCTACATTGTTCTTCTCCTATTTCGGGTTGTATTTTCTTCCTGGCTCTTCGCATGATAATTCTCAGCAGAATCTTCGTGATGTGGCTCATTATAATAATTGTTCGATGTTGATCGCATTCCAAGGCTCCTGATTTCTTCGGGATTGCAATAAATATAGAATTACATAATTCAGGAGTTATATCTCCAGTGTCGTATATTGCGTTCAGCAGTCTGGTGACTTGGTCTAATCCATGTTCTTCTAAGGCATTGATCATTTCTATTGTGATGTTTTCTTTACCCGGGGTCTTGCCAATTTTCATATGGTTAAGAGCATTCTGAACTTCCATCTTCAAAATTGATGGTCCTTCATGATTTTTCCTATGACCATATTGTTCTTCTCATGTATCATCATAAAGCTCTTTCACATAATCTGACCATGCATGTAAACTCTTATCTTTTTCTATTATGATTTTGCCATCTTTGGTTTTTAGGCAACCCGTTGATGAGTGTGTTACTTTGTTAGTGATATCATTAATTCTTTTGTGCATTAATTTGATATTCCGGGTGTTGTGTTGGTTTTCAATGTCTTTGCAATTTTCCCCAAGCCATGCTTCTTTTGCCTCTTTGTATAGCTTCCTAATTTTCCTGTGAATCTCTTCATATTTTTCCTTGTTATATTTGTTATTTTTGCTTACTTCTATGAGTTTTAAGTTTTCTTCCGTCATCCATTTCTTGCGTCCCATTATCTTTAATTTTGGGATGGTTGTTTCTGCAGCTTGGTTGACTGATGTCTACAATATTTCCCATTAGTCACTGACGTATTGAAATAATATTTCCATATCGGACAATGCATCGAATCTGTTCATTACCTCTACGTTGAATTTAACTTTTATTTCCTCACTCTTCCGTACTCTTTCCGCACTCTTCAGTGCCTGTAGATCAAATTTTGTGGTTCTTGATGGTGAATATTTGACTTTCTTTAATTTTATATATAAATTGCTTAAGATTAATCTATGGTCGCTGTAGCAGTCTGCGCTTGGTATAGTTGTTGGGACTTTTAAGGCATTTCGAAATCTTCTGTTGATGAGAATGCAATCAATCTGATTTCTGATCTCATGATCAGGACGCCTACATGTCCATAATATCCTTGGGTGCTGTTGATACCAGGAGTTTCCAATAATCAAATCATGCTCTTTTGCCCACTGTACAAGTCTGCAACCTGTTTCATTCTGTTTCCCTAGTCCATTCTTGCCCACTATGCATCCGTCCTGTTGATTTCCAACATCAATCTGTAATCAATATGATTTCTGATCTTATGATCAGGACTCCTACATGTCCATAATCTCCTTGGGTGCTGTTGATACCAGGTGTTTCCAATAATCAAATCATGCTCTTTTGCCCACTGTACAAGTCTGCAACCTGTTTTATTCTGTTTCCCTAGTCCATTCTTGCCCACTATGCATCCGTCCTGTTGATTTCCAACTTTGGCATTCAAGTCACCCATTATGATATTTACTTCAGAATTCTTGCATTTCTTGAAGGCTTTCTCTAAATCATTATACAATTCACCAATGCTGTCATCACTACTGTCTGCTATTGGTGCATAAACTTGTATGACATTGACATCAAAAGGTCTTCCACTCAACTTCACCAGTAACACTCTGTCTGATACAGTCCAATATCCTTTGATCGATTTTGCTCTCTCTTTATCCATTATATATGCTACTCCTCGCTATTGTTTCTCTCCATTAGAATAGATTATTCTATATTCCTCAGATGTTATAATGCCCATTCTTGTCCACTTGGTCTCACATATACCTAACAGGTTAATATTTAATCTTCTCATTTCAGTCTTAATGTTATAAAATTTTCCATCCCCATTCATAGTTCTTACATTCCAAGTTTCTTCTTTCAATGTTGATATTCTTTTGCACTCAGTCGCCTGCTGGCGGTCCGGAGTCACCTGGTGCACATGACTACCCCTACCCGGCGAGGCTGCTCATATGGAGCACCCACATATGCCGTTTCTCTGATTATCGATAAGACTGCAGTACATGATGTTCTTGGCATCTGTAAAGAAGGTAATTTACCAGGAAATGGGTACCAGAGAATTTCTTGGAAATTAAAGAAGGTCGTCGTGATACGGCGTACGTCACAAAATGATGATTGATCTATACAAATATGGGTTTAGCACCATATGCCCATTGCGCCTTAAGGAGTGTGAAACGGTCATTTTTCTTTTACTCTCTATTTATTGTAACCATGTTTCGTTTAAAAGCAAAGGTATTGATGTAACTTTAGGGGTAAATATTCCACGTGTGGTAAGTTTAGGACTATTTTATTTGCCTTAAGTCTGTTGGGTTTATGTTACCAGCCCGATATGTTTATAGACCATCGTCGCTCGAAGGGTGATGTTATTAATATCTTTACATCCCTTGAGATGTTCTGGTATCCATTTTAGACTGCGTCGACCCCCCCCCCCCCCCCCCCCCCATGGGCATCAACGGGGATATAAACACATTATATCCAGGCCGGCAAGCGTGTTAGCTAATTCTCTACCGTGGCTCCCGCTATGTTTGGTACTAGTTTCAACTTCTTTTAACTTCCACAAATGTCAGCGTACTAGGGAAGCTCCTCCTATCTTTAGAGTTCTTCTTTTAATATCTCCATCTGTTCGCCATTGCTTGTCTATGTTACCACTTTAAAAAAGATGCATGATTCCGTATCTTAAAGTGAGGTTTTACCCAGGAAGTTTGGGTTGTCATTTGCTTAATTTCATCACCGTCATTAAGTGCCCTGCCATCTGGCGTAGGCGTTCATGTCTCCCCACAGATTCTCGGTCTTTGGTGTGCTGGAAAAACTCTACTGATGATATTCCTCCACACCATCGTCCCAGTCCACCCATCATTATTTCTCTTGGTCTGCCTCTGCCTCTCTTGATCTTTTCAGTTGTCATAAGATACGTTTCTTTTTTTCTAAACTTCAGCTTTTGCTTGCCCTATTCTATTATTATTTTCTGTTATCCAGGTTCCGTAAGATTTTATAATTGCCCCTAAGTATTTGAAATCTTCCATCTGATGCTATAATTGTCCCTAGGTATTTAAAATTATCCACTTGTTTAAGAATGTTCCCTTCTATTTCCTTTTCACATGTTTGTGTCACCTTTTCGTTGCTTGGTTTACTTTAATTATTTACTCATTCCCCTTTGCACTTTCAGATCTGACTCTGATGGCCTCTCAGAAAGTGTTTTAATGTATGTGTCCAATGATTTCGTGTGCTGGATAGGAGAGCAATGTTTTCACTGATGGCCAGATCTTTCAGCTGCTCTTCAAAAAGCGCTCATTAAGTTCTAATTCGCATGTCTTGCTGTATGTTTTCATAATCCAGTCCATAGCTATTACGGATAAGTAATGTGACAAACGTATTCTCTGCCATACTCATGTTTTAATTTCTATTTGCTTCCTCATCGTCTACGTGTTCTGATCTTTACATGTGAACATGTTTCTCTTTCTACGAAGGGTCATTAAGTAACATGAACTTTCCGAAAAACATTTACACACTAGCGCGAACCAGAAAATATGTTTGTTTGTGTATGTTGTTTCTTAACGTAGTCACCTTCCTTTGCACCATACTTGATCCACCTGTCTGCTAGCTTGTTGATGCTTTCTATGAAACAGTTTTTGGGTGTGGCCTTAAAACAGTTTTGCACCGCCTCCATGACCTCGTTGTTATCTGCAAACCTCTGACATTACAAATGTTCTTTTACGGTTCAAAACAAATGAAGTTGTTGGGCACCAAATTTGGACCATGAATTTAGTGTATCCAGTTTTTTGCACTGCCGGTTAAGAGCGGCGTTGTCGTAAAGCAACAATATTTTTTCTTTGAGAGAAGACCCCGGCGTTTCGATCGTATAGATGGCTTCAATGTGTCCTCTATATTGAAATCGTAATGGACATCCATACACTCTCCTCTGATTCAGATAACTGTTTTCATACTTAACCATCATTTCTGTTACTTCACAGGTTTTCACACAATTTAACTACGAAAAGCAAATACCGTCTCGCTGTTTTCCACGGTGCAAGATGATAGTGGGACTGCCAATTTGCAATCGACATTACTCTCACGATCCCTGCAAGGGGTATTGCTTAAGAGTCAGTTTGTGTCCTGAAATAATGTTTTTCTGTTGTCTATACATTCCCATGAACGTTATAATAAAATTCGTATTACTTTATGACTTTCCCTCATATTTATGGTACCTCATGGATTCCCATGCAAATAACCTTTATAACAATGTTTTCTCTTAGTAAATGTTAATAATGAAGACACAAAGAATACGTTGCATAATTTATTGCCTGACATATTTCACTTTGTGTAAACAAAAATACATGATATTTAGTTCCAAATTACAATGGTAGACAATTTAAATTACCGTGGGAATATATGTGTTGTATATTTCAGCTTCACTGTGTGCTTTAGGTTTATGATATGTGAAGTCTGTAGTATATACATGACGACTTGTCGCGAAATATGCCAGGCAATAAATAGTACACTCTATTGTTTCAGTCTTCTTTATTAAAAAAATATTGTGACATTTAAGGGCACACATTCATTACTTAGTATGCAACTAAACATATGTATTCGTACTAACAATGCATTAGGTGGAGCAATGATGCAACATTCCCCAGCAACAGTTGACAACATGTATTTATAACACATAATATTTGAGAAAGAGCACAGTGACTGAAAACGTCAAGATGTATACATCTTACAATTCAGTCACTCTTAGATCTCGACATAGTTCCTCCCAATCACTTAAGACAACTTGTCTCTTGTAATACTCAAATAAGTGGTAATCATCATCCAAATCTTCATCCTCATCATCGGAAGGTTTGTCGATGACAATCGTTGGGGTCTGCCTGCTCTTACCCTTGGAATTTGATTTACTGCCAGATGTGGCTACCCTGGGAGATGTGGCAATGTCAGTTAGAGTTGGCGCTGATGACGAACCTCCAAATAAAACCCAATTATTTACATAACAGAAACCCGTGGTGTTCATGCTCTCACTGTTTAGCAGCTGGGACATGCAATCTGATTTAGTTCCAATTTTACTTGTTCTGCCTGTATCGTTTCTGTGAATCAAGTTCTCTTCTGACTTTCTTAATTGTGCTTTGGATAGTTCAGGCAGAGTCATTTTTGAAAAGGAATACTCGCTAGAGCTTTTTACCATAGATGATGTATTTCTGCTTTCAGAATGAACAACCATGGACAGAATGGCCTGTTCAGATAAGTCAAGAAGCTGAGCAACATCTGAGCTGCTCTGTGTATATACGTCGCCCAAGGTTAATATTCCATTTTGAAGATTAGGAAGCAAGTTAGCAGCATTATCACAGTCAACGATTCTAGTGGGCGGTGATAAACTAGCCATATGAGAATGCCCTGTTGCTTCGGGATCATGCGCATCAAAGTTCTCCCCCGAGCGTAGTCAAACTTGACATGGCGGCGGTGTTGCTGGTGCTTGTGCAATGGTTTTTCCTGGTGTTGTGATGGCCACTGTCTCTGTTGCCATTTCAGATTCTCCGTTAGCTCTCATACTGATCTTCTTTTTCATCAGCTGGTCAGTTTTCATACACGATTCCTCTAGACCTAAAGTTCTGAAGCAGTAACGACGTATCTTTCTGTCCATGACGCCATAAATTATGGGGTTGCAGCTGTTGGCAACGGCGTAAACAACGGATATTCCCACGTAGAAATCAGCGCTCAGCTCCAGCTTACGGTCGATGAAGCGAACGATGCCGTACGGCAAATATCCAAGAATTATTAGTAGAAAGACCATGCCAAACATCTTCGTAACTTGAATCTCTCGTCGGAGCCATTCACGCTTGCGTGTAGCTCTAATAGCGCTGGATGAACGAAACACTTTAATAAAGATTGCGATGTAACATGCAATGAGTATAATAGATGGCAGCATTTGTAACGTAACACTAACCAACATTGTGTATAAACCGAATTCCTTCCTAGCTAAACAGCGAATCAACTTCGGCTGAAATTGTGACATCTTTCCCAGATGCGGATTGATCATAAACAGCAGAGGAACAATCCTAGCAAACGACAGGACGAATACTGTGTAGGCCTTTTTGGAAATTTTCTTATAAAAGCTGTTGAAGCAGACAACAATAAGGCGGTGTATGGAAATTAGGGCAGTGTGCCACAAGGAAGATCCCATTAGAAGTACAGTAAAATGCATGACCATTTCGCAAATGGCCAGCCCCATGGTCCACTTCATCATAAAGTAGGACACAAGAACAATCATGTTGTTGATGCTGAGGTTGAGTATATCGTTTATACAAAGGCTGACAATGAAAACGTTGGTTGTACTCTTCAAGTCCCGGTTGGTCAAGATGACGAAGGATGTGAGAATGTTACCAAACAGGCCCCATAGCAGAGCTATCAGCATTACGATAGCTCCTATGTGAAGAGCCAATGCAGAAGGAAGGTCTTTGGAGTTCAGGCCGTTAAAGTTTTGATAACTGCTGGTGTTAAAAGCGTCGGATAAATTGATAGTATAGTTGGCAAACTCTTGCCCGTTAACCTGGACATCAATGAAACTCTGGGATGACATTGTTGTTATTAACGTATTACCCAAAGCGCAATGGGGATAACGAACGAAAATACGTACTTTGTGCTTTAACGTCTTGCAAGACAACAGTATCCCAGTTGTTTTATTATTGTATTAACAAAATCTGGAAAATATTAGAGGCTGCATTCTGATGAAAATCACTGTCTTTGTCCGAAATCCAATAAACTTCAAAGTTACAAACAAAATGGTTGAAATCCAACCAAAAACGAATGTCCTGCTGAAGCTGTTAACTGTACAAAGATGGATCTTCCCCTGGACGTCACCACGCTAAATGATAGCCCTTCCAGACAATTTTAGTTTTTTCTTACACTTCCTTTACCGCTGCCTGTTTTTATATAAAGGAATTTTATCCGGCTATTTATCTGTGCAGTGTCCAAGATGGAATGAAATGACCCTAGAAAAGGGGCGTATGTCTCGTGGGAATCTAAATTGATCAGGTATAAATCCCAGTGGAAGATTGCGATGTCTGCGACTTTTCTACTGGGAAGCTTGTAATGATTTGTCCAAAAACAGAATATAGCACAGAACAATAGATGTTCATCAATAATGAAAGAGCGGTATGGCAAATAGCTGGGGCAGATCTCTGAATCTGCACAAGCAGGCACTTGGGCTCTTGATTGTCCATGCTAGCACATCGTGCACTGTAATACAAAAAATGAAATATGTTCATGTTTCATTTATTAAACATTAACAGATGCAATAAAATGTGCTCAAGGAGATAAGGATCTAAAAGGTCATGTTAAAAGGGTTTATAAAAATCATGTTAACCACATTGTGGACATTAACAATCATACATCTTCTGCTGTCTTTTCTCCTATCTTCTCTCTGTGTACTCCTTTTTTTTCTTCTACTTCTTTCTTTCTTTCTTTCTTTCTTTCTTTCTTTCTTTCTTTCTTTCTTTCTTTCTTTCTTCTCTTCCTCTTTTTCTTTCTTTCTTTCTTTCTTCTCTTACTCTTTTTCTTTCTTTCTTTCTTTCTTCTCTTCCTCTTTTTCTTTCTTTCTTTCTCCTCTTCCTCTTTTTCTTTCTTTCTTTCTTTCTTTCTTTCCTTCTTTCTTTTTCTTTCTTTATTCTCTTCCTCTTTTTCTTTCTTTCTTTCTTTCTTCTCTTCCTCTTTTCCTTTCTTTCTATCTTTCTTCTCTTCCTCTTTTTCTTTCTTTCTTTCTTTCTTCTCTTCCTCTTTTTCTTTCTTTCTTTCTTCTCTTCCTCTTTTTCTTTCTTTCTTTATTTCTTCTCTTCCTCTTTTTCTTTCTTTCTTTCTTTCTTTCTGCTCTTCCTCTTTTTCTTTCTTTCTTTCTTTCTTCTAATTATCTTTTTCTTTCTTTCTTTCTTTCTTCTCTTCCTCTTTTTCTTTCTTTCTTTCTTTCTTCTCTTCCTCTTTTTCTTTCTTTCTTTCTTTCTTCTCTTCCTCTTTTTCTTTCTTTCTTTCTTTCTTCTCTTCCTCTTTTTCTTTCTTTCTTTCTTCTCTTCCTCTTTTTCTTTCTTTCTTTCTTTCTTCTCTTCCTCTTTTTCTTTCTTTCTTTCTTTCTTTCTTCCTTTCTTTTTCTTTCTTTCTTTCTTTCTTTCTTCTCTTCCTCTTTTTCTTTCTTTCTTTCTTTCTTTTTGTTTCTTTCTTATCTTCCTCTTTTTCTTTCTTTCTTTCTTTCTTTCTTTCTTTCTATCTTCTTCCTCTTCTTCTTCTTCTTCTTCTTTTTCTTTCACCAATGCGGTTTGAAATGTTTTTCTTACATTCAATTATTCTAAGTGTGAAGTATACACACACACACACATACACACAATTTAAATAAGCATATTACATGTATATCAATGTACATTCATGAACCAATGGTTACAACCAGACGTCGCAACCACTGTCTGACTGATTAGATACGAAAGAATACACCATTCCCACAATGTATTTCCAATCAAGGACAATGACATTGATATTAACGCTTTATATGCAGCTTTCTGGAAGATGCCTCTAATCGGGTCACATATCACTATAATTTCAGGGATTAAAGCAAACACAATATTCAATTCCAGCGTCACTAAAGTGCCAAACTTGTTCCTTTCGTACCCATACCTCTTCTAAGATAGTTTGTTTTGTGTGTTTTATTTGCGAATTAATTTGTATGCTAAATTAATGTTTCTCTTTAGGTGCCTAGTTTGGAGCAAGCATTGGCGATCATAACTCGCCAAGACTTTCTTTTTTCTAATGTTTTGATTAAGAAGTTGTTGCTTATATTGGTTTTGTTTACCAGCTTTCCAAGAACATCTTTCTTCTTTCTGTCTCATTATATGTCTCTACTTAGCATTTGCCTCTTTTGCCAAGTATGTTTCAAACTATGACTAATTTATGAATTCTACCTCATATGTAGTCAGCTCTGAGACGATGGGGCTACGGACGCAATTTGTAATCCCGCAGATCGCGTTCAAAACACAGATGCTGATGATTTGGCAGCAGACAGCCTTGCGTTGGTTTGCATACAATGGTATGAATGCTGGCCGTTCAGAAAACCATGGTAAGCTACTTAACGTAAACTTGTCAAGAAATCACAAACAGCCACACACAAACACAAATTATGGGTTTGTCTGCGACGTCCTGCAAAGTATATGCAACTAACTTTTTTGTTAACGTCATATGTTAAATTTCCCTGGCTGCCAGGTCGACCCAGCCTAAATTGAGTACCGTGAAATGTTGTGGAAGGATCAGCGAGATAGTTACCACCACATCTATGGAGTGACGATTGGTCTATATAAATATGTGGATAGCACATGAAGGATCAGCGAGATAGTTACCACCACATCTATGGAGTGACGATTGGTCTATATAAATATGTGGCTAGCACATGAAGGATCAGCGAGATAGTTACCACCACATCTATGGAGTGACGATTGGTCTATATAAATATGGGGCTAGTACAATTAACCCTAATGCGATAAAAAAGTGAAAATTGAGCCATTGCTTACATTTTACCCCTTGCTTTGATATGGCGGAACCAATGCGTGCCTTGCCAGCTGGCGAAGGCGTTCATGTCTCTCCACATATATCGGCCTGTAGTGTTCTGGATCAACAGTACTAATGATATTCCCCCATGTCTCAGACCATACAGCATGTCTCTTGGTCTGCCCCTTCCATCTTCCCCTTGATCTGTCTAGTCGTCACGACGTTTTCCAATGTCTCTCTTCTCATCTCATGACCAAAGAAAGCCGTTTATCTCATTCTTATTGTCGAATATTATATTCTGTTTCATTAGCATCTTTCAGGCAATCGTTGTTAGTTATTTTGGCAGTCTAAGGAATTCGCAACATTCGTCTTAGGAACATCTCTGTTGCTTCCAAGTTCTTTCTAACTTGTTCATTTACATTCCAAGATTCACTGCCATACAGCAATACAGGTTCTATATAACATTTCAGCACTCTCTTTCTTACATCCAATGATAGTGACTTATTGCATAGACATGTCATTTGTCTTTTCTTAGTGGTTTTGTTAAGTGATCTTGTAACAATCCAAGTTCTTAGTAATACATGGTTTGTTTTCTTCTCTGGTCACGATATTTTTAACATTCTTCTCAAAAACCCACTTCGCCAATCCCTGTAGTTGTTTTATCATTTCTTTACACATTTATTTAGCAAGGGGAACCAATCAAAACCACAGACTACTCACAACTGTTTATTAAAGGCGGATTGTTTCTACTAGTGGTATTTGTTTCTCGTGACGATCTTGAAAATTAAACAATTGATATTGCGATTCTTATTTTGTATGTCTGTGTCACAGTTTCGTAAGAAATCATTGCCTAGATATTGTAAACGATTGAGCCTACATATTGAAAATGACTAAGCGTAGATATTGAAATCGATTGAGCCTAGTTATTGAATACGATTCAACCTAGATTGTGAAATCGATTGATTTGTTTGATTTTTACGCATTTACTATATATGCAATATTTCTCTACCGGCAGGCACTGAAAATGTGATGACCGCAATTAAAACAATAATAAACATTACACTACAACGTTTTTTTTATTTTTGCATATCGTTTTTTACAGGACATCGCAGTCAACACCAGCATTTCTGCTGCTATGATCTCTTGGCAAGTTTGCATTCAGTAGTTTGCCTTTGCTTTCTGAACGACCGGCACCGATATCAACGCAAAACCAACGCAAAGCGATAGCTGTCAAATCGCGCGCGGCTGTGTTTCGAAAGAGGGTATACAGGATTACCAACCGCGCCCGTAAGTCCTTTGCTATGGAGACCGACACGCTACGACTGCTTAAACGATTTAAACATGTGTGTTCACACAGAACAACACACGGCAGAACAATTAGAGCATGAATATTAAGTGGGACACCATACGCTTGTGAATCATGAATCTGTAACACAATAGCCAGTAATATGAATCTTTGAATGTAAGTGTTAGAGAAGAGTATTACAAGTTTATTGGATGAAAAAGAGAACACACAGATCTATCCCACAAGAAATCAATAATGATGAAATTTGGTTATTAAGACTATTAAGAATATGAATTATTTTGGGCTGATAGAAAGACGTGAAAGTTTGGAATAGGTAACTTTGGAGATCAGTGAGCCGGTGAGGCGAAGAAGAGGAACAACACAACGTTGATGGAATGAATATAGGATAGATTATTTACAAATGACAGCAAAAGGGACGGGGCATCTGGTTTATGATAGAAACTTCGAGAGACTATCATAGGGTAAACGTTCTGAACAGGACAAATCATTGAATGATGATGATAATGATGGTGTCAAATTGTATGAGTGCTGACCAATATGTGACGATAGTGGCCATGTACATAGCATATTGAAATCTATACTTGCTGGAATCTATCACGCATTTAGCTAAACTCACAATTATAAACTCCTTATATATACTCTCTCACACGTGCATGTAAATGTATACTTGTTTAGAATGCGTATATACCGAACTGCTCACACTGTTTAAAATAAACAGTGTAAATTGATGTTTCATAGAAACAGCCGCGCCCGGTAGAGACAATTGTATGCACCGGGTGGCACTAGATCGTCAGCATGCAAATGGCGGAGTGGAGCAGATTTTTAATACTTAAAGTAGAAATATGTAATGTTCCCTCCACGAGCACACATTAATCACAGTGGGACATTTTACACAATAAAGTTAATCAAAACAATGTTTTCCCGTAGTGAATTTGAATAACGAAGACACAAACCACAGACTGTACGATTTATTGCCTGGCATATTTCGCTGCATCTCGTCAGGTACATACTGCAGAAGTCACACAAAATAGAGTAAAATAACTAGATACATCGTTCAAGCTGAAATATACACATGTTCTCACAGTAATATCAATATTATGACAGTCCGTTTAAAATTACCATGGGAAACAATTGAGATTGCTGTGAGAACATGTGTATATTTCAGCTTGAACGATGTATCTACTTATTTTACTCTATGTTGTGTGAATTCTGCAGTATGCACCTGGCGAGATGTAGTGATATATGCCAGGTAATAAATCGTATAATAAAGTTAGTTGCATATCCTTTACAGAACTTTGCAGTTAACCCCCGCATTTTCTGCTGTTGTGAATTCTTGGCAAGTTTGCCATTGCTTTATGATCAACAAATGAAAGGTGGTCTGCTGCCAGATTGCCCGCAGTTGTTCATTGAACGCGGTATGCGGGATTACGAATTGTGTCAGTCACCATAACCACAGCAAAGAACCATAGAATATTAGGCTCCTGCCAGCTCCTGTTGTGGCGGCTCAGATATTCAGCATTCTCGGAAAATAACAAAAACTATGATAAAATGTGTGCACGTTGCGAGGGATAAAATACACTCGGGTTGTCGGAAAGAAAGGAAAGTATGTCCGAACAATAGGTTGCTGCTCACACAAATTTTAACTTTTCAAAACTCACAAATAAATGAATGTTTATAGCATATATGGTTTACATATAAACACATGTGGATTCTCGACGATGGTACAGAGTTAGTGCAATGTGTTAGAATCTTATTTTGTTATTTACGGGAGAATAATGGGACCATGACGAAGTTAGTCGAGTGCCTTCCTCTTCTTCTTTCTCTCTGTATACCTTACTGGGATTTAAGCTCTTAGCTCACTCAAGTTCGTCGTATCTTTTGCAATCTCATGTAGCCCGGTTTATGATCACTATATTCACTCATTCATTCATTCAGTAGCATGTCCTTTGCAGAACCTCGCTGCCATAACAACCTTCCGGAAAACCTCTCGATCATAAGCAAGATGTCCCGCGTCTGATACACCCATCTGGAGATCATCCGCCACACCCTGCACCCATCTTCTCTTTGGCCTTCCTCTTCCTCTCTTCCCAGGCATATATCCTTCCAATATTGTTCTCTCCAAACTTTTGTGACGTTTCAAGTGACCAAAATATTTCAATTTTCTTTGTTTTATCGTCGTTAATAGCCAACCTTCTTCAGTATTCAATTCTTTAAGTATGGATGCATTTGTTCTTTTCTTTACCCAAGATATTATTAGAACTCGTCTATAACATTTATATTCGAAGGCATTTATGCGCTGTTTAGCTTGTTTAGTAAGTGTCCATGTCTCACAGGCGTATGTTGCAATGGGAAATATGCATGCTCTTAAAAATCTAATTTTTGTAGTTCTGTCTGTCCCACTCCATAATTTATTCAGCTGTTTTAGTCTTTGAAGAGCAATTGATAGTCGCCGTTTAATTGCTGTCATTGTGTCACCATTGTTGGTAATCAGTGACCCAAGATATTCAAAATTTTCCACCACCTCCAATTTTTCCCCATTAACGTATATTTCTTTCTCCATAGTAGTTTTGTCTGTATGCATTATCTTTGTTTTTGATAAGTTATATAAGTTGTGATTTTCACTATTCAATTGGGTTGAGGCTATTAGGTTTTCTATGCCATTCTGTGTTGTGGATAGTAATACTGATCACCATATTACCCATTTTAAAAGGAATTACTGGGGGAAAACAGATGGGGAAGCGTACACGAGAAATCAGCTTTACATGTTGACCAACAATATCAAGACAGACAGATATACGCTTACATCAGTGTACCGCATGAGATAAATTACATTCGACTGTCAGTGCAGAGATGACACGTAACTTAGTGATACATTTAGAACGTGTCGTAGTGTGTGGCGCAAGTTCCCCTAATACTGTATCTCAATTATGCCAATGTAGAAATAAACTATTACGAAAACCATAAACAGACTGTACATTTATCATGTGTCACATGTAACAATCATTTGTAATCAACGTTTAGCCGATTTTGTATAGAACAACGAATACATTATGTTAGCAAATGATAACAAATTCTAGAACGCAAGTGAACTAATAGACAAACTAACGTAACCCGCACGGAACAATGACATTTCTACAACAGGAATATAACACTCATAATGAATCTTAGCTGACTCATTCCTATTTGACATTAAGTATACGCACTTGATACACGCATAACCTGCAGCCTCTATGGCTATATTTGCCCATTGTAATCCCTAATGCACCATCCTACAGCCCTGGGGATATCATTAGGTCCCTGTGTGAGTGATCTTGATTACCTAATGTGTTTGGTTTAACCTTGGCACGTCGTTTTGGATTAAGACAGACTGCCTTTAATGGCGATACATTTTCCCCACGAAATGTTGACAGTATTTAAAGCAACTTAGGAGTATTGTACACTCCAGTGTATCAAGTCCAACCGCCATTTAAAACTTGAATCTTGTTTGGATTCAGTTTCCAGGAGGAATTAAGAATTGTTTGTATTGAATAAGATGGACCTGTTTGCCAAGCGGTGTCATTTGCGTAAATTTGAGAGATTGTCTAAACAAGTAGTTTGCTACCTCGGTAGTGGGATGACATTTACATTAGAAAGATAATATATATGTGTGTGTGTGTGTGTGAGTGTGTGTGTGAGTGAGTGTGTGTTTGTGTGTGTGTGTGTGTGTGTGTGTGTGTGTGTGTGTGTGATACTATGCATATACTGCACAACAGTATTTGATTTGACAATCTGAAACACGAGGAATTAATTAAACTGCTTAATAATGAAATGAGCTACAGCAGCATGCTTCACGTGGCTGATAGTGATATTCAGAACTGGTAAGATGATCCAACAAGAGAAAAACACGTGTAATGTTCAATTCACAGGCTCGTGTATTGCATTCTATATTGGGATGGAACCGGCATCTGTGACTTATGGGTTAGTGAAAACAGCTTCAGAAATTTGGGAGTCTCAGTGGCGAAGTGATCAAGCTTTCTGATTTGAGCTACCAAGGTTGTGGGGCCGCTTCCTTCGGTTCACGCGTGCATTTTATTCGGAGACTCCTGCGGGTCATCGCTGTAGCTACGGATTTTGTGTTTTGTGCGACGATTTCCGAGCTGCGGAAAGAGACGGAGCCATGCGGGATAAAAACCCGGTGCAATGAAGTCGACCTGTCGACTTTTAAGCAACTTTTTAAGTTTCACAAATCCTCGAGTTGGGGAGTCGAAATACGGAGTCTAGGAGTCGAAATCAGCCGAAGGCGATTTTGGAACTTTTCGCTTTGCAGTGATTTCGGGGATATTGGAGTCGGCCGTTCAGTAAGCAATGTCAAACTGCTGAACGTAACAACTACCTACTAAATCCCATAATTAACCAATAAATGCCGAGGTTGATAGCAGCGTCATATAAAAGGACATATAAACAACATTTTTAACTGAGATAGAACGGAATCAGCACTAAAAGACCCATTCATCAGTTCGCACAAGCGACCGCAACTTCATGTCATAGAATTGCCAACAACAAAACCAACATAATACATTAACCATAAAATATTAAAGTACAACTTCCTTTTAGATAAAACAGCAGCAGCTACCGGACAGTCATAGCTGTAAGCGTGTGGAATAAAATAACTACGTTTTCATCTATGTAAGTTATGTATGTCAGACCTGCATTTGTTCTTGAACAAATATGTTCACTGAGTTGTAAACAAGTATTTCATCTTACCCATGGGAATCGTGTAGGCTAGCGGAGGGAACTATGTGCATTACTTCTTCTTTGATTGTGGATACTCTTACCACGTCGCCTAAGTAAAGAGTGATTAATACTACTGGAAATGTATGAAAAATTACATGCATTGACAAATATTAGGCTACACCATTACAATGTGATGTCCAGTGCCCTTTACCGCGGCTTTTCACACACAATTATTGGAAAATGTATCTAGTACCGGTTTGGAGGTAATGTGGCATAGGGGCAGTAAACTCGTTTATCAAGTTCTCGACATACCGAGTCGGTAGTTCAACATCCGCTGCAGACCGCCTTGCGTTGATTTATATGACATGGGCATCGATCGTACAGAAAGCAATAGCAAACTACTGAACATAAATATTGCCTGTTAATTCGCGAACAGCCAAAACATTATAGGGTTGATTGCGAGGTCATTTAAAGAACACGCAACCAACTTAAACCATTTTGCGATTTTTAAAAAGAAGGGGTGGGGAGGGGGGGGGGGTTAAAAGGTGAGAGTATCGATTTCATTACACCTAGTGTTTTTCTTACATGATTCGGTCTCTTTTCGTAGGGTGACCTGCCAAAAGCGCCACACAGAGCACAAACCCCATAGCTCTAGCGACTCCCCAAGGATTCTCAGAGAAAGTTGTACTCATGAACCGAATGTTGTCGAACTCATAACCTTCGGATCGCTCAGTAGGCGGCGTGGACACTTCGTCACGGACACTCCTTCGATTTTGCTATTCTGAATCGATCCCTGGGCCGTACTATTAGAAAAGAAACTCAGGAGTAAATTACTACTGATTCCGGGTATTTGAACACACCTGGAGAGGTCAATGACCAGGCAATGGGATTTTGTCAGATGATAAAATAAACATGGCTGCATGCGCGATCAAAGAAACCTAATGGTGAGTCAACAGTAGGAGAAATTCCGTTTATTGTTTGCTAACTGCCATCCGTAGGATCACGATTTTGTATTGGATATCTTTCTAATTATGTCTAATTGTTTCCGGATGTCACGCGTTTGTATTGTTTTGTTTTGTTTTTAATTGTATTGTATTCAATTGTATTGCATTGTATTGTATTGTATTGTAATGTATTTTATTGTAGTGTATTGTAGTGTATTGTATCTTATCGTATTCCATTGTATTATATTCAATTGTATTGTATAGTATTTTATCTTATCGTATTGCATTGTATTATATTCAATTGTATTGTATCGTATTGTATTGTATTGTGTTGTATTGTATTGTATTGTGTTGTATTGTATTGTATCGTATTGTATTGTA
>OY992894.1:32977179-32999679 GCA_963921405.1 Cepaea hortensis
TCTAACAGCTTTTTTGTGTAAATATGTTGATATTTAAATGCTTTAGAATAGGTGCTATTTGATAGTTAATTTTGATTTCTATATTCTCGTTTCTATGTCTTTATCTAGTTTTCCATCCTCTGTGAGCACACTGCCCAGACACTTGTACTCTCTAACTTATTGTACCGATTTTCCATTTATAGTTATGTTTTATTGTACTGGTGTTCGTCGAATTGTCATAAATTGTGTCTTTCGATGTTAATCTTAAAATAACAGCTAACATCAATTTTCAAGACAATTTATATGGTGCTAGACATCCGCATTCTTCTCATACAATAAACTCTGATCGTCAGCAAACAACTTTCTGGTTGTGGATTTCTTTCTGTAGTAATCTTATCCATATCATCATCATCATCATCATGTGCCATGCCGATAAGCGTGGGCTGTCATGGTTTGCCATATCGCACGGTCATCTGAGTCGTGGATCAGCTCTGTGTTCTTGTCTCGACCATACACCAGGGCCAAGCCATCGAGGTATTTACCTCTCTGCCTTCCCATTGTTCGTTTCCCCTCTAACTTGCCAGCTGTCACGATGTTCTCCAATTTATTTCTTCTCATAACGTGTCCAAAAAAATTGTGACTGCCTACGTCTAATTTATCTTATCAGTTTGCGGTTTTCATATGTTTCTTGCAGTTCTTGGCCATTGGTTTTTCTCTCTGCCTATGGTATTCTTTGTATTTTCCTCAGAAGCCACATTTCCACAGCCATCAGATGTTTTTCAGCTTGTCTGTAACACTTCAATACTCTTTTTCGCGTTGCAAATGACATCATTTTATTGGTCAGGATGATTTCCATCTTGCGAAAGGCTGGCTACCTTCGCCATGGCGATTCTTGTTCTAATCTCTTTAAGGCATCTCCCATCAGATGTTATGACTGTTCTAAAATAACTGTACCAATTTACTTGTCTAAGAATATTCCCATTTACTTGTAGGCCTATATTACATTGTGGTATTTCGTTCTTCCTAGTGACGACCATAATCTGTGTCTTCTTACAATTTAAATCTAACCCTAGTTGTTCACTGTGTAACAAACGCATCCATATAGGTGATGAACACAAGTGGTGATAAATCAAACCCTTGTTTAACTCTCAGTTTTACTTGGAACCAGTCTGTCATGCCGCCGCTTGCTCTTACTTCACATTCACCGTTTTGCTACACATCCCTGATATTATCGAACAGCTGCCTAATTACACCGTATTCTTCGGACGCCTTCCACATCTTACTCTTATTTACTTGGTCAAACGCTTTTTCTAGATTTTATGAAAGCCACACTTAGTTCGTTATTGTATTCTAATGAATTTTCCCTAGTCTGTGTCGATGCAAATATGGCATCAGTGCATCCTCTTTCTTTTCTAAAGCCAAATTGCGCACCATTTAGAAACGGTTCTATCTTTATCTTGTTCTCTGTTTTACAATGTTTGCAAAGATTTTTCATACATGGTTGAGTAGAGATCTGCCTCTTTATAAAGAACAACAACGGGATGTTATTTTCTTGTTCCTTACCCCTTTGTCCATGGCTAGGGGATCGGTGAAGGAGCAAACACAGTTTACTTGGAAACGTTGCTAATGTTAACAATCCCTTGGCAATTGAATATAGTAGAATAGTTGGAAAAAGAAATATCATCATATAGTAGGTTCTTAGTAAAAACCTGGGCGAAGATGTTGCGAATGTAATTTTTTATTTGCGTTCGCTCGCTATGAACTCAAGCATAGTCCATACACACTACTTATAGTAGTGCTGGTTGCGTGTTGATTAGCTTTCCATATTAACAGTGTCCCTCGTCATCAGGCGATCTCACTCAGACTTCAGAGGTACATGTAATTTACGTCCCCAAGACAAGGACGAGAGGTCAACATTTTAGTTGAACTGTCCAGTGTAAGGGTTGAACCCCTGATATCGGCATCAGTACATCGGGTGTTTAAGAACTCGCGCTCTTATCCATTCGACAATGCTGACCTCTGAATATAATTCACAACTCGTATGTCTCGTTCGAAACACAGCTGCGGGAGATTTGGAAGCCTTGCGCTGGTTTTCATAGAATGGTATGCGTGTCAGCTGTTCAGAAAACCATGGCAAACTACTGAACGTAAACTTGCCAAGAAAGAGTAAACGGACAAAAAATGTTGGGACTCACTGCAACGACCTGCAAAGGATGTGTAACTAACTTTGCTAAACGTTGCTCCGATAACGGGCGGCGAAAGATAATCTCATCCATTTACCAATTCCCCGACCTGGTGTATTTTCATACACAATGTGTCTTTAATAGCCTGTGTCCACTTTCACTCCCGTGTCTTCTTTACCTGGGGTGGATAGTTCTATAGCAGTGGTTCTCAACCGGTGGGGAATCCCCCCCCCCAGGGGGCGAATTTTAGGGTTTCCGGGGGGGGGGGGGGGGAATTAAGATTATTTCTAGATTGCGTTAATACAAGAACCGATTACTTGACATTGTTTTTCTCTTCATACTTTACGGTTCTGTAAGCATCATCCATCTTAAATTCATTTTATAACGTATGTAGATCCGCAAATCACGTTTTATGTAGATGTCTAGACTTGTTTTAGTATGTGCTATTAAATTTAGCTTCAATTATTACGTATACTGTATTATTAGGGAGGAAATACGAAAGGGGGGGGGGGGGGAATTACGTTCTAAACATATGGTGAGGGGGGAAATGACATCTTAAAAATATGGTGAAGGGGGGCATGGACCAAAAAGGTTCAGAACCACTGCTCTATAGCATCTTGCGCCATGCCGGTAAGCGTTGGTGGTCATGTTTCGCCATGTTACTCAATCACCAGAATCGTGGAACAGCTCAGTGCTTTTGTCTCGAACATACCACGTGGCCAAGCCATCAATGGTATTTACTTCTCTGTCTTCCCCTTGTTCTCTTCCCCTTGATCTTGCCAGTAATCACCAAGTTCTCTAATTTATTTCTTCTCATAATATGTCCAAATATTTTGACTGTCTACTTCTAATTTCTCTATTCATTATACGATTTTCATTTTTTTCTTCTAGGAAACGACTTGGTCTAAGTTTTTATGTCGGTCCATGGTATTATTTGCATTCTCCTCAGAAACCACATTTTCACAGCCATCAGATGGTTTTTGTTTTTTTTAATTTTCAGCTTGACTCCTCATTGTCCACGCTTCACATCTATACAAAAGTACGGGATCTATGTAGCACCACAACACACTTTTTCTCTTTTCAATTGACATCGTTTTATTGGTCAATATGTGACGAGGGGATCTGGCCGATGCTCGACGCTTAGAGGAAAGGCGAGACGCACATATAATCAGATTGCTACTGGTACTATTGGGATTGGAACTCTTCGCTGGCTTCTGAGGTTGGGGAAGGAGCGATTATGGGAATGCCCCGAATGCTATGATGTCAGTTCCTCAATCAATCAATCAATCAATCAATCAATCAATCAATCAATCAATCAATCAATATGTTTTTCGTCTTGCAAAAGGCTACTTTCGCAATGGCGATTCTTGTTCTGATCTCTTCAAGGAAGGCATCTCCCAACAGATGTTATAACTGTTCCGAGATAATTGTACCGATTCACTTGTTTAAGAAAATTCTAATTTACTTGTATATTACATTGTGGTATTTTGTTATTCCTAGTGACGACCATAATCTGTGTCTTCTTACAATTTAATTATAACCATAGTTGTTCACTGTGTGCATAACCGCCTCTACTAAATGTTGCAGAGCCTGCTCATTGTCTGCAATCAATACTGTATCATCTGCATATCTAATGTTATTGATGTTTCTCCCTCCAATAATGATTCCTCTCATATCTTGTACATTTCTGAAAATAGTTTCACTATAGAAGGAAAACAAATCTGGAGACATTACACATCCCTGTCTCACACCTCTCTTAATAGGCAGACATTGACCTACTTCATTATCAATTCTGATGGCTGCTTGTTGTTTCCAATATATGTTGTTTTCCAAGTCTAAGGTCTTTCTCATCAATTTGTAGATCTTCAAGCATCTCTACCATGTTAACAAGTCTTTCTCTATCGAAAGCTTGTGTGTAGTCAATAAAGTAAAGGTGTACATCTTTGTTTACTTCTATAGAACGTTTAATAACTGCTCTCAGTAAATACACAGCATTTACTGTACCCTTGCCTTCTACAAACCCACATTGTCCTTCTATTATTTAGGGTTGTATTTTCTTCCTAACTCTTTGCATGATAATTCTTAGCATAATCTTCGTCACATGGTTCATTATACTAATTATTCTACGTTGATCACTTTCCAAGTCTCCTGATTTGTTTGGGATTGCAATAAATACAGAATTACATAATTCATGACGTATATCTCCAATATCATATATTGTGTTCAGCAGTCTGGTGACTTGATCTATTCACAATATTCTTCTAAAGCATTATTCATTTCTGTTGTGATGTTGTCTGAACAGGGGGAGGGGGGGGGATGTCTTGACAGTTTTCATATGGTTAAGAACATTCTGAACCTCCATCTTCAAAATTGATGATTATTCATTATTATTTTGAATATCATACTCTTCTTCTCTGTTATCATCATAAAGGTTTTAAACAACATCTGACCATACATGTAAAATCTGATCTTTTTCTATTATGATTTTTCCATCTTGTGTATTTAGGCAGCCCGCTGATGTACGTGTTCTTTTTTTGTTTTGTTTAGTAAGCTCTTGTATTCTTTTGTGCATAAATTTGGTATTTTTATTGTTCTGTTATTTTTCAATTTCTATGCAATTTTTCTCAAGCCAAGCTTCTTTTACCTCCTTACATAATATTGTGACTATTCTGAGAATTTCTTCATATTTGGCAGGATTATTTTGTTTTGTCTTCTTCGTTTCTGTTATTTATCAAATGTCTTCAGTCATTCATTTCTTACGACCCACTTTATTTAATTTTGGAATAGTAGTTTCTGCAGCCTAACTGATTGAATTCTTCAGCATTTCCCATTGATCATCCACATCTTGAAATAGGACCTCTAGATCGGACACTATATCACATCTGTTCTTTACTTCTTTGTTAAAAGTGTCTTGTATTATTTTGTCATTTTTCAATGTACACAAATCATATTTAGTGTTCCCAGGTGAATATTTGACTTTCTGTAACTTGACCCTCAATGTTCCTGTAATCACTCTGCGATCACTGTAACAATCAGCATTGGGAACTGCTTTTGAGATTGTTAACACATTTCTAAACCTTCTGCTAATCAGGATGTAATCAATCTGGTTTATAATCCTGCTGTCTGGACTCCTCGATGTCCATAATCTTCTAGGATATTGTTTAAACCATGTGTTTCCTACAATCATTTCCTGCCCTTTTGCCCATACCACAAGTCTGTGGATAACTACATCCTGTAAATGACGCTTTTGTTACCGAACAGTTGATTTCTCGGCAGAATTTGATTCACTTCATTCTTCTATCATTTCAGTGTCAGATACCGAGTGGACCTCGCAATTTTTGTCCCGTATTTAGTTCTTTCAGCACCACATTTCGCTTAAAAAGTTCCCATTGTTATCTCTATGTCTCTTCTTTTTTTTTTAAACTTTTCCCCAATGTCTCTCAAAACCAGAACATTCATAGCACGTATGGTTCTATCTGATGCACATTGAGATATTCACAGAGTTCGTGCGTGGTGCTGAGAATTTTGTTAGCATAAAAATAACTATTACATTGGAATAAAAGTGACAATTTTAATTTGCTACGAACATTGTCTTTGAGTTCCATAAATCATTAGGCAGAGCGTTTGGCTTTAGTGGGGGTTGTTTTGCTTCCACCTAGAGACATTCTGAGTTGAGTCCGGAAAATAACGATGTAATGTTTGGACCATATTGTTGGAACCAGAACATAGCTGGCTTGGCGCAAGAAAGTGTATTGAAGGGGATTTGACTGATTGATTGAATGACTGATTAATCGATTGATTCTTTTTCTACCTCTTTATCTCCCCTCCCATTCTCCCTCCTTCCCCCCTCCTTCTGCATCTTTCACTGTCTCGTCTTCCTCCTCCTCCCCCTCGTCCACTTCGCCCTCTTCCACCTTCGATTGTTTCTATGTCTTACTCTTCTTCTCTTGTTTCTCCTCTTCCCCCTTCCTCCTTCTTCTTGTTCTTGCTATTCTTGTTATTCTTGTTGTTGTTGTTGTTGTTGTTGTTGTTGTTGTTCTTCCTCTTCTTCTTCTTCTTCTTCTTCTTCTTCTTCTTCTTCTTCTTCTTCTTCTTCTTCTTCTTCTTCTTCTTCTTCTTCTTCTTCTTCTTCTTCTTCTTCTTCTTCTTCTTCTTCGTTTTATTCCCACATGACCGGCTTTGAGCAGATAATCAAACTCTATACTATTCTGTGTTATCCAATATGTTCAACAAGAGTGTCTTGCAGATAACATAATTTACTGCCCGTGTGTTTAAGCGTTCCATTATAACTTTTTCCGTCTTCCCCTGCCAATCTTGCCTAGTATGTTCCCATATTCGGCAAAATTAAACACTCAACCTCTTTTGTTATCATTACCTATAACATGAATTCATCTTTTAATTTCAGCTTTACTGAGTGTTCTAGTATCCCGTGCAATTGTAAATACCTCCGCGTTTATGTTTATGATGATTAAATTGAATGTAATTATTATATTAATAAAATAAAGGACATATAACCTTATATGATGTGTTCGAATAAAGGCACTGAATATGACTTTAGCTCGACGGATGGGAAAACACAAACAGATAAATGCTAACTTTTCGAGCGAAGGCTTTATCAATGGAACGAAAAGAACAAAACAAATGCAAAAATATAAGTAAAACATGAATACTACAAATTAGTTAGTCGTAAGTCGCGGTTCCAAATTCACGGCATGGGGTCACCCCATTATGCTCCGTTCCTGTGCTAGTGAATATCACACAAAATGCTCCTCAATATCTCGTGTGAAAAGTGGAACAGACATGAGTCTTGACAAACCAACAGCCCGTTCAAGTATAATAAGCAAGATGCCGCCGCCAGAATGCCAACACAAAAATCAGCCGCGAAAAATACACTTCATCTTCGACAGAAGCGGCAGTCACCAGAAAAAACAGCAGCCAAACATCACTGCATACGTCAACCAAGTTAGTTCAGTGACACACCTGCCGCCATTTTCCCGGACATGCAGTTCACGCTACAAAGAATAGCGGACAGATGTAAAAGCACTCCACATGAAATTCACAGCTCACAGTTTCGCTCCAAGCACTAAACTCAGTAGCAGGGCGATGGAACCATATCAATACTCAGCTTAGTTCTTGTCCAATTTCAGGAGACTGAACGTTAAACGATTTAAACGGAAATATAGAAGGAGTTATGGTTATGGAAAATTGGAAGGAAAAGAAGCGAAACGTCTAAAAATAAACGACTGCGTGCCATTGCGTGCATAGATATATACACAAATGTCAAGCAGCACACCTACTCACACACATGCATATGTGTACATATACGCACTCATGTATGCGAAAGCACACACACACACAGACATATGTTCATATAGTCATATTCTGTGACATTATTCGAGCTCTGAAAAGCCTGGCGGCAGATGATCCATGGTATCGATAATTATATGAAACTTCTACATCATCTTCTTCATTCATCTTCAGACGTCAGTATGAATAAATGCAAAGAGGGCAACTGTCAACTTCAGTTTGTTGATATCCCCAAAGAGTTTGTCCTCGAATGGAGCCAGTGTGGGCCAAAATGATTTCCTCTGTTAGACTCTCCTGCAACAAATGTTCAGCTGTCATTTGACCAGTTCCACAGTTATATCCATGAGTATCTCATATCTTTAGTTGATTATACATGCCGTTTCCAGTCTGATGTGACCTGTTCGTAGTCTGAAGATTGAATGTAATATGTTCTTTTCGGTTGAGTGGGTAATATGCATCATCTTTCACTTGACCCGGATGCTCTGGTTTTCACTTGGTTCTATAATTGCTTCATATAAATCTCTTGGCCTTGTCGTAGAATAACACAAACATAAACACCACTTGTCATGAATACTTAAGTCCTCTATATTAAAACCAATAAACAGAACATGCCGTGATCATGTCGCGAACGTCAAACAGTTTTTTTTTTAAAGCAGCGCTTAGAACCAACATCATTATCTCAGGAAACATAACAATTATTTAATTGGTGTAGTTGTTATTTGGGGAGTACATCAGACACGAGGTTGTAAATGTTTGCTAGAATTCGCTTTTCGATTAAAACCAAGTTCGTGTAGTGCTTGTTAGGTCAGGTCTGCTTTTTATTGAAAGATGTAGAATAAATATCAACTTACGGAGAAGACATAACAGAATGTAGAATTATAAGGGAAAAGGGTAGGCGTAGAAGCAGAAGGAGGAAAGATTAGAAGAGGAACGAACGAACGACTGAACAAACTTTATTTTCAAAGGGTTAAGAATTGGGCACGCAGGCCCGTCTAATATTCTGCCCTTCTATAGGGGAGGGCGAAGAAGAATGAGAAAAGTCGACTCGACCTAAAGTAGACATCAAGATGTGTTCTAGAAAATAAAAGCGGTAGTTTTATATTGACCCTACCCCCATCTAGTATCCACAGGTCTATAACAAATGTAGGACTAGAAACATAAACCCATTGTACCCCCAGGCATGTCAAACCTGTTTTTTCACTATAACTTACATTATCATGAGCATGGAGGCGAACATTGTAGAATTGGGTCTGGTCACAAACGTAATAAATATAAGCAAAAATGAATAAAATATAATCACTACACGTCTATACCACCGCACACAAAAGACCCGAGGCTTATGAAAATTCCACTCGAGAAAAGAATCATTTAGCGTCAAATTACTTTAAAGAGTCCACGTGGGTCAAGCTAGGATGACACGATTATATATAAAAAGCTATAAATAATCTTCAAGGAGACAAAGACATTTAAAAAATAATAGAGTTTAATGTATTTTCTGGAAAATATGACAATCGTAAAAAGAATCTGTTTTTAAAACATGAACATAGGAAAGGTAAAGTATTCAATAGGTGGGTGCGGTATAACATGGGGTGTATGTGGGCTGGTGTGGGTATGAGTCTGTCTGTATGTCTGTCCTGAAAATTATCGGGTACGTTTCTTACGAGGCTGTATTGACTCCACAGCTGTACTAAAATAAATGAAAGAAACATTTTATCAATGCTTAAATTGCATGGGCAAATGGTGCTAGTGTCAAAGATCTGGATAAGAGTTTACAGAGTTAAGAATATAAGAAATAGAGCTAAGACAGAGAACATTAGAGAACACCAGACAGAAGAGACACAAGCGCTATAAATAGCTTTACAACAGGACACACTTGTGTCAACCAAGAGGGCATTGAGTGTAAGTGAGCGAGGGTTTCCCAAGACACTAGGAAACTCGCCTCGACGAGTAACCATGGAGTACAGGTTACTCTAGTTAACTGACCAGCGTGCTGGGACACCACGCACGCAAGACTCGCCAGCGCACGGAGGATCCAACGTCCGTGTTTGAACACGCAACTAGAAGCGTGGCTCAGACTGCGACTGATACGGCTAGAGAGTAGACGTGTTCCTTATGAATACTATAAGTTTATAGACAATAGTGATTGTTAGGCTTTAGATTCCATTCAGTGATTAATAGTATCATTATCACCTCTTCATTGCATCTGTATAACGTACTATGATGTTTATTGTCAATGAAGTATTCCGCTCGGGGAGCTTGTTTGTAATCAGCTCTAAATAAATTGTATCCCTTTTGCAAATGACACGAGTTATTATTTCGTGTGGTGCAAAAGTAGGGGAGTCCTGAAATACCTGTCGCAAGTAAGTCGCTGACAGGCAGGACCCCATTTGGTGTCAGAAGTCCCTGAACCAACGTCAACATCACCATTTGACATTACTTTTGTGTTAAAAGTACCTAAAACTAACGTGAATTATTTACCATACAATGTCAGAAATAATTTTGTTTGTGAGTGAACGTTAGTGATCAACACCATTACTATTTGATACTTAAATATGTTACCATTCGTGGAGCTTGAACCACAATGAAGAAAGATTAATTTACAAGTTGTGTTATTCTACGGAAATTAATAGGAAATGTGTATGAATTTGTGGTAATGAAAATGTATACAAATATGTATTTAAATTGTCAAGCAAACCATCGTGTACATTTCATTTTCTGTGATACAGCCATTAATGTCACCATTCATCACATTTATTTAGATATTTGTGCAAAATAAGTTCTTGATGCACAAAGAAGGTAAATTAGCTACTGAACGGAAGCCATAGAACGTAGTTATACCAAACAAGATAGCAAGTGAGGACAAGACGACATTGACATTCATATGACGAATCATCTTACTAATCATGACAATCATTTATACTATCATAACATTCATTCATTAACATCATTTATCATTATCTAGATCCCATTTATGATTCATCAGACGCATGAAATATGAACATGTACTTATATCATATGCATGTTTCTAATGTATTGATGCTCTACTAAACAGAAGCATCCGTTCTGTTGTCAAGTCGATCATTTTTGCGTCCGGAAGACAGCGGTGGAACATCCCAAGGGCCGTATTTTCCGACAAATTAGATGAGTATATTTTTGAATTATTTTGATATTCACTATGTTAACCATGCATCTTTATTTTTAGTGAGAATGTAAATAACTAACACATAACTAGAAACCATTGTGTAAAACTAGAGTGATATCATTGTGAAATAAGATAAAGCCACAAAATGGCATCATTAAATGATTGCATCCAGGCGGGCAAAGAAATAGGCCATACTGGAGAGAAATTAGAGAAATGGGCTGATCAAAAATACAATGAAGAAATAGCTCGACAGAAGGAAGAAACAGAGACAAAAACTGCTCTACAGAGAGAAGAAACAGCTCGACAGAGAGAAGAAACAGAGAGAAAAGCTGCTCTAGAGAGAGACGAAAGAGCATTAGAAAGGCAACATCAAAAAGAGTTGAAAGAAGTCGAGGAAACCACCAAACAAAAACAGCTAGATTTAGATCATGCCACCAAACAAAAACAGCTAGATTTAGATCATGCCAACAAACAAGTAGAGGAAGCCACCAAACAAAAACAGCTAGATTTAGATCATGCCACTAAACAGAAACAGATAGGGGTAGAGTCACAAACTAAATTAAAGATGAAAGAAATGGAGATAGATTCAAACATCCAGATAGCCTCTAGTAAACAAAAGAGCCAGGAAGAACAAAATAAGTTTAGTAAATATAAAGGCCTGATCAAACCATATAGCGTAGGCGATTCAATCTCAGCATGGACTGAGAATATAGAGTTTCAACTTACGACTCAGAAAATACCATTAGAAGATTGGGCAATGATCTACATGAGAAATCTCAGTGGGGAGCCATTAAAGGTTATAGAATCAATACCTACAGAACTAAAGAGTAATTATTAGTACATCCACGACAGGATTATGCAGCATTTCCTTCTGGATGCCACTGGGTATCAGATTCAATTTTCCCAAATAAAACCAAAGCCAACTGAAACCTTTCTAGATTACATCTCAAACGTGCAAAGTACATTTAATAAATGGATTAAAGCAGCGAAAGTGGGCAAAACGTTTGATAAATTACAAGATCTAATGGTAATGGATAAGGTTATATCCACAGTCCCGACCCCTTTTGCTAAGTTTCTCCAACAATCAGACATCGAATCCATTGAACAACTAGAAAAACGGGGTTCAGCATATTTTTCTTCTAATCGTGACATATTTAAGACCACCACACATGATACAGAGATCACTGCTTTTATTAAGAACGTACCTAGTAGATCTTATAATCATAAAGAGTATCATAAGAAAGACAAACCTTACCAGAAGCCACCACAGTGTGGATATTGTAAATTATTTCATCCTAGCTACTCTATGTGCGACAAAAACCCGGCATATCCCTCACACTTAGAAACCATAATAAAGAAGCAAGAAAGTAGACGAAATTCATTTAAACGTGCTGTTAAATGCTACTTTTGTTCAAGCTATGGTCATTATAGATTTAAGTGCCCAGGTAGGCAACGAATGAAGGCAAATAATGCTGTGCTCATCGATACGGCATCTGACGATGATAGTGTAATTGACTCTGAACTTGTAAATGTATTACCAGAGAGTGAATGTGAAAGTGAGGCAGTAGTTACTGATATATTAGACGTTAAGAGATGTGACACATGTCACCAGTTTCATGCGGATGGGAAATTGAAATGTGGTCATGTTATACCATGTTCCAACGAAGATGCTAATGCAGCTAGTGCCTCCAGAGGTAAGCTGAAGTTCTACGATGCACTGATCAATAATCAACCATGCCAGTGTTTACTGGATAGCGGCAGCACTTTACTTGGTTTAAGAAAAGAGCTGGTTAGACCAGAAGATTACACGGGTGAATTTGTCAAATGCCGTACTTTCTCTGGAACTATTGAGAAATACCAACTGGCAAAAGCGCATATAAATACCCCGATCCTTAACGGCATATTTACTTTCGCAATCCTGCAAGATCCCTGCACGGATCTGATTTTAGGCTGTTTAGCTTCATTGAAGCAATGTACTGACGACGACATATTAGCCTGGAAACAAACAAACATGGCTAATGCTGTAACAAGGTCAGATACTCAAACACACTATACTGACCTACAAAATGAGATGTTACAGCTGTTAACACCTAGCGGTGCCAATAACAACACTACTCGACAAGAATTTATCGAGACACAACGCACCGATTAAACTATCGCACCTTATTTTAAATTGTTAGGTGACCGAGCGAAAGTGACTAAAAATGCATCTTGGTATTTTAGAATACACAACGGAATTCTCATGCATTATTACACAAATAATAACCATGAAATTCAGCAGACGGTGTTACCTGTAACATACCGACAAAATGTGCTAAAGATCGCACATGAGTCACCGTTTGCTGGACATTTGGCCTATGACAAAACCAGAGCCAAAATTTTGTCACACTTCTACTGGCCTAAATTCTGTACTGATATAAAATTTTTCTGTCGTTCATGTACTATTTGTCAACATCTTGTAAGAAAGGGAAAGCATATGACGGCCGAAGTTCAACGGTCATTATTAGCATCTAGACCATTTGAGTGTGTAGCGGTCGATATTGTTGGACCCCTAAATCAGGTGTCGAGCAAAGGAAACCGATTCATACTTACTCTCGTGGATCTATGTACCAGGTGGATCGAAGCTATTCCACTAAAATACATCACCTCCAAAGATGTGTCAAATGTATTTTTGCACTTATTTTGTCGTTTTGGTTTTCCGCGAACGATTCTATCAGATCGTGGAACGCAGTTTATTTCGGCTGCTACGCAAGCCTTAACAAAATTGTTAGGAATAGAACAGCATTTCTGTACCCCGTACCACCCAATGAGCAACGGGATCATAGAAAAAAATTAACGGGGATCTCAAACACATGCTGGCGAAGGTAACAGCAGAATACCCATCTGATTGGGACACGCTATTGCCAACAGTGCTATTTGCCCATCGAGAAATTCCGCACTCGAGTACGGGTTTCTCACCTTTTGAATTAGTGTATGGGGCGAACCCTCGAGGACCCCTAACAATTTACCATCAGCTAATCACTAGCTTACCAGAAAACCCAACATCAGTAACACCGTATGAGATGGTAACAGAGACACACGATAGAATAATGAAAGCGTGTATAATAGCCAAATAATCTTTGGAGAGGAAAGGCCAGATGTACCGCGACTATGCAAATAAGGGTGCTAAAACAATACACCTTGAACCGAATCAGAAGGTTCTGCTTTTACTACCAGATAAACGTAATTTGTTACTAACATCGTGGCAAGGGCCATTCAACGTTGAACGGAAAATATCAGATGTCGATTATGAAATCTCGATAAAGGGAAAATTAAAGATATTTCATATCAACATGCTGAAACCATTCTTCTCACGACAAGAACTACCGACAGACAAACAGGATGCACCCACACCAATTAATCGGACGACAGACGTACACAACACAACTACACTTGGTAGGGCGACACAGGACAACGACATCGCAAACACACTTAGACAGGTAACAGCACACACAGCTAGTACAACAACAGTACTGAACGAGACAGATGACGACGGAATAGAATTACCAGTCCCTACAGTAGACACGACTGGGACCATCGAGAGCATATGGATAGAAACCAAACTTACAGACGAGCAACGACGACAGATGATAGAATTAGTGACGGAGTACAAAGACATTTTCTCCGACATCCCAGGAAAGACAGACAGAATAGAGCATTCCATTATTCTGACTGATAACACCCCAATCAAGTGTCGACCTTATTCCATCCCACTAAATTATAGGGCTAATCTCGACAAAGAATTACTATCTCTTGAGTCGAGTGGAATAATTCAGAAATCTCAGTCAGAATATTCTTTCCCTATCGTCCTTGTCGCCAAAAAGGACTCAACAATTCGACTCTGCGTCGATTATCAACGTTTAAACAGATTGACCAAAATTGATGCTGAGCCAATTCCAGCATGCGAGGATTTGATCCTTGATATGTCTACATCTCGCATCTTTTCCAAACTCGACCTCACGAAAGGATATTGGCAGGTCCCGATGCAAGAAAATTAAATTCCTTTAACAGCTTTTTCCACACCTTTAGGTCTCTATGAGTGGCGATTTCTTCCTTTTGGCCTTCGTAATGCTCCAGCCACTTTTGTCCGTCTAACTAGGGATCTTCTCCACGGGGTAACAAATACTTCTGCATACATAGATGACATATGTATCCATACTGTAGACTGGACATCACACCTACAGAAACTGCGACGTGTCTTCGATAGGTTGCGAGTATTCGGGCTTACAGTCAAACCAACTAAAGTAGAGTTGGGCATGGAAGAAATTGACTTCCTAGGCCATACCATCTGCAGGGGCCAACTCAGAACAGATGAAAAATTGTGACCAAGATTCTCAATTTGACTATACCAACGACCAAGAAACAGGTCCGAAGTCTACTTGGTCTTGTTAATTATTATAGTAAATTTATTCCCAATCTGGCGGAAATCACCAGTGTTTTTTCCAATATTTTGAAAGGTTCGGCAAATTTGAATGTTCAAGATGCATGGTTAA
Source organism: Cepaea hortensis (assembly GCA_963921405.1). Lineage (NCBI taxonomy): Eukaryota > Metazoa > Mollusca > Gastropoda > Stylommatophora > Helicidae > Cepaea > Cepaea hortensis. The sequence goes on from OY992894.1 coordinate 32,992,323, forward strand.
TTAGTGCTTTATCAAAATTGAAGTATTTATTCAGCGTTCCACCTATTTTGCTTTTGCCTAACCAAAATATTACCTATTTTTTACTTACAGACGCAAGTGCTATTTCCATACCGGGAGTCCTAGGCCAGTTTTACGAAGGGAAGTTCCACCCACTAATGTACGTAAGCCGTAAGATCAGCCCAGCTGAATCGAGATACTCAGCATCCGAATTGGAGGGCGTTAGCGTAATCTATTGTGATAGAAAACTTCATAGGTTTCTGGCAAGAACACAGTTTTTAATCGAAACCGACAATTCTCCTCTTTCAGTTATGCAGTCTGGCATTCCCCAGAACAATAGGGTCTACAGATGGACCTTAATACTGCAGAACTATGCCTTTACCATCCAGCATTTGAAGGGGAGTTTGAACTCTTTTGCAGACACCCTGAGTCGACCGTCAAACATTGATATACCTGAGGTACAGGAAGAGATCGACCAGAGATCACCAGAAACAGTGACACTGTAATTGCTATTTAGATCAGTGCCGTATGTGGTGAAAAAGTTACACTGTAAGTGCGTTATAATCGCCAAGCGTTTAAACTGTGTAAGAGTAACATTGCCATTATGAGTGAAACAAACAGACACATAAGTAGTATGTCTACATCGTTAACACATATATAAGCCGTATTTACATCGAAGTGTTAGATGTGAACCTACATAGATTAGTAGGCAACTGTATATATAAACACCATCCAGGAAGGAGAGCATATAAGACTTTGTCTAAATGAACTATTTTATGAGAATAGTCTATAAAGAACAGTGCTCCATCATCACACCCGAAAGGACGACATTAGTTTAGTGTAATTATATATAAAAGTAATTGTGATATGTATATAACAGTGGTTTATAAACAGTACGCATAACTTCATTTTTGTATTAATAATTGAATTGCAAAATGTTCAAGTACATATATAACTTTATTTATGTCATTTGATAGTAATAAGTCACCTACATTTAGTTAAGAACCCATTGAAGTCAACACCTATATTAGAAATGCAATTATTAGATATTACTTTACCTTATCACTGCATAAACATAATCATTTATAAATTCATTTATTTACAATATCATTTCTAAACTAACCCAACCATTTAGGAATAATCATCATTTCATGTACCAATAACACTTGAAGGTAACTAACCCATTTTGCTTAAATGTAATTAATTAGTTAAATTATTTCCCTATGGATAAACTTAGAACAGCACACCAAATTACATCAGTTAGTTAGATTAGTATTATAGGATCGGTAACAAACCATCCTCACAAACTTGTATATTTTGTATAGGCATGACACGTGCAAAGAAACCGCACAGTCATTTGGCGTGAAAACTTGTACAATTCAGCCAATCATTTAGTGTAAGTATGTAATGTTCATTTACTTGATATTATGAACCATATTTTAATGACGAATGAATGTTTTAACATAACGATAGTATGAAAGTGAATGAAAGATGTGTAAATGAGAGGAGAGAATGAATAAAGTAGTAAACATTAAAAGAGAGACAGAGAGAAAGAGAGGTAGCGGCAAATTTTTTGTTCACCGCTTAAAACGTCTTGTTGTGACTTGTCTGTGTCAATCTGTGTAATCAATGTGTTGTCAAGTTTGAGTGTGTTACTGCAATACTTTAGTAGTATTAGATACAAAAAATACTTTGGGCATGTTGAAACGGAATTGTGGTCACAAATAAGAATAACAGTCATTTGTAGCCACAATAAACCGATTTACGGCGCTCGAAGGAATACACACATGTAGAATAGTAACGCATACACATGTTAGCAAATTAAGTACACTGCAGTTATTATAAAACACGCAAACAAACAGGAAAACGAACACATAAAAGTTGCATACACCATTTGCTTCAAAGAACAGTAACTCAAATCAGGGGACACAATAACGTCTTAAAAAACCTTAATGTAACATTGAAAATATTTCTTCACAAGCGGAAGCTAGAAGGTGAAGAGTAGATCTTAATGTATACGAGTTGGGGCTGATATTATTGGGAACATGAACATTCAATGCTCATGTGTTGTACTCATAACAGAGTCAACTTGTATTGGGTTGTCATTTTGGGCAATATGAGGACAGGTCAAAAGATATAGGTCAACGGACAGAAGTCAGAAGACATGGGTCATAAGACGGAAGTCAGGACATAAGTCATAAGACAACGATTCCGGATCAAAACAATTCCCAAGAAGATCTATAGTCAACTGTACTGATACGGTGGGCTACTCAATTAGCCGAGTGAATTAATAGAACAGTGTGAGTAAGGAATGAAGAGAGTTTGTTCTATCCCCAGAAGAGAGATTTACAACTTATGAGATCTTTGACAAAATTGGACAGCCAATTTTTTCAGTGACCATACAACGTGTTACAAGCATGAGTTAAAAGGTTGTAACACTACACGGAGAGGAGAGGAGCCTGTCAAAGATCTGGATAAGAGTTTACAGAGTTAAGAATATAAGAAATAGAGCTAAGACAGAGACCATTAGAGAACACCAGACAGAAGAGACACAAGCGCTATAAATAGCTTTACAACAGGACACACCTGTGTCAACCAAGAGGGCATTGAGTGTAAGTGAGCGAGGGTTTCCCAAGACACTAGGAAACTCGCCTCGACGAGTAACCATGGAGTACAGGTTACTCTAGTTAACTGACCAGCGTGCTGGGACACCACGCACGCAAGACTCGCCAGCGCACGGAGGATCCAACGTCCATTTTTGAACACGCAACTAGAAGCGTGGCTCAGACTGCGACTGAGACGGCTAAAGAGTAGACGTGTTCCTTATGAATACTATAAGTTTATAGACAATAGTGATTTTTAGGCTTTAGATTCCATTCAGTGATTAATAGTATCATTATCACCTCTTCATTGCATCTGTGTAACGTACTATGATGTTTATTGTCAATGAAGTATTCCGCTCGGGGAGCTTGTTTGTAATCAGCTCTAAATAAATTGTATCCCTTTTGCAAATGACACGAGTTATTATTTCGTGTGGTGCAAAAGTAGGGGAGTCCTGAAATACCTGTCGCAAGTAAGTCGCTGACAGCTAGACACAATATTTTTATAGCGTGGCGGCTAGACATTCGCCTGCGGACTCGGGAATCACGGATTCAGTTCCGCATCTAGTGTCGATTGGGCTATAAAATAATGAACTACTTAAGAATGCCTTACTTGTTGAGAAAAGAATCATGTCAGAACAGGAGTTTGAAACTTGCCTGCTATTGCAATAGGTAAATGGATTAACCTCTTTAATCATATTTGGGTAGAACAACAGACACTACGAGACTGGAGAAACGCCATAATTGTACCAGTTTGGAAAAACAAAGACATTAAAAGTGATTGAACACAAAGCAGAAGCATTTCCCTTTTCAGTCATACTCGAAAAATATTTTGCAAAATTCTCGAGAAAAGATTACGAACTACAATAGAACCCCTTTTAAGCGAAACACTACTTAGATTTAGGAAAAACAAAGGTGGCACAGATGCCATTTTTCTCTTAGACAACTTATAGAAAAATCAATCGAATTCAATGAAACACTCTACGTAGCCTTTGACGACCAAGAAAACTGTTTTTAATAGAGTACATAGAAACAAGGTGGGGGGGGGGGACACTTAAATGATATAGAGTGAGTATACATCTAACTAACAGTACACATCTAACTAACTGATGTAGTAGCTTATACAACAACAGTGGATGCATAGCAAGAACAAATTGGGGGACAACCGAGATAATCCGAGTACGACAAGGTTATGTCCTGTCTTGTTCACAACATATATATATATATATACTGTATATGTAAAAACAAACAGCCAAACAAAGACCACAAGAACACCGAATGACGAACAGAACACAGAAGAAGAGCCAGCGGTAAATTACACCATTAAAGAACTCCTTTTTGAGGACAATTAAGCATTAATAGCAAAATCAGAAGCAGAATTATAAGACCACATGAATAGTCTACAAGACGTGTGCTAAGAAGAAAGCATGAAAATTAGCATCAGTAAAACAGGGGTAATTACTATAATCAAAGAAAAAAACAAACAAAGATCCATATAAAAGAACACCCCTGAAACAAGTAAAGAGCTTCAAGTACTTAAGAAGTATAATATCATCAAATGGCAAGTCAGAAGATAAGATCAAAAATAGATGCAATAAGGCAAACCAACTCTTTGAAGAAATGGCGCTTATACTAAAGAACAAACACGTATTAATAGTTACTAAGAAAGCACCGTACTTCAGCTTCTGAAATATTATCTTCGGTTTTCCATACACAGGCACACCCCGCATCTTCCTATTAACGATATGCTGCCAGTGTCAGACCAGACCTGGACAATGACAGAAAAATAGACAAGAAAAGTTATAACAGCAGAAATGAGATTCTTTAGACGACACTCAATGTATCAAGAAAAAAGAAAAGCATAAATCAGGACCACAGTGGGGGTTATAGCAACGCTGGATTCTATCAGAAGGCAGCAAGTTAAATGGTTTGGCCATGTCACTAGATTACCAACTAACAGTATACCACAACAAGCAATGATATACAGACCAAATGAAAGCGGAAGAAGACGCGGGGTACTAAACGATAGACAGAGGGAATGGCAGAGTCAATGGAAATCTCGATACATGAAGCCCATAAAAGGGCACTCTCTGGCTGTTTGTGATTCACCCCGACACCGGAAAGTACAGAGGACCAAGTTGAGATGATGAGATGAGATGAGCTACAACGACTCCGAAAGGGTAAGTAGAAATAGTGGACTCTTTTACATGCATTGTGGAGTATTGGGTATATGGTGCTAATTCCAGTATATAGAATAATAGGCACTCAATGGGTGATGTTGTCAATATCACATTTACTTCTAATAACATTTCTTGGTACCAATTTTATGCTGGATTTCCCTGGGATTCCATGGTAACTTACAAAACAAACTTCGTCTTGAATGGGATTTGTAAAAGTGTTTTCTAATATGTAAGAATGTCAACAAGAATAAATGAATGAAGGGTGCATGAATGAATGGAATACACAACGAAATATAAAGAGTGAAGAAAATTGACAGAAATAATGAAATATCATGTTTGTGATTGTAGCACACGTCAGCAGCCATCACCACTTTTCTTAGAAAAGGTCTAGGCAAACGCTCCTTATAAGGCAATGTCGAAGGGAATAAGACTATTGGATGACGTGGTCCCGACCTGGCCAGCTGGAAACCCGCCGGGAAAAGTAGTTTGTTGGAATGATGTCAGTCTAGCAAGTCCCTCCATCTAACATTAGGCGGTATCCTAGTGCATAATCTCGCCCTCTGCACCACCGGTAAGCTTGTGAATTCATTGTAAATACTAAAATTTGCCTCTAAATGCTTATAGGAGACATTTATTATGCATTTTATATGTGGTTTGTGAAATTAAAAGATCAGTGTCTCATTGAGAGAATAGGCTGACTTGCTTGCCTGTTGCAGAAATGACATGCCTTTTCCATTGGACAGTTTTGTCATGTTTAGCGTTTCATCTGCTATGAGTAGTTTTGCTGTATGCATGTGACCGTTATCTCACTCACAATGCATATTTACACTCTCCTATGGTTGTGAGACCGTTCTCTATGGGCGAACATGTTTGCACAATCTTCCTCAATACGAGGACGGTTCTGGAGAGGATGCGTTTACGACTCCTGGGTTTAGATTGTGTGATTAACATGCGATCTTTTCCATGAAGAAATTGAGAGGATTTGAGGGAAGAGCATGTGGTCCCCATGAGATTTTTGTTCAGTAAAGGAGACGAAGGACACTCCTTGAATATCAAGAAAACAGTAACAATGGTGATATCAAAGAAAATGGTGACACCAAAATGTGAAATAGAAATATAAGGGAAAATTCTTAATCAAGTGGATAATTTTAAATACTTAGGGGCATTCATAACATCAGATGGAAGATGTACAACAGAGATTAAGAGCAGAATAGGGCAAGCAAAAACCGCATTTCAGAAAATAAAAAGTATCTTACGCAATAAGTCACTGTCACTGAATGTAAGAAACAGAGTGCTGAAATGCTACGTAGAACCAATTTTGCTGTATGGCTGTGAATCTTGGAATGTAAATGAACACATTAAGAAGAAATTAGAAGCAACATAGATGTGGTTCCTGACACGAATGTTGCGAATTCCTTGGACTGCCAGTCGTCTTGGGGGAAAATGTTTTGTTCAGGGACTTGCTAAAAGCGTTTTATAACTGCTTTAAATGCAATTGCCGGTCTCTCTGGCTGAGGGGTTACACCACTTTCTCCGTAATCCCGTTTATCCACGTAGGGTCTCGCAGCGAGGCGAGAACTGGAAGCGGTTCGACCCGCGCTCGTGACTTGCGGGATAATGAGCCGGCCGCTCAGAAAGCAATGGCAAACTACTGAGCGTAATCTTGCCAAGAAATCAACATACAGCTGAAAGATGCTGATGTTGACAGCGATGTCCTATAAAGGATATGCAAAAAAAAAAAAAAAAAAAACATAAATGCAATTAGTTTCTAAAGTAGGCACTGTATGCACGGCCGAACTGGTAGCCATAATGAAAGGCCTAGAGATCGCAGCCGAAAAACCACCACTGAGACTGTGCATATTAACAGTCTCCCTGTCATCAGTACAAACGCTCGGGAACTTCAATAGAGGCAACAGACCCGACATAAAAGAGGAGATACTAGCGACAGCTACAAACCTCAGGTACATGGGATGCCAAGTCACCATCGGATGGATACCAGCTCACAGGGGTATCCCGGGAAACGAACAGGCAGACAGAGCGGCGAAACGAGGAATAACCAGCAATAATAAAATCTGCACAGGTCTAGGTAAAGTAGAAAGGAAGAATATAGTCAAAAACTACATTCTCAAGGAATGGAGGAAACAGTGGCGAGACAGCGCTAAAGGTTGTCATGCCTACCAAGAATTGGGTGAACCCAGATACAAGCTACAAGTCAAGACCAACATGAAAGCACCGGCAAACAGACAGCTGTGGAGAATCAGACTTGTCAATTGGAAAGACACAAGAGAAAACCCATTCTGCAGACAGTGCCGAGAAAACAACACCATCGAACACTACTTACTAGTATCTGACAAGTACAATAGAGAGCGAAGGGACCTGAGAGATCATTTCGTCAAAATCAAAGACAATGACGGAGTGCCTGCATATAAACAGCAACCCAGAAACCCAGCGACTGGTCAGACAGTTCCTAAGCAGAACAGGGAAGACCGTATAACCTCGCTACACTGTATATATATATATATATATATATATATATATATATATATATATATATATATATATATATATATATATATATAT
>OY992894.1:33004679-33044679 GCA_963921405.1 Cepaea hortensis
TTGCACATACACGACACTTTTCTCTATTAAACTAAATTGTTGTTTTGTTAGAGCCAGTGTTGTTTAGTGTGTTTTGGGAAAAGAATGAGAGGGGGATTGATACAGTATTGACAGAGAGAGAGAGAGAGAGAGAGAGAGAGGGAGGGATCCAGGGACCGACGGGGTTTTGTGGACAGAAATCAAGAAGATCCTCAAGATAGTGATATGGGGTTAAAAGGATGTCGATGTTGATTCCCCTCACCCCAGGGACGACATATATTATTTTAAAAAATACGACACCGCACCTCATGGTCACTAAGCCTATAATTGGAATTGGAATTGGAATTATGTTCAGTCTTCCTGAAGGATTTACCTGCATGACTGAAGAATATGCATGCACTACTACGGGATTTGTATGCCAGGCTGGAGGATGTCTATCCACAGTATACTCAGAGAGTGGTACCAGCCTTGATCATAAGTCTCAATGAAGCAAATAGCAGGGTTGAGCTAGATTGTTGACAGTGCTGTTGACTCTCCCTAAACCACATCATTGATGGAATGGGATATGTCACATAAGAAAAAAGATTCCTAGTGCATGTTAAAAGGACATACCTTTTAGATAAGACTTTGTTGGTGAATATATACACCTATATATATTAGAATGGTAGTATTAGTATGCAGAAAGATTTGATAATTGATTGAGTGGATGATTTATGTCATTGGGGATGGTTTGTTTGGGGGAAATACCATATAGTGTACTCTGATTTCAGTGTTTAATGTGTTGGTAATTGAGGGAGGGGATTTAATATCCCCAGGTCAGACTGAGAATTTCCCCAACTACCAATATTGTTCTCAATACATTGTTCATTTGAAACCTGGAGTTTGTGTTTATAACGTGTGGAAGTTCTGTTAAAAGAGGTGTTCACATTTGTTATATAATACTATGTTACATTGGGTTCTTATCATGGTGGGAGGGATCCATACCCATAGCCCCATAATTATATATGGAGGGAGTATTTTCCTCTTAGTGTCTATGGTATAATTTCCCTGATCATATCGCCTTCCAAAGGAGACCCGTTCTTGCAAAATCGTGGAAGACTTGAATACAATAGGACTTGTTCTCCACTTTGGGGGTTTTTGGAGCCATCCATGGGTTTCCTAAGGGGGATGATTAACATTGATAACCAACCCGGGACACCCCTAGTCATACGATTCACCATTCTCATTTTACATCCCACTGTGATATTTATTCCATGGAAACTGTTCTATAAATTGTCACTACTAATGGTGGTTACTATCATATAAACATATGTAGTGTAATTATGAACATATTGTACCCAACAATCATATCAACATAAGTAGTTTAATTAACTGAGTTTGCTTTAAAGAAATATAAAAATTCAGAAATGAACATCATAATAGGCGACATCAATGCAAAACTACGAAATCAAGGTGATAGATACACAGTAGGAAACCATGGTTTGGGAGAGAGAAACGAAAGAGGATACAGAATTGCAGAGTGGGCAAACGATCAGGAAATGACTGTATAAAACACCTGGTTTAAACAACACCCTAAAAGATTGTGGACATGGAGGAGTCCTGATAGCAGGATTAGAAACCAGATTGACTACATTTTGATTAGCAGAAGGTTTCGAAATGCGTAAACAATTGCAAAAATAGTTCCCAGTGCTGATTGTTATAGTGACCACAGATTACTTACAGGTACATTGAGGGTAAAGTTAAAGAAAGCCAAGTATGTAACAAGAAACACTAAATTTGATCTGTGTACACTGAGAAATGACATGGAAATACAAAAAAAATTCATCATAGAAGTACATTGAGGGTAAAGTTAAAGAAAGTCAAGTATGTAACAGTAAACACTAAATTTGATCTGTGTACACTGAGAAATAACATGGAAATACAAAACAAATTCAAGATAGACGTACAGAACATATTTGATGTATTGTCTGATCTAGAGATCACATTTCAGGGTGTGGGTGATCAATAGGAAATGTTGAAGAATTCAATCAGTTTGGCTGCAGAAACAACTATTCCAAAATTAAAGAAGGTTGGTCGTAAGAAATGGATGACTGAAGAAATTTTACAGCTGCTAGAAACAAGAAGACTCAACAAAAATAATCCTGCTAAATATGAGGAAATTCACAGACAAGTCAGAATATTATGTAAGGAGGCAAAAGAAGCATGCCTTGAGAAAAATTGCATAGAAAGTGAAACACAACACAACAGTCAAAATACCAAATTAGTGCACAAAAAAATTCAGGATATTAATAAAAGAACAAGAACATCAGCAGGCTGTCTAAAAACTAAAGATGGCAAAATCATAATAGAAAAAAGATCAGATTCTTCATGAATGGTCAGATTATGTGAAACACCGTTACGATGATAACAGAGATGAACAGTATGATATTCGATTTAATAATTAAGGACCGCCAATTTTGAAGATGTAGGTTCGGAATGTTATTAAACATATGAAAGCTGGCAAGACCCCCGGTTCAGATAACATCACAACAGAAATGATGAAAGCTTTAGACGAATATGAAATAGATCAAGTCACCAGACTGCTGAAACATTATATGATACTGGAGATATACCTTCTGAATTATGTAACTCTGTATTTATTGCAATCCCAAAGAAATCAGGAGCCTTGGAATGTGATCAACATAGAACAATTAGTATAATGAGTCACATAACAAAGATTTTGAAACGAATTATCATGCAAAGAGTGATGAAGAAGATACAACCTGAATTAGGGGAAGAACAATGTGAGTTTGTAGAAGGAAAGGGTACAGTAAATGCTGTGTATATGCTGCGGACAGTTATTGAACGTGCTATAGAAGTAAACAAGGATATACATCTTTGCTTTATTGACTACACAAAGGCTTTTGATAGAGTTAGACATGTCAACATGGTGGATATGCTTGCAGATCTACAAGTTGATGGGAAAGACATTAGACTTATAAAAAAAACATATATTGGAAACAACAAGCTGACATAAGGATTGATAATGAAGTTGGACAATATCAGCCTATTAAGAGAGGTGTTAGGCAGGGATGTGTAATGTCTCCAGATTTTTTTTTCCTATACAGTGAAAATGTTTTCAGAAATGTAGAAGATATAAATGGAATCAGCATTGGAGGAAGAAACATTAATAACATTTGATATGCAGATGATACAGTATTGATTGCAGACAATGCACAGGATCTGCAACAATTAGTAGATGCGGCTGTTGTACACAGTGAGCAACTGGGGTTAGAATTAAATTGTAAAAAGACACAGGTTATGGTTGTCACTAGGAAGAACGAAATACCACAATGTAATATACAAGTAAATGGGACTATTCTTCAACAAGTGAATCGGTACAATTATCTCTGAACAGTCATAACATCTGATGGGGGATGCCTTGAAGAGATTAGAACAAGAATCGCCATGGCGAAAGTAGCCTTTAACAAGATGAAAAACATTCTGATCAATAAAAAGATGTCAATTGATACGAGAAAAAGAGTGTTGAGGGGATACATAGAGCCTGTTCTTTTGTATTGATGTGAAACTTGGACAATGAGCAGTCAAGCTGAAAAACATCTGATGGCTGCAGAAATGTGATTTCTGAGGAAAATGCAAAGAATACCATGAACAGACAGAAAAACCAATGAACAAGTACTACAGGAGACAAATGACAATCGTAAATTGTTTAGAGAAATTAGATTTAGACAGTCAAAATTTGTTGGACATGTTATGAGAAGAAATGGATTGGATGACTTGGTGACAACTGGCAAGATCGAAGGGAACAGACCAAGAGGAAAACCGAGAGGAAAATACCTGGATGGCTTGGCCACATGGCATGGACGAGACAGGAACACTGAGCTGATCCACGACTCTGGTGATGGAGTTAAATGGCGAGTCATGACCGCCTACGCTTTCCTGCATGACACATGATGGATGGAGTTTAATTATGGAAATGTTGTACCCAACTATAATATAAACAAGTAATTTAATTATGGAAATGTTGTACCCAACTAGCATGTGTGACACAAGATATATTTTAAGAAATGATAAATATAGGAAGATAATTAGAGAAGATAAGTTAAGGCACGGAATGATACTTGCAGTTGGAGATTGGAAAATGTGGAGAATAACCATCACCCAGTCAGTTAGCGACTTGCTCGAATACTTGAATCTAGTTAGTTAGTTAGTTAGTCGACAGATCATCCTCGTTGCACATCGAACCATTCAGTCCATAAGTGCTCGGATCCCCTCCTCAGCAAATCCCGCAGCGTGTAGCGGCTAACGACGCCAGTTCTGTGTTGGTTTATCAATCTTCTTTGTCTTCCTGCGTAGTGTTCTTGTTTGGCCACCCCTCTTTTAATTTGCTGCTCTCGCAGTCTGGCCATTGTTGTAGATTCACAGTCATCGCTTGGTTCTCGCAAAAGTCTCACTTCACGTAGAGCATTCAGAATGTCAGCCTGGTCCATGGCGCGTCCGCCCTCCACAGTAGCCTCACCTGCGAGCTTGTCAGCCCGCTCATTTCCTTGTACTCCCGCATGCCCTGGCACGAAGATGAAACTAATCTTTGCCAGCCGAGACCGCTTCAGAGGCAGCAACCATTCTCTTCGGATCGACCCCTCCTCTATCCTCTTGATCATGTTCATTGAGTAGCTAAGGAAACAAGCCCTAGTGAATGTCTGTGTCTCGAGCCATGTTATTGCTTTACTTACTGCCATGACTTCCATGGTCAGGCTACTTGTGGTTTCAGTGAAAGCACCAGAGTCCTCCTTCACAATTCTCCCTCCGGCCCGAGCTGTAAAGGCCCATGAGCTTCTCACATGTCGGACGACCGACCCATCTGTGTAGATGACCGCGTCACCGTCTAGCGAATTCTCGAAAATCAACGCTTGTACTTCAGCCTCAACAGCAGCCGGATTTTCTTGTCTGCATTTTCTATCTAGTTGGATGCAAACTGAAAAGGATGTGCAGAAGTCTGTTGGCACTTGCACCCACTCCTCGCCAGGTTCTAAGTCCTCAAGTGAACACACCTGTTGAAGAATGTCTTCGGCTTGACCCATCCACGACCGTCCTCTTTTTAACCTGCTGCCCTTCATCTTCCTAATTTCACAATGCAGTGGATGTTGTGTGTTTGCGTTAATTCTGAGGTAGGCGCGTGCCCTGCAAACTTGTATTCTCTCTTCAATGGTTGGAAAATCAAGAAGGTAGCGCATCACCCTGCATGCTTTATCTCTTGTACATCCAAGAATAATGCGCATAGCTTCATTCTGTATCCTTTCCATCCTTTCTATCTGCTTATGGCTGAGAGTCAAGATTGCCATTGCATACTCCAAAACAGACATGACCAGCCCCTCGTACATAAGACATAGATGGCGCTGCTCACAGTTTGCTGCCGCCATCACCCGCATCGCTACCAAACCCCGCTTGGCCTTTGTTATCACCTGGTCTATGTGCACATTATAAGCAAGGCTTCGATCAAACCGTATCCCCAGGTAATTCATTGCCTGAGTTCTTTCCACCGTCTCTGAACACAGCATTGCAGTTGGTGTTGGATTGTTGACAATATGATTATTCAACGAGAACCAAGTCACTGTTGCCTTTGTTGGGTTGACCATTGCCCCAGCTTCATCACACCAAGTACTTATGCGATTGAGTTCGGTTTGTAGTTCCACAGCAACCTCCTCTCTATCCTTACCCTGACGATACACTAAAACATCATCGGCATATGACAATGTCCTGCCAGGTCCAGTGATCTGCTCACTGGTGATTCTCACTGTGTAGGCGTTGAACAGTACCGGAGATAATGGTGATCCCTGTGGTAGGCCAGGATATATTGTTGTTGGTTCCGAAGTCCAACTGCCACATCTAAAAACTACATTCCGTTGGAAGAGGGCTGCAGCGATCCAACTAAGGAGGAATGGACTTACGTTTAGTTCAAGAAGCTGAAACATTAAAAAATCCAGTGGTACTCTGTTGTATGCGTCCTCAAGATCAATCGCTGCAGCAACGGTTTCAGTGCCTGAGTGGAAACCTTCATAGACATCATGGGCAAAGACTGCTGCATTGGTCCAGGTTTCTCTTTTTGGACGGTACCCACCCAGGGTAGGTGGGAAAACACCTTGCCTCTCTAGTTGGCTTGATATTTTCCTGGCAATTACCTTGAATCTAACTGTAGTTAGTTAATCGCAGTCAACCCCAACATTTGTTGGCCTGTTTGTGATTTATTGGCAAGTTTACTTTCAGTAGTTTGCCGTTTCCATGTAAACGACCGACACGTACAACATTTTATGGAAACCAGCACAGGTAGGTTTGCTGCCAAATGACCCACAGCTGTGTCTGGAACGCGTTATGCGGGATTACGAATTGCGTCAGTAATCCTTTCACCAGACCGCGCTTCTAAGTTAACTATAGTAAGACACTTTAATGTCTGTTGACAGCCACTAATGTCTTTTTAACCCACATCTGTGAGTTTTTGGCACTGACTGCAGTATCACAACATACACGGTTAGAAGATGTCACGGCAAGCTTCCACTTCTAGCCCATGCCTTGAGACGTTGGTGACCATGTAGGTCCACAGCCTTCTTTCTCTTGTACTGCTAATTATTTCTAATCCATCCATAATGTGCCATACCGGTACACGTGGGCGGTCATGATTCGCCATTTGAATCTATCACCAGAGTTTTCGGTCAGCTCAGTGTTCTTGTCTCGACCATGCCACGTGGTCAGGCCATCCAGGTATTTACTTATTTGTCTTCCCGTTGTTCTCTTCCCTTCGATCTTGCCAGTTGTCATCAAGTTCTCCAATTTATTTCTTAATCATTTATTCATTCAGTAGCATGTCCTTTGCAGAACTTCGCTCCCAAAACAACCTTTCGGAAAACCTCTTGATCGTAAGAAAGATGTCCCGCTTCTGATACACCCATCTGGAGATCATCCGCTACACCCTGAACCCATCTTCTCTTTGGTTATTTCTGATACCGATGTTAATTCCGTGTTATGATGTCATAATGTCTCAAATCTTGTCTCTTTGTCTCCCAGGCTCCTCCACCACTTTACTCTTCCTGTTGTGATAACATATTCCAGCTTTCCTATTTCCAAGACGTGCTCTTACAATATGAATTCTTCACTTTTGATCTGAGTAAGCAGTTCTCTTTCATGATATTTTCATTGCTCTTTCTATCCTTCTAGTGTGTTCTTGTCATTCTTCTATAAAACCACACACCCGCAGCGTCCACATAATTCATTACTTGTCTGCTAATTGTCCACGATTCACTTCCGTACATCAGGATTGTCTCAATATAGCTCTAAAAACGTACCCCCTCACCTCGATTAACAATGATAATTGGCAGAGAATATTCTTAAACTTATGAAATGCTGCCTTTGCTGGGTTTTTCTACGTTTAACAAGTTAGTTGCATATCCTTTAAAGGACGCCGCAGTCAGCACCAGCATTTTGTTTTTGTTGCTGTTGTGATTTCTTGGCAAGTTTACGTCCAGTAGTTTGCTATTCCTTTCTGAACAACCGGCTCCCATACCATATCATCAACTACGTTTGTAACCCTTTCGCAAAGAGACGGCAATTCTACATTTAGCTTCCTTAATACATCTTCCAGCTGCTGTTATTAAAATACCTTAATACTTACATACACTGACTTGTTTGAGATGGGTTAAATTCATTTTGACAACTACTGAAGGTAAACTTGCCTAGCCTAGAAAATTACAAACAGTCAGTAAAGGTTGAAGTTGATTGGGACGTCCTCTAACGGACACGACAGTATCTAACAGTCAGTGAATGACAGCCACAAGTTTGATCAATCCCAGTAAACATCACTAGATGGAAAGTGTGTTGACAAGTTGAGAGGAAACTGCATCAGCCCATTTGCTGAGCAGACACGGAGGTAATTACGTACACTTCGAACTTGCACTTTGTGAACCTTTCACGGTAGAGTCGTTCACCTGCTTATTAAATCATCCTCTGTGATTCTCGCATGTGAGTAACAGCATGCGGTAAAGACGACATCAAATGAAAACAGCCACTTGTTTATTTTACGCATGATGAAGTTCTGTGGAAACAAACCGAATGCAGGCTTAAAGGATGAGCCATTATCAATCTTGAAGATACTGGCTGACTTGGGTTTGTTGAAATAGGCTTCCGGATGATCAGCCAACAACAGCTAGCAGTATTAACGTGGATCGCTGCAGAACAGCTACAAGAATCAACGAATCAAACGAGAGCCAACCGTTCTAGTCTAGCGACTTTATATTAAATAAATTAATAGATGTGCTGTGGTCTCCGTGATTAAGTGGTAGAACTGCCGCGGTCACGCAGCGAATGTTGTGAGTTCAATTCCGGCTCTGTTATTTGGTTCACAAGTGCAATTTTCTCGGAAACTCCTGGGGGTCGTCGGTGGAGATGCGGGGTTCGTGCTTCGCACTTTTTCGGCATGGCCATCCTGCGGAAATAGATCGAGCCATATGGAATAAAACCAGTTGCAATGAAGTCGACCCTCTCGCTATTAAAACCGTTAAACTTATGTACTTAAAGACAGGACTATTGAAACGGACTTTAGCTACCCATTCTATTCAAACTTCGTTATTTGAAAGGGAATAAATAACATATGCACTTACAATTAAAGGCAGGAATATTGAAACAGACTTCAGCTACACAATCTAGTCAAACTTTATTATTTGAAACGGAATAAATAACATATGTACTTACAATTAAAGGCAGGAATCATGTAACAACATGCCTTGGGAAGTAAAGGCAGACGATATCATACTGACTACATCACATATCTATAAAAATATGGATCGAGCACATTATGCCTAAGGGGTGTTAATGATCCTCTTCTTACTTAAAGCAAAACTACAGTTTATTATATCCTAGAGCCAAGTAACATTGACTGATTGCTCCAGATGCAAGTAACAGACTTGACCCACCTGCATAACTTTCTTACATAAAACATTAATAAAATAGGTTCTAATAATTTAAGTTGGGAATCATGATACAAACAGGTGTGACTTACCCGCTCGGGTCAAACTGCCTTATTTGAAACAAAAAAAATGCAAAAAGAAACGTACTTACAATTAAAGGTACAGTAATCAAGCAGTCCTGAGTTATTCATTATTTGAAAGGGAATAACATATGCACTTACAAGTAAAGGCAAGAATATTGAAACAGACTTTAGCGAAAATAAAATAGGTACTTATAATTCAGTTGATGACAAGGTGGCAACTTACTCTGTGTGAGGCTAATATCGCCTTCGACCGACACATCCGACTTTGCCGAGAATTTATATCGACCGGAATTTTTGTTGATGTCTTTCTGGCATATGCTAAAATTATCTGGTGTAGGGGGTAGGGGTCTCATCAAGGAAGTAAATAACAGTGACACTGTGACCTACCATGCATGTTGTTAAAAGCTACAAAGGAGTGTTGGCGTGAGGCTGGCTAGCTCATACTTAAGAAAACTTTAGCTGCAAAATCCACACCAGTAATGAACAACGTCTACGGCGGGTTTGGTGTGTTTTGGTTGAGGGTCTTTGCCTCATTGGGCGATGAAAAGCGGAAGAATAAACAGAAGAAGAAGAAGAAGGAGAAGAAGAAGAAGAAGAAGAAGCAGAAGAAGAAGAAGAAGAAGAAGAAGAAGAAGAAGAAGAAGAAGAAGAAGAAGAAGAAGAAGAAGAAGAAGAAGAAGAAGAAGAAGAAGAAGAAGAAGAAGAAGAAGAAGAACAACAACAACAACAACAACAACAACACAAAAGAAGATAAAGAAAAAGCGACCCGAGGGAGGGGGGGGGGGGTCGGACCTGGCATGGTTCAAGGTTTAGGCAGTACAAATGTTATCATATAAGAAGTGGATGGCACGTTAGATTTTAGTGTAGAGGACTGGTCATCAGGCATATGCGGATAAAAGAGAACAACCAGGGGAATATGTACATGTGGAGCACGTTAAATAGTATTTGACAGTCGGACATAGAAAAATGTAGGTCGAATACGTACTGTTGTGGCAAAGTCTCAAACTAGAAAAAAACCATGTAGTAGATCCGGTTATTGTACACAGTGAACAAATATAGTTAATTAAATTGTCACAAAACGGATATACATATAACACACAAGTAAATGGGAGAATTCTTAAACAAATGGTACCACTATCTCAGGGCAATTATACAATCCGACGGAAGCTGAGATGTAGAAATTAGAACAAGAATCCCTATTGCAAGGATCGCCTATCAAGATGGAAAACATACTGACAAAAAAAAAAAACACAACAAAAAAATGTCAATTGAAATGAGAAAAACAGTGTTAAGTGCTGTATAGCCTGAGCACGAACAGTAAATAGACAAGCTGAGAAACATCTAAAGGCAGTTGACATGTGGGATATGGAGCAAATTGCAAAGAATATCATGGACGGACAGAAAAACCAACGAGCAAGACCTACAAGAAACAAATGAAATTATAAACTGATGTGAGCAGTACGACGTAGACAGTCAAGATTTGTTGATCATTCTATTGGGTGAAATAAACTGCCAAACTTAGTGACAACTGGCAGGATTTAAGACAAGCGAAGATGGAGAGATAAATACTGAAATGACTTGGTCACATTTCAGAAGCGATACACGAACACAGATATAATCCAAGACGCTGATGATCGGATTAGATGTCAGCAGCCCAAAAGAACCCCGCAGCTGGAGATCGGAAGATGTGGAGAATAATGATCACCCCAGTCTGTCAACAAGTCATGTGATGATTTTCTCTCAAACTTGAGACCAACTGTAGCGAGAAACTTTTATTTCTCTGATAGTCACAAAATGTTAGCGTCCGTGTGTTTTGGGTAGTGAACGTAGTTAAGATAGCGAACCGTTACCGAAAACATTTACGCGACCGGCTCCATACTCTCATAAGTCACTGGCGCGACTCGAACCGCTTCCAATTCTCGTGCGCTTACGTCAACCACGAGAGTATTCGGGGTTACGGAGAAAGCTGCTAACCCCTCGACCAAGAAGATTAATAATTATTTGATGCTACATAAATACGCGTGCGTTGCGCAAACACAGACGACTCGCAGCATTTAACCTAACGTCTCCTATAATGTAGCTCGTCACAGAACAATTAGGACGGAAATATGTCACCACTTACACTCATTGGCACTTGATAGATGAATAATGTTTTTGAACATCAGCATATATCATTTGGCTTACAGTCAAGCTGCCCATGCTATTGGGCTGTTACTACTCCGACTACTATTACTACTACATGAGCTAAAAACAGTTACAAATACAACATTTAAAACTGCTACTACTACTACTACTACTACTACTACTACTACTACTACTACTACTACTACTACTACTACTACTACTACTACTACTACTATTACTACTACTACTTGTTCTATTACTTCTTCTACTACTACTACTACTACTACTACTACTACTACTACTACTACTACTACTACTACTACTACTACTACTACTACTACTACTACTACTACTACTACTGCTGCTACTATTACTACTACTACTACTTCTTCAACAACAACAACTACTACTACTACTACTACTACTACTGCTACTACTACTACTACTACTACTACTACTACTACTACTACTACTACTACAACTACTACTACTACTACTATTACTACTAGTACTACTACTCCTACTACTGCTACTACTATTACTACTACTACTACTACTACTACTACTACTACTACTGCTAGTTCTACTACTACTACTGCTACTACTACTATTACTACTACTACTACTACTACTACTACTACTACTACTACTACTACTACTACTACTACTACTACTACTACTGCTGCTACTACTACTACTACTACTACTACTATTACTACTACTACTACTACTACTACTACTACTATTATTATTACTACTACTACTACTACTACTACTATTACTACTACTACTACTATTACTACTACTACTACTACTACTACTACTACTACTACTACTACTACTACTACTACTACGACTACTACTACTACTACTTCTACTACTACTACTACTACTACTACTACTACTACTACTACTACTACTTCTGGTTCTGCTGCTGCCATTACTACTACTACTATTCTACTACGAATACTACTCTACTACTGCTACAACACAGCTACTACAATTACTAATGATACTTTTGCTGCGAATTAGGGGCAGTGACCGCTTTTCACAATTCACCGATAACTTGAGTACAAGGTTCGAAATCAGACGCATACGATTTGGAAGCAGACGGTCTTACGTTGATTTCGAGGGTATGAGCGTTAGTCTTTCATAAAGCAGAACTTAACGTGAAAGTGTTTAATAAGTTACATACGGCCAACAATGTTGCTGTTGAATGCGACGTTCTTTAAACGGCATGCAACAGCTACAACATTAACAACAACAACAACAATAACAACAATAACAACAACAACAACTACTACTACTACTACTACTACTACTACTACTACTACTACTACTACTACTACTACTACTACTACTACTAAAACTAGTACATTTATCACCACTACTTACATGACGTCTACTGAAACTATGGTTTAGTTGAAACACACAGCCATCAGTAATTGTAGACCATTGATCCGACATGAACATCTGGTCAACCTACAAGGTAACAGAATTCGCAACACGCGCAACACTTATATCGATATTACCACTACCGCAGTACATATAACTACTAAACAAGGTCAAGGTATTATTTTCAGGGTCATAAGGTTATTTATTATATAATGCTAGCTCTATATTCTTATAAGTCAATCGGACCTCCATCAATCGTATGATCCATGTCAGGCAGCAGCGTTTACTTCCCTAAACAGTTCCTAATACCCATGTTAGGCTCATGGTGTAAAAGTGTCCTATACTTCCCAACATATACAGGTAAAGTTGAGAGCAGATCGCTTTGAGTTGATTTCGATGGTATGAATATCGGCAGTTCAAAGAGCAATGGCAAACTAACGAAAGTAAAGTATGCCTAGTAAATCACAAAAC
The DNA here is from genome assembly GCA_963921405.1 of Cepaea hortensis. Classification (NCBI taxonomy): domain Eukaryota; kingdom Metazoa; phylum Mollusca; class Gastropoda; order Stylommatophora; family Helicidae; genus Cepaea; species Cepaea hortensis. The sequence goes on from OY992894.1 coordinate 33,017,686, forward strand.
AATGAATTATGGGATTGATAACAACGACCTGTAAAAATATATGCAGCTAACTTTACATTGCTTGTAAAATACCGAACAATTTATTATCAGTAATCCACAGTAAATATCATGCTGTGTCTGTTTAAACATTGACACATTGATGACAGTAGCAATATATCTATATATGTTAAGTTTATAGAATTACTAGCTGACCCGGCCCGGCTTCGCCCAGTCCTTGGTGGGGAGCATCTCATTTAATTCATATAATTAGTCATATAAGCTCCCGTTCCCGTTACCGACTATCTGTCTGTCTGTCTGTCTGTCTGTCTGTCTGTCTGTCTGACCCGGCATCGCCCAGTCCTTGGTGGGGAGCATCTCATTTAATTCATATAAGTAGTCATATAAGTTCCCGTTCCCGTTACCGACTATCTGTCTGTCTGTCTGTCTGTCTGTCTGTCTGTCTGTCTGTCTGTCCGTCCCTCCCTCTCTGTCTGTCTGTCTGCCTGTCTGTCTAATCATTTATTGGTTGCAGTTAGAACAACCTTAGATAAACGAAGACCAACTTACAAAAAGCATTTGAAAGAGCACTTGAAAGATCTTTACATCTTCTCCCAACAATTAACTTGGGCAAATGGAGCGGCGGCAGCAGCATCAGCAGAAGAAGGAAAAGGAGGAGTAGACAACTGCAGCGAAAAGGTGGGTCTGTCTATCTATCTGACCCGGCGTGACTTCGCCCAGCTCCTGGAGTGTAGGGTCTCATTAAATTCATACAACAAAAAAAGTAACTTAAAAAAATGCCCTTCTACACACCATCCATTATTTTTAATGAAAACGCTTTCTAATCACCTGCATGACTACAGTAACTTCTTAAGCAAAAAAAGATGAGTTACAATGTTATGCATTGTGCATCATTTTTATGAAAACTTTGAAAATGCCTTACAGATTGTATCATTATTTATTATAACTCATATGGCGGTACATAACTATGGACAAAGAGTTTATAAATCTTTGAAAACGATGCCACAATATGACTATAAGTTATACAGAAAAGTTATGCCCCTTGAAATAACTTTTACAGAGTTAGGTCCCCTGAGATATATGAAATTATGATGAAAAATGAAAAATGAAATAATACTGGGTAAGCAGGCGATTTCACACTAACAAAATATCACAGTTGACAGCTCTGGAATGAAAGGAAGGCGTGTAGAAAATTTCATCTCAATCGGATGGGCCGTTCGCGAACAAATAAAGGCCATACATACATACAGACAGAGATACATACAGACAGAGATACGCACATCCTAATTTATATATAAGATATATCAGTTTTCCCATTAAGTGTGTGTGTGTGTGTGTGTGTGTGTGTGTGTGTGTGTGTGTGTGTGTGTGTGTGTGGACTCCAATGCTTTCCATTGATGGCCTTGCTTATACTATCAGCGAGTGTTTTAGTGTGTACGAACATCTTTCTTTTTCCCCTATAAGCGACGCAATTATCTTCTCACTGTTACCGTGTTTTTAATTTCATTTTCATTTCTTACGCTGCCTAGAATGGACAGAACGAGGGGAAGAGGAGCGGAGGCCGACCAAGAGGAATAATGCTGGATGGATTGAGACGGTGACATGAAGAAATGTCATCAGCAGAGTTAATCAAGAACACCAAAGACCGAGATCTGTGGATAGACATGAACACCGACGCCAGCTGGCATGGCACTTGATGTTTCTGTTGACGCTATCTAGAACGGAGACAATGTTTGTAAAGCTGAATTAGTCTTTAGTGTAAATTAAATATTCTACAGTTCACAATTACCAAAACTAATTAGTTAGTTAGTTAGTTAGTTAGTTAGTTAGTTAGTTAGTTAGTTAGTTAGTTAGTTAGTTAGTTAGTTGTGGTTCCATTTTCTCGGCACCGGGTCGTCCCCTTTATGCTCCGTTCTTGTGCCAGAGAATATCACACAAAATGCTCCTCACTGCCTTGTGTGAACAATGGAATAGACAGCTGTCTCGGCAAGCCAACAGCCCGCACAGGTACACTGTGCATAATGCCGCCCCCAGAAAGGCAACACAAAAGTCCTCCACGAAAAACAGTTCATCGTCAATGGAATGGGCAGTGACCAGAAAGACTTCATTGACCCGGGTTTCATTCCTTGTGGCTCGGTTTTTTCCGCAGGGTGACCCGCCGAAAGCGCCGCACAAAGCACGAACTCCATAGCTCCAGTGAAGTCTCCTGAAAAATGCACTCGTGAACCGAAAAGGCAAACCAGTCAATTCAGCAACAATCGGCCGCCGTCGTTGCGAACATGAAGTTCACGTTGCAAACAACCGCGGACAGATGTAAAAGCACTCCACGCGAAATGCACAGCTCACTGTGTTGCGCCACGCTCTCACTCAGTAGCAGGGTGACGGAACTATGCACTACCTGTTCAACATGAGGAAAATGAGAATGCAAACCGTAGTCACAAGCGTAAGCTCTCCAGAGGCCTTAACGGTTTAAATGCCTATCCGCCATGTTGGGGAACGGAAGTCTCAATAGACTGTAGACTAAGTTTCAGCCAAAAGCCTCCTAAGTCGCCTCTTACAACATACATGGAAGGCATTAGTGTTACTATTCTTAGATTTCCTTATGGGCCCCTGCAACACATGGTAATTTACCAAAAATACCTATTTTCGTTCTTATCATTTTGTATTTCTAGTGACTAGCAATTTAATTAGTTGTATGTAGCGCAGCTATGTAAAAGGATCATTTCAGGAGATCACGCGTCCAACGAGAATATCATATGTCTGCAAACTTAGAATATTCAAATAATTAGTTAAAGTTAGTTGCCTTTCGTTTACAGGACGTCGCAATTAATAGTGGCATTTTTTTTTACTGTGATCTTTTAGGTAATTTCAAGTTCAATACTTTGCTTTCAGAACAACCGACCCTCAGACCATTATTAAAAATCAACACAAGGCCGTCTGCTACTTAATCGCTGACACATAATTTTGAACCCTAGACTCGTTATGTCGGTGAATCACTAAACTGCGCGCCTCCCTATCCCTAAAGGCACAACATCAGTTAATTCACATGGTCGTCCTACATAGTCCGGGCATTCAATTTCTGTTGTTTGGTGTTACTCGTTTGACTAACGAATCATCTTTAGTTAATCCTAACTGAAACATTTGATCAAACTAGGAGGGCTGGAGAGAATAGACGTCGCGTGATTTTAATTCTCATGAAATAAGGACAGCAATCGCGCAATCCAAATACAGGTTTTCCTTGAGTGTTAAAAATGTTCTCTCTGGACATAATCACCATGTCTTTCTTTTTCTGTTTTTGTAAGCTCAAATTCAAGTGTCGAATGGAAAAGGTTAAGTTTCACATTTTTTTCCCTTTCAATTTCAGTGATTGTCAGAAAAGAATTGTTGGATAAATTATATAATGCATTAGGCGTTAATTTTAACACAACTCTACCAAAATATTATCATTTACCCATTTTGCGCTTGTGTTTAAGATTGATTATACATTAACATTTGAAAACAAGAATTCAATTGAAATAACGTGTTAAAGTTACAATCACAAACTAATTCAAATAACAAAACACAACAATAATAGCAACGTGCATAGTTCACTGTTGTTATCTAACGTAATGTTATGCTACAGGTGACGAGAATTTATAGAATACCAAAATGATACCCGGGGTAGATGATATTTTTAGTGACATAACCTTTTAAAGTAAAAACTAAACAAGTCTCGAAGCAGGAAGCTGCTGTGAGTATGTGATGCGATAGAGCCATCACATGTTGTAGGACGGACGGAACGTATGAATGAAGATGGCCAATTTGTGCCTCTGTTAGCGAACGACGAACGCAGTCGTCTGCCCCTTGTAGCTCTGGGTTAACTACACTAACGGACATAGCATTACCAGCGTTGCACTGGGTTACACTAACGCGCGCATGGCATTAGCAGCGTTGTTCTGGGTTACACTAACGCGCGCATGACATTACCAGTGTAGCTCTGGGTAATACTAACGCGCATGACATTACCAGCGTAGCTCTTGGTTACGCTAACGCGCACATGACATTTCCATCGTAGCTCTGGGTTAATTACACTAACGCGCGCATAACATGACCAGCTTAGCTCTGGGTTAGCTACACTAACGGGCGCATGACATTATCAGCGTTGCTAATGGGTTAACTACACTAAAGCGTGCATGACATTACCAGCGAAACCTGGGTTACACTAACCGCGCGCATGTCATTACCAGCATATCTCTTGGTTAGCTACACTAACCTCTCGGCCAACCAATTAACGTATCCAGGTTTAAGTCTTGGATGCTATAGATACCCTTCCAAGCGCCATGCATGCATTGCTTCGAAGATGGTATCGACTGGGTGGGAGGAAAGTGGGGGGGGGGGGAGGGGGTGTCGAAGTTAATTGTACGTCACAACGCACACTTCTTTTTCCAGTACACCATATTCGTCTCACAGAGTTGATTGGTTGAATGTCTATAAACATTAGAACGAGGTTGGTATAGTATACGCCCCCGTGATCCCGCCGTCTAGACTTCTCGGACAAGGGCGACAAACTAGAACCACAGTTGTGCACGTTGCCTATGTTAAACATCCCTTGGCAATTGGAAATCGTAAACGGCAGGCCGTAAAGGCGGATGTCCTGGCAATATGAACACCTCAGAAAAGTCACCCACATACAAAACGTTGGACACTGTAGTAACAGAGAGTGCAAAGAAAGGACCCTCCTTGAATATCAAGAAAACAGTAACTATGGTGATATCAAAGAAAATGGGGACACCAAAATGCGACATAGAAATAGAAGGGAAAATTCTTAAACAAGCGGATAATTTTAAATACCTATAGGCAATTAAAACATCAGATGGAAGGTTTAAAACAGAGATTAAGAGCAGAATAGGGCAGGCAAAAGCCGCATTCAGAAAATGAAGACTATCTTATGCAATAAATCACTATCAATGGATGTGAGAGAGTGCTGAAATGCTATAAAGAACAAGTTTTGCTTTATGGCAGTGAATCTTGGAATCATAACAATGTTATACCGTAGTGAATTTGAATAACGAAGACACAAACCATAAACTGTACGATTTATTGCCTGGCATATTTCGCTGCATCTCGTCAGTTACATACTGCAGAAGTCACACAACGTATAGTAAAGTAACTAGATACATCTTTCAAGCTAAAATATACACACTACTACGACTACTGCTACTATTACAACAACATCAACAACAACAACAACAACAACAACAACAACAACAACAACAACAACAACAACAACAACAACTACTACTACTACTACTACTACTACTACTACTACTACTACTACTACTACTACTACTACTACTACTACTACTGCTGCTGCTGCTGCTGCTGCTGCTACTACTACTACTACTACTACTACTACTACTACTACAACTATTACAACAACAACAACAACTACTACTACTACTACTACTACTACTACTACTACTACTACTACTACTACTACTACTACTACTACTACTACTACTACTACTACTACTACTACTACTACTACATAAACAACTACTACAACTACTACTACTACTATTACTACTACTACTACAACTACAATTACTATTACTACAACAACAATAACAACAACATCACCAACTACTACTACTACTACTACTACTACTACTACTACTACTACTACTACTACTACTACTACTACTACTACTACTGCTACTACTACTACTACTACAAAAACAACAACAAAAACAACTACTACAACTACTACTACTACAACAACAACAACAACAACAACAACAACAACAACAACAACAACAACAACAACAACTACTACTACTACTACTACTACTACTACTACTACTACTACTACTACTACTACTACTACTACTACTACTTCTACTACTAGTACTACTACTACTACTACTACTACTACTACTACTACTACTACTACTACTACTACTACTACTACTACTACTACAAAAACAACAGCAAAAACAACTACTACAACTACAATAACAACTACTACTACTACTACTACTACTACTACTACTACTACTACTACTACTACTACTACTACTACTACTAAAATTACTAATACTACTACTGTTTCTACAACAACTACTACTACTACTACTACTACTACTACTACTACTACTACTACTACTACTACTACTACTACTACTACTACTACTACTAGTAGTAGTAGTGGATAACTACTACTACAACCCATGGACAGCCGTTTCAAGCTAGGACACAGATAAGATGAAATTTGTACTTTCATGTAGTGTCGATCGTGTATTTGTTAATATATTTTTGTTTGTTTGTTCTGTGCTGACGAAGGCTTTGATCGCAACGTCCATTGTTTTTTGTAGTCGTGCTTTGGTAAAGCTCTCAACCTACTTCTCGTTTTTCAGTGATTTATTCATTACTACTACTACTACTACTACTACTACTACTACTACTACTACTACTACTACTACTACTACTACTACTACTACTACTACTACTACTACTATTACTACTACTACTACTACTACTACTACTACTACTACTACTACTACTACTGCTGCTGCTGCTGCTGCTGCTGCTGCTGCTGCTACTGCTACTACTATTACTAGCAGTAGTAGTGATAGTAGTAGTAGTAGTAGTAGTAGTAGTAGTAGTGTGTATGTACCATGCGAACATGTGTACCCAATTCCCCTCAAGGCATGTACAAGAATCCTTTACTTGCTCACGTATTATGTACATCATAGAACGGTTGCACGCGGAGATATTGCGGGTCATTCATGCCAGATGTGTGCTAAATAATATAACCTACATAATACTTTATAAACACTACTGTGTTTCGAACGCGGTATGCGGGATTACGAACTGCGTCAGTAACCTTTTCAACATTGAGCCGGCATTATATGCTTATATGGAAATGAAAGCACGACTTCCATGTACAGGTTTAGTTAATTAGTTGCATATCCTGTACAGGAATCCGTAGTCAACCTCAACATCCCTATATTACTTTTAGTGAATTACTAGGTAATTTAACGTACAATAGTTTGCCACATCTTTCTCGACGACCGATGTTCATACAATTCTTAAAAATCAACTCAAGCTGATCTCCTTCCAAATCACCTGCAGCTTCTTTCGTATGCTGTATGCGAGATTGCAAATAGCGTTCGGTATACATTCGCCACAAACACCGACGCTATATAAAAGAACTAAACAAACATATTACCAAAAAAAGCGCAGTTATGTTCAATGTATTAACATTTCATAGCATAACCAGAGACAAGGAACAATGTTCCATATTTCTTCAAACTCGAATACAGCCTGTTGATTGGGTTGTAAAAAAACTAGTGGGTAGTTTTCAATAAATCATTTCAAATAATTGAAATTATTGTCTGAAAAGCTTAACACGTGCAAAATGGCAAACTAATTACGTCCTCGTTCTTTGTTCATTTAAGTGGAGGGTTGTTTTACCTGCCAGACATACTTTGTAATATCATTATTGTAATAAACCACTACTTCTTATTTCTGCATTCAATTTCTGTTCGGGCCAAACCAACATCTTGTTTGGCACAGAATCAGTTAATAACTCAGTTTAGACGTGGCGTCCGACCGTTGATTTACAGACCACAAGACAACACTATATAAGCTTCATATTTTTAACATTAAAATATTGAACAGTTTACGTAAATACGAGGGGAAATCAATAAGTAAGTCACAAATGGCTGTAGAAAAATAACTAAATATTATAACAACTTTAAACCAGTTTATTTTTATACATACATTGTCCCTTTATTTCTCAACATAATTTCCACCAACATTGATGTACCTATCCTATCGTCTTATCAGTCCTCCCAAACCGGCGGCATAGAACCTCGTGCTCTGTTTTCTAATCCACGTTTTCACTTCACATTCGACTTCCGTGTCATTCGCGAAATGTCTCCCTCCAAGGTGTGTTTTCAGTGGACCAAATAGGTTGAAATCGCTAGGGACTAAGTCGGGGCTGTAAGGTGGATGTTCCAGAACATTCAACCTTAGTTGGTTAATTTTCTCCTGAGTTAATCGAGCCGTATGTGGTTTGGCATTGTTATGAAGAAGCAACACTCCACTAGTCAGCAGTCCTCGAATTTCATCATGAAGCATCGATATAACATAAAGGTACGATTCAGAATTCACATTGTCACCTTTTTTCTTGAAATTGGTTAAAAGCACATCTTGACCATCCCAGAAATTTGACAGCAAAACCTTCCCTGCTGATGGCCCAACCTCGAATGTTTGGACACAAGGCGAAGAAGGATTATTTCCACCCAGCTATGCACCGCTTTAAGGGACAAACATTTGTCAGCATAAACAGGAAGCAGTTCCTTATGAATGCAGGCAGTCTTTTGCCCACAAGAAGAAAAAAAACACACACACGCACAACACGTGGCGCTTTGGTTGTACACTCCGTAAGTACAGTCGCCATTTTGTTTATGCGCTGCGCATGCGCAAAGACACCTAGCGCCACCTGACGAACGGGAATATAAAGTTCAATGTTTCTGTCACCTAATGACACCTGTAAAAAAACACCAACTACATTTACCTGCCATCCCACAGAGCTGTGTGACTTACTTATTGACTCGCCCTCGTGACTTTGTATGTAACATTATTTAACGTTGGCGGTCTTCAGTAATCAGTTAATATTGTCGATTGTAATAATTTTTGGACACAAAATTCTATTTTAAACACAAAAACATTAATCCAGACGCAGTTTCCATCTATGGGTCTGTTTAGTGGCGGGGCTTGTCTATTGTATAGGCCTAAATTTGTGGAGGAATAGGTGGCTAGTCTGCCCTCGATTTGTAAGCGACGAGCCTAGGCGTCGAACACTCTTTCGCCCGTGTTTTTCACATTATTAGATCTTTCAATAGTTAGTCTCATCTCATCTCATCTCATCTCATCACATCTCATCTCATCTCATCTCATCATGTCCGTTTATACTTCTTAGTTTTTCTACGAGCAGTATTTCAATAGTTACAATACTAAAAATTGATACGCAGACGAAAATGCATACATTAACATGAACGATTACATAAATGACAGCAGTGTCACTGACACTCTGAAAGCATATTGTTGACACTTAGAAATATTATTCTTGCCGGAAATGTGAAGTAGTTAGATAGTTAGTTAGTTAGTTAGTTAGTTAGTTAGTTAGTTAGTTAGTCGACAGATCATCCTCACATCCAGCTTTCAGTCCAAAAGTGCTGGGATCCCCTCCACAAATAAATCCAGCAACATGCAGCATCTACCGACGCCAGTTCTGTGTTGGTTTATTAATTGCTACCTCTGTTAAGTAAAGGACGCTTTTGCCATGAGACAAATTGAGTATATGGCTAGCTCTATATGTTTATAGACATATTGGGTATATGGCTAGCTCTATATGTTTATAGACATATTGGGTATATGGCTAGCTCTATATGTTTATAGACATATTGTGTATATGGCTAGCTCTATATGTTTATAGACATACTGGGTATATGGCTAACTCTATATGTTTATAGACATACTGGGTATATGGCTACCTCTATATGTTTATAGACATATGAGCACTCTATAGGTGAAGTGATCAATAGCATACCGGCCGCCTCTACGTATCACAACATGTCCTGGTAGCATTTTAGGCTGAGTCGAATTTAGAGTCCAGATCAGTATTTTTTTTTTCAATCTCTGTTTCGATGTGGGGTCGAACTCATGACAACTGAATCTTTCTGTGTCCAATTAGAAATATTGCATATCCCCCCACAGCTGTGTTTGGCATCGTACATAACTGGTCAAGGCATTCAATCCACTACGGGTCTCAGTCTTCGTCAGTATAAGAACTGGATAGGAAACAGTGTTGCGTTAGTCTTTCATTGATTCCAGATATCGGATTCCAGATATATATGTTTTTCACATTATTAGATCTTTCAATAGTTAGTCTCATCTCATCTCATCTCGTCTCATCTCATCTCATCTCGTCTCATCTCATCATGTCCGTTTATACTTCTTAGTTTTTCTACGAGCAGTATTTAAATAGTTACAATACTAAAAATTGATACGCAGAAGAAAATGCATACATTAACATGAACGATTACATAAATCACAGCAGTGTCAGTGACACTCTGAAAGCATATTGTAGACACTTAGAAATATTATTCTTGCCGGAAATGTGAAGTAGTTAGTTAGTTAGTTAGTTAGTTAGTTGGTTTGTTGGTTGGTTGGTTGGTTGGTTGGTTAGTTAGTTAGTTAATTAGTTAGTTAATTAGTTAGTTAGTTAGGTAATTAGTTAGTTAGTTAGTTAGTTAGTTGGTTAGTTAGTTAGTTATTAATTAGTTAGTTAGTTAGTCAGTTAGTTAGTTAGTTAGTTACTTACTTAGTTAGTTAGTTACTTACTTAATTAGTTAGTTAGTTAGTTAGTTACTTACTTACTTACTTAGTTAGGTAGTTACTTACTTACTTAGTTAGTTAGTTACTTACTTAGTTAGTTAGTTAGTTAGTTAGTTAGTTGGTTGGTTGGTTGGTTGGTTGGTTGATTAGTTAGTTAGTTAGTTACTTACTTAGTTGCTTAGTTAGTTACTTAGTTAGTAAGTTACTTAGTTAGTTAGTTAGTTAATTAGTTAGTTAGTTAGTTACTTACTTACTTAGTTAGTGAGTTACTTAATTAGCTAGTTAGTTACTTGGTTGGTTGGTTGGTTGGTTGGTTTGTTGGTTGGTTAGTTAGTTAGTTAGTTAATTAATTAGTTAGTTAGTTAGTTAGTTAGGTTGTTAGTTAGTAAGTTAGTTAGTTAGTTGGTTAGTTAGTTAGTTAGTTACTTAGTTACTTAGTTAGTTAGTTAGTTAGTTACTTAGTTAGTTACTTACTTACTTAGTTAGTTAGTTAGTTAGTTACTTACTTACTTAGTTAGTTACTTACTTAGTTAGTTAGTTAGTTACTTAGTTAGTTAGTTAGTTAGTTAGTTAGATAGTTAGTTAGTTAGTTACTTAGTTAGTTAGTTAGTTAGTTAGCTAGTTAGTTAGTTAGTTAGTTAGTTAGTTAGTTAGTTAGTTAGTTAGTTAGTTAGTTAGTTAGTTAGTTAGTTAGTTAGTTAGTTAGTTAGTAAGTTAGTTAGTTAGTCGACAGATCATCCTCACATCCAACTTTCAGTCCAAAAGTGCTGGGATCCCCTCCACAAATAAATCCAGCAACATGTATCATCTACCGACGCCAGTTCTGTGTTGGTTTATTAATCGCTACCTCTGTTAAGTAAAGGACGCTTTTGCCATGAGACAAATTGAGTATATGGCTAGCTCTATATGTTTATAGACATATTGGGTATATGGCTAGCTCTATATGTTTATAGACATATTGGGTATATGGCTAGCTCTATATGTTTATAGACATATTGGGTATATGGCTAGCTCTATATGTTTATAGACATATTGGGTATATGGCCAGCTCTATATGTTTATAGACATACTGGGTATATGGCTAACTCTATATGTTTATAGACATATGAGCACTCTATAGGTGAAGTGATCAATAGCATACCGGCCGCCTCTACGTATCACAACATGTCCTGGTAGCATTTTAGGCTGAGTCGAATTTAGAGTCCAGATCAGTATTTTTTGTTTCATTCTCTGTTTCGATGTGGGGTCGAACTCCATCCATCCATCATGTGCCATGCCGGTAAGCGTGGGCGGTCATGTTCTGCCATCTCACTCGATCAACAGAGTCGTGGATCAGTTCCGTGTTTTTGTCTCGACCATGCCACAAGGCCAAGCCATCCAGATACTTGTTTCTAGGTCTTCCCCTTGGTCTGTTCCCCTCGAACTCATGACAACTGAATCTTTCTGTGTCCAATTAGAAATATTGCATATCCCCCCACAGCTGTGTTTGGCATCGTACAGAACTGGTCAAGGCATTCAATCCACTACGGGTCTCAGTCTTCGTCAGTATAAGAACTGGATAGGAAACAGTGTTGCGTTAGTCTTTCATTGATTCCAGATATCGGTACTGTACGTTTAATTACGGGTAGTCAGGGTGGCGTAGCCGTTAGCACGCTTTTTGGCTTGTCCGTGGTCACGCTTTCGAATCCCCGCCGAGGCGAATATTTTGTTTATGTCAATTTGCCTTCGCTCTCAGAAATTAAATCAATTATTCTGGGCACGTAAAGTGACAGGAATGTCTTATGATAAAGAGAAATTGTTAAAAGCTGTTGCGGAGTTATAGAGTTCTGCACAGGACAAACATTCACTGTATCATAAGGTTCACGGATTTTTCACAGAAATCGACACACGAATTTGATATAAGTCGAATTTCTGATAAACGGACAACGCCTGGAACCAACCAAATGCATGCGCGCGCGCACACACACACACACACGCACGCACGCACGCATGCACGCACGCACACACACACACACACACACACACACACACACACACACACCGTAAAAACAGTCTTATAAAAGCCTTTACTACAATTCTGAAATTATTAAAAGAATTTGATAAACAATATTATTTTCTTTGACAAAAATGCCCCAATCTTAATGCAACACTAGTTTAAATTATTACGCAATTTCCTAAAAACAAAATGGCTACATAATCTTGCACAGAGCTTGATTGAACATTTGTGCCATTTCTCCCCTGATTTTGACTGGTTCATAAAATTATCTACATACCTTTTGGCAACATATTATTTTTATAATGGGGAATATTCCAAATAGGAACCATCTATACTTAACTGAATCAAAAATTTATGAAACATATTTTGATGCACATTTTCCACGACAGCACAATGGTTAGAGAGCTAGCCTACGGGATAATCATCAAGGTTTCATGCTCATCAGTGAAAAGACATAATAATCAACGGGGATCTCATGGAGAGAGCTAGATAAACACCCGAAAACCAAGAAATGAATAGATGATGCTGGATGAGATAAGACATACGTTGCGAAATCCTGAAACTAATATAACTAGAATAAATGTGTCTGTAAATCTCAGGGGAAAAGAAACAGAGGAAGTCATAAACACGCGGAAAAGAGAAACAGAAATGAGTAATATGGTGAAGATATGAACAGATCAGCATGGAATAGCTCAGGGTAGGAGGGCTTCCGGGGAGATGGTTAAGGGCCTATGTACCACACAGATTTGAGGGCGGAGGAAGTAGATACTGTGAAAAGATTACGATTTTAGACGCGTATGACTGCAATATCTCCAGCATCAGGAAATCAATCCCGGATACTGTTCAGACATTGAAGAGAGTTCAACTGAATTAAGTCAAGATCCGACATCATTGCACTCGGGACATTTCCATATGCCCTCTGCCTTCAGCTTCAACATCCAGCGAAGAGTTTCAATATTAAAATTATTTTGTTTTGTGCTTTCGCTCGCTATGAACTTAGGCGTTGTCCATATACGTGCTACTTCTTCTTGATGCACTGGACTGGTTTTTGCGTGTGGATTAGCTTTCCCTCTTACTAGTGTCCCTCGTCATCAGGCAAAACCACTCCGATTTTAAAATAGTTTGTAATTTACGTCCCCAAGTAAAGGACGAGAAGTCAACATTATAGGCCAAGTGACTGGTGTAGGGGGCTAATAGTACTAATAATGCAATTTAATTGTTGTTTTACAAAATGATGTATTCCTCATGATTATAATAATAAATATTGTTATAAATATTACAGGTCATGGTTCTTCGTTTTCTTCTCTGCTCGTCCGTCCGTCTGTCCATCTGTCTATCCGTGTGTCCGCCGTGTGTCTGTCCATCTGTCTATCCGTCTGTCTACCTGTCTGTCCGTGAAGCACTATCGCAAAGACTAAGAACAACATACTGAATTTAAAAAAAATAATAAGATGCAATATTGTAGTAAAATGAACTAAATCTTACGGATGAAGTTTCAAAATGAGAATCTTAAAATAACAAGTAGAATTAAACGTGTGCATGCCATGGTCAGAAATATATAAGCTGCTGCTAAAACAATTTCTTTATATAGACTGAACTAAATTCGGAAATCATCGACTGAGACAAAAAGCAAGTCCGTTAAGCACGACGCGTTGTCTTTCTCGTAGATATGGTTCTAACTGAAACATTACTGGCTAAACGAATCTTCCTTAAATGAGTTGCTCGTTATGCGGGGTGTGCATGTATATGGAACACCGAAGATGATATTTCAGAACCTGAAGTATGTATTCTGGATTCGAAAGAAAAAATTAGATCAGACTGAATCTGGACCCTAAATTGTTATCTGTAGTCGTAAAATGTGCCGTCTCCGTGGCGAAGGTGTTTTGGTCTCGGTTCGTAATCCCGCATACCCGTATTCAAACACAACTGCGCGCGATTTTGCAGAAGACCGCTTTGCGCTGGGTTTTAACGAATCGGTATGGGAGTCGGTCGTTCATAAAGCAATGGCAAACTACTGAACGTAAACTTGTCAAGACATCACCAACAACAGTAAAATGCTGGTGTTGACAGCGATGTCCTGTAAAAGGATATGCTAAAAAAAATGTCATAAAAGTTATTTTTTGCACAGAGACATATGTGTGTAAAATCTGTAGAATATAACAACGAACTAAGTGTGGCTTTCACAAGAATAAGCCTTTTACATTAGTAAGCCGTGTAACGTGCTCGAAGAATACGAACGAATGAACGAACGAACGAACTTTATTTTTAAGGGGTCACAAATTGGGCATGCAGGCCCGTCTAGCTGTTAGATAACATCAGGGCTGTTTACCAAACAAACAAAGTGAGTGTGCAGTATGAACAAAAGCCGGCATCACAAACTGGTGCCAAGTAACATCAGGCGTCAGACAAGGATGTGTTTTATCACCACTTTTGTCCACTACCTATATGGTTAAGATTACTAAAGAAGCAAATCCACAACCAGAGAGTTTAAATGAGTTGATGTTCGCAGACGACATTAGTTTACTGTATGAGCAGAATGCAGGTCTCTAGAACCATATACATTGTTTTGACAATTACTGTCAGATGTTTGATGTGAAGATTAACATCGAAACGACAGTATTTACGACAAGTGGACGAACACCAGTGCAATAAAACGTGAATATAAATGGACAATCATTAAAATAAGTTAGACACTAAAGGTATCTGGGCAGTGTGTTCACAGAAGATGAAAAAGTAGATAGACGCATATAAACGAAAATACAAAAAAAAAAAAAAAAAAACAGCATTAACTACGAAATAGAACACAACCTAAAATGTCTAAATATCAACATATATACAAAACAGCAGCTGACAGACGTTTTATTTCTCTCAATGCTGTGCTGCCAATGTCAGACATGGATAGTCCTAAAAATACATAGAATAATCACATGTGAGATGAGATGCTTAAGAAACGCAGTTGGACAAACAAGAGATAGGGATAAAAATGAAAAGCTGAGAATAAGAAAAGGGATATCACCTATTACTGACTCTAAAGAGCACCAAAGAGTTCAATGGTTCGGTCATTTATTTAGAAAGGAACAAGATCAACCAGCAGCTGCAACTTTTCTACTGCGAACACTGGGATACAAGGCAAGGTTACGACCCATGAGTAAAAGAGAAGAAGTGAAGAAATCAAAAACGACATTACTACGCGAGCGAGTCAATAAGTAAGACACACAGTTCTGTTGTATGGCAGGTAAGTGTAGTTGGTGTTTTCTACAGGTGTCATTAGGTGACAGCAACATCGAACTTTATATTCCCGTTCGTCAGTGGCGCTAGGTGTCTCATGCGCATGCGCTGCGCATAAACAAAGTGGCGACTGTATTTACGGAATCACAACCAAAGAAAAATGTGTTGTTATGCGTTTTTTGTTGTTGTTGTTGTTGTTGTTTTTTTTTTGTTTTTTTTTTTGGGGGGGGGGGGGCAAAAGGACTGCCTGCAAAGGACATTCATGAAGAAATGCTTCCTGTTTATGCTGACAAATGTCCCGTAAAGCAGTGTATAGCTGGGCAGAAAACATCCTTCTTCGCCTTGTGTCCAAAAATTCAAGGTTACGCCATCAGCAGGGAAGGTTATGCTGACAGTGTTCTGAGATTGTCAAGGAGTGCTTTTAACCAATTTCAAGAAAAAAGGTGACAATGTGAATTCTGAATCGTACTGTGAAGTTCTATCGATGCTTAACGATGCAATACGAAGAAAACGTCCAGGACTGCTGACTAGAGGAGTGTTGCTTCTTGATGACAATGCCAGATTACATACGGCTCGATTAACTCAGGAGAAAATTAACCACCTAAGGTGGAAAGTTCTGGAACATCCACCTTATAGCCCCGACATAGCCCCTAGCGATTTCCACCTTTTGGGTCCACTGAAAACCCACCTTGTCAGTGTTTATACTGACAAATGTTTGTCCCGTAAAGCGGTGCATAGCTGGGTAGAAAAAGGTTACGAGGGAGTGTCAATAAGTAAGTCACACAGTTCTGTGGGATGGCCGGTAAATGAAAACAAAGCACGCATTTTCTATGCAGCAGGTTTTTATATATAAAACACCGATCATACCAGTTGTGCTGTATGGCTCTGAAACCTGGAGTACAACGAAAGGAGACGAAGCCTTGTTACATACCTTTGAGAACAAAGTTTTAAGACGCATCTTTGGACCCATTAGAGATACACAAAGTGGAGAGTGGAAATATATTATATATATATATATAACATGAAGAAGAAGATAGCACTCTTAAGAAACAAGGAAAGACCAACGCGTAACACTCTGAGTGAGCTAAGGCAAGCTAGGAATGATGTGCAAAAGGCTGCCAGGCAGTGTGCAAATGATTATTGGATCAAGTTATGTGAGTCCATTCAAATCGCAAGTGATAAGGGAAACATCAGGAGCATGTATGAAGGAATAAAGAAAGCCTGTGGTCCAATGATCAAAAGAAGTGCACCATTGAAAACCTTGACTGGAGAAATCATAACTGATAAGAAACAGCAGATGGACAGATGGGTAGAGCACTATTTGGAGCTTTACTCAAGTGAGACCAAACTAGCGGATGATGCCCTCAACGCCATAGAGGCTCTACCAACTCTTGACCATCTGGACACACTTCCCACCATAACAGAAGTTAAGTGTGCTATAAATGAACTTGCATCTGGCAAGGCGCCAGGTACGGATGGGATTTCAATAGAGGTTATCAGGAGTGGGCAAGACACACTCACTCTACAGATCCACCAGCTAATAGAGCTATGCTGGCGAGAAGGACAAGTCCCACAGAATTTCAAAGATTCAAGCATCATAACACTGTACAAGAACAAGGGAGATCGGAGCGACTGCAACAACTATAGGGGTATCTCACTTCTATGTATTGTTGGAAAAGTATTTGCCAGAATTGTTCTGTTCAGACTTCAAGTTCTAGGAGATCAAGTCTACCCCGAATCACAGTGTGGCTTTCGACAGAACCGGTCTACCATTGATATGATATTCTCATTGCGACAAATGCAAGAAAAATGCCGTGAACAGAATCAACCACTGTTTATTGCCTTCATTGACCTCACAAAGGCATTTGATTTGATCAGTCGTGAGGGTCTGTTCAAGGCACTAAAGAAGATTGGCTTCCCACCAACTCTTCTGTCCATTGTGGAATCGTTCCACATAGGCATAAAGGGTATAATCAAGATTGATGGTGCAACTTCTGAAGAGTTTGAAATCAAGAGTGGAGTTAAGCAAGGATGTGTATTAGCTCCCACCCTCTTTGGAATATACTTTTCACTGCTACTGAAATAAGCCTTTCGCGATCAGGATTGTGTTATATACATTCACTCACGCTCAGATGGCGGCCTCTACAATGCTCAGAGATTGAAGGCCAAGACCAAAATTAGGAGGGTACTGATCAGAGAGTTGCTTTTTGCAGATGATGCTGCAGTTACGACCAACTCTGAGGAAGAATTGCAATGTCTACTATCTGCATTCTCCAATGCTTGTTTTTAATTTGGTTTAACAACTAGCAAAAAAGAAGACACAGATTAGGTCACACGGTGCACATGGGGTACCATCAATCTTTATTGACGATGCCGAACTAGAGATGGTAGACCATTTTACATATCTAGGATCAGTGGTAAATAGCAAATTATCCCTAGATCAAGAAATCAACATCCGGATTGGTAAGGCAGCAACAACGATGAACAGGTTTAAGAAAAACAGTCAGGGAGAACAGGAAACAAAAGTCCTTGCCTATCAAGCCTGTGTCCTTAGTACTCTTCTTTATGGCAGTGAAACCTGGACAACTTACTCACACCAAGAGAAACGTTTCAACAGCTTTCATATGCGTTGTCTGCGAAGAATTCTTGGTATTAAGTGGCAAGACAAAATCACAAATACTGAAGTAATGGAAAGATCAGGTTGTGTGACGGTTTATTCCATGTTCAGTCTTCGTAAGCTTAGATGGATAGAACATCTTAGGAGGATGGATGATGGAAGAACACCAAAGGACATCTTTTCTGGTGAATTATAGATGGGTAAGAGATCTCAGGGTCGGCCTCTACTACGATACAAAGATGTGTGTAAGCGGACATGATTGATACAGGCATTGATAATGCACATTGGGAGCAAGTCGCCGCTGAACGTGTTGCATGGAGGGCAAACATCAGAAATGGAATAAAGACAAAGGAGAAAATTATTGCAGATAAGTCTCACACCGAGCGTGTGAGACGTAAGATGGTGCATGATGGTGGAAATGACCACGTGTTTACATGCACCCACTGTGAACGAACATTTACAGCGCGAATTGGTCTTACAGTCACATTCGCTACCGCTATAGGTAAAAGTTATTATGCCTTTCTAAAGCACAAACTATCGTCTGTCAAGACGGCAAGGTGCCGTATATATACATACTTTTATATACATATATATTTTTTTTTCCCCTCGTTTCCATCCTGTTTCAGGATATTGCGGTCAACACCAGCATCTTTCAGCTGTATGTTGATTCCTAGGCTAGATTACTCTCATCAGCACGCCAAGACGTTCTGAGCGACCGGCGCCATACTCTCATAAGTCATTGGCGCGACTCGAACCACTTCTAATTCTCGTGCGCTCTCGTCAACCATGAGAGTATTCGGGGTTAACTTAGAAAGCTGCTAACTCCTCGGCCAGGGAGCCGGCATATATATATATATATATATATATATATATATATATATATATATATATATATATATATATATATATATATATATACAGAAATGCATCAAACATACAGCAAGTCAGAAGTTATAGAGGAGCTGAGTGCCACAGTGACCACTTCCTCGTTGGAGCAAAATTTAAAATAAAACTTAAGAGAGCTTTCTATACTAAATTACAAAGATTACACCCAACATATAACAGAGAAAAACTGCAAGACATTACAGTCAAAGAGAAATTTACAGATGAAATAAAATGTAAACTTGAAACTCTGCAAAACCCTTTGGAGGAAAGCGTTGACCAAACTTGGTTGAACATCAAGAATACAATTCAGTCTACCGCAGAAGAATGTCTCGGTGTGTTAACCACGCATAGAAAGAACAGATGGTTCAATCAAAAATGTGAAGAAGCAGTCATTAAGAAGAAGAATGCCAGACATGTATGGTTAAATGACATCAATAATATCCAAAAGGAAGAGCATTATAGAAATGAATGTAAAGAGGCTACAAAAATAGTCAGACAGCAGAAGCGAGAATATATGAGTAATATAATCAAAGATATGGAAACTAATCACCAGAAAAATGAATCCAGAAAATTTTTTAAAGAACTGAAGTCAATGAAACGAGGGCACCAACAAAACACATATGGTTTAAAAGACAAAAATGGGAATATGATAAATACCAATGAGGAAATGTGCAACACATGGAAAGAATATTTTATTGAATTACTAAATTGTGAAGCTCCAAGTCACATTTTCCCACAGGAAGAGGTTCTAACAAATTGAAGAACCTACATTTGAAGAAATCCTATATGTAATCACACGACTTAAAAACAATAAGGCAACTGGGACTGATGGAATTGCTGCTGAATTTATAAAGGCAGGTGGCCATGCATTACATCTAAAGCTATACGAACTAATAATAAAAATCTGGAGGACAGAAGAATTACCCCATGACTGGAAAGAGTCATTATTGATACCTATCTTTAAGAAAGGAGACAAGTTCCAATGTGGAAATTATAGAGGAATATCACTACTGTCCACAAGCTATAAGATACTATCCGCAGTATTACTAAATAGACTAAAACCATATTCAGAAGACATATTAGGTGACTACCAGGCGGGTTTTAGACAAAACAGATCAACAATAGATCAGATATTTATCTTACGACAAATAGCCGAGAAACATTGGGAATATAAAAGAGATCTCCATAACATTTTTGTGGATTTTAAAAAGGCTTATGATAGTGTCCATAGGAATAGTCTATGGAATGCTATGCAGGAATTTGGAATACCAAGGAAGTTAATCAACATGACCAGACTATGCATGGAAGATACTTATAATATAGTAACATATAAAGGCAGGAAATCAGACCCCTTCCAAATAACATCTGGCTTGAAACAGGGTGATGCACTATCGCCGCTACTCTTCAATCTGGCTCTAGAGAAAGTTGTAAGGAAGGTAAAGGAGGAATGTGATATTGGAGGAACATCCAAGCTGCTTGGTTATGCAGATGATATAGATATTATAGGGCAAAGTGAACAAAAGACATTGGAAATATTGACTCACTTAAAGGGAAAAGCCCAACAGATGGGGCTGGTTATCAACCAAGATAAGACAGAATATATGGTAATTTCAAGAGACGGAATGGCTAGAAACTCTGGCCACATACAAATAGACAATATGACCATTAAAAGAACGGAAACATACAAATACCTGGGTACAATCTTCAACTGCTCCAACATCATAAGGGAAGAAATACAAACTAGAATCAACTCTGGAAATAAGATATACTATGCACTACAACATCTACTAAAATCAAAGGCGCTATCTCGTAACACCAAAATCACAATATACAAAACACTGATCAGACCAGTTGTGCTGTATGGCTCTGAAACCTGGAGTACAACGAAAGGAGACGAAGCCTTGTTACAAACCTTTGAGAACAAAATTTTAAGACGCATCTTTGGACCCATTAGGGATACACAAAGTGGAGAGTGGAAAAGAAGAGTAACAAAGACATTTATGATCTGTTCATCTGATGATGATGATGACGATGACGACGACGACGACGACGACGACGACGACGACGACGACGACGACGGCGACGACGACGACGACGACGACGATGATGATGACGATGATGATGATGATGATGATGATGATGATGATGATGATGATGATGATGATGATGATGATGATGATGATGATGATGATGATGATGAATCTGCAGCAGAAGAAAAAGCAACAACGGCAGAAGCAGTTGCAGAAGTAGAAGAGAAAGAGGAGAAGGAAGAAAATGAGAGAAAGAAGGTGGAGGAAAAGGAGATTATATAAAAGAGGAGAAAGAGGTCGAGGAGACAGAGGGATGTGAAGAGGACGATGACAAGAAAGAGTAAACAAAATCAGCAGCATACGGTATGAAGGTAGAAGAAGAAGAAGAAGAAGAAGAAGAAGAAGAAGAAGAAGAAGAAGAAGAAGAAGAAGAAGAAGAAGAAGAAGAAGAAGAAGAAGAAGAAGAAGAAGAAGAAGAAGAAGAAGAAGAGGGAATGAAACAAGTGAGTATAATACAATTGACCTTGGTTAGTGATGCTGCTGTATTTTAACCTTGGATTCATTTTTTTTTTTGGGGGGGAGTAGAGGGTTGGGGGGGGGGGGGGGGTTAAGATAGAGAGACCGACAGACAGAGAAACAGAGAACGAGAAAAGTAGATGAACATGCGTATAGAGACTGCTATAAAAAAGGTCTACTTTCGAACTAGCACTTAGACGAGTTACTGTTCTGTCTACAGCGTTTCTTTTGTTCAGAAAGGCGAAATCGTTTCAGCAACGACTGCATGACTAATTTGACTAGTCTGGCTCGGCTTGTCAGACGTATAATTGGGTGTGTCGGATCACGGGGTCGATATCATTTTTTTTTTTACTGTGATTAGTTAACTGTCACTTGACCTTTCAAATTGTAGCCCCGGATGAAATCCACACTATCATTTTCTTTAGTAGAATATTATTAGGAAGTCCAGAGTCTAGCTTGTACCAGTTATTGCATTGAATAGCATTGGTCTAATTTCTCTAATAAATGTACGATTGTCATTTGTCTCCTGTAGTACTTGGTCATTGGTTTTTTCTGTCTGTCCATGGTATTCTTTGCATTTTCCTCAGAAACCACATGTCTGCAGCCATCAGATGTTTTTCAGCTTGACTGCACATTGTCCAAGTTTCGCATCCATACAAAAGAACAGGCTCTATGTATCCCATCAACACTCTTTTTCTCGTTTCAATTACATCTTTTTATAGGTCAGAATGTTTTTCATCTTGCTAGAGGCTACTTTCGCCATGGCGATTCTTGTTCTAATCTCTTCAAGGCAAAATAGACGTAGACAGTCAACATTTTTTGGACATGTTATGAGAAGAAATGGATTGGAGAACTTAGTGACAACTGGCAAGATCGAAGGGAACAGACCAAGAGGAAGACCAAGAGGAAAATACCTAGATGGCTTGGCCACATGGCATGGACGAGACAGGAACACTGAGCTGATCCATGACTCTGGTGATCGAGTGAAATGGCGAGTCATGACGACCCACGCTTTCCGGCACGGCACATGATTGATTGATTGCATTGGTAGGATTACAAATATTTTCCTCTGTCTGTCTGTCTGTCTGTCTGTCTGTCTGTCTGTCTGTCTGTCTGTCTGTCTGCCTGTCTGTCTGTCTGTCTGTCTGTCTGTCTGTCTGTCTGTCTGTTTATCTATCTGTCTTTCGGTTTGTCTCTCTCTCTCTCTTTCTCACTCTGTATGTCTGTCTTTCTCTCTCTCTCTCTCTCTCTCTCTGTCTGCCGGTCTGTCTGTCTTTCTGTCTCTCAATCTATCTCGCTGTCTGTCTCTCTATGTATCTATATGTCTGTCTCTCTCTGTCTGTCTGCCTGTCTGACTGCGTGTCTGCCTGTCTCTATATCTATCTCTCTGTCTGTCAGTCTATTTATATATCTGTCTGTATGTCTGCCTGTCTGTATTTCCATATATCTATCTGCCAACCTTCATGCTTGTCTTTCTGTCTGTCTTTCTGTCTGCCCGTGTATAAATCCGCCAGCTTGACTGTCTCTCTGCCTGTTTGTATCTCTGCCTGCCTGTCTGTTTCTCTGTTTCCGTGTGTCTGTAAAAATGTATACATACTAGGACACAAACTCACACACACGCATGCAACCACACACACAGTTACACAAACAAGCACCCAATTAGTTTCATGGTGCCGAAAAATGAAAAGATATATTGACTATATAGCCAAAATTATAAAATGCGAAACTATTAAACAAATGCTCACAGTAATACATTTGCTAACTTAACAAGTACAAATTAACATAATTGTCCTCGGTTCTTCTTTTAAATCCTGTTATTTATTCTGTCTCCATTGTTTCCTCATAAAATGTTATGTATTCCAATATATCCAGACAATTTGTAAATATTTCTGTCAAGACATTTACAAGTGAACTTTACAATTCTCTAAATATTCTACGTAGCCTTTAGTCAGCCACTGAAAAATCAATGAGTCCAGTGAGTCGGCAGTAATGTTAGAAGGCAGTCGGGCGCAATCATGCCGATCTTGTCTGCTGCAAATATGTTAATATCTGTACAATCTCTACAAAATTGTGTGGCTTTGAACAGTACTGGAGAGTATGAGAAAAGCCATTGTGGTCTTTAAGGTCACCAAAGGAAACTTTTAACCTCCCCCTGCAAGTGTGAGCAATGGACATTTGTGTTCTGGGTTCCGATTATCCATCAAATTCTGCGACTGGCTATAACAGGGAACTCACTTGTGATAGTTGGAGGATGCTGTCAAAGGCACAAGTAACGTACCTCTTGTTGGATGTGGAAAGCACGGGAAAAGCAGCACATTATATTTTCAATTTCTTATGAATCGAAACAGATTTTAGTAAGAGATGGTTGAGTTGAGTTACGCTAAGAAACGACATCACTGCACTCACGGCATTCCCACAAGCGCTCCGTCCCTTCGTTCAACAGTCAGTGAAGAGTAATACTGCTAATGGTTCCTACTGCCACCTGATTGAAAGTTCTCCTGGCCTTCCCTCTCAATTTTGAGACTCGTCCAAAACCCTTGCCGACCCTCGGCCATATCATTCTCTCCACATACAGGTGCTCAGTCTGTTCCCCGGCTTTCTCCAGCTTGTTAGAGATAGACAGTAATGGAGGTCTTAGAGCAGTGGTTCTCAACAGGGGGAGAATTCCACCCCCTCCCCAACCGGGGGGGGGGGGGAATTCTAGGGTTTCCAAAGAGGAGAGGAGGAATTAAGATTATTTCAAGATCCCGTTAATACAAGAACCGATTACTTGATATTGTTTTCCCCCCATACTCTACGGTTCTGTACTTCTCGCCCTTCTGAAATTCATTGTATAACGTAAGTAGACCCGTAAATCACGTTTTATGTCGACGTCTAGATTTGTTCTAGTATGTGTTATTAAATTTAGTTTCCATTTTTACGTATACTGTGTAGGTGCGGGGGATTTATAGAGAGGAAATAAGAAAAGGGGGGAATGACTTCTGAACATATTCTAAAGGGGTGCATGGGCCAAAAAAGGCTGAGAACCACTGTTTTAGAGCATCATCTTTTGGTAGGGACTATCACGATACCAGACAGTTAATTTATCTTGAACAACTTAGGACGAAGATCTGTATAGGCATAAGCGCCTAACCATTTTGCAGTGATCATGTTACGATAATAATGAGTCTCCGTTAAATGTTAACACTGTTTTGTATTTTGTTCAGTATTAGGAGTCTTTAAAACAAATACATCCCAAATGAACAGCAAGGAATTTATTTCTCAACGGTGTGTGTTTGATGTATGGTCCCAGATGGATAATGCGTATTTTCTTAATCAACACTTGCCGTTAAGCGCTGCATCATGGAAAACATACGGTTGCGTTCTAAGTCCAGATGTGTTGCTTTTGTTGCATCGAATGTTTGTTTTGAACCGACTTGATGTTATCTGTCAATAATATTCTTGCTTTTCCTTTGTATGCGTTGATCAGATTAGTGTTTTTATATCCACTTTTTTCTGGTTCCATTCTGGAGACAATGAAATATCAAAACTAGTGTAGACAGCATGACCAACCTTGGCCTTATTCCAGTCACTAGGTTCTGCACTGAATCACATGACCTGGCTATATCCTAATAAGAGAGGCGTTCATAAATAAATGCACCGCATCGTTTTTCTCATTTAATAATGAAGATAGAATCGTGAAAGTGTGTGCACTTAAAACACAACATATACCAATTATGTATAGCAAATTGCAACTCAATCGGCAAAATAATATGGCTGACCTAAACTGTTTAAATGGAGCGTGTTAACAACTTGCATTATAAAACATGAATTTTGATATAATTTCTCGGCTAGAGAAGGACAGTGTTGTGAACACTGCCAAGAAGAAGGACAATCAATTCGCAAGCTTATATTAAGATATTGGTAAACGTTTTTGCAGAGCTCGGCCGCACAAGAATCCAGCAGACCTGCTTCTCCTTCACAACAATGCGCGCCCTCAGACAAGTCTGGCAATATGAGAAGCAGTCACAAAATCTGTACTATCCCATCTACCCTATAGTCTCGATTTGGCACCCTCTGATTTGCATCTATTTAGTCTACTGATTCACTCCGTGGGACAAGGTTTGACGAAGGAGAGATTTATAAAACGAATAAATGGCTACATGATCAAGACAAAATCTGGTACGGACAAAGAAAACGTGCACTTATTTCGTGCTGACATAAAGCAGTACACGTTTATGGAGATTATGTCGAATATTACTGATGTTTACATGACATATCCATGTATATTGTGTATAAATTTCATGCTTATTGAATAAACAGCTCCTGTGAAGAACGATGTGGTGCATTGTTTTCTGAACGCCCACTAGTTTCTGTACTTGGGAAGGGAAAGGAGAATTCTGAAGTACGGTCACATACTGATGGTCCTTCTAGGACCCGTCCGGAGGAAAGTCTCTACATCAACCACACTCCCACAGGTGTAAACCCTATTCGGGGTTCAATCTACCTGAACGCCATTGCACCAGACTTAAAAGTTAAACCTCGGCCATACAGAGAATTCACAATCAACTAACCATCCATACATGCACAAGTCCTAGTAATTCACAAAAGACAGTCAAACCGTCAATGTTGGTCACATAATTAAAGGTAAAGTTACTCCTGCAGCAGACATGGTCGAGGGCGTGTAAAGGTTAGTCCTTCACGTGGTCTAGGCCACTAGGCATGATGTGGGGGTTCCCGTCCACGTTGTCTTTCTTTCCCAGAAATTTCCAAGAAAATTCCGAACATTGTCTAGTGCAGAATTTATGAGGCGCTGGCGAGAAACAAAAACAAACATCATACCGCTACTCGAGAATGAAACCAATCTTGGCAGACTAGCGCTCTAACCAATAAGCTCGGCACCAGGTGATTATTATTATTATTATTATTACTATTATTATTATTATTATTATTCAAGAACGTCGACGATAGCGTGAAAGATGAAGGGTGTTAGAAACAGAGATCAACGAGGGAGACAATGCTAACTGGGTTTGCAGACTGGCACCACATACATGCAGCAACTGGACGTATTAAGATCACCACCAGCAATACCACGGTGATGTAGTCAGTGTCCAGACTAAGAACTTGCAGGTGGTGTAGGATCTTAGCCATTTCTGACTCCCTAACAACAATGCATACAGTCAATCTGTGTGTCGCTGACTGCATTCATCTTTTGTCATAATCTTCGGCCACACACATTTATGTAGATACCAATATACAAATTTCACTTCATCATCATCATCATAATCATCATCATCATCATCATCATCATCATCATCATCATCATCATCATCATCATCATCATCATCATCATTATTGGA
>OY992894.1:33049679-33077179 GCA_963921405.1 Cepaea hortensis
CAAGCGAAGTCAAAGATCCAGACATTTGGGAAGATCACATATGCACTGAAGCAACAATGGGAAGCAGTTTTTGAAGGGCAAGTTAATATAATTGAATAGTACGGGAGAAATTGAAGAACGTTACTGCCGGGGTTACCACCAGAACGTGTTTCTGTCTGAGCTTTACTCAACGAAGTAGACGGGCACCTCAGTTAGCAACGATTTGTTTTTGACGTCTCTTTCACCTTAATCTCTTTCTCTTTCGCCTCCTCCCCCCACCCCCTCCTCTTTTTCCTGTGCCTATTCATCGTCGGATGGAGCATAGACCTACAACCAACTCAGGACAGGCCCTTTTATACTTGACCATGATTTTATTAACAGTTGGGTATGTGTGGCTGTTTTCTGTGTATGTGTGTGATAAAAAGAAGAGAGATACAGAGGGATATATATATATATATATATATATATATATATATATATATATATATATATATATATATATAGAGAGAGAGAGAGAGAGAGAGGAGAGAGAGAGAGAACGTTAGGGGGAAGATAGGGACAGAGATGGTGTGGGAGGGAGAGAGGGAGGGAGGAGGAGGGAGAGAGGGGACAAAGTTAGGGGGAAGATAGGGACAAAGACAGAGTGGGAGGGAGGAAGTGAAAGAGATATAGACAGAGAGAAGGTGAGAGATAGAGAGAGATAGAGAGAGAGAGAAAGAAATAGAGAGAGAGAGAGAGAGAGAGAGAGAGAGAGAGAGAGAGAGAGCGCATACCTTACAAGGAACACATCTTTCCGATGAACAGAAATCAAAATAGATTGATGAATAAGAAAATCAGCAATAATAATAATAACATAATAATAAAAATTAAAACATAATAACTCTACAATAACGTTCAGCAAATATGTAATACATAAGCTAAACCAAAACACAACGAATCCGGCTTTCCGATCTTAGTGGTCTTCATCAAGAACAGCACAAATAAAACAAAACTAAAATAATACGGGTATAAATACAGAACAGTATATGTAAAGACAAGAGGCTAACGGTGATTGCTCAACTTCCGTGTACAGGAAGGGTGCGCAGGAGTTCAGGTGTGTTGTGCCAAATCAGGAAATGTAAAGCCAACAATCTATTGCATTAACTTGTTTGTCTTTGTAATAAATAGATTTCACATAAATGGTAGGGACGGTATTTCCAGATCAATAGTACTGATCAGCATACTCTAGGGGCGTCTATGGCAAGGGGATCACAGTACTGACTAGCAGACTCAAGGGGTGTCCATGCGTAGGGGATCACAGTACTGATCAGCATACTCCTTGGCTTCCATGCGTAGGGGATCAGAGTACTGACCAGCATACTCCAGGGGCGTCCATGGCAAGGGAATCACAGTACTGAACAGCAGACTCTAGGGCCATCCATGGCAAGGAGATCACTGTACTGACCACCAGAGTCTAAGGACGCTGATGGCAAGGGGATCAAGCCGTAAGATTCACTTTCAGATTGTGGATTAGTTTTCGGACTCTGTCGATTGGTTCAGCGTTAAATATTTAGGTGATCGTTATTGCAGCTAAAGCATTATTGCTGTGTGTGCCATGTTTTCGGCAAGAGGCAGCCCATCCGAGGAGTGACCACGCTGGATGGGATAAGATCAGATGCAAAGAAGTCAACGCCTTTGCCTTTGTTTTTTTTAATACCGATTTTTAAATTGAATACTACATTCTCTTTCTCACATGCTGAGCGCATGAGACATAAGATGGTGCTTTATGGTGAAAATGACCATGTGTTCGCATGCATACATTGTAGACGAAATTTACAGCGCTAATTGGTCTGATCAATCACATTCGCTACCGCCACGGGTTGTAGTTATTATGCCTTTTTGAAGCACAATATAAAAAACTATCGTCTGCCATGAGGGCAAGGTGCCAATGAATGAATACACACACACACACACACACACAAACACACACACACATATATATATATATATAGTGTATAATTTGTGACCCTTTGTTCTCTCTCTCTCTCTCTCTCTCTCTATATATATATATATCCTTGAAAGTAAATGTGACAGGAATTAAACAAACCAAATCTGACATTTGTTGATGTGGCAGCTTGGAGATATCTGTATATGCTCAATTCTCAGCTCTGAAGCTCAAGGACGGAATAATTGAACGAGTTTATTCGATGTTGCAAGAAATATTTAATATGTCAATTTTCTGTCTCACTAGTTTTATCTCCACTCTTCTGCTTTCTCATATGTAGTCTTAATAGATAATTTATGTAAGAACGATGAGTGGTTGGAAGGGCAGAATATAAGGCGGACTTGCGTGTATAATTTGTGACCCTTTGAAAATAAGAAAATAAAGTTCGTTCGCCCTCTCCCCCCCCCCCTCTCTCTCTCTCTCTCTCTCTCTATATATATATATATATATATATATATAGTATAATTTGTGACCCTTTGTTCTCTCTCTCTCTCACTCACTCTCTCTCTCTGTCTCTGTCTGTCTCTCTCTCTCTCTCTCTCTCTCTCTCTCTATATATATATATATATATATATATATATATATATATATATAGTATAATTTGTGACCCTTTGTTCTCTCTCTCTCTCTCTCTTTCTCTCTCTCTCTCTCTCTCTCTCTCTATATATATATATATATATATATATATATATATATATATATATATATATATATATATATATATATATATATAATGTCTCAGTACACTTTGTATGTAGAACAAATAAGAAAAATGAAGTACATGATGCCATCATACTTCATTACATTAGTTACAATAGTTACTGCTATGCCGAACTCCATGGCTAAGGCCTACGGACGCGATTCGTAAGCCCGCTTATCCGCGTGAGAAACACAGATGCGACCGATTTGGCAGCAGACCGTGTTGCGCTGGGTTTTAACGTGTTGGTATTGGAGCCCGTCGTTCAGTAATCAATGGTAACTACTGAACTTAAAACTTGCCAAGACAACAACAACAGCAGTAAAATGCTGAAGTTGACAGCGATGTCCTGTAAATAGGATATGAAAAACAAAAACCGTTACTGCTAAGGTCTAACGCTGTTTTGGGGAAAGTGGAAAGCACCAGAGAAGCATTTATTGTTTGGAGTCCAGAGAATTACTTCATCATACGACAGCCATTCGCTGCATATTGCTTTACGATGGACTGTGGAGAACATTTTTGATCACATCATGTACATCATTTTTCAAATTCTACTTACAATTCTACAAACACCCGGTATAAATGCATATATACTTATACATATATATTTTTGGCCACCATATGAGAAGACACAAACTGTAACAATTGACAGCCGAAAAGATTTGTGGAAAGAGAGATAAAGGAAGACAGCGTAAGAAAATTCTTGACAGTCTTGTGTCATGGCACGGAAGGGAGGGCACACACGAAATGACCCATGCGTCGGAGATTGCAATTTGTGGAGAAGCTTCATCACCCCCACCAACCGGCAAGGCACTGGATGATGATGTTAATGATAATTGTAAATTGAAGACGTGCAAGAAATCTTGATATCTGTCCGAAAGTAAGGTTTTATAATTTACTGTTGGCACCGCATAAACCAGGATCGTTGTTACATCCGTCTTTGAAAAGGTGGGGGTGTTTTCTTAAAAAATTAGTGCACTATGGGAACACTGAACATCCATGCGCTCCGACACCTGTTAGGAGTGGTTAAAAGTACGCATACCTATTTGACAATGACCTCTGTTTGCAGTAACAGTGTTGCCTTAATCTATGATTCGTCTTCATTCTTGCTTATAGAAGATGTTTCATTATGTGGCTTCGCTTTCTGAGCTTTCAGGTACTTCCGGCCCCTAGCATGACAGATAGGCATTTTAACCGTTAAGCCTCTGGAGTTTCTATGCTTCTGGTTATGGTTTGCAGTCGAATTTTCCTAATTTTAGACTGCTAGTGGATGGTTCCGTCGCCCTACTACTGAGTTGAGTGTATAGGGCGACACTGTGAGCTGTGAGTTTCGTTTGGAATGTTTTTACATCTGTCGGCGCTTTATGTAGCACGAACTGCATGTTCGGATCGACGGCGTTCGGCCGGTCTCTTGGAATTTACTGGATTGCCTTTTCGGTTCACGAGTGCAATTTTCTCGGAGACTCTGAGGGTCGTCGCCGGAGCTACGGTGGTCGTGATTTGTGCAATGCGTTCAGCGGGCCGCCCTGCCTAATCATATGGGATTAATCCCGGGGCAATGAAGTTGATCCTCTCGACTTTTAATGCAGCAATGATCAGTAATGTGTGGCTGCTGGTTTTCTAGTTACTGCCACATACATCGACGATGAACTGTATTTTCCGTGGAGGACTTTTGTGTTGGCATTCTGACTGCGGCATTACGTACAGTGTACCTGTGCGGGCTGTTGGCTTGTCGAGACTCCTGTCTATTCCACTTTTCACATAAGGCAGTGAGGAGCATTTCATGTGAAATTCACTGGCACAGGAACGGAGCATAATGGAGATGACGCGTTGCTGTGAAGTATGAACCTCGACTAACTAACTAACTAACTAACTAACTAACTAACTAACTAACTAACTAACTAACTAACTAACCAACCAACCAACCAGCCAACTAACTAACTAACTAATTAACTTCTGAGATTTTAACAACGGCAGAGAAACTTTTTTTCTGACCAAGACGACCATGGAACAGACCAAGTCTCATATAAATGTGTACCAAGCACCTTTCAATATTTCCTGAGAGTTGCCTGAGAGAGGAAGACGACAAGGAAAGGAAATGACCCCCACCTTATATGTTGTGGCCTATAATATGTTGCGCCTATTACTTAATACGTGTGCGCATTAGTGTAATGGTTAGGAGGTCAGACTGACAATGTCATGAGCTCGGTCGGACCAGGTCTCCATGCCAGCAATCACTATGTAAGGAACGACAGACCACCTCTTTCTCTTTGCACTCAGACATAAACATGTGATGATCCTAACACTCCACATGTCCTCAGGCGGTTCCTGCTGCAGGATTATTTGTAACACTTGACATCCCATCAAATTACAATAACGGAAATGAGATTCCTGAGAAGAATACTCAGCGTACCAAGAAGAGAGAAAAATCATCAATTATTAAATCAGGACTAAAGTGTGGGTAATAACAGCGCTAGATTTCATAAGAAAACAGAAAGTCACATGATTCGGCTACATAACTAGGCTGCCAACTGTCAATATACCACAATAAACAAAGATACACAGACGAAATGGAACCAGAAGAAGAGGCCGACCATATAAATTGAATAATAAAGTCCACAGGAATCACGATATATAAAACCCATAAACGGGCACTTTACCGCTTCACTTTAACACCGCAAGGATGAAGAAGAACAAGATGAGATAATGATGACATCCCAACGGCAGTATCTGCTTGGGGCATTTTCTTTACATTGTAAACATGTGCTCATTATGTTGCGACCCATATTGTTGTAAACAATAATACAATCTGTGAGTGGTCATATTTCTTGCTTATATTAGATGGTCCATCAATTGTTTTAACCCTTTGCTATTATGTAATAGATTTCAGCTGCTGTCACATATTTTTTTTCCGATTTTTCTTTCTTGTCTTGGTTCATTTGAATAGTTTCGTTAATTATACAAGATATGTACCGTTGCTACACAGTAATAAACTGTTCATATGATTGTATGTATGTATTTATTTATGTGTTCGTGGGTGTGTGGTTGCACGCGCCTGCCTGTGTGAGTGTGTATGTGTGTGTGTGCGTGTTTGTGTGTGTGTGCGTGTGTATGTGTGTTCGTGTGTATACTTGCACGAGACACAAGTTAGTCGGTTACATGTCCTTTTACAGAACGTTGCACTCAGTTATATCATTTGTTAGCTGTTTGTGATTTACAAGGCAATGTTAGCTCAGTAGTTTGTCATCGATTTATGAACGGCCGTCACCTCATGCCATCGAAATCACCGCAAAGCGTTTTGCTTCCAAATCTTTCGCAGCTGATTTCAATCCCTAGGCTCGGTGCGATAGGGAATTATAAACCGACACGTCTCACTATCCCCTAATTCACAGTTCCGGTTATATATGATCTCCACATATGAAGTGGTGAAGATGTTCTGTTCTTGAGGACACGGGAAACTGTTTGCTGCTGTCAATATTGTGTACTTCCATATATTGAAGTTAACTACATTATGGAAATGTAACCTTTACGTTTCTCTAAGAATTGAAAACATGCAAGTGTTAGAAAATTGCTTTCTTGCGCAATCTATCTGTCTCTCTATATATCTGTTGCCCTCCGCTTCCCCTCGCCCCTCTCTCTCTCTCTCTCTCTCTCTCTCTCTCTCTCTCTCTCTCTCTCTCTCTCTCTCTCTCTCTGTCTCTCTCTCTCACATTATCTCTTTACTTCATAGTCTTAGAATATGCTAATGGACATTTCGCAAGACCATATGTAACAATCGTTTTGAAGCGAAACGAATCGTCGTTCAAAGAAAGTATGATTAGCAATTTCGAATTTATGTTACGAAATTTTGCTTTCGCAAACCAACAATTTTCCCTATACAATTGCAGCTATTTCTCAAGACTGTAACTCTTTCTGTCCCATGTAATTGTTACTTTAAGATGGTAACTGCCAGGAGACTTACAGTTATAGCTGTCTCAAAGCCAAGAGGTTAATACATTCCACAGCAAATAAATAGACATGCGTTGATGCATCAACGCCTACGACAAATACCGTTTCAACTCTAGTAGAAACAATGCGTAACATGGGGACATGCAAATGAATACATGTTGATTTGTTGGGCATAGAATAGGTCAAGTAATGTAAATGTCAGATTTTTGTCATTTCTCAGCACATTTTATGTCACTTCTTCTTCGCTCGCACTCAAACCCCTACAGTAATGTCTATACTTAAAAGCAATAATTAGTTTTAGATTCATGATTTGCCGGCAGAACTTTGGGTGCAATGAATTTTAATGGCCAAACAGAAAATATATATATATAAAACAAGAATCCCTGCAATAACCTGCTGTGGCTATGTAAAGTGCTAGAAACTTTACATTGTGCAGGCTTGAGTGCACTGAAGAATAGGTGTTCAGTCTGCCCTTCCCATAGCGAACGTGGAGAACTGGTATTGAAACCTCGTTTGACCGTGATCGTGTCAGTGTTGCGTCGTAACCACTACCCCAACGCGTCCGCTGCAATGAAACTAGCATAATTTCTCACATGTCTGTTAATTGCGTATGATTGGCTTCCGTATATCAGGAGTGGCTCAGTATAGCTCTCAAGATTGACGAAAGATACATTTTGTATCTTGTGCAATGCTGCCTCTGCATTTAACTTTCTTAATAATTTGCTTGATCTATTTTAAAGGACACAAATACATTGATTTGTTTCAGATTGATTCCATTCATGTTCATGTTCCATTTTGACTATACTATTCCTAATTATTCTTAGATCTTTACCATCAATGTTTAGAATGACGAAAATTCTAATCACGTCTTAGTGTTTCATCCTATAACATGCCTTAGTGTAGTCAACAGTTAGAATAAACACGGTTAATTACTTTGGCCGTCCAAGGTATTCGCAGCATTTGTCTCAGAAACCACATCTCCACCAAATCCATTCTATTGTTGGTTCACATTCCAGCATATTTCAAAGGCAATGTTAAAGTTAATTGCATAGCTCTTACATGACGTCACAGTCTACCCCAGCATGCTTTGGCTGTGATTTCATGGCAGGTTACGTGTGCCATTGTTGTCCGAACGACCCTCACTTATACTGTTGTACGATTACATAAATAGACACACATAGTATTATTTGGCGCTCACAGAAGAAGAAGAAGGAAATAGAGATTAGAAGACGCACTAGACAAGACAACATACAATTTGAAAGCTATAATAGTTACCGACCGGGATCGAAACTGTCGCCTCCAAATGACGACGGAGTCTCGCTGCAGGAACAAGTGTACTTCGACGCACGACCAACTAGACACTCTTCTTGAAAATATGTCTATATTACCACATCACTTCCCGATATTCGCCACATATTCCTCTTTGCTCTGAGTCCTACACAATGTGGTAGCCCGTCGGTTGTAGAAAAGAGGGAAAGATTCCCGTCGTGCGGGTCGTTCGGACAACAATGGCACACTACTGAATGTAAACTAGCCATGAAATCACAGCCAAAACATGCTGGGGTTGACTGTGACGTCGTGTAAAAGCTATGCAATTAGAGTGTCTAGTTGGTCGTCCGTCGAAGTACACTTGTTCCTGCAGCGAGGCGCCGTCGTCATTTGGAGGCGACTGGATCGATCCCGGTCGGTAACTATTATAGCTTTCAAATTTTATGTTGTTTAGTTCGTCTTCTAATCTCTATTTCCTTCTTCTTCTTCTTCTTCTTCTTCTTCTTCTTCTTCTTCTTCTTCTTCTGTGAGCGCCAAATAATACTATGTCTGTCTATTTATGTAATCGTCTTAGTGGCCTCAACGGTTCTCCCCATTTATTTCTTGTGTTTACTATTGTACGAAACGAATTCAAGGCGGTTTGTTGCGAAATCCTCGCAGCTGTATTTCAAACCCGGTATGCGGTTTTTACGAACTGCGCCCGTAGCCCCTTTGCGACAGAGCTGGCTATAGTAAGTTATACAGGGTGTGTTTTTAATGACTGTGCAGTGTTAAAAAAATTGCAGTCCAAGTTTTGTATTCACCCTCTGTAAAGTTAATGCAACATAATAGGTAAATACGAAATTTGGACCGGCAATATTTTCAAACACTGCAGTCATAAAAAAATACACCCAGTAGAAAGCAGTCAGTAAATTATTCTTTTACACGCCTGAAGGCGGATTTAACAAAGCGTGCTTGACCCATATTGTATAGATCAATCGGCAATCGGGAAGTGATGTGGTCAGTGGTACTACTGCCTCTTTTACTTCCCAAGACATTTTTAAAAATTCGAGTCTTCGCCGATGCGGATCGAACCCAAGACCACCGGGCCGGCCAGCGAGGGTCTACCCGCTACATCAACATGTGTCTCAGAGCTGTTTCCTGTGTCTATAATGTGGTAGCCTCACTACAATGTGTAGGCATCAGAGCAAAGAGGAATATATGGCGAATCTTTCCCTCTTTTCTACAACCGACGGGCTACCATATTGTGTAGGCATCAGAGCAAAGAGGAATATATGGCGAATCTTTCCCTCTTTTCTACAACCGACGGGCTACCATATTGTGTAGGCATCAGAGCAAAGAGAAATATATGGCGAATCTTTCCCTCTTTTCTACAACCGACGGGCTACCATATTGTGTAGGCCTCTGAGCAAAGAGGAATATATGGCGAATCTTTCCCTCTTTTCTACAACCGACGGGCTACCACATTGTGTAGGCCTCTGAGCAAAGAGGAATATATGGCGAATCTTTCCCTCTTTTCTACAACCGACGGGCTACCATATTGTGTAGGCATCAGAGCAAAGAGGAATATATGGCGAATCTTTCCCTCTTTTCTACAACCGACGGGCTACCACATTGTGTAGGCCTCTGAGCAAAGAGGAATATATGGCGAATCTGTCCCTCTTTTCTACAACCGACGGGCTACCATATTGTGTAGGCCTCTGAGCAAACAGGAATATGCGGCGAATCTTTCTCTCTTTTCTACAACCTACGGGCTACCACATTGTGCAGGCCTCAGAGCAAAGAGGAATATGCGGCGAATCTTTCCCTCTTTTCTACAACCGACGGGCTACCACATTGTGTAGGCCTCAGAGCAAAGAGGAATATGCGGCGAATCTTTCCCTCTTTTCTACAACCGACGGGCTATCACATTGTGTAAGCTTCAGGGCAAAGAGGAATATGCGGCGAATCTTTCCCTCTTTTCTACAACCGACGGGCTACCACATTGTGTAGGCCTCAGGGCAAAGAGGAAAATGTGGCGAATCTTTCCCTCTTTTCTACAACCGACGGGCTACCACATTGTGTAGGCCTCAGGGCAAAGAGGAAAATGTGGCGAATCTTTCCCTCTTTTCTACAACCGACGGGCTACCACATTCTGTAGGCCTCAGAGCAAAGAGGAATATGTAGCGAATCTTTCCCTCTTTTCGACAAACACCGAGCAGGCATTGAACCCGCGCCCGACCGTGTGCTTGGCATTACTAGCGGAGTTCGCTATCAGCCTCGCTCAGCCCCCTTTAACAATTATCTTCTTCTTCTTCTTCTTCAGCTTTCCGAGCCATTGAGGTTCTTTGCTGCAAATACAATCCGTCTCCATTCGTCTCTCTGGTGGACCTTCTCTTGCCAGTCGTTGATTCCAAGTGCTTGTAGGTCTGTACATGTATTATCTCTCCACCGTCTTCTTGGTCTACCTCGGGGTCTACGGTCATTTATTTCCTGAGTGTAAGCGAGTTTTGTTTCCCTATTATCTTCCATTCTTTCTATATGCCCCAGCCATTGTAGTCTATTAGCCTTCATGATACCAGTGATTAGCGGAGACTTAAACAGATCATAAATGTCTTTGTTACTTCTTCTTTTCCACTCTCCACTTTGTGTATCCCTAATGGGTCCAAAGATGCGTCTTAAAATTTTGTTCTCAAAGGTTTGTAACAAGGCTTCGTCTCCTTTCGTTGTACTCCAGGTTTCAGAGCCATACAGCACAACTGGTCTGATCAGTGTTTTGTATATTGTGATTTTGGTGTTACGAGATAGCGCCTTTGATTTTAGTAGATGTTGTAGTGCATAGTATATCTTATTTCCAGAGTTGATTCTAGTTTGTATTTCTTCCCTTATGATGTTGGAGCAGTTGAAGATTGTACCCAGGTATTTGTATGTTTCCGTTTTTTTAATGGTCATATTATCTATTTGTATGTGGCCAGAGTTTTTAGCCATTCCGTCTCTTGAAATTACCATATATTCTGTCTTATCTTGGTTGATAACCAGCCCCATCTGTTGGGCTTTTTCCTTTAAGTGAGTCAATATTTCCAATGACTTTTGTTCACTTTGTCCTATAATATCTATATCATCTGCATAACCAAGCAGCTTGGATGTTCCTCCAATATCACATTCCTCCTTTATCTTCCTTACAACTTTCTCTAGAGCCAGATTGAACTTTAACAATTATAATACCGTCAATTCAAATGGAATGAAAAGAATTGACCCACCCCGAATAACACGTTTGCCCCAAATGTATTAAAATTGTGGTACAAAGTACTGGCTTATCGCAACAACCGAGGTAACTGATTCAGTACCAAACGCACATGTAAGTTTAGACCATGCAGAGTGTACTATCAAATTAACAAGTATTTTAATCTACATTTGCGTTCATTGAGCATTTAAATTGCGGAGATTGCCAAGAAATGATAGAAATGGCACGATGACCCTAGTATAGCGACATATCGTCCTTCTGTCCAAATGGGGGGGGGGGGGGGGGGGTTACGTTTGGTGATATGTTATCCTTCGGTACTGAATTAGGTACATAATATATCGGCAAATACATCACTGCAATAACTTGCTAAGACATAAGACATAATGGGTTAAATATAATGGCTTCAATCCTATACAGAGGTGAGTTATAAACCACAAAATGCGTCAGTGACATAGCTTTCTAGGACATTATGAGTTAAAAATAATGGCTTCAAGCCAAGAGTTAAGTTATAAACCACAAAATGCGTCAGTGCAATAATTTTCTATGACAGGATGAGTTAATAATAATGGCTTCAATCCTATACAGAGTCAAGTTATAAACCACAAAATGCGCCAGTGCAATAACTAGCTAGGACAGGATGAGTTAAATATAATGCCACACAAGAGGCTGATGGTACCCATTCAAATTCTAGCCCTCTCTGGCAGGATATCTAATGCAGTCATATAAGGGGGTATAATTCACCGTTTCATACCAAGCACGCGCGAATCCCCGCGATTTCACTATCAGAGATCAGACGGATTACCTTGGCTGATGGGGACATTCTAACCGGCTGAACGTATGCAAATCAGTTCTCGTGTTCCCAGTATGCAAAATATTTTTAGCATGAAAAAAATCCTTCAGAATCGCTTTGATGACCTTTCGGTTTTTAGGCCAAAAAAAGCCAGTGGAAGAACAACGTGAAAAACAAAATGTGTATATCAATGCAACAAAAACAAAAGTATTGACGACACTTAACATAAATGTTGTAAAATTTATATTTGTCAATGGAGAAAAATTACAGTAAGTGCGCAGTTTCGAATATCTAGATTCTCTACTAACGTGATGAAAGATCGAAGATAAAATATATAAAGAAGAATCAAAATTTTTGTAGTCGGAACATATCTACTCGGGACATACCCACTTGGGATATACACTCGGGATATACCCAACTGGGACATACCCACTAGGGACATTCCAGACAGGCACCTAAAGAAGTGGTTATAAAGCCTTATTACTTCGCGTGCTAATGCAGTTTATTCCTCGGAGAATGTAATTAACGTCTTTTGGAATGTGTAAATACAGTGTGAGTGAGTGGCACCTTACAGTCTTGACAGGCCAAAGTATGTGAGTTGGAATGTGGCCAAAATTCCATCACATTGCCTGGGCAAAGCTTCAGAGAAACATGGGGTGCCCAAACGACATGTTCCCTCTCTCGGCCTTGCCTTGTGTACTTCAGAGGAATGGGTAACCAATACGTCTGGAACAAGGTAGGCTGCAGACGCTGGCGGCTCAGCGTCAAACCTCCGAGACCTCGCCTCCACGAGCAGGTGGCGAGTGGTGGCCAGACCCTGGCACCCAACGGACCCGACTTAGAGGCGTTCAGCCAGGTCCCACAGGCGAGGGTCTCGTACCGCGTCTGGACCATAGAACGCGTACATCTGTCAATCACAAGTGTCCGGACCTGTGTAAAGCGTGTACTACCGTCAGACTCCCCGCCTGACTTTTGCGGATCCCACGACCACCGGGAATGTAAAATATATATATATATATATACACACACACACACAAACACACACACACACACCACACACTCGCAGAGAAAACCAATCATTATAGTGTGTGGCTATTGCATACTGTATCGACAAATGCAGATGCCGTTGATCGATCAGAAGTACACTTTACAGGCACCTGTCACTTCCTTAATCACAGTTTCGTAACCTTTTTCCTTTGTCCGCTGACAGCCCGGCTCGTTTAACCAGTCAACTGTTCAACAGACGTGAGAAAGCGAGATTTAACTAACAAGCAATTTATACCCACCTCAGCTTGTTGCATGACTGAGTAATAGACTGCCGCTCACATCTGGGATGTTAGCATTTTTTTTTCTCCAGAATTAGAAAACAAGCAGAATTGTACAGGACCGTTTTATACGTTTTTACACGTTCTGTGGTCATGTTTTGAGAAGAGGCACTAGAGAACATCGTGACGACTGAAAAGATCGAGGGGAAGAGAGGCAGAGGCCGACCAAGAGAAATGATGCTGGATGGATTGAGGCGGTGACATGGAGGAATACCATCAGCAGAGTTGATCCAGAACATGAAAGGCCGAGATCTGTGAAGAGCCATGAACGCCTACGCCAGCTGGCATGTTACTTGATGATGATGATGACACCGGTACGCGGTGGATGCTGTGGTCAACATCACGCCAGCTTCCTGTACTTCCAAAGAGATGCCCAGGTACCCAATTTAGGCTACCCCGACCTGGGAGTACGGGGCCAGTTCTAAGAATCCTTCCCAATGTTGATTCACACCTATGACCACCGTGCAGACAGGTTAGCGTTTAGCCACTATGCTTTTGCGGCTCCACAAACCAAATTATGCTTGGCTGTAATTAGAGGGATTGTTTTCTAAATTGTTCTTGTCCCATCAATGTTGGTTGTGTCCTGTTCGTGACTCAAGCCAGAATAGACGCTATCAATCGCTGATCGCTGGAGAATTCGAGAGGTCTGTTGGTAATGCATCTATTCCAGCGTTTGTCATTACCAGCACCATGCAATTGAACTCTTCATTGTAAAATACGAGTTAAAAAATGTCACGCGCATTGGGACACAGTGGGTAATTGTTATGTAGCAATCAACGCTCGGCGGGTTATGTTGTAAATGGCATTCATGTCCATTTTACTTCCCTCACCATTCATATTACCATGTTTTCTACATAAATGCAAAATGCATATTACGTAAGATAATTAATTTGCAACAGATGAGGAATACCATGGACAGACAGAAAAACCAATGATCAACAAGAAAAAAAATGAAA
The DNA here is from genome assembly GCA_963921405.1 of Cepaea hortensis. Classification (NCBI taxonomy): domain Eukaryota; kingdom Metazoa; phylum Mollusca; class Gastropoda; order Stylommatophora; family Helicidae; genus Cepaea; species Cepaea hortensis. The sequence continues at coordinate 33,063,851 of OY992894.1, forward strand.
ATGGTAAACTGAATAGAGAATTAGACGTAGCAATTCACAATTTTGTGGGCATGTTATGAGAAGAAATACACTGGAGAACTTGGTGACAACTGGCAAAATCGAGAAGAAGAGAACAGAGGGAATAAAGATAAGTAAATACCTGGATGGTTTTGCCATGTTGCATGGTCGAGACAAGAACACTGAGCTGATCCACGACTCTGGTGATCGAGTGGAGTAGCGATACATAACCGCCCACGCTTATCGGCATAGCGCATAGCATAGGATGAATGGAGGAGTTGGAAGGACGGAATGTAAGTCGGGCCCCCTTGTCCAAATTATGATCCTTTGAAAATGTAGTTCGCTCACGGCATGTCCTGGTATCATGTATAGACAGGGTCAAACCCGATAGTCCTGGTAGAAAGCGGGCTGTCCAGTGCACTACAGCGTCTCGCAAAGTCTTCACTGATTCCTAATAATTTGTCTTCGAGTATTGCTCCTGTTGACCCGATTTCTATTCTCATTTTAACCCACCATTCCAGCAAGGCAGTGTTTAGATCCATACTGCACAACGGCGCACCTGAACTAACAACGCCAAATTGTGCGTATTCAAACTATCATTTCACGTGTATGTCAACACTGATAGAAACATTGAGATTTATAATCAAGCACTTTCATGTCACTAATTAACACACATCCATATGCATTTGCATGATTGATCAATGTATGGGCAAGCTATTAACAAAACCTAATGCAAAGAACTGACAGACATTGACAGCACTACGTACAGTAATAAAAGAGGATTCAAATGCTGTCTTGTATAATAAGACTATTTGTTTTATTCATAGGCCGCTTGCACTCTTTCGGTAGTTAACATTTTTATGGGAATATCAGAGTTCCTCTTTGATCATAGACAATTACTTACGCTACATACTTCTCTTTTATTGAGACATTTATTAATGATCTGTATCCATGGCTAAATTATTATTATTTGTATTTTACATGATGGAAATAATATTAACAAATTCTTAGCTTGATTGGTAGATGGACACGAGTGTTAAAATGTTGTACAAAGATACTGTTCTATGCGTCTGAGTCCCAGTCTATAAGCTGATGTAGTTATTGTTTATTGTTAAAGTTAGTTGCATATTGTTTAGAGTACGTCGCAGTCCGTTCCGGCTTTGTGTGTGTGTGTGTGTGTGTGTGCGTGCGTGCGTGCGTGCGTGCGTGCGTGCGTGCGTGCGTGCGTGCGTGTGTGTGTGTGTGTGTGGGGGGGGGGGGACTATTTGTGATTTATTGACAAGTTTACTTTCAGTAATCTGCCATTGCTTTATGAACGACAGGCACTCATGCCATTTTTATATTTAAAAAAAAAAAAAAAAACACCAACGCAAGGCTGTCTGCTTCTAAATCGCACTTAGATTGTTTCAAACTCGGTCAGCAGGATTACGAATTGCGTCCGTAAATCCTCGACCAGGGAGACCGGTTGTTTGTTGTTACTGTCTATAAATTCTTGAGAAGATCTGGCTGGTGGAAAGGGTAGAGGGTGTCTCCAATGCGAAGTTACAATCGTCACGGAAACTCTATTGCAGAGCTCTCCTTCCCTTCTCCAAGCTCTTAAACCAATAGAGTGTGTAACACCGGTACGGAAACAACACATCTGCGAAGAGACGTATTAGGATTTCAGCAAGTCATAATTCAACATAGCAAGTACGGACTGGGTAAGGTTGAGCTAAAGTAGGTCATGTACCCACTACAGGATTTAGTCCTTATCGACGAACTGCAACACGATGGAACCAAGTAGGATGAACAAGTAGACATAACAAGTAGACAGAACAAGTAGACAGAACAATTAGACAGGTTTAAGACAATATGTTGCAGGAGATGTATGCATTCTGAGAAGCATACATAAAACACCAAGGGGTGTAAGAAAATAAAATTAGTTCATAAGAAAGCAGATGACAATTCACATGCTTTTAAAAACATTACGTAAACAGTCAGGATTTTGTGGGTAGGTTTCTATGAGATGTATACTTAAAAGGTAGATCTTAAATCTATGTTATATTGGCAGGTATGGTACCACCATATTTACCCCCGCCCCAAACCAGCTGCCGGGTTTCGTCTCTAGGACACAGGCTAATGGAAGAACATTATGGCTTATCAAGCTGGCGGCAGGGAAAAACCAGTTTTATATTAGTAGTGCAATGAGATTCCAAAGCCCATTCCGTTTCCTTCTTCTTCTTCTTCTTCTTCTTCTTCTTCTTCTTCTTCTTCTTCTTCTTCTTCTTCTTCTTCTTCTTCTTCTTCTTCTTCTTCTCCTCCTCCTTCTCATCATCATCATCATCATCATCATCATCATCATCATCATCATCATCATCATCATCATCATCATCATCATTAGCCAACTCTGTGGCGATTAATGGACCCAATTCGTAACCCCGCATACGGGGTTCGAAATACAGCTACTGCGAGTTGACAGCAGACCACCCTGCGTTGGTTTTCTTGGAATGGTAAGAGTGCCGGTCGTTCAGATAGCAATGGCAAACTACTGAATGTAAACATTTCAACAAAATCACAAATAGCATAAAATCCTGGGGTTGACTGCAATGTCTGCAATATATATATATATATATATATATATATATATATATATATATATATATATATATATATATATATATATATATATATATATAAGTTCTTCAAGAAACAAATGAAGATCGTAAACTGCTTAGAGGCATTGGACGTAGACAGTCACAATTTTTTGGGCATGTTATGAGAAGAAATGATCTGGAGAACTTGGTGACAACTGGTAAGATCGAGGGGAACAGACCAAGGGGAAGACCTAGAAGCAAGTACCAGGATGGCTTGGCCTTGTGGCATGGTCGAGACAGAAACACGGAGCTGATCCACGACTCTGGTGATCGAGTGAGATGGCAGAACATGACCGCCCACGCTTACCGGCATGGCACATGATGGATGGATGGATATATCTTATATATAAAAAAGGATCTCCGTCCAAATGTATGTCCTTTATGCGTTCGCGAACGGTCCATCCGATTGAGATGAAATTTTCTACACGCCTTCCTTTCAATCCAGCGCTGCCAACTGTGATATTTTGTTAGTGTGAAATCGCCTGCTTACTCAGTATTATTTCATTTTTCATTTTTCATCATAATTTCATATATCTCAGGGGACCTAACTCTGTAAAAGTTATTTCAAGGGGCATAACTTTTCTGTATAACTTATAGTCATATTGTGGCATCGTTTTCAAAGATTTATAAACTCTTTGTCCATAGTTATGTACCGGCATATGAGTTATAATAAATAATAATACAATCTGTAAGGCATTTTCAAAGTTTTCATAAAAATAATGCACAATGCATAACATTGTAACTCATCTTTTTTTGCTTAAGAAGTTACTGTAGTCATGCAGGTGATTAGAAAGAGTTTTCATTAAAAATAATGGATGGTGTGTGGAAGGACATTCTTTTAAGTTACTTTTTTTGTTGTATGAATTTAATGAGAACTTATATGACTACTTATATGAATTAAATGAGATGCTCCCCACCAGGGACTGGGCGAAGCCGGGCAGGGTCAGGCAGACAGATAGACAGACAGACAGACAGATAGATAGTCGGGAACGGGAACTTATATGACTACTTATATGAATTAAATGAGATGCTCCACACCAGGAGCTGGGCAATGCCGGGCAGGGTCAGGCAGACAGACAGACAGATAGACAGACAGACAGACAGATAGATAGTCGGGAACGGGAACTTATATGACTACTTATATGAATTAAATGAGATGCTCCCCACCAGGGACTGGGCGAAGCCGGGCAGGGTCAGGCAGACAGATAGACAGACAGATAGACAGACAGACAGTCGGGAACGGGAACTTATATGAATTAAATGAGATGCTCCCCACCAGGGTCTGGGCGAAGCCGGGCAGGGTCAGCTAGTATATATATAAAGCTTACCGATTATACTTATCGCTTTTGGAGATTCGTTCACTGTTATAGACATGAGGGCGCTTGTTTATCGGATGAGAGTTATCCTCACTCCCCAAGTTATTCTTGTCGTAGGGTTGTTTGGTTGGTGAATGCTTTGAACGATTGTTGGGTGAGTGCTTTGAACGATTGTTGGATGAATGCTTTGAACGATTGTTGGAGCGAAAAAAAAAGGGCTAGCATCCACCAAGATGGTGTAAACACTTTTATTCAGACCCCGCACAAAGTGTCATTTCTAATGCTACTATGTTTGCAGGGCGTTCCCGCCCTTCTCTAGGCTCAGACATTAGCGGGACATGCGAGATCGGTACTGAAATCTTACATCTGCGGAGCGGCGTATTAAAATCTACCCAGGTCATAATTCGGCATAGCACTTGCGAAGTGTGAAGTGGCTGGGATTAGGCCTAAGCTAATCATATTTCCTCCAATGGTTTAGGTAGTTTATAGTAAACCTACCCATCCCAAGCTTTCTTTGATCATGTGATGAGAAGAGAGTCATTGGAAAAGATCGTGACAACTGGAAAGATCGAGGGGAAGAGAGGCAAAGGCAGGCCAAGAGAAATTATACTGTGTGGATTGAGACGGTGGCATGGTGGAATATCATTAGGAGAGCTGATCAAGAAATCAAAAGACCAACATTTATGGAGAGTCATGAACGCCTACTCCAGCTGGCATGGCACTTGATGACGATGATGACCCATCCCAGTATAGGCAGTTTTACAATTCTATCTTACTGGGTTTGAAATCACCCACCGATGATTTGGAAGCAGTCCGTCTTGCATTGATTTGCACCTTGGTATGAGCGTGGGTAGTTTAGAAAAACAATGAACTAACATTGCTTTAAAAAATCACAAACGGGTAAAAACAACAATTAGGTGGTTACTGCGACGTCCTACAAAGTACACGCAACTAAATTTTTAACCGCATCTCTGTGCAACGAGGAAATTATGTGGTATAAGAATACAATTTTTTTCAAACGGCGGAGTTCGTACAACTCAAATAACAACAACAATGTATATTGTATATTAATACGGCCACATGCGACAGCTCCGAGTTCCCACGGTCACACAGTAAACAGAAAGTAGCATTGTTACTGGCGTGTCTCTATTCTCATTTGGGATAAACTACAGGCCGTAACTGAATGTTTATGTACACATATCCTAGTCTTGCGTGCATGCACGTGAGATTAGTCTCCCCACGATTCTTATTGCGTGACCTCTTTGTCATTAAGGATGTGCCAGTTCAGTTTTTTTTTTTTCTGTCCTTAACAGTTATTTTAAACGAATTAATGTTTCTAAGGTAGAAGAACTTGCAGAAAACAAACGCACGGGTGGAGTTTGATTAAGCAATAGATTGTCTTATCATCATGATGTAGCAGTTCATTTTCAGAACATCGCACCCATCACGGCACACTTAAAAAAGTCTCGATCCTTTGCCAGTTCTCCTGCTTCGCTCATTTTATTGTCCTCTTTCTTCAATGTCGTTTGTCCATCTGCGTACTGCTCGACTCCCGCCTCTGCGTGCAGTATCTGCGCATTCCGTCAGCGTTCTTTCGAAGCTCCAGTGGAGCTTAACATGACCAAAGAGATGATGCTGTTTCTGAGCGAGTTGTCTTCGATTTATTTATCTTGTAGAATGTCAGTATTCAATCAATCAGGTGCCGTCTCCGCAATGATGGTTGACTGCAATGGATCTCCAACACTGTCTGCCTCTCCCCTTGACTGTACATTCTGTCAGGCTACATTCTGAAAAAAAAGGTGAATCGGCATAGCTCCCTTGGAACAGTAATAACATCAAATGGGAGGTGCCTTGTAAAGATTAGAACAAGAATCGCTATGGCCAAGTTAGCCATTTGCAATATGGAAAACATAATGACCAATAAAAAGATGTCTACCTCTTGCTCGCTTGCCCTCAACCTTGCCTTCCAGTATGGTTTTTATAAGAGTATCATGTCTTTAAACGTGGCCAAAATATTTCACTTGTCTCCTCTTTATTTCTTTCATCAATACTCTCTTCATTCCCAGTTTTTCTAGGACCTCTGCATTTGATTGTTTTTGTTTCCATGAAATACGGCATATTCATCTGTATATCCACATCTCCAGGGCTTCTACGCGACTTTCTAGTTGCTTGTTCAATGTCCAGGCTTCGCCGTTTGAAAAATGTATTCTTATACCACATAAGTCCCTCGTTGCACTGAGACGCGGTTAAAAAATTGTAGTTACGTGTACTTTGTAGGACGTCGCAGTATTAATAAAGCATCAACTCAGTAGCTCCAACGACAACCCTCAAGAGTCTCAGAGAAAACTGCACTCGTGAACCGAATGAGGCACCCACGAGCTTCGGAACATGAGGCAGGAGGCTTAACCACTCTGCCACGGAGACCCCCAATCGTGATTAAATAATGATGAGCATTAACTTATAAGAACAGAGAAAATATGTTAATCTCCAAGAAGAAAGAAATATCACAACGTAACATCTAAGTAAATGGGTACATTCTGAAAAAAAAGGTGAATCGGCATAGCTACCTTGGAACAGTAATAACATCGAATGGGAGGTGCCTTGTAAAGATTAGAACAAGAATCGCTATGGCCAAGTTAGCCATTTGCAATATGGAAAACATAATGAACAATAAAAAGATGTCAAATGCAACGAGAAAAAGAGTGTTGGAGTGCCACATAATGTTATATGGATGTGAAACGTGGGCAATAAGCTGACAAGATTAAAAACATTTGATGGCAGCCGACATGTGATTTCTGAGGCAAATGGAAAGAATACCATGGACAGACAGAAAAACCAATGAGCAAGGCCTACAAGAAATGAATCCAAAATGAAACCTTAAATTAATTAGAGAAAGTAGAACTACGCAGTCAAGAGTTTTGGGCACATTTTGAGATAAATAAATAAGATAAATTAGTGACCAGTTATAAAATTGAGAGAAACACTAAAGGGGAAGGCAGAGAAGTAAATATCTGGATGGCTTGGCCACGTGGTATGGTCAAGACAAAAACACCAGATCTAATCCACGACTCGAATGATTGTGTGAGTTTGCGAAACATGACCGTCCATGCTTATCGGCATGACACTGCCATACTCCACTTCTAGGGTTCGTCGAGCAAGTAGTTGACAATTTCCACGAGACAAACAGACACGCAGCAATTGTAGTAGAAGGAACTCAACGTCGTAGAATTGCACAGTGTCTTTATTCTGGACATTGTTATCTCCAAACGTACACTACACCGTGTGACATCGTGCTCCCGATACATAGGAGGGTGGATGCACCCCATAATAAACACGTAACGAATGGAATAACAATAATTATTAATATGTGCAGATTGCTATCGTTTTGAGCCCTACACCACCACTTGTGCTAACGTGTAAACTTAAATGTCATACCAACTCACTGTTTCGGCTACTGGCCATTTTTGGACGAGATATCTGTCACCTTTGACACCGACAACGCAGCTTATTCTTCGTTGATACAACATAGCACGTTGATTTGAAACTCTATTCTGTCGATAGGCATGTTGATAATTGTAACTGACTGCCTTCAATGATCTACGTGATGTTCTGAAACATCTAGGTACGTTTTTACAACCAGCCCTCACCACAGCTCCAACCTGACTGACGGTTCACGCTCCTTATCCGTGACCTCACTTCCGTCCTTTCCACATTCATATAGTCTTGAGTGATCTCCCTTCTCTTGTGATAACATCACTATTACTCAACACGTTTTGGGGGTAATTGTCGATATACTGTTGCTAACTCTACTCTACTCTTGTTGATCGTTAGCTGTACCGTATACCTTCTATTGGTAAATAGTACTGGTACTGTATACCTGCTCATAGCTACATGGCAGACACATCATGAAGATTATCATGAGACAGTCATAACATTTGTGGGAGATGTCTTCTAGAGATTAAACAGGAATCACAATGATAAAAGTAACTTTTCACAAGATGGAAAAGACAATAATAAGCTGCCAATTGCTGTGAGAAGAAGAGGGCTGACGTCCAATATCCATCTGATACTAATGTTTGTATATATGTATTTCGTATGTGACATATGGATAATAAGCAGAGGCACCGAAAAAACATATAATTTCAAAGGTAATGTGGTTTCTAAGATAAATACACAGAATACCATGGTCGATGAGAAAAATGAATGAGACAGTCCTGCAAGAAACAGATGCAAACTATAAACGTAGTAGAGAAATTGCACATAGACAGTCAACATTGATTGGGCACGTCATATGGAGAAATAATCTTCAAAACATATTAAAACATGGTAAACTTAAAGAATAAAGAGTTGATGTAACCACATATATAAATATATGGATGGCTTGGCCATATAACATCATCCTGACAAGAGTACATATCCGATCCATGATTGGTGATTGTTGTAGATGGTGAACCATAACCGCCCACGCCTTTCGCTATAACAAATGATGATACTGATCATTAATTACTGTCCTTCATTAAAACAGACTTTCGTTAAATAGCAAGCGAAGAACACGATAAAGATCACTTCATTATAGAGAGCTCTGGTTCAAATTGCCTTGCTAAATTCCCTGCAGATTAACTTGGTCAAAGAGAAAGGTATGAAAAGTGTCATAAAAAGGTTAGATTTCTATGCTGCAGAGAAACACAATTTCAAACACACAAATAATATAAATTGCAAATTAAATGTCTGAATGTCCATTGCTAAATCCTGGGTGGAAATTCTATATCATCATTATCATGTACCATGCCGATAAGCGTGGGCGGTCATATTTCGCCATCTCACTCGATCACCAGAGTCGTGGATTAGCTCAGTGTTCCTGTCGCGATCATGCCACGTGGCCAAACCATCCAGGTAATTACTTCTCTGTCTTCCCATTGTTCTCTTCCCCTTGATCTTGTCAGTTATCACCAAGTTCTCCAATTTATTTCTTCTCAAACATGTTGACTGGTTACTTCTATTTTTTTTCTGATCAGTTTACGGTTTTCATTTGTTTCTTGTAGTACTTGGTCATTGGTTTTTCATTGGTCTGTCCATGGTATTCTTTGCATTTTTTTTCTTAGAAACCATATTTCTACAGCCATCAGATGTTTTTTTTTAGCCTGTTTGTTTATTGTCCACGCTTCACATTCATACAAAAGTACATATTCTATGTAACACCTCAACACTCTTTTTCTCGTTGCAAATGACATCTTTTTATCGGTCTCTATATTTTCCATCTTGCAAAAGGCTACCTTCGCCAATTCCAATTCCAATTCCCCCCCCCCCCCCAAAAAAAAAAAAAAAATTCAAAATTCGGCCTCGTCTAACCTGCTTCATCAGCTGTGGTTATTGTTGAGAGCCGTAGTTGTGTGGATTGTTAGTCCTAATTCCTACTAGTTTTATTGGTTCCGCTCTGTTCGTCGGATAGATTTATTTTGTACTGGTCCTGGTAAAGACCGGTCCTTGGTTGGGCCTACTGGGGCCCGCATTCTCTCGTTTCTTGTCTTCATTTCTCTGTCAGCACTGCTACGTGCTTGTCACTTCTTGTGTTATTCTCATCGGGGCTGGTCCCGGTCATGTCCAGTCCTCATAAGGACTCGATGTAGGCAAGGGCAGAGCATTCAAGTGCAAGTCTCAAGTTGTCCCCCTGGTCAGCGGCCCGAACTCCTTTACGATTGTGATTTGGCGTTTTTCTTCATCGCGTGTGGGTGTGGTGTGGCAGCAAGATGACCAGGTCCTCTGTCCTCCCAGCTCAGGTGCTCTACCGGGAGAGCCAATCCACCTTCCTGCCATTCACCCCGGTTTTTTTTTAAATTTGTTAAAATTTAAAACATATATAAACATGCACAAATACAAACAAACACACATATACATATATACAGTATAATGAGGTTATACCTTCGCCATGGCGATTCTTGTTCTTATCTCTTCAAAGCATCTTCTATCAGATGTTATGACTGTTCCGAGATAATTGCATCGATTCACTTGTTTAAGAATATTCCCATTTACTTGTACTAGTCATGCGACCTTAATTCCCCAGGCTCAAGACCCTCTTGCCCTACACTGGAAGATACTATACGCAGTAGATGTCAGTTGTTTTAAATAACTTGTATATTATATTGTGTTATTTCCTCTCTCCTAGTGACGTGCATAATCTCTGTCTTCTTATAATTTAATTCTAACCATAGTTGTTCACTGTGTGCAGCTACCGAATCTACTAAATATTGCAGATCTTGTTTATTGTCTGCAATCAAGACTGTATCATCCGCATATCTAATGTTATTGATGTTTCGTCCTCCAGTGATGATTCGTTTCATCTCTTCTACATTTATGAAAATATTGGCAGTGTACACTATTTATTCTCCATGGTAACGCTCAAGTGTGTTAAAGCACGAGACAAGAATTTGCTATGTAATCAAAGGACAGACTAGAACAAACTAAATAGAGAACCAAATGAAACACGCTAAGCAATATTGCCAATACGAGAGCGAGTCAATAAGTAAGTCACACAGTTATGTGGGATGGCAGGTAAATGTAGTTGGTGTTTTCTGCAAGTGTCATTAGGTGACAGCAACATCGAACTTTATATTTCCGTTCTTCAGGTGGCGCTAGGTGTCTCATGCGCATGCGCAGCGCATAAACAAAATGGCGACTGTACTTACGAAGTGTACAACCAAAGAGCAACGTGCTGTTGCGCGTTGTTTTGTGGGCAAAAGGACTGCCTGCAAAGAACATTCATAAGGAAATGCTTCATGTGTATGCTGACAAATGTTTGTCCCGTAAAGCGGTGCATAGAGGGTTAGAAAAATGTTATTTAGTACGCTCTAAAATTGTTGATGAAATCCGATCTGGTCGTCCTATTAAGATTTCAACAGAAGCAGCCGTGCAGAGGGTGGAGGAGATGATTAGAGGTGACAGGCGAGTAACGATAGACTCTTTAGCGTCTGCAATAGGGTGTTCACATGGTTCAGCATACAGCATAATGTATGATCTACTGACATTTTAGAAAGTGTGCTCAAGGTGGGTACCCAGGCAATTGAAGGAGGAACACAAAATGAACCGATGTGGCCTGTCCTTGCATCATCTCTGTCGATGCGAAGATGAAGGAGAAGACATGCTGAACATGATTGTTACTGGGGAAGAATAATGGGTGCATCACCACTAGCCCGAATCAAAGCGTGCTTCAATGCAATGGAAACATCCTTCTTCGCCTTGTGTCCAAAAATTCAAGGTTACGCCGTCAGCAGGGAAGGTTATGCTGACAGTGTTCTGGGATTGTCAAGGAGTGCTTTTAACCAATTTCAAAAAGAAAGGTGACAATGTGAATTTTGAATAGTACTGTGAAGTTCTATCGATGCTTCATGATGCAATTCGAAGAAAACTTCCAGGACTGCTGACTAGATTAGTGTTGCTTCTTCATGACAATGCCAGACAACATACGGCTCGATTAACTCAGGAGAAAATTAACCAACTAAGATGAGAGTTCTGGAACATCCACCTTACAGCCCCGACTTAGCCCCTAGCGATTTCCACCTTTTTGGTCAACTGAAACCTTACTTTGGCGGGAGACATTTCGCTAATGACGACGAAGTTGGATGTGAAGTGAAAACTTTGTTTAGAAAACAGAGCACGCAGTTCTATGCGGCCGGTTTGGGAGGACTGATAAAACGATGGGATAAGTGCATCAATGTTGGTAGAAATTATGTTGAGAAATAAAGGGACAATGTATGTATACAAATAAACTGGTTTCAAGTTGTTATCCTATTTGGTTATTTTTCTACAGCCATTTATGACTTACTTATGGACTTCCTGTCGTATGTTTGGCAAATCTGTCAGTAAGCTAGTTCGAGGTATTTGAACTTAACATTTCTCCATTCCTCATTGTTGCATACCCATAAACTTATTGTTCAGAAATTCAGGTTTTCTCTAAACTTCCGAAACAGTAGGTTGGCTTGTAAACTTCGAATTTGGCAGCAATTTCCTGTTGACGAGGACCAGAATTGCTGACTTTATTTTGATGGATTCTATGTTCCCTAAGATGCGTTTAAAATTTCAAAATGAAAACACTTTTATACATTCATTAGGGCGTTTGGGAACAAGGTGATGGACCTATATCTGTATATTTCAATGAGCATTACATAGTTGCTGTGTGGTAAATATTACGCCGCTACACTTCCCAAGACATTTTACCCATGTTAGACTAAGACGACTTGATAGCTCAAGTTAATTTTCAAATCCGCCTCCATGTAAACTCGAGCCCATTACCTTCAGACTTGTGGGCAAGTATGCTAGCCACTGATCCATCGCACTCCGTCATTGCGTGTGCCAGCCTCCAGTGTGTTGCCTGTACTCTGCCACTATGGAGATGCAGATGCGAGTTTCCGTTCACTGAGATGAGACCACCATGCCATGTTTCATATGTCATACAGCGGAGGTCGGCGTGGCCGAATAGATAAGAGAGGGCATTCGTGAACTTCCGGTGTGATGATGCCGAGATAGCGGGTTCAACTCATACACCGGTCAGATGGACTAAAATGTTGACTTCTGGTCCTTGACTTGGGGACGCCTATTATAAGTGCCTCTGAAGTCAAAGTGCGTTCGCCTGAAAGCTATGGACACTGGTAATTGGAAAGGCTAATCCACACGCAAAAATCAATCCCTGCATTAGACGTAGTAGCATGTGTATGGACTAAGCTTGAGTTCAAAGCGAGCGAACATAAAAATACATAAAAATTATCATAAAGCGTGTACCCATTAGTTTTAATAAGATGTTCTTCGAACTATATAGCATATGATAATTACTTTATACAATGATTGAAATGAGGACAATATGACTAGGTCATAGATGACGACAAACTCAGTTGCTAGCTACATCAATGTTTATTATCCGTGATATTACATTAGCCTGAACTATATTCCCTCGTGAGACCTTCTTTTACCCGCTGACCTACCTGCTACCCATTTAACTGCGACTCTTGCTAATAAGCAAACATGTCCTTAAACCGAATGTTATATCTAATTTCCAATTTCGTCTATTTCTTATAGTCTGAATCATAGAACTCTTATTCTTCATTACTTGAGCGGATGCTAAATGGAAACTGATAAAATTAGTACAAGAGCAACGAGAAAATAAAACATATCTCAGTGCAGCAATTACAAAAACAGCGACAGCTGATAAAATTAATATGTTAAGAGATATACTTATTAATGAGGAGGAATTACAGAGAATGTGTTGTGTCTAATATTTAGGTATATTGCCAAGACATAACTCGACTGCAGCAGGATATAACAGTCAAACCTCGGTTTTCGTCGATAATCCGCCCGAAAAAAATTGGCGAAACCCGACACCGACGAAAACCGAG
>OY992894.1:33082179-33154679 GCA_963921405.1 Cepaea hortensis
CCTTTCACTATGTTGCTGTTTGTTTATGCAACAAGACGTGTACCATTGCTTTACTGCTTTTCCCTAACGTGTGTTCCTCTCTCGCCCCCCCCCCCCCTGGTCCTCTCTTTCTATCGCTGTCTCTCTCTCTCTCTCTCTCTCTCTCTCTCTCTCTCTCTCTCTTTATCTCGCTTCCCCTTTCTCTCTCTCATCTCTCCTCTCTTTTCACTCTATGTCTCTGTCATATGTCTCTCTTCATTAAATTAGTGATATAAACTCTGCCGCGTCGCAAGTACGACAAGAGGCTTCTAATCGTCATAAGCGTCCCCTTTCCCCAAATGTTTACCTTTTGAACACTATCTGGGGGCGTGCCCACCAGGGTCATGACTTCGGGTGTCTTTCCCCTGTTGTCCATTCGAGACGTTCAATCATTTGCGTTGTCCTTGCGTTGTCTTGCGTTATTCCGTGAATGTCCCAAATCGGTGCAAATTTCTGCTCCCAAGCCACCCCTCCCTCGGGGAGGAGAGCCTTATGCAATCTGTGCTTCGTGCCCTGGCACAAATTCTGCACCTGTGGCCGTAGGAAGCCAACTTCTTCCCTGACAGTTACCTCTGTCGACTCCGCGCCAGAGACAAATTATCTTATTTTGTATATTATGCGATGTGTTCTTTTATATAATTTGATTTTAATTTACAAGCAGTTATTACTGAAAATTGTTTGTTTGTCTGTGCCTCTCAAATATCGAATTCACACTTTTTTATATGAACTATTTGCTATGTTTCTACGCAGTTTGGTTCTTCGCCAACGAGTGTTGGAATTTTATTTTTATTTTGTAGATGTTGTGCCAGAGTCAATGTTCCATTATTTTTTCCTTTGAATTTTATGTCTTTTGTTGCTTTCCCATTTTTTGCTGTTTTCCTATATATTTGTTTTTCTTTTAAAAAAGACCGTCATGTGACTTTCCTTTTCTCTGTGTATATCTTACCTATTTATATTACGAGTGTAAGTTAATAAGTAAGTCACAAATGGCTGTAGAAAAATAACTAAATATGATAACAAATTAAAACCAGTTTACTTTTATACGTACATTGTCCTTGATTTCTCAACATATTTTCCACCAACATTTATGCACTTATCCCATCGTTTTATCAGTCCTCCCAAACCGGCTGCATATAACTGCGTGCTCTGTTTTCTAAACCACGTTTTCACTTCACAATCAACTTCGGCGTCATTAGCGAAATATTTCCCACCAAGATGGGTTTCAGTGTTTATTCTGACAAATGGTTATCTCGTAAAGCGGTGCAGTGCATAGCTGGGTAGAAAGGGTTACGAGGGCGAGTCAATAAGTAAGTCACACAGCTCTGTGGGATGGCAGGTAAATGACAACAAAGCACGCAGTTCTATGCAGCCAGTTTGGGAGGATTTATAAAACGATGGGATAAGTGCATCAATGTTGGTGGAAATTATTTTGAGAAATAAAGGGACAATGTGTGTATAAAAATAAACTGGTTTAAAGTTGTTATCATAGTTAGTTGTTTTTTCTACAGCCATTTGTGACTTATTTATTAACTTACCCTCGTATCTTTCTTTATTTTTGTCTGCATATATCATACGTCATGCATGTTGTATGCATCTTTTTCTGTGTGTATTTTATGAGATATAACTTATCTTACTATCATCGTGTAACTTATCTATTACGTTCCGGTGTCTGATCGCTGACTAACTTTTTCTCTGTGTGTGACTGAAGTTATTTTTTTTTCTGTTTCTGTGTGTATCTACACGGTATCTATCTTATTGTTCTTTTTTGTGCATGTGTCTTATGTGACATGGACCCTGTACATCGTTTTCTGCATGCATCTTATGTGACATTCGTACTGTATGTCTTTTTCTGCATGTATCATATGCGACATTCGTCCCGTATATCTGTTTCTGCGTGTATCTTATGTGACATTCGTACTGTATGTCTTTTTCTGCATGTATCATATGCGACATTCGTCCCGTATATCTGTTTCTGCATGTATCATATGCGACATTCGTCCCGTATATCTTTTTCTGCATGTATCATATGCGACATTCATCCCGTATATCTGTTTCTGCGTGTATCTTATGTGACATCCGTCCTGTATATCATTTTATGCATGTGTCTTATATGACATTCGTCCTGTATATCACTGTATCCCATGTGTCGTATGTGGCATTCGCCCTTATACCTTTTTCGGCATGTATCTGACATGACATACGTCCTGTATATCTGTTTCTGTATGTATGTTATGTAGCAATCGTCTTGTATATCTTGTTGTGCGTGTATCGTATGTGACATTCGTCCTGTATATCTTTTTATGTATGTATATAACAGGAAACACTAAATATGATTTGTGTAGATTGAGTAATGACAAGGAAATACAAAACAAATTCAACATAGAAGTACAGAACAGATTTGATATATTGTCTGATCTAGAGATATTATTCCAGGGTGTGAATGATCAATGGGAAATGTTAAAGAATTCAATCAGATTGGCTGCAGAAACAACTATTCCAAAATTAATGAAGGTGGGTCGTAAGAAATGGATGACTGAAGAAATTTTACACCTAATGGAAACAAGAAGACTCAACAAAAATAATCCTGCCAAATATGAAGAATTTCACAGACAAGTCAGAATATTATGTAGGAAGGCAAGAGGATCATGGCTTGAGGAAAAGTCCTTAGAAATTGAAAAAACAACACAACAGTCAAAATACCAAATTAGTGCACAGAAGAATTCAGGAACTTACTAATAAAAGAACAAGTACATCAACAGGCTGTCTAAAAACTAAAGATGGCAAAATCATAATAGAAAAAGATCAGATTCTACATGTATGGACAGATTATGCGGAAAACCTGTATAATGATAACAGAAAGGAACAGTATGATATTAGATTTAATAATGAAGGACCACCAATTTTAAAGATGGAGGTTCGAAATGTTCTTAAGCATATGAAATCTGGCAAGGCCCCCGGTGCAGATAACATCACAACAGAAATGATTAAAGCTTTAGAAGAATTTGGATTATAGCAAGTCACCAGACTGCTGAACACATTATATGATACTGGAGATATACCTTCTGAATTATGTAATTCTGTATTTATTGCAATCCCAAAGAAATCAGGAACCTTGGAATGTGATCAATTAGTATAATGAGTCACATCACAAAGATTTTGTTACGAATTATTATGCAAAGAGTGAGGAAGAAAATACAACCTGAAATAGGGGAAGAACAATGTGGGTTTATAGAAGGAAAGGGTACAGTAAATGCTGTGTATGTGCTGCGAACAGTTATTGAACGTGCTATAGAAGTAAACAAGGATATACATCTTTGCTTTATTGACTACACAAAGGCTTTCGATAGAGTAAGACATGTCAACATGGTGGATATGCTTGCAGATCTACAAATTGATGGGAAAGACATTAGACTTATAAAACACATATATTGGAAACAACAAGCTGCCATAAGGATTGATAATGAAGTGGGACAATATCAACCTATTAAGAGAGATGTTAGGCAGGGATGTGTAATATCTCCAGATCTTTTTTCCCTATACAGTGAAAATATTTTCAGAAATGTAGAAGATATAAATGGAATCAGCATTGGAGGAAGAAACATCAATAACATTAGATATGCAGATGAGACAGTATTGATTGCAGACAATGCACAGGATCTGCAACAATTAGTAGATGCGGTTGTTGTACACAGTGAACAGCTGGGGTTGGAATTAAATTGTAAGAAGACAGGTTATGGTCATCACTAGGAAGAACGAAGTACCACAATCTAATATACAAGTAAATGGGAATATTCTTCAACAAGTGAATCGATACAATTATCTCGGAACAGTAATAAAATCTGATAGGAGATGCCTTGAAGAGATTAGAAAAGAATCGCCATGGCGAAAGTAGCCTTTAGAAAGATGAAAAACATTCTGACCAATAAAAAGATATCAATTGAAACGAGAAAAAGAGTGTTGAGGGGGTACATAGAGCCTGTTCTTTTGTATGGATGTGAAACTTGGACAATGTGCAGTCAAGCTGAAAAACATTTGATGGCTACAGAAATGTGGTTTCTGAGGAAAATGCAAAGAGTACCATGGACAGATAGAAAAACCAATGACCAAGTACTACAGGAGACAAATAAAAATCGTAGACTGATTAGGGAAATTAGACGAAGACAGTCAAAATATTTTGGACATGTTACGAGAAGAAATGGATTAGAGAACGTACTGACAACTGGCAAGATCGAGGGGAACAGACCAAGAGGAAGACCGAGAGGAAAATACCTGGATGGCTTGGCCACATGGCATGAACGAGACAGGAACACTGAGCTGATCCACGACTCTGGTGATCGAGTGAAATGGCGAGTCATGACCGCCCACGCTTTCCGACATGGCACATGATTGATTGATTGATTGATATTATGTGACATTCGTCGTGCATATCATTTTTCATGCATTACATATTCGCAATTTTCTCTTCCCCTGTCTTCGTCGCTGTCGGAAACGTCATACTTGTGCGTCAACACTCGCACACATACGTGCGCACACACACACACACACACACACACACACACACACACACACACATGTGACCATCATCAGCTTGTCCTAATGGTGAAGTTTGTTGTCTCTGCTCTTTACCTAACATTTTGTTTCCTAAAGTTTCCACGCTGAAGTCTTCATTTTTCTCTTGAGGACATTTCGCATTCTTCTCAGCTGCCCATTCTTGCTTGTGCCATTGATTTTTGTTTGTCCTATTTGTTTTTCATTGCCCAAAATCCACACACGAGCACAAATACATGGGATCTTCTCAGCGCAGGGCCCTTCTTCGTTCTTGACATTTTCAGAAATGTATTTCTTCTTTCCTTTTTTATTCATTTTCAAGAGAAATATTTATTTTGTTTGGTTCTGTGGTTTTTGTTATTTTATTTATTCTTTTGCAACACGTTTTTAATCATAAGAATTTATTTCCGTCCATTTATTATTCCTGTTACAGTGATCCCTCATTAAATCAATGTCTCCTAATTTGGTTTTTGTAGTTTATTCACATTTTATATCTTCTTTATCCCATATGTGCTGAATACCATTTTCCCAATACTCGTAAATTGTATATAAAAAGCCTATTTTCACTAATAAGTATGCCTGATATATGCATTAATATCAGCTGTCGCTGTAAAATTGTGACATGTAAGTGAATTGTATGATTTGTATCGCATATTTTTTAATCATTATTAACTCTCAATGGACGTAAGATGGGCATTTGTTGCCGATATTTACACGTGTTCTAGATAAGAGACAATTATTGTCTCTATGACATTTACATATATATATTTAACAATGCAATTTTATAGCTAGAAGTATGGGAGCTTAAGTTCTGCGTGTATCAGAGGCTATGATATGCATCAGCTATATGATGCCCTAAATATCGGTGGTCATGACATACCAGAGATTCGGTATGGTGATGATACAGTATGGCTATCCACAACACAGACTGGTATAGAAAACCTAACAGCCTCAAACCAATTGAATAGTGACAATCACAACTTATATCTTAACATAGCAAAAATCTTTGCATACATATAAAACCACTATGGAGAAAGAAATATATGTTAATGAGGAAAAATTGGAGGTGGTGGAAATTTTTGAATATCTTGGGTCATTGATTACCAACAACTTTGACACAGTGAAAGAAATTAAACGACGACTATCAATTGCTCTTCAAAGACTAAAACAACTGAATAAATTATGGAGTGGGACAGATAGAACTACAAAAATTAGATTTTTAAGAGCATGCATCTTTCCCATTGCAACATACGCCTATGAGACCTGGACACATACTAAACAAGCTGAACAGCGCATAAATGCATTTGAATATAAATGTTATAGACGAGTTCTAAGAATATCTTGGGTAAAGAAAAGAACAAATTCATCCATACTTCAAGCGCTGAATATTGAAGAAGGTTGGCTATTAAAGACGATAAAACAAAGAAAATTGAAATATTTTGGTCACTTGAAACGTCACGAAAGTTTGGAGAGAACAATAATGGAGGGGTATATGCCTGGGAAGAGAGGAAGAGGAAGGCCAAAGAGAAGATGGGTGCAGGATGTGGCGGATGATCTCCAGATGGGTGTATGAGACGCGGGACATCGTGCGTATGATCGAAAGGTTTTCCGGATGGTTGTTATGGGAGCGAGTTCTGCAAAGGTCAAGTATTTTGTGGAATGCACACTTCGGCAGCCCTGTGATCACGTTTTCAAATCCCCATCGATGAGGATTCCTTAAAAGAAAATTGACCTAGATTCTAATTCCACCACAGTCTAAATTGGGCACAAGAAAATGCTTTTCAAAACAACAGTTCATGGTAAGTTGTTTGTTGTTGTTTTTATTCGCTCGCTTTGAACTGAATACTAGTCCATACACATACTACGAATTCTATTGCACTCGACATTTTTCTGCGTGTGGATTAGATTTCACTATTACTCATGTCCCTCGCCATCAGGCGAACCCACTCCGACTTCAGAGGTACTTGTAATTGACGTCCCCAAGTCTCGGACAAGAAGTCAAAATTTTAGTCCACCTGACCGGTGTAGGAGTTGAACCCGCTACCTCGGCATCAGAACAACAGATATACAGCGATCTTATCCATTCGGCCACGCTGACCTCCAGTCACTGGTATGACACTGACCATAACACCCGTCGAGTACCGGTTGATCTATACAAATATGGCGCTATCAACCTACACCCATCACTCTTTAAGGCCTGTGTAGCGATCCTTATGTTTTTGCTTGCTATTTTGGGCGTATTTTTAATGACTGATCAATTTATGAAAATATTGCCGTTCCAAGTTTTGTATTTACCCTCTGTAAAGTTCATGCAACATAATAGGTAAATACAAAATTTGGGACGGAAATATTTTCAAAAACTGCAGTCAATAAAAATACACCCTATCGTACACAGTAACGTAGTGGCTATCACTCTTGCTGGCTGGTATGGTATTGCTGTGTGTGAAACCAGTTGTAGGTGGAGATTTTTTTTTTCATTAACCTGACCTCTCATGACGACCCAGGCTAAAATGAGCCCTAGGAAATTTTCTGGGAATTAAAAGCGGCTGGTCTAATTGCAGACAATGGGCAGGATCTGCAACATTTAGTAAATGCGGTTGTTGCATACAGTGTGCAACTGAGGTTAGAATTGAATGTTAAGAAGACACAGATTATGGTCGTCACAAGGAAGAACGAAATACCACAATGTAACACACAGTTAAATGGGAATATTCTTAAACAAGGGAATCGGTACAATGATCTCGAAACAGTCATAGCATCTGATGGGAGATGCCTTGAAGAGATTAGAACAAGAATTACCACGGCAAAGGTAGCCAGTCGCAAGATGAAAAACATACTGACCAATAAAAAGATGTAAACTGCTACGAGAAAAAGTGTATTGAAGTGCAACATACAGCCTGTACTCTTGTATCGATGTGAATCTTGGACAATGAGCAGTCAAGCTGAAAAATATCTGATGGCTGTGGAAATGTTGTTTCTGAGGAGAATGCAAAGATTCCACGGACAGAGAGAAAAACAAACAATCAATTCCTACAAGAAACAAATGAAAATCGTAAACTGATTAGAGAAATTAGACGTAGACCGTCAAATACTTTTGGACATGTTATGAGAAAAAAATAAATTAGAGAACGTGGCGACAACTGGCAAGATCGAAGGGAAGAGAACAAAGGAAAGACAGAGAAGTAAATACCTGGAAGGCTTGACCACGTGGCATGGTCCAGTCAAGAAAACTGAGCTGATCCACGACTCTGATGATTGAGTGAAATAGCGAATAAT
Source organism: Cepaea hortensis (assembly GCA_963921405.1). Lineage (NCBI taxonomy): Eukaryota > Metazoa > Mollusca > Gastropoda > Stylommatophora > Helicidae > Cepaea > Cepaea hortensis. The sequence goes on from OY992894.1 coordinate 33,090,022, forward strand.
GACCACCCGCGATAACAGGCATGGCACATGATGGATGGATGGTTTGATATTAACCGTCTTCTGATCTAGTGCCGCCTGACATATAATGTGAGGCTTGCTCAACATACCCAATACGCCTCGTAGAGTGCCGAGGGGACGTTTACTTAATTGTGTTTATTTTAGTTCAGAAAGCAATGGCAAACTTGACCTAAATGGGACGTAGAGGTGTTTCCAAGGCACCAGGGCCAGGTTTTATACTGGCCAAGACCTACTAACACGTCCTAGCCGCACGTCCTGGGCAACAGGTCCCTTCGGGGTCCTGGCTAACGTAGTGGGATCGCTGATTCTTCCGAAGTCGGAGAGTATCTGCACACCAATAAGCCAGACATGGGACAACGGATACCTCAGGTCCGGTTTGACATCACATTGATGTTGGACAACAGGATGTCTTCATCCGACAAACAAGACTTCACGCTGGAGTTCACAGCCAGCGAACACAAGCAAGCAAGCACTGAACCTAAACTTACAAAGTAAATCACAACATAAACAGCCGTTGATAGTGACTTCTTGTAAAGGACATGTAACTAACTTTTTAAACTTATGCTATTAAATTTGTTCTCTAATTATTGGTTATTTTCTATTAAGCGAGTGCGAATAAATAGTTAATTTCATTCCATTATATTTTTAAGTTTTCCCCTAAAGGAATAATTCGCTCGCTGATAAATGGACCTTAAAATTATGTACTTAAGCAAGGTCAGAACAGTGCTTTCACAACAGAGATCACATAATTTGCCATCAAGTCATAAATAGAAGAATGTTAACACGACTGTGGGTGATTGATTGCGCGTGATTTAATTAAAGTCGTGAAACGCCCTAGTCTATTAACTGGTAACCTTTTAGCACTATTAATACAGCTCGGATACTTTCACAAGCAATCTACACACTATAATACATGTAAATTTTAATGTGTAACCGCTTGTTTACTTATATCTTCGCGGATATTCAAAGCGTGCTGGTAAATTCACTTTACGGAAACATGGCTGTCCAGAGTGAGGGAGATGAGAGTGAAGCGGGACGCCGTTAGACAAGAACATTTTGCCAAGAGCAGATTTCATTCACCAACATAGAACTGGTGCTATCAGTTGATATACGCTAGCTGAGATTGTAAGGAGGAGATGGGAGTATCTTTGGATCTGCCCAGAGTGTGATTATGATCCTTACTGTCAAATTGTCAACTGCCATCTGCTGCCTATAGTACCATGCGGTGGAGGGCAGGAGGGTCTTGAGCCTGAGGAATTAAGGCCGCCTGGCGAGTGCAGTCGCTGCGAATTGTGCAGGTTAGAGTTTTCTTTTTGCCCCCGACAGATAAAAGCTCCACACCTTACCGAGGATTCGAACCCGGATCTCCCGAAGGAGAATCCGGTGTTCTAGCGACTCGGCCAGCCGCTCTTCACACGACGGATCTTCATGAGGATTATGTAAATGTATTTATTTGACATATGGAATGTGTGGCAAGAATTATAGAGTGTTTGTTACACGTGATATCATTTTTATCAGACATTAATATCAATTGGGGAACCCTTTGAGGTCACTAAAACAGTTCATAAATAAATACACGTATTGTTTGGCGTTCATAGAAGTAGGGATAAGAATTTGAGACTAGAGGATGCACTAGACAAGATAACAATTGAAAGCTTTAGTTCGAATCCCGGTCAGTAACTTCACATTTCAATTTCGATATTGTCTAGTGCGTCTTCTAGTCTTTAATTCTTACGCCAAACAATACGTGTATTTATTTATGAACTATCATTTTTTATTGTCAGCTTTCTTTTCACAATATACACTTTGTGATGTCACTCTAATTACGCAGTCCTCATCTATCCGTTGTCGCATGGTGGAGTCCAGATGTGCATACTTATAAACAGGGTTCCAAGTTCAGTCCTCAGTAAAGGAATCTGTATTGGCTTTGTGATCGACCCAGTCTTGTAAATTTGGTGCCGAATAATTTTCAGAATTGTCTGCAAGTTTTTTTGTAAAGGAAAAGCAGAGAGGAACGGAACATGTCACATCAAGCTCATGTTAATGTAATTTTATACACGTGAATGTGTAACAATTGTCACTTCAATAGAAGTAAGTACCACATCATTGTGGTTATATTTATGTAATAGTGGTTAGTTTTAATTCTGATTTGTTCATATTGTGGTTAGTTCACATTCTGATTAGTTTTCATTGCTGTTAGCTCTCATTGTGGGGGGGGGGGGGGGGAGACCTGCGTGGTCTCGAAGTATGGCGTCCGCCTCGAGTGCTGGAGGTCCCGGGTTCAAGCCCCGGTGAGGACGGGCATTTTTTCACGTGGACTTCTAGTAATAACATTTCCCCTGGTCTCTGGGTAGTGAGATCGGACGCCGGTGTGTACTGTTGCGCACGTAAAAATTCCCTTGTCTTTTGGAAACCGAAAAAGAGTAACCTAACGGCGCTGCCCGGGCAAAATTTAGAGTTAAAAATCTACAAAAAGTATTTCAGGATACTCGCCGGTGCTACGGAGTTCGTGCATTGAGCTGAGTTTCTCCAAACTCAGGCTTGAGTTAGAAGGAGAACGGAGCACTTATGGGTTACACCCGTGTGCCGTGATGTTGATCCATTGACTAAACTAAACTAAACTAAACTAGCTCTAATTGTGATTAGTTCTCATTGTGATTAGTTTTCATTGCCATTAGTTTTCATTGTAATTAGTTCTCATTGCTGCTATCTCTCATTTCTGTCAGTTCTCATTGCTGTTAGCTCGCATTGCTGTTAGTTCTCATTGTGATTAGTTCCCAATATGGTTACTTCTCATTGCGGTTAGATCATATAGCTAAGTAGTTATACTTTTCGTTCTTCCATAATGTTTTGCCATATTTTAACGTAACCCTGTTGCTATCGTTACTGACGACATCACCCACCGAGTGTCGATTGGTCTGAACATATAGTCTAGCACAATTAATACAACAACCCTTTAGGTGTTTAAAAGGGTTCTTGACGTGTTTTATTTACATGCGCGTAAGAAACTAAATATTTTAGATGCCGGTTTGTATCTTATGTAACGAATCCTCGACAGAAACCAAACTGGCTAATTAAGGAAGGATTGATCACGATCTCCGTGGTGATACGCCTGCAGAGAATTACATCATTTGCACTCTGCAAGACTGCAAGAGAGTCACAATAATCTCACCACTGCGCTATCAAAACAATTAGCACCCAGGTATTGCTGGGTATCACGAAACTGTCTGCCAACAGGGGTGAAACCATGATTATAGGAATGGAATAAAATTTAATTGGATGGAATCAAGCCTATTGAGATGAAATCAAATCTTTGGGATGAAATCAAGCCTACAGGACAGGAACCAAGCAAACAGATTAAAATCAAGCCTACTGGAGTGGAATCAAGTCTATCCGGATGAAATAAAGACCGTTGGGGTTAAATTAAAGCTGTCAGGGTGAAATCAAGTATAACGGAATAGAATCACGTCTTACTTGATGTAATTAATCCTACCGAGGTGGAATCAAGCCTGGTGGGATGGCTTCCTGGGATGAAATTAAGGCTATCAGGGTGGGGGGAAAAGCCTAACGGAATGGAATCACGCCTAACGCAATGGAACCAGCCATAACGGAATCTAATCAATTGCCAGATAGCAGTCACTGTCACACGGCAGACAAAGAAAGATTGAAGGGATTTTTCCTAAAGTATGCACCGAACTATACAGTGCATAAGGAACTAGGGAGACACGTGACGTCAGAGGACAACAAACAAAGATACGCTGTGATACCGTGTTTCGAAGCGGACGTGTGTTTATTCTGTGGAGTCAAAGTCGTGGAGCGAATTGGATATTCTTATGCAAGTACTATTCAGGTGGACGACAGGAGGAGTCATTTGCTGAGATCGAATAACCGTGGACCTAAAAGCAAGATGAATCTACCTGGAATTTAACGTCACGGATCGAAAGAACAGAGGAATGGAAAACAGGATGGGCGCTGAGGTGAAGGTTAGAGACATTTAGCATAACAATTCTAGATGCTCCGAGTAGGTGTCACTCCTGCGAGAAGGATGTCCTATAGAGACGATGAATTTGTATGAATTATGTGGATACACCCAATAAAACAGGTGTTGTATTAACTTATCACCGGAGCCACGTCTGTATTTTCGTTGACAAGTTCTTTTGACTTTGAGCATTCATGTTATTGGGACGAGCCAAACTTCAAGAACACCTCGTGTAGATTTTAATAGTTGAGAGAGAATCTGCTACGAGGCATATGGGGTCTCTTCTCCGGCCAAATGAATCTCAGTGTTATTCTGACGAGATCCACAATTGAATGTTATACGGCAGGAATATTCTACCAAGCTGTGCACGGAAAGGAAGTTTGCACACCGAAGTTCAGTGTGACGCACCACGCAACACTCGGCGGAAGTTATAACACCACGTAAGCACCAAACTGTCAACAGTTGAAATATCGAAGCAGATTTATTATTTCTAAATTCGTTCGATGGTTTTTTTTACATGAGATAAGAGAAAGTTAATTTTCCTCTAATACCTGACACTTACACGTCTTATGTGTCAGAAATAAATAAATAACAACACTGTTAGCCACAAAACTAGCCATTTACACACCAAATAAAGTATTGCACAGCATTGCACCAATTGGAACACAATATTTAATGCAGCCTTATATGAAAAAAATAATAACATGGTGCATGCTACATTGATGAAATCAACTCTGATGGAATGGAGCCAAGCTTCACGGGATGGAATCAAGACCACCGGGATAGAAGCACACCTACCACGATGGAACCAAGTCTAACCGAATGGAATCACGTCAAACGTAATGGAACCAGACCTAATTGGATGGACTCAACTCTGCTTGGAATAAATCAAGCTTACTGGAAAAGAATCAGGTCTGCGGGAATGGAACAGCTTCATCAACATTCACCAAACGTTTACAACGTTCAAGAGTAAAAAATAAAGCCTGCTGGGATAGAACTTAGGTTACCCGGGTAGAACCAAGCATAACGGAATAGAATTAATCGTACTGAGATATAATCAAGCCTACTAGAATGGAATCAAGCCTACTGGAATGGAATCACGCCCTTTAAAAAAAACATATTGTGACGAAATCAAGCCTAACCAAAATGGAATCACGCTATCGTGATGGAATCAATCCTATCGGGGATGAATCAAGCATAACGTAATGGAACCAAGACTAACTTGGGGTATGTTTATCTTACTAGGGCAGAATGTAACCTGTTGGGATGGAAGCACGTTATCGACAATTTCCAACCATTCAGAGTAAATGGTTCGAAACGACGAGGCAATACAGCATCACCAACCACGAAGATAATGACGATGAAGACGACAACACACTGATTCAACTGAACGATTGAAGTTAAGATCTGTATGAGGTGCTTTAAAGCTTGCCACCTGCCACAGATTTCGAGAGAATAAATCCAAGATTTGGAATAGACATATCACACGTAAAGTTTCTGCGAATTTCGTAAATAGAACAAAAACCAATGCCTGCATTTATCATCCCCAATTGCCTTGTCACGTGGCCAGGAAGGCATCCTTTTTCACAGCTCGCCTTCTCAGGCAATGTATCATTGCATGTGAGATCTTTCATTGCCATGATGAAGGCTGTCAAGATTCTTCTCTCGTAGCTTTTGATTATCTAATGTTCCATTCATCTTACCCGTTCTTACAATATGTTCCAGGTTTTGTCTCATAATTTAGTTAAAAAGAGAGGACTGCTTCTTTCTGGTGTTAACAAGACAGATGCTTTTCTTTGCCTTGGTGTCTTATTATCATGGAAGAAGATCATACATACTGGCTTACCTTTTGTCGGTGCTAACATTTCGGACAGCTTTCATTGTTGGTCCATGTAACGAGGCATTATCTCTCGTCGAAAATTATCCTGTTGGTGAAAGTTAGGACAAGCGGCTATGACATAGACAATAGAAAACATGGACTTATAGCTTCAAGTAATGGGGACGTTAAATAAATAACACATTCGCACAATTTGCTAAGGACAGCATGTAGCGGAAGACATTAACCACAAAGGCATCTATTGCCGTAACTCTACAGACCACAAATGGGGTATGAGGCAAAGGAAAACGACGAGTAAAGAATTAAATGAAATGAAGTTAATTAAAATGTATAAAGTTTACATATTTCTCTCTCTCTCTCTCTCTCTCTCTCTCTCTCTCTCTCTCTCTCTCTCTCTCTCTCTCTCTCTATCTCTATCTCTCTCTCTCTCTCTCGATGTGTGTGTGTGTGTTTGTGTGTGTATGTGTGTGTGTGTGTGTGTGTTAGAATATCACTGGCGAAGAAGAAGAAAGGGAGCCGTGGTATCGTAGTCGCTAAACGTATGTCTGCGGCCCAGTGGTAGTAAGTTCGAAACTGCATCGAGGCCGATTTGTAAAATTGATCAGGTCGACCCAGCCTAAAATGAGAACCACGAAATGTTTTAAGAAGTAAAGGCGGCCGGCGAGCTACTAATCGCATCATCCACTGATTGGTGTATACCATATATGCACAGCACCATATGCCCTATACACATGAAGGCTAGCAACAGGTTCTCTTCCATCTTTTTTGTTAACCTCAGGAGAATAATGCTGTCGTTTTACAAGATCTCAACATGACAGAATTACTACTCATATATTGCATAATGTATCGGAGACTGAGATGTATTTAATTTATTTAACATTTCAGTGGCTTCGAAAGAATTGTGATGGAGAAAATACTTTAGGGGATAGAAGACAGAGGGAAAGAGGCGCGAAGAGGGACAGTTGTGACTTCTTAAATGTCAACAAGATTTTATTTTCTTGAAAATTATGTATGTTCATAAACAGATAAACAGGTTTGTTTTCTCAGTATTGAGGTTGTCTTGGATAGGTCTGTTTCTTCTCATTTGTAACCGTGAATTTGTAATATTCTTCAGAAATATGTATATACAAGGCCGCGCACGTGCTTTTGACGTCATTTTTAAAATGAATACGCTTCACACCCGTAGTTTACAACAGGACATACTCATACTCAAGTACTTAGACTTTTGTTGTTCTATCTCTTCCAGTTCATTAAGGTTTTAATTGCTTCCGTTTTTTTATTTTTCACTTAAACTTCTCCGTTATTTCACATCATAATTTATAACAACAGTAGTATACTTATGGCTCCGTTGTTTCAGGACTTAAAACCTACAGTATTGAAGTATATGCTCTGCCTTCTCAGTCAAATTTCTATGGCGAGTTCACCTCTGCATTTTCCGCGAGACGAGAACCAATAAGAAACGATCTTAGTGAAAATCCGAAGCTGCTTTTTTTTTAAGTGTGAGCGGAAGGTGTAGAATTTATTTGCTAAGCTAGTTGTTCAATGTCCCTATAAGCTAATCTAGAATCTAGATGTATTCCTATCATCTTATTTTTCATAGAAGTCGGATCTACGGCATATTTTGTGAATCTCACAAAGGTTTAAGAACCAGAAATCTAGGGCGCCGTCTCCACATTGTGGAGACGGCGCCCTAGATTTCTGGTTGGCTGCAATAGATCTTCATACCTCTCTGTCTCTCGCCTTGATTGTACATTCTGTCAGACTGCTGTTCTTCCATCTCTTGATGTTATTCAAAGGAGAAAATGTTATCTTCCACTAATAAAGTTGTCTACCTCTTTCTCGCTTATGTCATTTAACGTGGCCGAAATATTTCACTTTTCATTCCCAATTTTTCTAGGACATTCGTAATTTATTATTATTGTTTTCATGAATTGCGGCATATTCTTCTGTATAATACGCATTACCATGGCCACTATTCAACTTTCTAATAGCTTGTTCATTGTCCAAGCTTTTGAGCCATATAGTCGATATAAGATAATCTTCCTTGTTGAGAATGGAATCTTCATTTTCTGATGTTAAATTGACGAAGTTTGTTTTCTGGCATTTAGTTACGCTTTGACTAAGGATTATAATGATTTATTCATAATTAATCCTCAATACGTCATGGTCAAAATGTCTTCTCCTGTAGCTGCAAACAGAAGAGATGTCACAAGGAAGGGATTATTGTGGTAATTTTGCCTTCCCACGTCTTCTTCCTTGTACAATCCTCGGGGAAGAAGTATCATTTATCTTATAGTCAGCACCCTGGGCAAATCATATAGCTGGGTGATGTTGCCACCGAATGACATCGTTGCTTCTTCTTCTTCTTCTTCTTCTTCTTCTTCTTCTTCTTCTTCTTCTTCTTCTTCTTCTTCTTCTTCTTCTTCTTCTTCTTCTTCTTCTTCTTCTTCTTCTTCTTCTTCTTCTTCTTCTTCTTCTTCTTCTTCTTCTTCTTCTTCTTCTTCTTCTTCTTCTTCTTCTTCTTCTTCTTCTTCTTCTTCTTCTTCTTCTTCTTCTTCTTCTTCTTCTTCTTCTTCTTCTTCTTCTTCTTCTTCTTCTTCTTCTTCTTCTTCTTCTTCTTCTTCTTCTTCTTCTTCTTCTTCTTCTTCTTCGTCTTCCTCTTCGTCTTCTTCTTCGTCTTCTTCTTCTTCTTCTTCTTCTTCTTCTTCTTCTTCTTCTTCTTCTTCTTCTTCTTCTTCTTCTTCTTCTTCTTCTTCTTCTTCTTCTTCTTCGTCCCTCTGTCGAGTGAAATGCTTCACATCTGGTTGTGCATCTGAAAGGTCAATCTGCCCGACTTCGACGTGTATTTGTGTAAGTGTTTGTTTTCTCTGGACAGATATCTGACCCTATCGTTCATGAAATAGCATCGTTTGTAACTGTCAACAACCAGTAACAATAACTCTCTCTCTCTCTCTCTCTCTCTCTCTCTCTCTCTCTCTCTCTCTCTCTCTCTCTCTCTCTCCCTCCCTCTCTCTCTCTCTGTGTCACTTTCTATCTGTCACACACACACACGATCACAGGTGTGTGTGTGTGAATATCAACTATATATATATATATATATATATATATATATATATATATATATATATATATATATATATATTGTCAGGATCTTATAAATGGCTCGTTAGCTAACACGTGTGAGACAGTACAAGTATAACGTGATTCGACGTAAGACACAGCAACACAAGTTCTATGGATTTATTGCCACATTAAATACAGAACGATAATTCCAACAATCTACAATATATAACTCACGACGCTCACAACCACAATACAGCTCATAGGTCTGACGCTCAAGATATCAGTTGTTCGGCTTTCAACCACGGAGATTCACACAAACGCCTTGCTCTCATCACACATGTCCTTCCAGTCTCCCGTCCCAGCTTGGTCTGAGGTTAGCACGCACACTGCCCACTGCCTCTAGTGGTGTCACGTGTCCTGCGTGCGTCTGTCGTCAGCCTGACCGCTGGTCGCGTGTCAGGTAACAATCTTGTCAGCCGACAATTCTTGTCCGCCGGGTGTCGTAACGATGTCGCTGCATAGCTATACCATGTTAGGCTCTGACATTCTCCCCGGGTACCTCAATGAAAGATGTCATCTTTCATTCATGATGTCTGTATATACTGGGGTAGTGTTAACTTCATGTCAGAGACTACTCTTTCCCAGTGTTATGCATGAAAATACATATATGGCATGGAAATATATACAAAAAATGTAAGTTGCATTGAAATGACACATGAAGTACAACTTTTACCACAACTCAGGTTTCATCCCCCTGATGGCTGGTTACCTCCATTGCAATAATACCCAGTCAGATCAGTAGTACCAGCTTCTCGCATCTACCTCGCAGCAATTTGAAAAAAACGTAATAATATGGTTGTTTTGCAACAGCCATCTAGCCAGACTGAAATACGACTTTACATAAGTCGCATTAAACACTCAAACTCTGACCTCATTTGGCCAGGAGCTCTTATGTTGGTTTGCAATGTTGGCAGCTCTCTGCCATGCTTGGTGGACGCCTACCCGGTGTGTTAACCATTTGAGCAACAAGATGTCTATTTATACAATACACATTAATGAATATGTTTCAAATTATGGCCCTTGGTGTAATTCATAAATGCAAGGGAAGTAATTTTGACAATCAAGAAATTTAATAACTTACAATAATTAATTAATTTCTTAGCGTCATTGCTTGACGATTCTTCATATTAACGAGAAAAAGTCGGTAATATGAATACATTAATCAAGATATGATTCTAAGATTACACTAATCAAAATAAATAAGTACCCAATTGGTGTATTATATTTTATAGATTCAAAAGGATTTTACAATCGTTATAAGTTTTTGAATATTTGTATATCGTCTGCTAATTTTGCTATACTTTTTAAATTATACAGGAAGTACACACGAAACGCAAAATTTAGTTGCTGTTACACGGTTTGAACACAAATGCTCCCGTTTTATTTTGTAACGGATAGTTAAATGTTCTCAAAGTTCGTGTTTGATGTTCTAGTATCACAACTATCGGATTATGATGGAATGTTCTTATTTCCGATGTGTTCACAACTTCTGGATAAAGATTGAATGTTCTTATTTCCGATGTTCAACTGTCGAACATTTTGGATTAAATTCGATGCAGAGGTGGTGTAGAAGTCACTGTTCAGTCCACATTTGCACACGTCGTTAAAATATCACGGTGAAGAAAATCACTCACAGCTGTCACTGTTAAATGGTAAAGTTCGCTTCTGGTAAGTGGTTAAGCGTCTGTGACACTGTTCTTGGTGTATATTTACAATTAATAATGTTCTCTTTCTAACACACACTACACAATTATACTACACTCATTATCAGACTTAATTAAAATAAGTATATTATACATGTCGGTTTTTAACCGTATCACAATTACAATTATAGACCTTACACAGTAGGTGAATAGAAACAACATTCACTAATTGGTGGCTGTGTTGTTCTGAGTGTATTAGTACACTCTGCACTCAGACATTGCTTACTGGGTCGGTTGGACAACGGGACAAAAGATCGGCAATTGTATTGATTCTGCCTGAAATGTGACGAACCTCGAAACTGTAATTTTGAAGCTTCAAGGACCAGCGAGCAATCATATTGTTGGATGGTACTCCGGCATTTATATACCGTAATGGACTGTTGTCAGTTTCGATGATAAAGTGACGTCCTAGAAGGTATCTGGATAGTTTCGTCACACTTTCTACTAAGGCAAGTGCCTCTAATTGCGGAATGGACCATGCCCGCTCTCGAGGCCTTAGTTTTCTTGATATAAAATAAACGGGATGCAGGATGTTGTTGTATTCCTGCAACAGGACTGCCCCAATCGCAATGGAGCTAGCATCTGTTCTCAATCTGAAAGGTAAATGGATGTTGGGCAATTGAGGTTATTCGAATTCTTATCAGAAAAGTATGTCAAAACTTTATGAAATGCATTTCGTAGGCATTCATCGTGTACAACTTTTTCAGGCTTATCCTTGGTTAGTAAGTTAGAAAAAACCTCGGTCAGTTCTGAAAAATCAGGAATGAATTGCCTGTAATAATTGATCAGTCCCAACAAACTCCGGACTTGTTTCTTATTAGTCGGGAGTGATAGTTTTAGAATTTTGGAGACAATTTTGTTGTCTGTCATGACAAAGCCATTGGATATTCTGTACCCCAAAAATGATATCTCTTGGTAAGCCATGCTCACCTTTGAAGGCTTCACTGTCAGTCCGTGCTGTCTGATACGTTCTAGTGTCTGTTCTAGTGTCTTTATATGTTCCGTCATTGTCTCTGTATGGACACAGATGTCGTCAATATAGCAAATGATATTAGGAATGTCAGATAGGAGGAGTCGTGTCATGCGTACGAATGTGGCTGGGGCATTGACTAGCCCAAATGGAAGTTTGCACCATTCGTACAGTCCCCAAGGCGTGGCGAAAGCTGTTAGATGTCTGCTGTCTTCATGTACAGCTATCTGCCAGTAACCTTTAGACATGTCAAGCTTCGTAAAGAACTTAGCGTCAGTCAGTTCTGTCAGAAGATCGTCAGTGTTTGCCATTGGTTCAAGATCTAAAACAGTTATTTTGTTCAGTTTTCTGTAGTCGATGCAAAGTCGTATTGTCTTGTCCTTTTTGCGTACAATGACCATGGGTGAAGAGAAGTCTGATAAGGATCGTCTGATGATGTTGTTTTTTTCTAAGTTGATAATTTCTTGATGTAATTGTTCTTTGTAATGTAATGGTATTGTGTATGGTCTGCATCTTATGGGTGTGTTTGATGTGAGTGTGATGTGATGCTGTACTAATTCTGTTTGTCCTGGGTTGTCTGAAAAGATGGTGTTGTACTGTTGTATCAACTGTTTGCAACTGTTTGTCTCTGCTTGACTTAGGTTTGGATTGATCTTGATCTCCTTCAAGCAGTTTGTCGTGTCTAGTGTAGGTGTTGGAATCTCGTCGCTAGAATCGTCATCTTCGTGATCTATTATCACGGTGCAAGCTGTCGTATCGTCTTGTTCGTTGTCTCTGTTGTGGTATGGTCTTAGCATATTTATGTGAAATATTTTGTGTTTGTCTTTTATTAGGATTTCATAGTCTACAGGTGAGATTTGTCTTGTCACTTTATAAGGTCCCTGCCAAGAATCAGTCAGTAGCTGTCTGTCACTTGGTAGTAGTAGTAGAACGTCCTGTCCAGGTGTCAATGTTATAGTCCTGTTACCTTTGTCTGCGTACTGTCTGTAAGTAGCACCAGATAGTTTAAGTGCATTTTTAGCAATTTCACATGATTTAATAATCCTTTCACGCAATGATGTTACATACACAAATGATGATATGGGTTTCAGTATTGGAGTAGAATCAGTTAACATTTGGTGATAAATTGTTAATGGGCCTCGTGGTTTGGCACCATAGATTAGTTCAAAAGGAGAGAAACCGGTACTAGAATGTGGTACCTCGCGATAAGCAAAAAGGACAGCTGGTAAGTATACATCCCAGTTGTTGGGGTGATCTTGAGTTACTTTGGCAAGCATGTGCTTCAGATCCCCATTAAGCTTTTCTATAATCCCGCTCGAGTGAGGATGATAGGGGCTATTGAAGACTTGCTTCACTCCTAACATTTTAGTGAAAGCTTGGGTCGATGCGGCAATAAACTGAGTGCCTCTATCAGACTGGATAGTATCTGGAAACCCAATTCGGGAGAAAATATGGAAGAACACTTCCATGATGTCGTTGGCAGTAATGTTCTTTAGAGGAATCGCTTCTGGCCAGCGACTACATTGATCAATTAAAGTTAGAATATATTTATTCCCTCTAGTTGTTGTATGACTAAGAGGGCCCACAATGTCAACTGATAATTTTTCAAAAGGTCGACTGGCTAAGTCAGTGACTTGTAACTTTGCCTGTGGGTGTTTACCTTTTTTTACTAGTTTCTGGCATGTATCACAACTTCTGCAATATGTTCTTATGTCATTGCAAAATTTTGGCCAATGAAACTGTGTCAAAAGTCTTGACCTGGTTTTAACATATGCCATATGACCTGCAAAAGGTATATCGTGAGCAAGATGTAAAGCTTGCTTGCGATAAGTAGTTGGCAAAACAGTTTGCTTCGTTGTAATATCACCTCTGGTGTAGTACCTGGTGAGTATATCATTGTGTAAAGCAAAATGCCATTTCGCATTTTTGGTTACTCTTGCCTTTTTGCCGATCAGGTCAAAGTACTTTGACAGTGAAGGATCAGCTTTTTGAGCTGTTATGAATGTTTCCTTCATAGAGTCACTAGGTGGTAATTCTGGGCTAAGCATTTGTATAGCCTCAGTTTGGTTACTTTCATCTTGCACTCTAGCAGTAGCTCTTGTTACTGCGTTCACACACTCAATGACATCAGATGATGATGGAATGATATCGTCAATGATGTGATGAGAACTTAGTGCTGCATTAGCTAACATACATTCAATAGGTGATATGACATTTTCAGTGATGACATTTGTGGTGATGTGTTATCATCAATACATAGTGATGTTATGTCATGATTATGAGGTTTGTCATTCACGTCAGGTAAATTTCCTATGATTATATCGCACACTGGGTTTGTAAGTGCCTTGACCTTTACTTTCCCGGTCAGGAATGGTGTTTCAATGTATGCCCATGCTAATGGATATTTTTCAATATTGCCTGAAAATGTTCTACATGTGATGTGTCTGCCTGTATAGTCTGTAGGCGTTATGAATGTTGTTTTCAGGCCAATAAGTGTACTTCCGGTGTCGCGAAGTACTGTAGCAAACTTGCCATTAACATACCCGTGATGGATGTCTAATCTGCCTTTTGAGTCTATTACCAAGTTAGCTTCCTCATTGGCAATAGGGATGGCGTGCCCGCATGTTAAGATACCATCTTCATAGAAGGTGTTACAGACAGTGCATTTGTTAGCACTAAATACATCACAAGCCTGTGTTGCATTCACAGGATGTTTCTCTGGATTTTCGTCTTCTGACGCTGAGCTATCGAACAAGGCGGCATTGGCTTTGTTGGTCATATGCCTGCCTCTACAATCCATGCGATGGTGCCCGTAAGCCTTGCAGAGAAAACATTTACGTTTACTTTTGAACGATTTACGTTCTCTGTCTTGACTGTTTACCATATTTTGCAAGTATGTTTGGTACCCTGGGTTTTTATCGCACATCTCGTTCAAATGGTGAGAAAATTTACAATGAATGCAATGTCTAAATTTCTCAGAGGTAGGCCTGTTTGGTTTTTGCCTACTATAGTTTTTCTCATAGTTGGCCGCTGCTACCCAGTTACTGTCAGTAGTTTCAGTGGCAAAGCATTGTTTGTTGGCCGTGTAATAGGCCGACCCACGTCTTTCAATTTCTTCCACACTTGTGCATTCATTCTCCTGTAAGAACTTAGAAAACGATGATGGGATAGAAGAAATGATTTTATCTCGAATGATGAGATCTTCTAATCTATCATAACTTTTATTAATTTTGGCTGCTGAAGTCCATTTGCTGAAAACATCTCGGACTAAACAGAGGTAGTCAGAGAACGTTTGAGTTGATTTTGGACTCAATTTACTGAATTGTTCTCTGTAACCTGCCTCGTCTAACATGAAATGTGCCATTATCTTAGATTTAATATAATGGTACTCTTTCCTGAGGTCTTTGGGGATGGTTTCAATGACTTTAAGAGGTTCCCCAGATAGACTCCTCATATATAGAATATTCCATTCAGAAAGTGGAACTTGGTAATGTTCCATTAAAGTCTCAAAATTTTGAGTAAAGGCTGCTATGCAGTCACCCGAGGTATAGTTACGTACGATACCTTGATACTTCTTATACTGGTTTTCTTTTTCCAGTCTTTCAGATTTCTTTGACTCTTTATTCATCGCAGTCTCAGTGTCAAGTTGTTTCATTTTCAGCTGTAACTCTAGTTCTTCTTTCTTACTCTGAGCAGCTATTTCTGCTTTCTTAAGTTCACTGTCTATCTCAGCCTGTTTTACGGCTGTTTCTGCCTCTGCTTGCTTGGCAGCCATTTCTGCTTGTTTTAGAGCTCTCTCCGCTGCTCTTTCTTCGCGTTCATTATTTTTCTCCTGTACCAGCAGGTATTCAGCGTATTTGTTCTCGCTCCATTTTGTTAATTCATCACCTGTTAGATGTAATTTAATACCCATATCGATGAAATCAAATAATGACGACATGATGGGGAAAATACGTCACTGAAAATAAGCCACACAAAATATGTTATAAATGGTTAGTAATAAACAATTTACAATTTATTTTACTATACGATGCGTGCCTACTATTGCATACGTAAAGTTAAAGTATAGAAAAATATACTCAAGTGCCCTGGATACGGTGACGAATGGTTGGGCAATCGGGCTAGAAAACTGTAGGGTCGTTACTTCGGAACCACTAATGACCTCTACGGCAAGGTTATGGATGGTACGAAAAAACCTGCTTTGTTTTTGGAAGAAAATAAGTTAGCGTCTATTTGTTGGTGTGTGCCTGCAAGTCACTAAGTGTTGATTGGGTTTGGATGGCGTCGAGTGTAATTGTATGTCGTAAATTTGTCGTCAACAGTGTTTCTTTCAACAGAAGTTACACTCTTTCCAAAACTCTTTGCGTTCCACAAACTCAATACACAAAAACAATCTATCTGTATTTGAACAATCAATAACATTGATGACACATCACTTACATCAAGATGACATTCAGTAAGGACATAGGCATCAAGTTTACAAGATGGCGACAAGGTCAAAATGGCGACAAAATCACAATGTCGACAAGGTCAAACGGTGACAAGTTTCACAAATCACAAATGTTTTACACGTTTACAGGATCAAACAATATGTACTGCACATTTACTAATGGTTTTAAACATATTTAAACAATGTAGTAATGGATCATACTGAGACTTTCACGATCACATTTACATAGCTATAACCTTGACAAATTTTACAAGTTCAAGAATTATAGTTTTAAATACCAAAGACGAGCAACACACGTCTACATATATTAGGTTCTTAAACCCGGACGAGCAACCCACGTCCACACATGTCAGGATCTTATAATTGGCTCGTTAGCTAACACGTGTGAGACAGTACAAGTATAACGTGATTCGACGTAAGACACAGCAACACAAGTTCTATGGATTTATTGCCACATTAAATACAGAACGATAATTCCAACAATCTACAATATATAACTCACGACGCTCACAACCACAATACAGCTCATAGGTCTGACGCTCAAGATATCAGTTGTTCGGCTTTCAACCACGGAGATTCACACAAACGCCTTGCTCTCATCACACATGTCCTTCCAGTCTCCCGTCCCAGCTTGGTCTGAGGTTAGCACGCACACTGCCCACTGCCTCTAGTGGTGTCACGTGTCCTGCGTGCGTCTGTCGTCAGCCTGACCGCTGGTCGCGTGTCAGGTAACAATCTTGTCAGCCGACAATTCTTGTCCGCCGGGTGTCGTAACGATGTCGCTGCATAGCTATACCATGTTAGGCTCTGACATATATATATATATATCTCTCTCTCTCTCTCTCTCTCTCTCTCTCTCTCTCTCTCTCTCTCTCTCTCTCTCTCTCTCTCTGTCTATCTCTCTCTCCCTCTCTCACACACACATATACATAAATAATTGTTTGCAGTGTACAATTGTTCCTAACGATTTGCTGACTTAAATCAGTCACATATTCTCTTGTTATTGGTAGATGACTCTTTTAAACTTCAAAATAGTACCCTCTAAACATGTGACAGTGTGGTTGGGATGTGCTTCTTTTGTGTACAAAGCAGTTAAAATTCAGTTACGGATTCTCCCCACCATTAAATTTGTGCTCTTTGAACAGCTCTGGGTTTTTTAGATGACACTGATGGATTCTGTTTGCTTGGAATTTCATTTTGTTTCTGACTGACTGTTTGATATTCATATTGCCATAGGTATGTTCTCCTAATTTTATTTAACTCTTGAATATATATCAGCGATTTATCTGCCAGATTTTAGCTTGCTATCTTAGACTTTAAAAGATAATCACGCTGAAGAAATTGTAAATATCACCTCTTTGAATAACTTGACTTCGTAATTAACAACAATGAGAACTGTCCACAAGACCGCAGAAGGACATTTCTCGCAACAGCGCGCAAAGAACCTATGGCACAACATAAGTAAACAAATGAAAGTGTACATTTTGAGACTACACATCTTTCAATTGCGACAGTCAAGGGACAATGTTAACATCAATGAAAAAGACTATCGAAGCTGTTAAATTTAAATGTAATAGGGAATATTCTTTAAAATTCCGTGGATAAAGAGGACGAAAATTACCGATATTCTACAAGAACTGACTTTACCATAAATCTGGCACCGAATGCAATCATGTCTCAGAAATTAAGAAATTATGTTATCAGACAAACAGTGGGATCATTACCTTGTGCCACATATATTGAAAGACAGAAGATCAAATGGTTCGGCCATTTCTTTAGAATCCAACACAATCAACTACCAGCACTGGCGTTACATCAAGGAAGATATGACAGAAGAGCAAGAGGACGCCTGAGAAGATGATGGCGATAATGACCTAAGACTAACATCACTCTGGTTTAGAAAGAACAGTAATGTGGAGGCAGATGGCGACCACCACAAGGACATTAGTGATACCACAGCCTTGAAAATGTATAATGCAGAGAAACTATCATAAAGTCGCTTTAAAGTCTATAGGCTTTAAAGAGGCTTTAAAGACTTTAAAGAGTATGCAGCATGTCATGAAGAGGGTGACCTTCTTCCAAGGGTCTGCTACATGCTAATTACGAATGTACACTGTATAACTATTTTATTTCTTTGTTATCTCATATATAGTTCTCTCGTGTTTAGTGTTGTTCTTCCTTTGTTGCCTTCTTGAATCGTACTCGGTAACCCATTGGTCCTACAAGGTGTCATTGTCTCTTCTTTCCCTTGCGCTAATATGCTATGCTAATGCTTTGTGGCCGGTCTCCCTGGCTTAGGAGTTAACGTCTTTCTCCGTAATCCCGTATATTCTCGCGAGTAACGTAAACTGCGCGAGAATCGGTAGCGGTTCTCGCCGCGTTGGTAACTTAGGGGTATGTGAGCCGGTCGCTCAGAAAGCAATGGCAACTACTGAGCGTAATCTTTCCTAGTACGTCAACAGCAGCTGAAAAATGCTGATGTTGACTGCAACGTCCTGTAAGGAATATGCGCACACAAAATGCTTTGTGCTAATACCCTTAAACTGTCATTTATATAAAATCGCACATGTGTTCTGTGTTGTGGTAGGTATTGTTGGTTTGGAATGTTTTCCGCCGAAATTTTATTGGAATTTGCTCATTGTTTCCAGATCATTTAGTGTGGAAGTACTTTAATATATATGGGAATATGATAAATACCAATGAGGAAATGTGCAACACATGGAAAGAATATTTTATTGAATTACTAAATTGTGAAGCTCCAAGTAACATTTTCCCACAGGAAGAGGTTCTAACATGCGAACCACAAATTGAAGAACCTACATTTGAAGAAATACTATATGTAATCACACGACTTAAAAACAATAAGGCAACTGGGACTGATGGAATTGCTGCTGAATTTATAAAGGCAGGTGGCCATGCATTACATCTAAAGCTATACGAACTAATAATAAAGATCTGGAGGACAGAAGAATTACCCCATGACTGGAAAGAGTCATTATTGCTACCTATCTTTAAGAAAGGAGACAAGTTCCAATGTGGAAATTATAGAGGAATATCACTACTGTCCACAAGCTATAAGATACTATCCGCAGTATTACTAAATAGACAACCATATTCAGAAGACATATTAGGTGACTACCAGGCGGGTTTTAGACAAAACAGATCAACAATAGATCAGATATTTATCTTACGACAAATATCCGAGAAACATTGGGAATATAAAAGAGATCTCCATAACATTTTTGTGGATTTTAAAAAGGCTTATGATAGTGTCCATAGAAATAGTCTATGGAATGCTATGCAGGAATTTGGAATACCAAGGAAGTTAATCAACATGACCAGACTATGCATGGAAGATACTTATAATATAGTAACATATAAAGGCAGGAAATCAGACCCCTTCCAAATAACATCTGGCTTGAAACAGGGTGATGCACTATCGCCGCTACTCTTCAATCTGGCTCTAGAGAAAGTTGTAAGGAAGGTAAAGGAGGAATGTGATATTGAAGGAACATCCAAGCTGCTTGGTTATGAAGATGATATAGATATTATAGGGCAAAGTGAACAAAAGACATTGGAAATATTGACTCACTTAAAGGAAAAAGCCCAACAGATGGGGCTGGTTATCAACCAAGATAAGACAGAATATATGGTAATTTCAAGAGACGGAATGGCTAAAAACTCTGGCCACATACAAATAGATAATATGACCATTAAAAGAACGGAAACATACAAATACCTGGGTACACTCTTCAACTGCTTCAACATCATAAGGGAAGAAATACAAACTAGAATCAACTCTGGAAATAAGATATACTATGCACTACAACATCTACTAAAATCAAAGGCGCTATCTCGTAACACCAAAATCACAATATACAAAACACTGATCAGACCAGTTGTGCTGTATGGCTCTGAAACCTGGAGTACAACGAAAGGAGACGAAGCCTTGTTACAAACCTTTGAGAACAAAATTTTAAGACGCATCTTTGGACCCATTAGGGATACACAAAGTGGAGAGTGGAAAAGAAGAAGTAACAAAGACATTTATGATCTGTTTAAGTCCCCGCTAATCACTGGTATCATGAAGGCTAATAGACTACAATGGCTGGGGCATATAGAAATAATGGAAGATAATAGGGAAACAAAACTCGCTTACACTCAGGAAATAAATGACCGCAGACCCCGAGGTAGACCAAGAAGGCGATGGAGAGATAATACATGTACAGACCTACAAGCACTTGGAATCAACGACTGGCAAGAGAAGGTCCACCAGAGAGACGAATGGAGACGGATTGTATTTGCAGCAAAGAACCTCAATGGCTCGGAACGCTGAAGAAGAAGAAGTACTTTAATATATACATAATGTCCAGATTATTTAGTGCAAATACTCAAATATATACCTATTTCCCAGATATTTTAGTGCAGAAATACACTAATATGTACATAGTCTCCATAAAAATTAGTGCGGAAATACTTTAACATATATATAGTTTCCTGATCGTGTAGTGCAAAAGTACTTAATATATACTTAATTTCCAGATCATTTAGTGCGGCAGAATACACTAATATGTACACATCATAATCATCAAGTGCCCTGCCGGCATGCGTAGGCGTTTATGGTTCTCCACAGATCTCGGTCTTTGGTGTTCTGGATCAACTCTGCTGATGATATTCCTCCATGCCACCATCTCAATCCATCCAGCATCATTTCTCTTGGTCTGCCTCCCCCTCTCTTCCCCTCGATATTTCCAGGTGTCACGATGTTCTCCAATGCCTCGCTTCTCATCACATATGTACACAGTCTCCAGAATATTAAGTGTGGGGGTACTCTAATATACTGTTTCCAGACAATTTAGTGCGGATATTCTTTAAAATATACGTAGTTTACAGATAATTAAATGAGACCGTTCTCTAAAATATACATAGTTTCCAAATCATTTAGTGCTGAATGCTCTAAAACAGTGGTTCTCAACCCTTTTGGCCCATGTACCCCTTCACCATATGTTCAGAATGTCATCACCCCCCCACCCCCTTTCGTATATTCTCCCTATAACACACACCCCCGCCCCTACACGGTATACGTAAAAATGGAAGCTAAATTTAAACACACATTATCAGAACATGTCTTGACGTCTATATAAAACGGGATTTACCGGTCTACTTACGTTATAAAACGAATTTCAGAAAGGCGAGAAGTACAGAACCGTAAAGTATGCAGGGAAAACCAATATCAAATCATCGGATCTTGTATTAACGCGATCTTGAAATAATCTTAATTCCCCACCTCTGGAAACCCTAAAATTACCCCCTGGAGGTGAATTCCACACCGGTTGAGAACCACTGCTTTAATATATACATAGTTTTCAGATCATTTAGTATCCATCCATCATGTATTATGCCGGTAAGCGTGGGCGGTCATGATCCGCCATTTCCCTCGATCACCAGGGTCGTGGATCAGCTCAGTGTTCTTGTCTCTACCATGCCACGTGTCAAGCCATCCAGGTATTTACTTCTTTGTCTTCCCATTGTTCTCTTCCCCTCGATCTTGCCAGTTGTGCCCAAGATCAAAAAATGTTGACTGCCTACGTCTAATTTCTCTAATCAATTTACTATTTTCATTTGTTTCTTGTAATACTTGGTCATTGGTTTTTCTGTCTGTCCATGGTATTCTTTGCATTCTCCTCAGAAACCACATTTCCATAGTCCTAAGATTTTTATCAGCTTGACTGCTCATTTTCCAAGCTTCACATTCATACAAAAGTAGGTACACAAGTACATTTAGTATGAGTATACTATAATATTTACTGTTTCCAGATAGTTGTTTCCGGAAAATGTTATAATGTCATGAGTGCGGTCGAATGAGAGTTGACGCCTGGTCTCGTCTCCTTCTAAGTGAAGGAAAAAATGGCCACCGATTTCTCCGTGTGTTCAGGCCTACAAAATGTACTAGCTATATCAAATCACAGATCCATAGCAGAAAAGTGTTTCGGGATAAATTATTATGCTGTAACATAAACATAGATATGATGTTTTCGACCAATGTAACTTCGGGACCAATGAACAAGTACTACAAGAGACAAATTAAAATTGTAGATTGATTAGAGAAATTAGACGTAGACAGTCAAAATTTTTTGGACATGTTATGAGAAGAAATGGACTGGAGAACTTAGTGACAGCTGGCAAGATCGAAGGGAACAGACCAAGAGGAAGACCGAGAGGAAAGTACCTGGATGGCTTGGCCACATGGCATGGACGAGACAGGAACACTGAGCTGATCCACGACTCTGGTGATCGAGTGAAATGGCGAATCATGACCGCCCACGCTTTCCGGCATGGCACATGATTGATTGATTGAACTTCGGGACAGAATTATTATACATTTTTAAGCGTTATATTTCATCAGTGGATATTTACTAAGTGATATGCTAAAATCTGTATTTATAGCTATAACAGAAAGACCAGGAGTAATTTAATGCGATAATTTTCGTACAATTAACTTCATAAACCATGCCACTAAGCTTCTATTGAGAATTATAATGAGGAAACAAAAAAGAAAATAAAATAAAAATGGAAATTGGCGAAGAACAGTATGGATTTGTGGATGGAGAGTGTAAAAACAATGAAATATATACATTACGAACACTAATAGAAATGTCAATAGAGAAACAGAAAGACATATATTTGTACTCTACAGATTATACCAAGGCATTTGGTGAAGTAAAACATCATAAACAGATTAAACTTTGGAAGATATTAACATTGATGAGAAAGATCTCAGAATAATAATACAAATATTTACTGGAACCAAGTAGCAGCAATTACAATAGGAAATAAAGAGGGCAATTATGAATAAATAAAGCTAGGAGTACGACAGGGATGTGTTTTGTCACCGGATCTCTTCTCCCTCTATAGGGAAGTAATAATGGGATAGATCAAAGATATGCCGGGAATACTAATCGGAGGTTATAATATAAACAATTTACGCATGCAGATGACACAGTATTGGTGGCAAATAATTCAACAGACCCACAACAATTGCTGGACATTGTTGCAAAACAGAGTGCCAAGGAAGGACTATCCTTTAATGTTAAGAAAACAGTAACAATGGTGATTTCAAAGAAAAATTTGGCATCACAATGTGAAATGGAAATAGAAGGGAAAATGGTTAACCAAGTGGATAATTTTAAATACCAAGTGTTATTTATAACATCATATGGAAGATGCAAAAAAGAGATTAAGAACATAATAGGGCAAACAAAAGCTGCATTTCAGAAAATTAAAAGTACCTTATGTAATATGTCACTATCATTGAATGTAAGAAAGAGAATGCTAAAGTGCAATATAAAACCTGTTTTGCTATATGGCAGTGAATCTTGGAATGAGAATGAACAAATTAGGAAAAACTTGACATGAGAGCAACAGAGATGTGACTGAGGCGAATGTTGCGAATTCATTGGACTGCCAGAGTAACTAACGATGATTGCCTGAAGGGGGCTAATGAAACTAGAACATTATATACAACAGTAAGTGAGAGACAAACATCTTTCTTTGGTTATGTAATGAGAAGAGAGGCATTGGAGAACATCGTGACGGCTCGAAAGATCAAAGAGAAGAGAGGCAGAAGCCGAGCAAGAGAAATGATGCTGGATGGATTGAGGCGGTGGTATGGCAGAATATCAGCAGCAGAACTGATCTAGAACACCAAAGATCGAGATATGTGGAGAGACATGGACGCCTATGCCATCTGGCAAGGAACTTGATGATGATGATGATGAAGATGATGATTATGATGATGAAGATGATGATGATGATGATGATGATGATGATGATGATGATAATGATGATGATGATGATGATGATGATGATGATGATGATGATGATGATGATGATGATGATGATGATGATGATGATGATGATGATGATGATGATGATATTTCACCAACGTAAAACGGGGAGAAAGGAAACTGACTACACCATGTTAGCATACTGTGATCTACATATATACTCCAATAGGTAACACCATTACGGTAGTCATCCTCATAGGATAACTAGTCCTTTTCTCTACCAAACTGAGATGGATGTCAACTTCCAATACACATCAGAATACTTCCACTTCTCCTATTGTATTCTTTGATAGAGGCATTCTTGCGGAACATAAAAGATTGCGACGGTATCCATTCTGTTATTTATTATGGCAATGTCATCTTTTCAGCCTATGCTCCATGATGACACAGATCAATAGAGATTACTTTACTGAATAACTCAAACATCAAAAGAACCGTTTTTATACTCTTCTGTCTGGGTTGCTTTCATTATGCACAAGACTTCTTTTCCCCCACTCTTTTTCTGTATCATTAGTATTGACAACAGAGGTAGCCAGGTTGTTGACCTTATGTCAAACGGTTGCCTTTGGTATCATGTATAGGAAATTACAGATGTACTTTCCGTATGAATGGATGGTCTAATGAACATTCTAAACCGGCATGCTTACTCGTTGACATATCGAATCGATTCTCGTGTTCATTCTGCCATCTTCTGTCAGATTTGTCAATTTCTTGCTCGTTGGAGCACGGTATTATCTATAAAACTGGCTGAGCTTTTAGTGTTATTGGCTTTTTATTTTATTATTTCTATCGAGATAACTACATACGGGATATTGGGCTGTCCCTCTGCCGATCACCATTTCTAACAACCTCAGTATTCCTGGTTGTCATCCCTCTGGTGTGTTTCTAGCTTGAAGTGGTAGAGATGGTTGAGTCTTTCAATTATTGCAAGAGCTATACCGACGGCAGCTCAATTACAGGTAAGGTCTCCTATGTCCGGCAGATCAAGGAATGGGAATCAGACAATTTGAGCAAACCCCTGCTGCATTGGTGCACATACGGTGCTAGACACAGAGTTTTACAGACCAATGGCCACTTGATGGGTGGTCATGTCACACCGGACACCTTTACGTCTCAAGACATTCTTGGCACCAATTTTAGGCTGGGCGATCTAGGAATCCAGATCATTTTATTTTACAATGTGACCAGCTACGGATTGAACCCATGACCATCAAGTCAGCAGGCGAGTGTCAGGCCAGTGCGCTATTGCGTAATCACCTATAAATAAACATATATCATATTTCTTAAAACAAAGAGTGAAAAAACGGTGTCTATACGCAGCATTATAAAAAGAAGAGGAAGAAGAAGAAGAAGAAGAAGAAGAAGAAGAAGAAGAAGAAGAAGAAGAAGAAGAAGAAGAAGAAGAAGAAGAAGAAGAAGAAGAAGAAGAAGAAGAAGAAGAAGAAACATGTCACAAGAGGTGAATAAGGAGGGTTACAGTGAGACTGGCTTCCTCATCCCGTGGCTCCAGAATTAAACCAATCCTCAACAAGAAAGCAGATTTAAACAACAGCAAAACCAGAACTACTACATGCAGTGCGCCTGCAAAATGCACATAAGCTAATAAAGAAGACAGTGGATGAGGGCGATAGAAGAAATTATTAAGATACCTCAGATATTTTGTACCAAATCACTAAGGTGGTAGAAGATGAAACTGGAATCGACCAAGTGGACTTCCAACAATAGAAGTGGGGAAACCTCATCCACATTAAAAATCAAATTACAGACGGTCGAATACTGTTAAGTCCCAAACAATTCCCTAGATATTGACCCTGAAGACTTGGATCAGTTTATCAATTGTGAGAAACAGTCTAAAGGAGAAATTTGAGAGATTAAAGAGAAGGTTATCTGGTGAAGATTCACCACCCTCCCCCCCCCCCCCCCCCAAAAAAAAAAAAAATAAAAATAAATAAAAAATGAGACGTGCAGGGGTCTACAAATTATAGAGAAATGCTGTTATTGACTGTACTTGAGAATATGTCAAGCAGGATTATTCTGAGGAAATTAAGAGATGTAATTGAGAAGTTGATAAGGGATGATCAGACAGGCTTCCTACCAAACACATTTTGCACTGACCAGATATCAACATTACACATAATACCAGACGAAATTGGCCGAATGGATAAGAAAGCCGAAGTCGAAGTAACGGATTCAACCACTACATCGGTCAGCTGGACTAAAATGCTGACGTCTCATCCTTGACTTGGGGACGTAAATTACAAGTGCTCTGAACTCGGAGTGGACTCGCCTGATGGCGAGGGTCGCTGGTAACAGGGAAATCTAATCCGCGCGCAAAAAACAGTGCAATGTACTAGAAGTCGTAGCACGTGTGTGGACTAAGTTTGAGTTCAAATCGAGTGAACGCAAAAAAAAAAAAAAACAGATGAACAAAGCATCGTCATGAATTTGCCATTTCATTTTGGATTTGTGTCTAATGAAACGTCTTTTGTCCAATGAAAAGTCTTTTGTCAAATGAAAAGTCACTTGTCCAATGAAAAGTCTTTTGTCTAATGAAAAGTATTTCTGTCCAATGAAAAGTCTTTTGTCGAATGAAAAGTCTTTTGCCTAATGAAAAGTCTTTTGTCGAATGAAAAGTCTTTTGTCCAATGAAAAGTCTTTAACAGCACTAATAATGAATCATTGGACACTGTTGAAACAATGTGGAATGCACAGGAAATCATTAACTTAATAAAGGTAACCTTATTGGACACGAAATGCATAGTTTTTCATGAGGGTAAACAGACCAATGAACAAGTCCTTCAAGAAACAAATGAAGATCGTAAACTGATTAGAGTGATTAGGCGTAGTCAGTCAAAAAATCTTTGGCATGTTATGAAAAGAAATGACTTGGAGAACTTGGTGACGACTGGCAAGATCGAGGGGAAGAGACCAAGGGAAGACCGAGAAGTAAATACCTGGATGGCTTGGCCACGTGGCATGGTAGAGACAGGACCACGGAGCTGATCCACGACTCTGGATCGAGTGAGATGGTAGAACATGACCGCCCACGCTTATCGACATGGCACATGATAGATGGATGGATGGATGGAAACAGACGGGAACGTTTCAATTAAGAACAGGAGTCCGGCAGTGGTGTATATTGTCACTTCTATTATACTTCCTGACTGTAAACTGGATTATGAAGTAAACATTAAAGTAAACATGCGGTAAACATGAAGTAAACAATGAAGTAAATAATAAAGTAAACAATGAAGTGAAACATGAAGTAAACATTAAGTAAATAATGCTTTTTCTGTGACCTAGGCACACAGGTCGGCCCAGCCTAAACATGTGTACCGGGACATTATCTGGGAAGCACAGGCGGCCGGCGTGTTATTAACAAAACCACCAGCCAAGTGATGACGGGTGTTAAAACATGGCACTAGCAACATATTCCAAATTCGCCACAAGGTTTCTAACGGAGTCCCTTTTTTTTTTTTTAGCATATCCTTGACAGGACTTAGCTGTCAACACCAGCATCTTTCAGCTGTATTTTGATCTCTTGGCAAGATTACGCTCAGTAGTTTGCCATTGCTTTCTGAGCGGCCGGCTCAGTATCCCGCAAGTCACGAGCGGGGGTCGAACCGCCTCAGCTCTCGTTCCGCTACGAGACTCTGCGTGATAAACGGGATTACAGAGAGAAAGTGTTGTAACCCCACAGCCAGAGAGACCGGCGGAGTCCCTTACTATTATTTTTTAAATATGTAATGTGTCCCGGCCTTTCTCGTGGCGAAGGCATTACGGACGGGGTCCGTATTTCCGCTTACCTGCTTTCGAAACACAGCTGCGACCGATTTGGCAGCAGAACTCTTCGCGCTGGGTTTTAACAAATTGGTATGGGAGCCGGTTGTTCAGAATGCAATGGCATACTACTGAACGTAAACTAGCCAAGACATCAACAACAGCAGTAAAATAACAGATGACAGATTAGTTTCCTTATTAGTGTGTTAGTAAAAGGTCACGGAGAAACTGTCTTCTTTGTCTTATTATCAAGCAGCACAGTATCACACAGCTAATCCACTTACATGTATGATTCTTAGCACCTTCCATCATCATCTTAAACTTTTGCCATCAAGTGTGGTAGGGAAGAATAATTGACAATCCAGCGCCAAATGAATAGCACTGGATAGTGTCATTCCGTGCTATTGTACAATGTCTGTGATGTCGTCAACCCATTGTCTTCTCAGGCGTTCTCTTGCTCTCGTATCAGATCATTTTTCATGTAGCGCTAGTAGTGGTAGTTGATTGTGTTGCATTCAAAGGAGATGACCGAACCATTTGATCTTCTGCTTTTCAATACATATGACACAGTGTTCATCACAATATCTGTCTGATAACATTACTTCTTACTCGGTCTCAGATAGTTAAGTTGGTATTTTCTGTCAAGCATCTGATCTTGTGGGTGTTGATTTTGTGTAAATGTTATTTGGATAAAGACCAAGTTTGACTGGTAGCATAAATATGCATTTGTTTTCTTATATATTTGTGTACGTACAATATCACTTACTGAAAATTGTTACTTCATTGAATAAGTTACATTTTCACGCAACGATCACCCTTACATATACCGGTAAATAATTTTTATGTCTAACACTTCTTGAATGTGTATGTATGTGAGTATGTGTGTGTGCGTGTGTGTGTGTGTGTGAGAGAGAGAGAGAGAGAGAGAGAGAGAGAGAGAGAGAGAAAGAGTGTGTGTGTGTGTGTGTGTATGAGTGCGTGATTATGTGTGTATATGTATGGATGGATGTATGCATGCATGAATGCATAGATCGATGGACGGATGTAAGGATAGATGGATAACTGTTTGGTTGGATGGATAGCTGTAGTTAGGTTTTATATTGGTAGGTGGATAAGATGTTAAGTAGGTAGGTAAGTAGGTAGCTAGGTAGGTAGGTATATAAACAGCAGTTGTGTTTGGTGGATTGGTATACAGACAGGCATAGGGGTCGGTAGACTGACGAATGGGAAGGTATGGATTTGTATGTCTTGTAGGCTAATGGGCAGACAAATCCATAGGAATCCCATGGGGAAAAATAGAGATTTTCTGAATAGTGTAGGGATGGGATGGGATGGGACAGGCATAAATTACCATTGGATGGGACAGAAAAACATGTCCCATGGACAAGCCTGTTAGACTTGGCCATGGGAATGTTATTCCTATGGGAAAGTACCATGGGACGGGATGGGATGGGACATGCATAAATTACCACGCAATGTAAATTATGTCCCATGGACAACCCTGCTGATAGATAAGTAAGTCTAAAGGAACGTACATAGATAGGTAAGTATGGAGGTAGGTAGGTAGGTTGATAGGTATGTTGGTACTTATATGGGAAGTCGGTAGGTAGGTAGGCAAATACGTAGCAACGTGTGTATGTTCGTAGATATGTAAACTGGTAAGTAAGCAAGAAGATTAGTTAGTTGCACATCCTTTACAGGACGTAGAAGTCAACTCCAGCAGTTTCTGGCTGTTTGTGATCTCTTGGCAAGTGTATGTTCAGTAGTCATTGCTTTCTGAACGATCGGCACTAATACCATTTTCATTAAACACCAAACAATGGCGGTATTCTGCTAAATCGCCAGCATTGTATTTCAAATGCAGTATGCGGGATTGCGAACTGCGTCCGTAACACCTTAAGTAAGTAGGTAGATCGGTATTAATTTATATATGCATATATTTATATACGTATATTTAACAAATTAATAGTCAAATTGTGTAAATCTGGAGAGAATTATACCAACTGTATTGGAGACGGATTACTTTGTCAACATGAATAAAAACACGAACAAATACACAAAGCAAAGAAGATTAATCATGTAGAAATATTTGTAAATGGAAATCAACACATAATAATTAATGCAATAAAAAATTAATGTTATAAACAGATTGTAATTAACATATTCCATTGAATAGAAAATGCAAACACTGGAGGGATTATCAAATTGGTAATTAAAAGCAAATATTATTAGCGTTATATTATTAAAGAGAGATGGGAACGTAATTCTTTAAGAAGAAAAGAATAATGGAAAGAGACCATTTGTTATACAGTTTGCGTAAGACCATTCTTGAAATATTTAGTTAACTCTCTTTTCATGAGAATGGCTTTGTGAGTTAATTAAATAGTTTCTCAACCACAGGCCTCCCTCTCCCCCTCCCCCCTTCTCCCCTTCCCTCTTAGTCACCCCTCTCCACATAACCTAACTTTCTAATAATAGTTCGTCATTCATTCTAACAGGCTGTTCAATCTGTCAGACGAAATATTTCATATGAAGCAATTTTCTCACTTGTACTGCTGCGATGTCTTGGCCCCTGGCATTATCTGGAGCACGGGTTTGAGGCTTGCACTTATTTTTGTGAAGTTAATGATAGCTCCGAAACTGTATTACCGCCTACGCGTGGCCATGGCAGCAGCTGGGATGATCACAAGAAAATAAAGAGTAAAAATACACCGTAGCTACTTGGCAGACGGCAGGTATTTCTGTAACGTAACTTCACGACAAGCCGGCTTCGTGGCTTAGAGGTTATGACTTTACTCCGTAATCTCGTATACTCTCGTCGATAACTTGATGACGGTGAGAATCAGCAGTGGTTTGAATCGCATCGGTAACTTACGGGGTATGTGAGCCGGCCGCTCAGAAAGCAATGGCAAACTACTGAGAGTAATCTTGCCAAGAAATCAACATACAGCTGAAAGATGCTGGTGTTGACAGCGATGTCCTGTAAAGGATATGCGAAAAAAACAAACTTGATGACAACGTTCACACTTGTGCAATGACTTCAATGTTTTGTGGTTGTTTGGTTTTTGCACTCGCTCGCTTTGAACTCATGCGTAGTCGACACACGCTTCTTCTAGTCAGACTGAACATAATTTTACAGGTGGATTAGATTTAACCTATTACCAGTGTTCCTCGTCATCAGGCGAACCCATTCCGATGTCTGAGGTACTTATAATGTACGTCCCCGAGTCAAGGATGAGAACAGTTTGAGGGACGAGGACAGTTTAGTCCGTCTCACCTGTGTAGGGATAGAACATCCAACTTCAGCATATGCACACCGGATGTTTTTTAAGAACGAGCGCAGTTTTCCATTCGGCCATTCTGACCTTTATTGTGGGTTTTGCTTTTACAGAGGGATATAATGTGACAGTTCGATGCAAAAAGAGGTGGCTTGATGAGGCTAAAGAGACATAAAAGAACTCAAATAACCATTTTCACAAGCAACAAGAATAGAAAAAAACAGAAGATTGCATCTATCTTGTCTTTGCGACGCTACACTGCAAACGCAGTAGGACAAAAGAAGAAGAGAAAGACAACTGCTGGCGTTGTTGCAACACATTCAGGCGCGATAGGGACCTTACTCTATTGAAAAGTGGCATTACAAATGCCATAGCTACGACTCTTTGCATCAAATTACAGTTACATTATTGGTCTGTGAGTTTTTTTAAAAATCGATACTATGGCATTCTGGACAACCCCATTGAAGCTGTTTCCCTCAGCAAGTGATGTTTGTTGTAGATGTTGATCGCTCCTGCAGCACAACGATTGTTGGCGCGTCGATATGTCCCTCCAATCTGGAACCGCACATTCATCAACACTGAACACAATAGATTACGCAACCACATGTAAACAAAATTCAAGATTGGTGACTCAGCCATGTGCACATGTGGTTTGGCGCCGCAGACAGCAGAGCACATGCTCCAAGACTGCCCAAACTACAACATATCCAGGCGAACCTTCTGGCCAGAGAGACAACAGTGGAAGATAAACTCTATGGACCGCTGAGTGAACTAAAAAAGACTGTTAGATTCATACAAGAGACAACATTGCAGTTATAGACATATTTCAAGCGAACGAAAGAAGAAGAAGATCAACAATGAAAGCAAAACTGTTCTGCAAGCTTTGCCTAAATTGCTACCTATATTCATGTATGATTCCATCTTTAGAAATCAGTATAATTATCAATATTAATCAATCAATCAGGTGCCGAATCCACAATGAAGGTTGGCTGCATTGGATCTCCAACACTGTCTTTCTCGCCTTGACTGTACATTCTGTCAGATTGACGTTCGCCATCTCTTGATGTTATATTCCCACTAGTATCACCATCTGCTTCGTACTCGCTTGCCCTCAACCTTGCCCTCCAGTATGGTTTTTGATAAGAATGTTATGTCTTTTAACGTGGCCGAAATATTTAACTTGTCTCTGTTTTATTTCTTTCAAAGAAATACAATATATATATTCTGTATATCCACATCTTCAAGGCGTTTATTCGACTTTCTAGTTGCTCGTTCAATGTCCGGGCTTCCGCGCCATACAATAGTGTTAAATATACGTAGCATTTGCCAATCCTCATTTTTAATGAGCTGTTAATCTCTCTAGATGTTAATACCAAGATCAGCATGGCAGAATTCTCTCTTTACGGACCATCGAAATATCTCCAGTTCCCATGCCAGATCTTCAGCTACACTCATCCTATTTCCCTGAGTTCTGTACCGATCCTCGTGCGTGTCCACACCTGCCTATTTTCCGGGTATCATACACCCCACCACTGTTCTGTCCAAGCCACTGTCACGCGAGTATATTTATACAGAATTCTAAACTTTAAGATAAATCCTCATTTTTGTACTAGTATCCATTGATAACAATTATCTCGGAACAGTCATAACATCTGATGGGAGATGCCTTGAAGAGATTATAAAAAGAATCGCCATGGCGAAAGTAGCCTTTAGCAAGATGAAAAACATACTGACCAATAAAATGATGTCATTTGAAACGAGAAAAAGAGTGTTGAGGTGCTACATAGAGCCTGTACTTTTGTAAGAATCTGAAACTTGGACAATGAGCAGTCAAAGCTGAAAAACATCTGATGGCTGCAGAAATGTGGTTTCTGAAGAGAATGCAAAGAATTCCATGGACAGACATAAAAACCAATAACCAAGTACTACAGGAAACAAATGAAAATTGTAAATTTATTATAGACATTAAAAGTCAAAATTTTTTGGGCATGTTATGAGAAGAAATGAATTGGGGAATTTGGTGACAACTGGCAAGATCGAAGGGAACAGACGAAGAGGAAGACCTAGAAGTAAATACCTGGAAGGATTGGCCACATGGCATGGTCGAGACAGGAACACTGAGCTGATCCATGACTCTGGTGATCGAGTGAAATTGCGAGTCATGACCGTCCACGCTTTCCGGCATAGCACATGATGGATGGATGGATGCATTGATAAGCCGGACTCCCTGGCGAAGGGACTAAGGACGTTGTTCGTAATTCCGTACACCCACGTATGAAACTTAGCTGCGCGAGATTCGGCAGCGGATGGCGTCCCGTTGGTTTATTACGGAAGGGTATATGAGCCGGTGGTTCAGAAAGATATAGCAAACTGTCTATTTTTAAGTTGCATATCCCTTACAGGACGTTGCAGTAAACATCAGCATTTTTCAGCTGCTGTTGATGATCTTGGCAAGATTACGCTCAGTAGTTTGCCATTGCTTTCTGAACGACCGGCTCATATACCCCCGTAAGTAACCAACGCGACGAGATCCTCTACCGAATCTCGCGTAGATGTGTTCCCCACGTGGATATACGGGATTACGGTGAAAGTCGTTAAATCCTTCACCAGGGAGCCGGCCAATGGCAAACTACTGAACGTAAAATTTTGCCAAGTCATCAATGGCAGCTGAAAAATGCTGGTGTTGACTGCAATGTCCTGTAAATAGGATATGCCACACACAAAAAAAAACACACACACACACACACACACCCATTGATCATTGATTGATTGATTGATTGATTGATTGATTGATTGATTTAGGAACCGACATCACAGCATTCGGGACATTCCCATAAGCGCTCCGTCCCCATCCCCAGCACTG
The DNA here is from genome assembly GCA_963921405.1 of Cepaea hortensis. Classification (NCBI taxonomy): domain Eukaryota; kingdom Metazoa; phylum Mollusca; class Gastropoda; order Stylommatophora; family Helicidae; genus Cepaea; species Cepaea hortensis. The sequence goes on from OY992894.1 coordinate 33,123,870, forward strand.
GGTATTCCCTAACGCCAGACTGATTAATAGGGAAAGAACACGATCTTGAAAGGGGCACTTCGGAATGCATTGATAACAAGTTGTCCATATAGTTTTTGTGTATCTTAATTAAGCTGTCTTTTCGATTGACAACAAGCATAGATGTGAAATTGTCTGCCAGAGAAAAGAAAAGCGATTTCATTTCTCTCTGATGTGCTCTTCGTTTTCTTCTCCTTACATACACATTCGTGGCATCACTCACTAACAATTGGAAAACCTCATTCGCTCATCCCATCACTCACCGACTTCTACGCTCACTCACAGCTGCATCGCGCTGCGCATGCACACGAGACACCTAGCGCCTCCTGACGACCGGGAATATAAAGTTCGATGTTGCTATCACATAATGACACCTGTGTAAAACACCAACTACATTTACGTGCCATCCTACAGAACTGTGTGACTTACTTATTGACTCGCCCTCGTATGCATTGTTTATGGTTGTACAATACATTTCACAATGCTTTTCCCTATGTGAATGTAACATGCACAATTGATGAACGAAAGACGAGTGATTAGAAGGGCCAAATGTAAGACCGGCCTGCATGCAGAATGTGAAATAACGTTCGTTCGTTCGTTCTAGCTAGCTATGGATCTATCTATCTGTCTATCTATCTGTCTATCTTTCTATCTGTCTGTCTATCTGTCGATCTGACTGTCTGTCTGTGTAGCCGTCCGTCCGTGTTTGTGATGTTGGAGTAGGTGTATGTATGTAAGAAAGCATGTGTGGGTGTGTGACTGGATGTACGAATGTGTGAGTATTTGTATATTTGCGTGTGTTGAAGTGTGTGTTTCGATTATGCGTGATTGGAAGTAGTGTATATGTGCGTCTTGCTGTATGTATGAATGATGATATGTTGGGTGTAAGAGAGAGAGAGAGAGAGAGAGAGAGAGAGAGAGAGAGAGAGAGAGAGAGAGAGAGAGAGAGAGAGAGAGAGAGAGAGAGAGAGAGAAAGGGAAAGAAAGAGTGTGTGAGTGTATGCGTGCATGTGTGTGTGTGTGTGTTTATATATAAGTAAACTTTTGGTAGTGAGATTGTGATTCTGAGGGAGTGTGTATTTGTGTGTTATTGAGTTGGTGCATAACTGTGAGAGAGTGTGTAAATGGTGTATGTATGTATACAGGTATGTATGTATTTATTTATGAATGTGTGTGTGTACGTGTGTCTGCCTGTCTCATAACATAATAATATGCATTGTTTGTGTTGACAACATTCATTTGGCGATGTTGTTCTCCCCCCCCCCCCCCCCCCCCCCGTTTGAATTTAACATGCAGAATTGATGAACGAAAGATGAGTGATTGGAAGCGCCGAATATAAGACGGGCTCGCATACCCAATTTGTGACCCTTTTACAATAAAGTTCGTTCGCTCATTCCGTCAGTCCATCCATCCATTCGTCCGTCCATCCATCCATTCATCCCCCCTCCTCCTTCACTCACTCCAACCCACCCACCCATCTGCATTCATTAATATCCTAAATAATTATTACTGTTTTTCAAATGACACATAACACATACCTAGACTGTCTCAATTATGCTCAATGCAATTAAAATAAAATGTGTTCATTCTTATTCCCCCCCCTCCCCCCTCCTCCCATTTAACCCTTGAGAATAAAGGTAGTTCTATTCCTCCTCCACTTCTACATAATTATCATTTTTCTTCTTCTTTATCCTCTTCTTTCTTTCTTCTTCTTCTTCTTCTTCTTTTTCTTCTTCTTCTTCTTCTTCTTCTTCTTCTTCTTCTTCTTCTTCTTCTTCTTCTTCTTCTTCTTCTCCTCCTCCTCTTCCTCCTCTTTCTTTTCTTTTTTTCAACGCCAAATCCCCTACAACCATCTCCGACATCCCTCACCCCTCCCTTGTCCCTTCTTCTACTTCTACTTCCTCTTCCTCTTCTTGTTTCTCTTCTACTACACGACGGTCTCATCTTCCTTCTCCTCCCCTTATTGCTATTTATTTTGCTTCTCCTCTCTCTCTCTCTCTCTCTCTCTCTCTCTCTCTCTCTCTCTCTCTCTCTCTCTCTCTCTCTCTCTTCTTTCTCTCTCTCTCCATCTCGCTCTAAGACAGTAATGCGAATTGTATTTTGAATAAACATTAGTAAGTGCAGCTGGGGAACCGATTAACGTGGCACATCTGACAAACAATTTGCGTCTTTTTTGCTGTCCTTGACTTGTATTTGTTAATCACTATTTTATCGTGTCATTTGTCAAAAACATTGTAATGTCCCCAGGCGCGGTCATGTCACATCTCGCGCGTCGGATAGTGTTACGTAAATTCTGAAGCTGCGATAATATCTGGATTGTACTAGAATTTATGTGATTATTTAGAGATTTTACTTTCCGTAATCTAATTACATAAAGACCCCTTTTCCTCGGTATGAGATTATCAAAAGTATGGTGCTAGCTTCATTTTCATAGAACAATCGACACTTGATAATGTCTTTCTTTCCGGTCTCACTGTACACTTACTAAACAAGCTGAACAGCGCATACATGCCTTTGAATATAAATGTTATAGATGGGTTCTAAGAATATCTTGGATACAGAACAGAACAAATGCATCCATACGACAAGTTCTGAATATTGAAGAAGACTAGACACTAAAAACGATAAAACAAAGAAAATTGAAATATTTTGGTCACTTGAAAAGTCATGACAGTTTGAAGAGAAAACAATTGGAGGGGTATATGCCTGGGAAGAGAGGAAGGGGAAGATGGGTGCAGCATGTGGCGGATAATCTCCATATGAGTGTCATGGACACGGGACATCTTGCTTATGACCGAGAAGATTTCCGGAATTTTGTTAAGGGAGCGAGGTTCTGCAATTGACATGCTACTAAATGAATGAACGAATGGTTTGACAATGTCAGTAAATAAGTAAACACAAGACGCGTTTACTTGTCTTAATTTGCATTTAGCATGTTTTGCTAGATCAATATTGTTAAGGGGCCATTGATACTTGATCACTGCTGTTAACATTCTTTCGTCCTGATGTCACAATGTAAGTAAATAAGTAAGTAAGTATGTAAGTAAGTAAGTAAGTAAGTAAGTACGAGTATATGACGCGTTTACTCGTTTTAAGGTGCATTGAACATATGTTGGTTATCGACTCATATTGTCATAGACCAAACGACACTTGATCAGTCTTATTGATATTCTTCCTTACTGGTTTAATAATTTGGCTAAAGGATACAATTAGACACACTCAAAGACGGCGAGCCTTTAACGTACGGCCTCTTCAGATAACTTGAATAAATCAATAAACACGGAATGTGCAATAGTATTTCACACAACACAATAGTCTCTTGGGAAAAAAGGCTTGCGAATGCGGTTCGTGAGCCGCTTACCAGGCGTTCGAAACTCAGCTGCGACCGATTTGTGCAGCAGAACATGTCGCGTTGTGTTATAACGTATTGGTATAGGGGCCGGTCGTTCAGAAAGGAATGGCAAACTCCCCCCCCCCCCCCCCCCCGCATATCCTTTACAGGACATCGCTGTCAACATCAGCATCTTTCAGCTGATTGTTGATTTCTTGGCAAGATTACGTTCAGTAGTTTGCCATTACTTTATGAGCGGCCGGCTCACATACACCGTAAGTTACCGATGCGGAGAGAACCGCTACCATTCTGGCGCACGTCACGTTACGAGAGTATACGGGATTACGGAGAAAGTCGTGTAACCCTTAGACCAGAGAGACTGGCAATGGCAAACTACTGAACGTAAAACTTGCCTAGTACATCAACAGCAGCTGAATAATGCTGGTGTTGACTGCAACGTCCTGTGGGGGATACCAATCAATCAATCAATCAATCAATCATGTGCCATGCCGGAAAGCGTGGGCAGTCATGACTAGCCATTTCACTCGATCACAAGAGTCGTGGATCAGCTCAGTGTTCCTGTCTCGTCCATGCCATGTGGCCAAGCCATCCAGGTACTTTCCTCTCGGTCTTCCTCTTGGTTTGTTCCCTTCGATCTTGCCAGTTGTCACTAAGTTCTCCAATCCATTTCTTCTCATAACATGTCCAAAAACGTTTGACTGTCTACGTCTAATTTCTCTAATCAATTTACGATTTTCATTTGTCTCCTGTAGTACTTGGTCATTGGTTTTTCTGTCTGTCCATGGTATACTTTGCATTTTCCTTAGAAAACACATTTCTGCAGCCATCAGATGTTTTTCAGCTTGACTGCTCATTGTCCAAGGTTCACATCCATACAAAATAACAGACGCCATGTTGCACCTCAACACTCTTTTTCTCTTTTCAATTGACATCTTTTTTATTGGTTAGTATGTTTTTCATCTTGCTAAAGGCTACTTTCGCCATGGCGATTCTTGTTCTAATCTCTTCAAGGCATCTCCCATCAGATGTTATGACTGTTCCTAGATAATTGTACCGATTCACTTGTTGAAGAATATTCCCATTTACTTGTATATTACAGTGTGGTATTTCGTTGTTCCTAGTGATGACCGTAACCTGTGTCTTTTTACAATTTAATTCTAATCCCAGTTGTTCACTGTGTGCAACAACCGCATCTACTAATTGTTGCAGATACTGCTCATTGTCTGCAGTCAATACTGTATCATCTGCATATCTAATGTTATTGATGTTTCGTCCTCCAGTGCTGATTCCATTTATATCTTCTACATTTCTGAAAATATGTTCACTGTATTGGGAAAAACGATCTGGAGACATTACACATCCCTGCCTAACACCTCTCTTAATAGGCTGATATTGTCCCACTTAATAATCAATCCTTATGGCAGCTTGTTGTTTCCAATATATGTTTTTATAAGTCTAATGTCTTTCCCATCAATTTGTAGAGCTGCAAGCATATCTAACATGTTGACATGTCTTACTCTATCGAAAGCCTTTGTGTAGTAATAAAGCAAAGATGTATATCTTTGTTTACTTCTATAGAACGTTCAATAACTGATCGCAGCATAGACACATAATTTACTGCACCATTTCCTTCTACAAACCCACATTGTTCTTCCCCTATTTCAGGTTTTATTTTCTTCCTGGGGTACATGCAACATTAAAAAAACAGAAGTAGATAACAGAATATACGTTGACATTCAGTAGCTGTGTTTGGAACGCGGTATGCATTAGACTTGCTTCTGTAATCACTTCACAAACAACACATTCAGTAGAGTGTTGGAAGTACTACAAACTAACATTACAGTAGATGGAAGTACTACAAACTAACATTACAATACATGGAAGTACTACAAACTAATATTACAGTAGATGGAAGTACTACAAACTAACATTACAGTAGATGGAAGTACTACAAACTAACATTACAGTAGATGGAAGTACTACTAACTAACATTACAGTAGATGGAAGTACTACAAACTAGGTAAACAGTAGGAGAAAGTACAGCCAACAAACATTACAGTAGATAAAAGAACTACAAATTAACCATACAGTTAATGTAAGTACACTAAACAAATTATACAGTAGACCTAAGAACTACATACCAACCAAACTGCAAATGGAATTACATCAAACTAACTAAACAGTTGATGAAGATACCACATATTTCTAACCGTAAAGTGATTGTGCCAGCTTCGTGGCTTAGAGGTTATGACTTTTCTCCGTAATCTCGTATACTCTCGTCGGTAACGTGATGACGGTGAGAATTAGCAGTGGTTCGAATCGCATCGGTAACTTACGGGGTATGTGAGCCGGCCGCTCAGAAAGCAATGGTAAACTACTGAGATTAATCTTGCCAAAAATCAACATACAGCTGAAAGATGCTGGTGTTTACAGCGATGTCCTGTAAAGGATATGCAAAAAAAAAAAAAAAAAAAAAGTGATTGTGACTTTTAATGGAATTAGCACATTAACAAAAGCGGTCTCCCTGGCCTAGGATTTAACGTCTTTCTTCTAATCCCGTATATTCTCGTGAGTAACATAACCTGCGCGAGAATCGGTAGCGGTTCTCACCGCGTTGGTAGCTGACGGGGTATGTGAGCCGGTCGTTCAGAAAGCAATGGCAAACTACTGAGCGTAATCTTGCCTAGTATATCAACAGTAGCTGAAAAATGTTGATGTTGACTGCAACATCCTGTTAGGGCTATTAAAAAAACATTAACAAATACCTCTTATGTTTCCTGTACATGACCCTTCGGTGCCACAAACTAGCTGGAACCCACGTAACCTGCGACCGGATACATAATTTACTTCAGACACTGATGTGCTGGGATCAGCGCTCATACTGACCAAGATATCTCTTCGTCTCCGCGTCGGACACTCCAAGTAAAGACTAGCCTATCTAACGAAGGGAAAATATACCATGGTATCCTGTGTGGTTAAACCTTACGAGGTCTACACACTGCGTGTGCTGTGAGACTATATGTGACCCCAGCAATTCCCCACCACGACATAGGATAATCAGCAGCAACGCATGTGTGCTCAATACTTGAGGAGTCATGAGAACGTATTGCCTGCTTATTTGGGACAAAAGTTATCACCAGCCCTGACTGCTTCAAGATATCACCAGTCTATAGTTCGTTATGTTGTCTATGCCTACATTCTTCAAGACATCCCCTTTCCCCGATAATATCAATCAATCATGTGCCATGCCGGAAATTCCCCAATATTTCAAGACATACCCATTCCCCGATACTTCGAAATTTAATCGGTTTCCAATATTTCAAGACATACCCATTCACACTGAGGATAAGCGGCACAGGCATAAAATGCAGTCACTTACTGCGGGACCTGCCTCGTCTTACAGATGCGGAAACTGTGACAGACATTGTCACTCTCGCATTGGACTACAGTCACCAGCGGTGCTGCCAGGCACCTCCCAAGCCGCACAACTCTATAGTCCTTCAGGACTGAAAGAGGCCTACTACTACCTATTCCCCAGTACTTCAAAACATACCCATTCCCCAAAACGTCAAGACATACCGATTCCCCAATACTTAGAAATATCAGTGGTTGCCAATACTTCAGGATATCACCAGTCCCCACCACTTCAAGACATCACAGTCTCCAATACTTCAAGTCACCCGAATTCCCCAATATTTCAAGATATCACCAGTCCCCAATACTTCAAGATACCAAAGTCCCGAATACGTCAAGACATCATCATCATCATCATCATCATCATCATCATCATCATCATCATCATCATCATCACCATCATCATCATCTTCCACTTCTGCCGTCAAGCGTCGTGGGGAGGAATAATTTGCGTTCCAGCGCCCGGTGGCATTACAGTCCCCAATACTTCACGATATGACAGTCCCCAATACTTTAAGACATTACAGTTTCAAATTCTTTAAGACACCAACATCCCTTATACTTCAAGACATCCCAAGTTCCCCCCGTTCTTCAAGACGAAACCAGTCCTAAATTATTCATGACGAACGTGAGCAAACAACTACAGCAACAACAATAGCCACTTCTGCAATCCTGTATAATATTTTAACAAGTCTTTAATCTCATGAACCTACCTGACCTTTAGTTGTGATCATAGGGTAAAGGTCAGAAAGCCGTGACTGAATGAATACATATAGATAGTACTGCTAATATTGCCTTTGGTTAACTCACATATTCTCGGATGAGAAATGTCATAAAGAATCGATTAACAACCGTGGCTTCGGGAAATATGCCGTATCTCAACGACACACATCAAAGAAGTCTGTCGCGAGAGTATTCACATGACAATTGCACTGTAGGTTAATTTCTCATCATTGCGTGCTGAATGTTCATGCTTATTCTTATTATGCGCAGGCCAGTTTAAGGGAAGAACTATACACCATCTATTTGATTGTATACCAGTATATCTGTTAGTATTCCTCCCTCCCTTACTACCGCTGTAACTCGTAACCTATCTACGTACTTTTTGTATACATATATATTTTTCTGCCCGTACGTTTGTCTGTGAGTCCGTCCGTCCTTCCGCCCGCCTACCCGTCCGCCCGCCCGCTGTTTGTCTGTCTGTCCACCGTCTGTCTGTCTGTCTCAATCTATAGATATATGTTTTACGTATCCTTTTACAGGACTTAGCTGTCAACAGCAGCATCTTTCAGCTGTCTGTTGATCTCTTGGCAAGATTACGCTCAGTAGTTTGCCATTGCTTTCTGAGCGGCCGGCTCAGTATCCGCAAGTCACGAGCGGGGGTCGAACCACCTCAGTTCTCGCTCCGCTGCGAGACTCTGCGTGATAAACGGGATTACAGAGAGAAAGTGTTGTAACCCCACAGCCAGAGAGACCGGCGCTATAGATATATAGAGATAGCAATATAAGTGTGCATTATTTTCTTTCCTACTCTAATGCATTGAATTTTACTAGAAGTCAAAAAAGGAGAGGCAGGCGAAAGATGATGAAGGGAAGAAGAACAAGAACAAGAACAAACTTAAGAACAAGAAGAAGGAAAGGAAAAATGGGCGAAGAGGTAAAGGAAGATATAATAATCCTATGATTTATGTGTTTGCTGCTCTTCGATTACTTCAATCGTTTGCTCCTCAGATTACGAAACAAAAAGGATGATAACAACTGGATGTTTGTCTATTATGCCGTGTTATTTCCTAGTACAGCTAATTATACGGTGCACAAGCATTGTTTGCTGTTCTGTTTACCCAGTAATTTCTTGCCACGCGCTTCAAATTTGCGCCATTAATCGACAGTGAAATGGCGATAAAGATAAAAGCGCCAGCTTTCCAGCAATCAGCAATGCAAACAAATAAAGTGCGTTCAACATGACAAGAACTATTACAACACTGTCCACATTATTGGAACAATAACATATTTTTGAAACTTTTAGAGCGAAATCGATGAACACCATGTTCTAAACAGAGAAATAAGGGAGAGGGAGGGATTAGTAATAAACCGTATTCACAAATAAACATCATCATGTGTCATGCCGATAAGCGCAGGCGGTCACGTTTCGTCATCTCACAAGATCACCAGAGTCGTGGATCTGCTCAGTGTTCTAGTCTCGACCATACCACGTGACCAAGCTATCTGAGTATTTACTACTCTACCTTCTCAAATCAACATAGCCAGGTATTTAACTAACCAGAGCAAAATCACAACAGTGATGAGATTTCTTAGGAGAGCTGTGGGAGTAACTGTGAGAGATAGAATAAGAATGAGGAAATTAGAAGTCTAGGTCTTAAACCAGTCCCGCAGTTTATTTAATAAAAAAAAGAACACCAGATTAAACAGTAACTCCATCTGACATAGAATGGCCTGCCACGAAGAGCTAAATTGAAGAATTGTGATGGTTACAGAACATACTAGATGGAGTGATGGTATCAAAAATCGACAGAGCGCACGAAAAAACCTTACGTCTTCTCTTAACACTTCTCTGGGGTAAATGGAGGGAGAGAAAAAATACGTACATGGTCTGGGGGGGGGGGGAAACAAGAAGAAGAAAAAGAAAAGGATCAACAACAACAACAGCAACAACAAAAACAGGAGGACGAAAATATTTAAGTGCGGGGAATAAGATGAAAGGAAGGTAATAAATCTAACGCAACTTTCGTGCTCCAGCAGATAAATAAATTACTGAGGACGACAAAGACCCCAGATGCCACTCATTAAAAAAAGGAGAATGGTTTATTAATGACCGTATTCATGTTTGCAAATAAAATAAAACTTTTCTGTTTAAGGGCTTATAGATTATTATTATCTATTTTATGGTTTAGGGATTATTTTGTAACGGCCTGGAAATTACGATTTTTTTTTTTAACCGAACGTAAATCCCGTATTAAAAATGGAGGACTAACAGTAGTTAGAAAGAATCACGAAGATCGTAACTGAATACATGAAAATTCACGAGTCATTAAGTAACGACCGCTATATGGTTGTTTTATAGTACATGATGAATTTTCCAAGATAGGAATAGAAGAGTGTAAATACTTGCTTTAGTTATTGATGTGTAGTTCTCGGAGTCTTCAGACAACCACAGAATATGATGGCGGCTTCAGAACTTATCATGTTATGGCTACTAATGTACATTTCAGGAAAGGATTCAGGCTGTTATAAACATATGCTACAGAAACACTCACTCGTTTCTAATGCATTCTACGGTCCTATGATATTGTTTTAATTCGCTAGAGAAGTTAACATCGATCTGCGCGAGTAATGGCATAAGCACGGTCGGGAGCGGCTTCGATGCCTTGGCCGTCGCTTGCCAAAATTAGAGAAAGATTCGCCACCTATTACTACTAGCTACCAACCTACAACATTTGATGGCGTTATCACATTACAGATGCCGGTCTCCCTGGTCCGGGTGTTAAACGACGTTCTCCGTAATCCCGTTTATCCATGTAGGGTAACGCAGCGCGTGAGAATTGATAGCGGTTCTCGCCGCGTTGGTAACTTACGGGATAAGGGAGCCGCCCGCTCAGAAAGCTATGACAAACTACTGAGCGTAATCTTGCCAAGAAATCAACAACAGCGGTAAAATGCTGGTTTTGACAGCGATGTCCTGTAAAATATATGCGGGAAAATTGTGAATGTCAAAGTGAATGTTCATAGACTAAGTGTTGTGGACAAATTCACTTATCTTGGCAGCACTGTGTCACAAGCTGCCACAATTGATGACGAAGTGAATGCAAGAATCTCCAAGGCCAGTGCGGCCTTTGGCAGACTGTACAAGAATGTTTGGGACAGAACTGGAATAAGCCTGCAAACAAAGCTAAAAGTCTACAAAGCAGTTGTATTATCCACACTGCTATATGCTTGTGAAACCTGGACTGTTTATCAGCGACACGCTAGGAAATTAAACCACTTCCACACAGTCTGCCTAAGGAAGCTACTGAAGATTAAATGGAAAGACAAGATTCCAGGCACTGAAGTCCTAGAAAGAGCATCCATGCCCAGTATCCACACTCTACTGATGAAGAATCAGATTCGCTGGGCTGGTCACTTGACTCGCATGCCAGATCACAAGCTCCCTAAACGAATTTTTTACAGCGAACTGCGTTGTGATAAACGCTCCCAAGGTGGTCAGAGGAAACGCTTTAAAGACACTGAAAATTTCACTGAAGGCTTTTGGAATTAATCATGACACCTGGGAGGCTGCAGTCAGAGACCGAAATTCGTGGCGTGCATCATTACGCAAGGGTGCAGTCATATGTGAGGCAACCAGGAATGCAAGAGCTGTGAAGAAAAGGCAGGACAGAAAAACCACTGCAGGAAATCCTCCTCCAGAAACGTCAAGCATTCCTTGCCCACATTGTCAAAGAACATTTCGAGCCAAAATATGCCTTATCAGCCATCTTAGAACCCACGGCTCCATACCTTCAACCCCCTGGATGAAATGAATGGTCATCATCATTCTTGATGGACAAACAACACATCATTGACAGTCCCTTTAGAGACCATTAAGATGTAGTCTCTTCACGTTTTCAATCAATCAAACAATCTGGTGCCGTCTCCACAATGAAGGTTAGCTGTAGTGGATCTCCAACACTGTCTCTCGTCCTGATTGTACATTCTGTCAGATTGCTGTTCGTCCATCTCTTGATGTTATCTTCCCATTTATATCGTTGTCTACCTCTTGCTCGCTTGCCTACACCCCTACACCCGCACTCCACCCAGTATAGTTTTAATAACCGTGTTATGTCTTTTAATGTAACCGAAATATTTCACTTGCCTCTTTTGTGTTTCTTTCATCAACTCTATTTTCATTCCTTGTTTCCACGAAATCCAACATAGTCTTCTGTATGTCCACATCTCCAGGGCCCCTATTCGACTTTCGGCTTGTTCATTGTCCAGGCTTCTGTGCCATATAGTAAGTAATGTTGAAAATACATACGATTTTACAATTCTAAATTTTAGTGCATTGTTAACCTCTTTAGATGTTAATAATGATTTCATGATGTTGAAAGAATTTTTGGCCATTCCTATTCTCTTTTTCAAGTCTGTTCCACTTCTGCCACCACCTGTTAATGCATGTCAAAGAAGGAGAAACTTGTAACTTGTTCTAGTACATCCCCGTTTACCATGGTCTGGCATGACAACAGGCGACAGCGAGGAGTAACGAGGGGATCTGGCCAATGCTCGACCCTTAGAGGAAAGACGAGACGCACATATAATCAGATTGCTACTGGTACAATTGGGGTTGGAACTCTTCGCTGGCTTCTGAGGACGGGGACGGAGCGCTTATGGGAATGCCCCGGATGCTGTTATGTCGATTCCTAAATCAATCAATCAATCAATCAATCAATACCCGTTTACTGTCATGTTCATGGAGGGCAAACATCAGAAATGGAATAAAGACAACGGAGAAAATTATTGCAGATAAGTCACACACCGAGCGTGTGAGACGTAAGATGGTGCATGATGGTGGAAATGACCACGTGTTCACATGCACCCACTGTGAACGAACATTTACAGCGCGAATTGGCCTTATCAGTCACATTCGCTACCGCCATAGGTAAAAGTTATTATGCCTTTTTAAAGCACAAACTATCGTCTGTCAAGGCGGCAGGGTGCCAGTGAATGATCATGGATGCCTTTCCTTTCCACTGCTAATTATCATTGTTTTCGTGGGTTTTTGTTTTTGTTTTTTGTGAATGCTAATATCTAAGCTGCATTTTGCATATATTCTTTAGGACTATCTATGATGATATTCCCCAGAAATGAACCTACAGGTTTGAGTGTGTGTGTGTATATGTGTGGGCCATACTCTAGTGTGAGACAATGAGGGAGAAGATCTACTTGCTTCAAGAGCGCCAGAAGTTGGAACGCCCGCGATGTACAAGGGGAATGTTTGAAACGTACATATGCATGAACACTGGTCGAAGATACAATAACACGTGAAACAGTATACTTGAGGATTCTTGAGTTATCTATGGTTCCAGCAATCAGGAACGTATGCAGGTACACGACCGACGATTTCACAACCAGATGATTAGTGGAATGATCAGCATGCGCACTTTAATACATTTACACTTGGAAACTGAACATATATGAGTTTGCCACGAGTGATATCATAAGTCACTTTATAAATAAAGTGCTACATTATGATAAGATAAAGTAACGAGTAAGATAAAGAGTCTTGTCACTGGTTCTCTTTTCTCTCGCTATAGCGAAATAATAATGGGAGAGATCAAAAATAGATTAGGAATACTATATGGTGATGAAAAAGTATCGATTTGCTGAAAACGGAAAAGATCGTCAGGAACTGTTGAACTTATAGCAATAGAGAGTGCACAAAACAACTTTCTGTGAATATCAAGAAAAGAAATCAGAAACAATGGTTGTATCAAAGAGAAAGATAGCACGAACATGAGATATAACAATAAATGGGAAAATTGTTAACCTTGTCAACAAATTCAAATATCTAGAGACAACCATAACATTAGATGCTCACATAGATTAAGAGCAGAATTTACCAAGCAATGGGCGCATTTAAGTAGATGAAATGTATGTTACGTAACAATAAATTACTCTCACTGAATGTCATATAGAGGATACTGAAAAGTTAAATCGAACCAGTGCTTCTGTACAGCAGTAAATCTTTGGAATGTTAACGATTAAATTAGTATAGACTTCGAGACAACAAATAACTGTTTCAAATACATTATACATCAGAGTTATTAACAACGTAAGAAGGCTAAATAAATTGTAATAATATATAAAGCTATAGGAAAATAACAAACAGTGCCATCCGTTCATGTGCTGAAAAGAGAAGTATTGGAAAATATCGTGACGAATGCAAAGGTGAGTGGTAGAAGAAACAAAATAGGGAATCTCCGTGGAGAAGTGGTCAAGCAGTTTGACTCGGGCTCCGAAGGTTGTGGGTTCGATTCCGGAGACAATTTTTCGGAGATTACTGTGGGTCGTCGCTAGAGCTACGGAGTTCGTGCTTTGTGCGACGCTTTCTGCGCTTCGGAAAGAGACTGAGCCATATGGGATAAACACCTGGTGCAATGAAGTCGACCCTGTCGACTTTTAAGCGACTTTTAGAAGAAACAAAAGAAAGCAGAGAAATCATGCTGGATGATGTAAGAAAATGACATGAAGCAATAACAACATATTCATTTAGGCTTGATGATTCTGATTATATGCGTTTATAAGGCATATATATTTTTCAGTTGTTGTCTTTGTTGTGACTTTTGCCTAAGATTAGCTTGATAAGTGATGTATGAATGACACAATCAATGTTTGCATATCCTTTACAAGACATCGCTGTCAACATCAGCATCTTTCAGCTGATTGTTGATTTATTGGCAAGATTACGCCCAGTAGTTTGCCATTGCTTTCTGAGCGGCTGGCTCACATACCCCGTAAGTTACCGACGCTATTCGAACCACTGCTGAGTCTCACCGTCGTCACGTTACTTACGAGAGTATACGAGATTACGGAGAAAAGTCGCTAACCTCTAGGCCAGGAAGCCGGCTGTATGAATGAAATGATGTTTAAAAGAGATGTGAATGTCCAATTCTTAAAACTTCGAAAACAAAGTTCGATGGTTCGTTTGCAACAATAGCACCAAAATAGTAACATCAACATTTACTATCAACAAAAACATCAACAATAATCAATTGGAGCAATATTCAATAGCTATGTGGGTATTTGGATACAGGGCTTAAAGCTATTTTGTTTTTTATTCATAGTCTTTCCTTCCATTGAATACATAGGGACATTATGCTCGTATTTTCGTGGGTATAATTTCACACTACGGTGGACAGAGTACATTAAAGACATCATGGGTGTGTAAATTTATGAAGCAGGGGTTCTGGCCAAAGATCAAGGTTCTTTCTTGCAGGCTGTGATGGGTGAAATGTTCTTCAAAGAACCTACTACATGAGAATTTCACACTCAGACATACCTTTCTTGCTTAAGCCAGGCCAATGAGATTGCTCACAGAGGATCAACACTTTGACTTTAACAATGTTATGGTGCCATTTTATCACTGAGCCGGTTGTTTGTTTATCATAATAATTGTTTTTTTTTATCTGGAGTTTCGTCTAGTTTTTACCTTTTGGAGATATGTGAGTAAATTATGGTCTGTTACGTCACTCTACAGTAAATTAAGTTTATCTTATTATGATCTAATTCCTCCGAAGTCGGAGAGTATCTGCCTGCACGGCGAGGAACCACCAGTCTGCACACCAATAAGCCAGACATGGGACAACGGATACTCACGCAAACATCAGGTCCTGTATGACATCACACTGATGTTAGACAACAGGATGTCTTCATCCGACATACAGGACATCACGCTGGAGTTCACAGCCAGCGAACGCAAGCAAGCAATAGCAAAAGCAGCACTAAGTAACAACAACAACAATAACAACAACAGCAAAAACGGCAACACTATTTAATAGTAAAAACAGCAACGGCAATAACAACGTTTAATAACAACAACAGCAGCAGCAGCAAGAAGAAGAAGAAGAAGAAGAAGAAGTAGAAGAAGAAGAAGAAGAAGAAGAAGAAGAAGAAGAAGAAGAAGAAGAAGAAGAAGAAGAAGAAGAAGAAGAAGAAGAAGAAGAAGAAGAAGAAGAAGAAGAAGAAGAAGAAGAACAACAACAACAACAACAACAACAACAACAACAACAACAACAACAACAACAACAACAAAACTTAGCTTAGCCAAACCAAAATGAGATACTGATGAATATAAAAGTGAATCTGATCAAATACAACTTAACAATGCCGATTCTAGTTCACGACAACATCTGCAGGAAATGACATCAGCACTGGCGACTTGGTATTCCTGGGCTTTCGTCTGAGATCAAACGAAGAGCAAGTCAAGAGGAATCAAGAATGACACGTTCACTTAACCCTTCTGAGAAAGAGAAAGCCGGAAATATCACCAATAGTACGATGACATATAATGATGCCTAAAACGAAGCTGGTAAATGTCACCGGCGAATGAGGGTTCCGAGGGAAACAGGGTCGACTAAACTGCTTATACTTTCGGAAGAAGATAACTAACAATGGAATACAAGCGGTATGAAGTATATTGTTGTAATATACATGCAGGAGCTCATCAAAAGGAAGGTTGAAAATGTGTATGGTCACCTATTACGATACTACAGGCTGTGCTCAACAAAAGGTAACATCGTTCACATACAATATGGGTGCTACATGAAAAGTCAATCCTATCAGAAGATAGACAGACGATAAAAGTAAGTTGATAGCGACCACGGTGTGTGAGACCTAAAACAAAGGAGGAGCATGGAGAGAAGGATTAAGATGAGAAGAATATATATATATATATATATATATATATATATATATATATATATATATATATATATATATATATATATATATATATATATATATATATATACCTTTATTGTTATTAATTTTATCAATATCATAAAGAGGCCTACCATACTAGTGTTACAGACAAATAGACAAAGGAAGAGAAAGTGAGAGAGAATAAGAAACACGAAGGGAGAGATAGACAGACAGGAGACAGCAAGCTTAGGGTAGACGTAGTACCGATGTACTTAACGACGTCTGTCTGTCCATGGTATTCTGTGCATGCTGTTTGCATGTAGTAAACGACGTCTGTACCGATATCTGGACAATCACACCACTAAACATTCTCAGCAGTCAGAACCACTAAACATGCCAACATCACCAATATATGAGAACACAGTTTTGCTCACAGGTTTCTTAACATTAACACTGCAATGCTAATGCACACAGAGCTACCTAGAAACACCTGTGAATTGAACGTATTGATCACGTGCTGTGATAATGACTCACTCTTGTTGTAATGCACCCATGGTGGTGATTGTTGTTACATGTGATCCGCTATTCTCAATGGATCTGTGTTTTCTATAATAAGTAATGAAATGGTGAATGCGGAGGTCATGGCCTTATGATAAGAGAGCTCGTTCTTAAACATCCGGTGTGCTGATGCCAAGATTACTGGTTCAACCCCTACGTGGGTCAGTTTGACTAAAATGTTGACTTCTCGTGGTTGACTTGGGGACGTAAATTACAAGTACCACACGCAAAAGTCAGTCCAGTGCACTAGAAGTAGTAGCACGAGTAAGTACTACGCTTGAGTCCAAAGCGAGCGAACAAAAATAGGAGGAAGGGGGGGGGGGGGGAAATATGATGAAAACACTGAAGTATGTGGTTTTAGATTTTTAAAAAAAAAGTTGAGAAGATTGTCTACAGTTAACTTGACAGCGATTGAAGTTAAAGTTCCCATCTGATTTATATGGGCATAACAAATAAAATATGTGGGAAATTTTCAACAAAATATCAAGCTGCTTTTTCAAAGCTGTCTGGGCTTTCATGTCGACCAGGAAATGTTATCAAACGTAAATGCGCCTGCTCGTTATTGATCACCGTGCCTATAGCGTGTCGACTGGTCTTTAACAAGTATTAGGGTAGTTGCAAATACGCAATCCGCAATGAGCGGGAAAATGTCCTTTACTTTATTAGTCTAGTTTAGTCGTTTAGTTTAGTCGTTGGACCAACATCACGGTACACGGTTTAACCCATAAGTGATCCGTTTTCCTCCTAACACAAACCTGAGTCTGGAGAAACTCAGCTCAATGGACGAACTCCGTTGCATCGGCGAGGATCCTGATTGGGCTTCTATCCACATAAAAAGACGGAATAGAATGGGTAGTCTTATGGCAGGAAAATATTGACAAGAAAAGCAAAGGAAGTGTGTAAAGAAGACAATTGCCTTTTTTTCCCATTATTACATTAAAGATAATATCATCATCATCATCATCATCATCCAGTGATGTGCCCGCTGGCGTGGGCGATCAGGCCTCTCCACGATCTCCGACGGCATGATTCAATTCGTATGTTGACTCCCTTCCGTGCCGTGATACAAGACTGTCAAGAATTTTCTCACGCTGTCTTCCTCTATATCTCTTTCCGCAAATCTGTCAGGTTGTCACATGTTCCGGTTTTTGACTCTCAAATGTGGCCCAAGAAATACTAATAAAAATACTAAAGATGATTTGCGGTTTAAACAGACCATTTTAAACAAAGGTGATGGGTGGGGAAAGAAGACTAGCGGGATAGAAGTCTTATCAAACGTAAACACAGGAGGTGTGCATTATCCATGTACTGGTGATTCTCCCGTCCTCACGAAGGCACATCTATGTTGTCTCCGACTATGCATTTACTGAGTTGCTAAAAAAAGCATCTGATGGCTGTGAAAATGTATTTTCTGAGGAACGTGCAAAGAATACCATGGACAGACAGAAAAATCAATGAACAAGTCCTACAAGAAACAAATGAAAACCGTAAACTGATTAGATAAATTGGACCTAGACAGTCACAATTGTTTGGGCTCGTTGTGAGAAGAAATAAATTGGAGAACTTGGTGACCTCAGGCAAGATTCGGGGGAAAGAACAAGGGGAAGGCAGAGAAGTAAATACACAGATGGCTTGGAAACGTGATAAGGTCGAGACAAGAACACAGAGTTGATCCACGACTCCGTTGATCGTGTGAGATGGCGAAACACGACCACTCACGCTTATCGGCATGGCACATGATGTTGATAAGTTTTTCGTATATGAATAAATAATTATTTCCATATAAACGCCACAACGAAAGCTAATCCGTGCACATGTGCAGACCTAGCCCGGAACGAGCTGCTGTGTAGACTGTTTACGATGGTCACTCACATAGCCCAGTACTGCCCATTCCCAGTTTCTACCCAGAGATGCCAATACGCTTGGCAGCTCTCAGTAAGAAAAGATCGTCGCCGGGCCTGAATGAAATACACTAACCATATTCTCTACATAACCCCTTAAATTCCGTGTAAGCAGATCCGTGACGCCAAAGAACTCAGGTAGCTGCAATCATATTTGCCAAAAGGCGTTTGATGTTAACGATTTACCAATCTAACGAGATAGCAAGATAACTAACCCGATTTATGTTCCATAAAATTCACAGTTCTATACTACTACCGTGAACCTGACACGGATGTAACCCGAAGAAAACCCATTAGACTCTTCATCGATGAACCTTAATGCATACAAACCGCAAGAATTTGTTCCGAAGCAAAGGGAACTCTGAAGAACCAGAATGCATACAACCCGTTATAATTTGTTCTGTAGCAACGGAAACTCAGAAATAAACAGCATGCATACAAATCACTAGAATTATTTCTGCGACAACTCAAACTCTGAAGGAACCAGCATGCATACACTAGAATGTGTTCCGGAACAATGGTTAACTATAAACAGCAGTCATGTAAACAGCTAGAATGTATCTGGAACAATGGTAACGCTGAAGTCAAAAAGTTTAACCTGTAAATGTAATCACCCACTGATCTAAATATTACTTAAACTCGACACAACCACGCCATTGACATCCCCAGTGATGACAGCAGGCTAATTCAGAGGTTGAACATTATTTTCCTCTAAATTATGTATTAAAATAACATTTGAAGATGTATATTATATCCCATTTAATTTTCTAGCCAAATGTCACTCTTGTTATTTATTGTTGTCCATGTGAATGTGACTGGCTCTGTGGCGATGGAGTTACGAATATAATTCCTAATGACGCATACCGCATTCAGAACACAGTTGTGAGAGATTTGGAAGCAATCCGCCTTGCGTTGGTTTTCATACACTGGTATGAGTGCCGGTCGTTCATAAAGCAATGGAAAACTGCTGAACGTAAAGACTTGCCCCGGAATCACTAACTGTCAAAGCATGATGGATTTAACTGCTGCGTCCTCTAGAGCAGGGGTGGCCAACCTTTTCAGCTGGCGGGCCAAATTTCAGAAATCATATTTTCTGCCGGGCCACGCACCTAATATTTGTGTGTGTGTGTGTGGGGGGGGGCGTGGGGGGGGGGGTTAATTAAAGTAAACAAGCAAGCGTGCTACAGCCTCGACCACATCATCGCTTCCAACTCCGCGGGCCGCAACATGATGTCCGACGGGCCGCATGCGGCCCACGGGCCACGTGTTGGCCACCTCTGCTGTAGAGAATATGCAGTTAACTTTTAACTAACTTGTGAATGAGCGAGTGTGTGCAAGGAGTCTCGCTATAAATCTTCGTTAGAGGCCTGTCTAATGTATTTATTTGTTAAGGAGGATGTGTAATGAGTTAATTAGAGTGTCCTGTTTTATATCTATGTATACTCAGGGTTAATCTTATCTACTTGTCTCCTATTACACGATTGGTGTCCCAGCCTTCTGTTCCATTGGGACCGTCTCTTAGACTTCTTCTTAATTAACGAGCCAACTTTTAAAGACTGTTGGCCTTTTCGTGACTAGGAAATTATGTCTATGGTACAGTGTTTTCCCTTACACGCCACAAGGAAGGTCGAAAAATAGAAAATAAACCGCTTCGTATAATATAATATTCATGCAAACTAATTCATAACATCAAAAATTTTAAGATAGATACCAAAGTCTGTGAGTCTGTGAGAGAAGAAAGAAAGTACGAAGGTGGAAGATGTGGTTGGAGTGGGGGAGTGTCTAGATACCAAAGTGTGCGAGTTTGTGAGAGAAGAAAGAAAGTACGAAGGTCTAAGATATGGTTGGAGTGGGGGAGTGTCGACAATGTGTCTGCAAGTTTGCTGTCACAAAGGGCACCAATCATCGAAGAATTGGAAATGAAATTATACCGCACGAAGGGTATAACACGCGTCATATTTAACAAGTTACTACAGTCTGATGCAGATTTGACGAATCAATCACGCTAACACTTTTCTGATTTGACAACTATCGTAGTAACTATGCTCATATTGGGACTGAACTGCGGATTATTCATAATCATTTCCCTACTAAAACCAATCCGCGTCCGTACATTCCGTTATCAGCTCAGAGAGAAAGCGTGCATGCACATGTGTCTCGAGTGGAGTAACACAGATTCCTGTTAATAAATCAGTCAATCAATAAATGGTTGACCGAGTGGCCATAATCACGATCGTATTATAGTTACAATTACTGGACAGCGTCATAAAAACACAGGCCAAATACAACCTGTGGTTATATTTAGGCATTGATTACATGGTCGTTTGCTATGCAGAGTATCATTTTCATTGCATATGGATTGATTCCATACGTGCTTCAGTTTTCTCTTAGAGAACATACTAGGATCACAAAACAGTGCCCGAATTCATTATCATTATGTGTATCCAAATTTGTACTGTAAATCTACATCCATGGCCGGGTCTGCGAGAACAGCAAGTTAAAAGAGGTGTGGCCAAGCAAGAACAACATGCAATAAGCCAAAGAAGATTAATAAACCAACACAGAACTGATGTCGTGAGCCGCTACACGCTGCAGGATTTAATTAGGAGACATCTGAGCACTTGTGGACTGAATGGTTCGCTATACAAATGTTGTCAAATGCGTGCATACTAGAACGACACGCCTTATAAATATGCCTATTTAGTGGGAACATTCTCTTAGTTCTGAACGTTTACCTTGTCAGAGGCTTGATCTTGAAATTTGAAAGACAACACCAGGGAAAGATTTCAAAAAGAAGAAAGGCAGCATCTCAGATGAATTTTGTGAATATCTTGGACAGCCAGAGTAGCTGACAACGAAAGCCTGGAATAGGCTAGTGGAAATAGAACCGTATATGTTTACTTTGGTTTATAATGAAAAGAGAGAAACTGGAGAACATTATGAACACAGGGGAGATCAGAGGAGGAAAGGTAAAGGCAGACCGGGAAAAATGACTCTGGAACACCTAATTGGTGGCACTGAGGACTATCATCAAGAGAGGCCAGAATACCAAGAGCCAAGATATGAGCAGATTCATAAAAGTCTACACCATGTCACAAGGTATATGCTGATGATGATGATTGTGGTGATGATGATGCCTTGAAGACTAGGTGACCCACATGATTAGAGACTAGTATAGAATTCACTTGTCTATGGAAGTATGGAAGAACAAGCATATCTTTATACATATTGTAACTTCAAACCCAAAATGATATTCTCACAATGTGGGTCATTCCAGCTTAATGTCTTTTGTTCCTAGGGAAACTGAAAATATGAAACAGTTTGAAGATGTTGGATCAATAATCACCAACAAAGGGGACTTTTCAGAAATAGTCAGACGTAAGCTGACCATAACAATGCAGAGGTTAAACGATATAAAGATATCATGGGACAACACTAGCACGCACATGAAGTTACAATCTTGAGAGCATGCATCTTTCCTGTGGGACATTGACCATTCTGAAATCACTAGTCTAGTCTAGTCTTTCCTTTTGGGCCTAAGGCGGCGCATAGGGCAGAAGTCGTGGCTCTCCATGTTTGTGCGTAGCGCTAACATTTAGAACCAGAAATCTGATTCTGTAACAACGGTTTTATGATGGCGGATTGTCAAGCCACCGATCAACCGACTTAAGTCAAGCTAGAAGAAAACACGTCCCGCCATCCTGACCCGAGCCTGAAACTCTGCAAATCCTCCGCTGGCAGCCTCGCACCACCGGCCCACCAGCCAAGCACGTGAATAAGAATATCGTCGCACATCCGGGTGGGATTCTGACTTAGAGACGTTCAGTCATAATCCGTCAGATGGTAGCCTCGCACTATTGGCTTATCAGCCAAGCATGTGAACTATCAAATACTGTACCTGTTAACAAAATTAGTAGAGTGTTTTAATTTTTTTTTACATAACGTTACACTCAATACTCGCATTTATTATGTGTTGTTTGTCCATCAAGAATGATGATGACTATCCATTTCATCCAGTGCTGTTGAAAGCATGCAGTTAATCAACACAATTGTCTATTCTCACTCACACAGAGAAGCATTCATGTATGCATGATCACTATACACTAAAATATGGAGTTCTGAACGTAAGTGTTAACAGAAACATTCTTAACATACCACAGGCCTGAAGAAGACAAAAACTGGCATTCTGCGAATTCTGAACAAGAAATAAAATTAACTCTAAGCTAATGTGGTGTCTCAGAAACTAAAATACTTTCGTCATAGTAATCGTAACAATTGCTTGGTATAAATAATGATGGAAACCATTGTTTCTGTAAGATAGACAAAAAGGTTAGTTGCGTATCTTTTACAGGACGTGGCATTCAACACCATGATTTCCTTTGGCTGTTGTGTTTTCGTGGTAAGTTTACAAGTTTACTTTCAGTAGTTTGAAGTAAGATGAAGCATACTTCAATATTGAAACAAATTACATTAAATTATCACATAAATGCATTCGATGTTACTTCAGCTGTAGATAAGGAGAAGGGTAGAAGGGCCGTAATTACCAATACCTAACCTCATTCATTCATTCAGTAGAATATCCTTTTCATAACCTCGCTCCAATAACAACATTCCGGACAACGTCTCGATCATAAGCAAGGTGTCCCGCGTCCGATACACCCATCTGGAGATCATCCGCCACGTCCTGCACCCATCTTCTCTTTGGCCTTTCTCTTCCTCTCTTCCCAGGCATATACGCCTCCATTATTGTTCTCTTCAAACTTTCATGACGTTTCAAGAGACCAACATATTTGAATTGTCAACAACAACAACAACAACAACAACAACAACAACAACAACAAGAGAAAGGCGAGGAGGAAGAAGAAAACAAAAACATTCCAGTTGAAACTATATGACAGAGTATCATTTCAGATGTATCGTATTAGACATCACATACAAAGCTTAGTCGTCAGTAATCACGTCTCACAAGAGCGACATTTGAACGCACTCAGTGATAACTCTTGCTATTTGCTCTGAAACAGATGCCACAGAGAAGTTATCTCGAGAACCCAAACCAAGTCACAGTCTTGAAAGATGAGCGCCAGACAGAAATTATTTATTTTGTTAAGTAAGTTAGAGGAATGGATACAAGACCACGCTAGTACAAAACCAAAGCCGTTAGCAAAGATGGCACAGAGGACATTGTCCGGAGAATCCATTCGTTTGTTGCTTTGAGGTCATCAGAGGACAAGATAGTGTCTATATTCAGGGTTGCCTTGTTATATTAGTTCTGGTGTGTACTGTAGACAGAATAGCTGAAATGTGAAGAGATTTCAACATTGAAAGATAATTGAAAAGATATGTTAAGGTCTTAGTATTAATTATACGCTGTTGTAAGTGAGAAAATACACTTATAGTAATAGAAAACGGGGCCGAGTTTATAACAAACAGTCTTAGCCTTGACTGAATTGCATCTAACGGACCAGCACATTGAATATTCACACACAAGAACAGAATAGGCGAGCAGACGAGCAGGCGAGCATACACAGACCGAAAGGCATTGGGATAGACAGATAGACGGGTTGTCCGAGGGATATATGAATGATTGGAGGTCAGTAAGGCCGAATGGATAAGACAGCTCGTTCTTACACATCAGGTCTGTTGATGCTGTGGTATGGGGTTCAACCCCTACACCGGTCAGTTGGACTAAAATGTTGACTTCTCGTCCTTAACTTGGGAATATAAATTTAAAGTACCTCTGAAGTCGGAGTGGGTTCGCCTGATGGCGATGGACACTGGTAATAGGGAAAGTTAATCCACATGCAAAATTAAGTCCGTTGCTACTAGACGTAGTGTGTGTGGACTACGATCGAGTTCAAAGTAAGCTAGCGCAAAAAAAAAAATATGAATGATACATAAATGGAAAGATAGCTAGAGATGCCGAGAGGCGGACCTGTTAAGGGTGTAATGTAAGGAAACATCACCAAAGATTATGTTGAATCAGAAAACGCATACGGTTAGTACCCCACTAATGCATGTGTCGGAGTGGATCGGATCCACAGCCTCATCGGATCTTCGCCTAGAACTACATGGCATCTATCCCCCTATGCCACATCGAGATAATAGACATGATTGTATACAGTTCCTGGTCTTGCTGGCTGGAAAGCATCTCCAATACTGTGCGTCTCAATGTCGCGATGCTAAGCTGTCTTGCATAATATTTACAGATATTACCCAGTCTCCCTTACATTCCACCTTCCCTATTGTCAGATCATTGTCTCGTTTACCCAATCCGATTATATTTCCGTTGAATGTCATTTGCATAATTATGTTACACAAAACCAGTTACTCTTCTTGAGTTCTTTCAATAGTAAATAATTAATAATGAACGTACATCACTAATGGCCGGGAAACACATAGATGCTCTGTCTTGTCACGCAAATATGATAAGGTTGTAGATGATCATTATTTCAGAAACACACTGTCTATAAAAACTTAGTATTCGCTTCTCAAAGTCCCTCCTTACTGGAAAAACATTTATTTCACACCTCAAACATTAAATTGATTGATACATTATTGTCTTCAATTGTTTTTCGTTCACAGTTAGTCTTCAAAACAGGTCTATATCTTTTAATACATTTTTTACTGCTCTCTTATCTGCCCAGTGTGTTCAGCAAATTTCTATAGGGCCTTCACTCTGTGTACTATAAGTAATTTCTCAATTAACATACTAACTGTCCGTCAGAAAGCCCACCCTCCCCCTCCAACCCGAAACACTCCACTCACTTGCAAACACACACACACACACACACGTACACACACACACACACACACACACACACATACATATCTCTACCCCTCGATCTTGCTAGTTGTCACCAAATGTATTTTTTTTTTTCCCCCGCGTTTCCATCCTGTTTCAGGATATTGCGGTCAACACCAGCATCTTTCAGCTGTATGTTGATTCCTAGGCTAGATTACGCTCATCAGCACGCCACGACTTTCTGAGCGACCGGCTACATACTCTCATAAGTCACTTTTGCGATTCGAACCACTGCTAATTCTCGTCGCGTCACGTGACGAGAGTATTCGGAGTTAGCGGAGAAAGCTGCTAAACCCTCGGCCACGGAGCCGGATACCAAATGTATTTCTTCTCATAATATGTCCACAAAATGTTTACTGTCTACGTATAATCTCTCTAATCAGTTTACGGTTTTCATTTGTTTCTTGTAGGACTTGGTCGTTGGTTTTTGTTTGTTTGATTTTTTTTCCCATAGTATTATTTGCATTTTCCTCAAAACCACTTTCCACAGCCATCAGATGTATTTCAGCTTGTCTGTTTTGTTTTACCACGCTTCACATCCATACAAAAGCGCAAGTTTTATGTAGCACCTCAACACACTTTTTTTTCGTTGCAAATGACGTCTTTTTATTGGTCAGTATGTTTTCATCTTGCAAATGGCTACCTTCGCCATGGCGATTCTTCTTGTTCTAATCTCTTCAAGGCATCTCCAATCAGATGTTATGACTGTTCCGAGATAACTGAACTGATTCACTTGCTTAAGATTATTTCCATTTATTTGTATATTACATTGTGGTATTTCGTTCTTCCTAGAGACGACCATAATCTGTGTCTTCTTACAATTTAATTCTAACCCAAGCTGTTCACTGTGTGCAGATCTAGTTCATTGTCTTTAGGCCCCTAAGAATGCCCGTAATTAAAGCCACAAGTATTGATTGGCACTCATAGTGCCAAGTTATGTAAGCGTGTCTCAAAAGGGTTGAATACCAAGTTATGTAAGCGCGTCTCTTTGAGTTCGAATACCAAGTTATGTAGGCGTGTCTCAACTTGGTTGAATACGCATATCTCAGGCATGTTTAATACCAAGTTACGTAAGCGTGTCTGAAAGTGGTGGAAAATCAAGTAATGTAAGCATGTCTCAAGGGGGTTGAATACCAAGTTATGTAAGCGTGTCTGAATGGAGTTGAATACCAAGTTATGTAAACGTGTCTCAAGGGGGTTGAGTACCAAGTTATGTAAACGTGTCTCAAGGGGGTTGAATACCAAGTTATGTAAACGTCTCTCAAGGAGGTTGAATACCAAATTATGGAGGCGTGTGTCAATGGGGTTGAATACAAAGTTATGTAGGCGTGTCTCAGGGCGGTTCACTACTAAGTTACGTAACCATGTCTCAAGGGGGTTGAAAACCAAGGTATGTAAGCGTGTCTTAAGGGGGTTGAATACCAAGTTATGTGAGCGTGTCTTAAGGGGATTGAATATCAAGTTATGTAAGCGTGTCTCAAGGGGGACTGAATACCAAGTGTATTTAAGCATGTCTCAAGGAGGTTTGATCAGAAGTTATATAAGCGTGCGTCAAGGGGGTTGAATACAAATTATGTAAGCGTGCGTCAAGGGGGTTGAATACAAATTATGTAAGCGTGCGTCAAGGGGGTTGAATACAAATTATGTAAGCGTGCGCCAAGGGGGTTGAATACCAAGTTATGTAAGCGTGTCTTGGGGAGGTTTAATACCAAGTTATGTAAGCAATTTCTAAAAGAGGTTGAATACCAGGTTATGTAAGCATGTCTCAACGGAGTTGAAAACCAAGTTATGTAAGCGTGTCTCAATGGGTTTGAATACATTGTTATGTAAGCGTATCTCAAGGAGGTTTAAAACCAAGTTATGTAAGTGTGTCTTAACAGGGTTGAATCCAAGTTATGTACACGTGTCTTAACAGGGTTGAATACCAAGTTATGTAAGTGTGCCTAAAGCAGCTTGAATACCAAGTTATGTACACGTGTCTTAACAGGGTTGAATACCAAGTTATGTAAGTGTGCCTAAAGCAACTTGAATACCAAGTTATGTACGCGTGTCTCAAGGGATTTGAATACCAAGTTATGTAAGCGTGTCTCAAGAGGGTTGATTACTTAGTTCTGTACGCTTGTCTCAAGGGGGTTGATTACCAAGTAATGTAAGTATGTCTCAAAGAGGTTGAATACCAAGTTATGTAAACGTGTCTAGGGGGAGTTAAAAACCACGATATGTAAGCGTTTCTCAAGGGGATTGAATACTAAGTTATGTAGGCGTGTCTTAAATAGGTTGACTACTAAGTTACGTAAGTGTGTCTCAAAGGGATTGAATACCAAGGTATGTAAGTGTATCAAAAGGGGGTTGAATACCAATGTATGTAAGCGTGTCTCAAGGGTGTTGAATACCAAGTTATGTAAGCGTGTCTTAAGAGGGTTGAATACCAAGTTTTGTAAGCGTGTCTTAAAAGGGTTGAATACCAAGTTTTGTAAGCGTGTCTCAAGGGGGATTGAATACCAAGTTGTGTAAGCGTGTCTCAGGGAGGTTGGATACCAAGTTATATAAGCGTGCGTGAATGGGGTTGAATACCAAGTTATGTAAGCGTGTGTCAATTGGGTTTAATACCAAGTTATGTGAGCGTGTCTCGAGGAGTTTGAATACTAAGTTATGTAACCGTGTCTCAAATGCGTTGAATGACAGCATGAATAAGCATCAGAAAGTACTGAATGGGTACAGTCTAGAGCGACATTGAAGATAGATAGTGATTGACGGTTACATGATGGCAATGATGAAGAACAAGAAGAATAAGAAAAAGATGGGGGAGGAAGCATAGGATGAATATGAGCTGAGGGACGACGATAATCGTATTGTTGAAGTGGAGAAGGAGGATGAAGTTACGGAGCCAGGGTATGTCAAAGAAATAATTTTTTTATAGCGAGGAGAAGGAGGAGAAGAACCCGGAGAAGCAAAATAAATCCTCTTCAAAAATAAGGAGAAAGAGGAGGAGGGGGAGTTGGACCCGGGGGAGGAAACAGAAATCATTTCCACAAACGAAGTCAACTATAACGTTCTGACAGATATAATTCTGCTAGAGAAGTAACATCATTAACGGCTAGTGAAATGTCAAATGTGCATGGTAAGAAGCCGTATACGTGGACAGAGGTGTAATGTGCAAACAAATATACATATATGAGATTGTGTAGACAGAGCAAGAAAGAAAGGACGCATTCTTGTTGTTTCAACGGACAGTATAGTAGGTAGAACAATTAGACATGTAGATAGAGGACAGGCAAACCGCGAGGCAGGCAAACGGACACATATGTAAGTGAGTAGATAGGCCTATGGACAAATACAGACAGACTGGTAAGCAGGTGGGTAGGCATGCAGGCAGGCAGGGAGACGGACGGATGGTCGGAAGGACGGACGGTCGGAAGGACGGAAGGAGACATATAGATAGGTAGGCAGGCAGACAGATAGGCGGACGGGTGGGCAGGCTGACAGACAGGCAAACAGACGAGCAGGCATTCAGACAAGTAGGCTGACGGGGGAATGAAAGGGGCAGCGGAAGAAGACAGACAAGCAGACAAGCGGACGGACCGACAGACAGATATATTGACTGATAGGTAGATCATTAGTTAGGCAGACAGACAGACAGACAGACAGACAGACAGACAGACAGACAGACAGACAGACAGGCAGACAATTGGATGGATGGATGGATGGTTGGGTGGGTGGATGGAGGGAGGAGGGAGGTAGGGAGGGATGGACAGATGACTGGATGGATGGGTGGGTTGGTACTTGATTTGATGGATACAAAGATAGACAGATATGATAGACGAACGGATGTAAAGACATATAGAAATACATTATTACTCAAGTACAAAAGCCTATTTCTCCTTCTTCAGTGATCACGAAATGGTCCGTGGCTCACATCCGTATGTAGCCAATGAAAAATGCACGTTCTCAAGGGCATACTACACACAGAAACTCACTGCCGTCCAGGCGACACATTTCTCTCAAAATAGAAAACTGCAACTACCCATTAAGCTAACGGCAATGGTGAATCCCCAGACACCGGCCATTTGGGCATTGATAAGCGATACTTAAATACAGTTTATGCGAAACCAACCTAGTTTCTTCTTCTACGATTTCTTTACGAGGACACACGTTTCATCTGCTGATGCACAGTTCTTCAGAGGCATGCATTCCCGTGGTACATCTCACGTCTTCGAGGCGCATGATTATCAGACTGATACTGATATCAGTAGTATTGAGGTTCTTCGCTGATTGTTGCAGATGAGGACGGAGTACATATGCGAATGTCCTGAGTGCTGTGTTGTAGGCTCTTGACGTACTTCGACCCAACTCCTTTAGACACATTCTATCAAAGGCACCGATATCTGTATACTTGTGGGTTAGTGTATTTTCTCTGAGAACTTTGAAACACGTTGCGCAATGGATATGATGATGATGATGATGATGATGATGATGATGATGATGATGATGATGATGATGATGATGATGATGATGATGATGATGATGATGATGATGATGATGATGATGATGATGATGATGATGATTATGATGATTTTTGGTTTTGTTTTGTTTTACAGTTTATAATATATATCATGTAAGCAAGCGATCAATATACTCAACCTCCTTGGGTTGGAGGAGAGCAGTGGGGTTAGTCACTTTGGTGGTCAACTGTTGGGCACGCTTAACAATGTCTTTCCTCACCCTGCCGGAGACATTGTATGCAGTGTTAACTGAGAATGTGAGGTTCTGCATCAATAGCACTTCCAGCTCCTTGACATTGTAAAAGAGGAAATTCTTGAAGGAATCATGGCCGACGTGTTGGCACTTCTTCCAGGCATTGTGATCAATGTTTGGCGTTGTGTTCTGACCCTTGAACCAATCCTGGCTCTATTGTAAACACCTTTGGGCTTGCGCCAGTTTGGCTAGATCTTTTCACATCTGTTAGACTTAAAATTACATTAATATAAGGGGCTTATAAATTCACACTGTGAATATATGCACCTTTTTTCATTTCATTCTGCTTGTTTAATTTTATTTCAACATTGTTCCGTATTGGTATGTATGCCTTTATTTATTTATTATTATTTATTGAACTTTGTTTTCAAAGAGTCATAAATTATGTCTTACTGTTGTTACTTTCGCGCCTTTTCCGTTTGTATGTGTGTTGCTGTTGTTTGTTTACTGTTGTTATTGTATGCCGATGAAGGCATGTCGTAGCCACGTTGTCTCTTTGTGTAGTTAGAAAATTGTTAAATTGACCTTCACGTTATGTTTTCTAGCTTCTTACGCATTAATGGCATTAAACACTTAAATATTTTATAAACATTATATA
>OY992894.1:33159679-33167179 GCA_963921405.1 Cepaea hortensis
GTTTACTTAGTTTCTCCCACTGAACATGTGGTTTGAGTAGTTTCACCTAGTGAACATGTGATTCGAGTAGTTTCTCCCAGTGTGAACATGTGGTTCGAGTAGTTTCTCCCAATGTGAACATGTGCTTTGAGTAGTTTCATTTATTGAGCATATGATTTGAGTAGTTTCACCTATTGAACATATGGTTTGAGTAGTTTCTGCCAGTAAACATGTGGTTTGAGTAGTTTTCTGCCAGTGAACATGTGGTTTGAGTAGTCACACCTAGTGAACATGTGGGCTGAATAGTTACTCCCAGTATAAACATATAGTTTTATTAGTTTCACCCAGTGAGCATTCGAAACAATATGCTCACTAAGTGAAACTATACTACATGCGACGAACAATAATCGATTGCTCAAACATATGGAAGCATTATATATTAGCCGATTCCAGCCATTACTATGTGAACAGAAGGACTTCCTGCTAATTGTTAAACATCCGTGGGTAGGCTATAACCTTCTACACATTCGCACGATATCAGTCACAATGTACGTGCATCATATTTAAGCTAAAGTGTCATTCATTGTTTCACATAACTTGATATATATCTCTGTAGTATATACCTGGCGAGATGCGACGAAATATGCCAGGCAATAAATCGTGCATTATTTTATTTATGGCGTCTGTATTCGAAACCATATTATCGACAGCTGTTTTCATAGTCTGCCCTTGTGACTGTAGAGAACTGATTGGTTTGTTTTTAAAGCTAAAAGGTACTTACAATAAGTGGCACGATTTATTGCCTGGAATATTTTGCTAAATCTCTTTGGGTGTGTACTGCAGAGTTTTATATCCTATGGTGTGAATTGATGAATTATATGTTACCTGAAATTCGTAGCACATAATGTCTATGATACTGTTCAAAAGTGGAACAATGATGGCGTGAGCGATCATGACTCCACAAATTGCGATCTCCGACGGCGTGAATCAATCCGTTTGTTGACTCCCTTCCGTGTCATGACACAAGACTGTCAGTGTTAAGAATCTTCTCCTGCTGTCTTTCTCTATTTATCTTTCCGCAAAACTTCCGGTTGTGACAACATGTTCCAGTTTTCGTCTTCTCTAACATGGCCAAAAACAATGACTGCCTCTTTCTGATGTTTGTGATAAGTTGTCATTGCCACATAGCTTCCCTCCAAATGTCCAGATTGCCCATTTTGCTGTCCAACTAATTTTCAGCATTCTTCTATAAACCATATCTTCAAGGCCTTCATGAATTTTTTTGAAAGTCACTGTTAAATGTTTCTGTCGGTAAAGCCATAAAATGTCACCTCTTATGTTTGGTATCTCATCAAAGTAGCAGTCAGATTAGTGTAATTGACAGGGGTCTACGCTGCTAATGTCTTGAGCGCGATGGGACGACGATTCGACAAATCACATATCCATAACAGCCTATGCTTCTTATTTTTTATCAAAGTAGTCTGTTCATAAATGTAGTCTGCTTTATCTGTTATATTATGTTTCGTCTCTCATTAATGCAATCTTTGGATCACTATGTTTGGAATCTCATGAGTGCAATATGTTCATCTCTTATGTTTGCTGTCTCATCATAGTAGCCACTTTGTCTCTTACTTTACCATCTGGGACTTTTAGAGCTACCTTCCATAGGGAACGTAATTTATGAATATCACAAATGGAAATACTATTATTTTGGCATCTTGCCGCAATTACTTGAAGTATGCGTGGAACGTAGTTCGCTATTTGATAACTTCTGTTGTTTCTTGCATTCAGTTTCAGTTTTCTTATTGAGTGGGACGTTCTACATTACTCAGCCGTATCTGTTTTGCAGTTGCCTTCTCAAATATGGCCATGTGACGCAAGTAATTAAACTAGTCATTTTTGTTATGTGCTGTTAATGAGTTTTAGGCATTTATCAGCTATTTTTCAGATGTCACGATTTATCGATTCTCTTGCGTTCTGTCTTCTCTTTTCCTCTGGGAGTTAGGTTGACGTCTTTGACAATCTTGTGCTGAAACCTACGTATTGAAACGTTACCAAACCATGCCCAGTAGCAACTAGCCCGTATATGTTGTGCAGAATCATGCCTGGCTGCATCCTCATAGGTCTCTTAATACTTGTGAAGTACTAATCCTGCACACCTCGTTGATTTCTGAGCTGGGAAAGGGAAATGAGAGCTGTACTATAGTCCCCGCGGAGAAAGTACTTTGGTATGGGACAGAAGAAAAGTCTATACATAAATCTCATTTCTATAGATACTAGTCTTTTTCATGGCTCAGATGAAAACACAATGTCACTTCTATAGATATTTGTCTTTTCATGGCTCAGATGACGTGACCGCTAATACATCAGATTTTAGAACTGAACTCCAATCCAGAGGATTTATTAATCAACCAACAATCAATCACCAATCAACCAATCAACAAATCAACTAACTATCAAATCTGTCTTCACTTTGCATAAGTTGACATTTTATTGTTATTGTTATTGTTATTGTCGGAAATTGAGCTCTCCCTAGTTACTATGGCGAGACGACCTATCTCAATAATATACTGACTCCCCTCAATCTTTCTCTCTATCTCTCTCACTCTCTGTCTCTCTCTCTCTCTCTCTCTCTCTCTCTCTCTCTCTCTATATATATATATATATATATATATATATATATATATATATATATATATATATATATATATATATGGCTCTCTTCCTCTTTCATTCTCTCTCTAGTTAGTGAGTTTGGGTTTGTGAGAAAGTATGCGGGGGGAGTGTGATTGTGTGTGTTATCAAGTGGGGGGGGGGGGGGGAAATAACTGTGAGAGTTTGGATAAATGATGTAAGTATGTATGCAGGACTGTATGCATACAGAGAGTCTCCGCGGCGAAGTAGTCAAGCCGTTTGATCCGGGCTCTGAAGGTTGTGGGTTCGATTCCGAGCAGCGTCCTTCGGTTCACGGATGACACTTTTCGGAGACTCATATGGGTCGTTTCTAAAGCTACGGAGTTCGTGCTTTCCTCGCTGCGGAAAGAGACCGAGCCAAATGGGATAAAATCCCGGTGCAATGAAGTCGACCCTGTCGTCTTTTGAGCGACTTTTTAATGTATGTGTTCATGAATGTGAGTGTATGCGTGTGTCTGCCTGCCCGTCGGTCTCATACCATGGTAATATGCGTTGCTTATGTTTACAATATTCATTTGACAATGTTCTGTTTTCCAATGTGAATGTAACATGCACAATGATGAACGAAAGAGGAGTGATGGCAGGGCCGAATGTAAGACTGGCCTGTGTGCCCAATTTGTGACACTATGAAAATAAAGTTCGTTCGTTTGTTCGTTCTCTTTCTCTCACTCACTCTCACTCCCTCTCTCTCCCTCTCAGTCTCTCTCTCCCTCTCAATCACTCTCACTATCTTTCACTATCTTTCTCTCTCTTCCTCTCACTTTCTGTCTCTTTCCCCCCCCCCTCTCTCTCTTTCTCTCTTTCCCTCTCTCCTAAACACACCCCCCCCCCCCAAAAAAAAAAAAAAAAAATCCGATCTCCAAACACCTGTGTCTACAGCGTCGGTTATAACTGAGGTCCGGCTTGTTTGCATATCTTATCTTTCCTTGCTTTGCCCTTTTTTCCATTATTCCTAACCATAACAGGCTACATGTTTCCATCTGTGCTCGCAGCACTGATCATTGATATATACTTGCCCCCCCCCCCCTCCCTCCCCACCCGTCTCATCAGTTATATTTTCTATATGTTACTTTATCTACAAACATGTCTCCCATTGCACAACACCCGACATTCTCCATCAAAAAGTTATGCGGACGTTATGGTGTTTTGCCCTTTCTTCCCGCTCGTGAAGTCATTCCTACCCAATTGATAGACCCACGACCCGTAGCACTTGGTTAATTGTATTCTTTGTCGTCACCGTCCATGACATTTACCTGTTGAGACGTGATTCCTTGCTGCCAGCTGTGTTCTTGTGCAGGTAATGTCTAATGTCGCTTGTGACCCTTAGCTCTGCGAGAAGGTTCCTTTGCTTTGCTTCTTACAATCAGCACAGATGGAAGATTGAAAAGTGTTAACTCCAATCAAACACTGAACGATGATTTCTTTATAACCCCTACATTCAAACACCACTCGAATAAGATTAATAAAATCTTTTTTTTTTTTTTTTTTAAAGTAGAAACTGTCGGCAGATTTAAATAAATAACTGTTTAAAACACAGAAGACCAACAAACAACAGGAAACCCCAAATTTCTTGAGGTTTTATAACAAAACGACCAGGCTATATCAAATACCGTGAATTAAAACTTCCACAAAAGTCAATTTAAGAGGCGATTTTAAAAATGTGTTCAATCAAGGGCGTGTTGTGGAGATGTTATTTTTGGACGCAATTGATGTCGGAAATGACGGCTACTGTCTAGACAGGAAATGACATTTAAATCTGCAGGTAGGCAGAAGGACTTACAGTTAATACACATGACATCTGAACATTTTCGTAGGCAGTATAACATGTGACTGTGGCCTTTGTAGAGTTCTATATCATCTTTATCATCGTGTTTCATGGGTGGGTGACAATGGTTTGCCATCTCAACCGAACACCAGTCTTTGCGTCTGTGTTCTTCCTTCTGATAATTTCGTGGAGATGGTTGGTTGATTGGTTGGCTAGTTGTGAATCCATTCAGCGAGAGAGTTGTAACTCTGATGTCAGATGTGTTCGTGTTTATGTCTTCTCAGCCATGAAAAGGTCTTATATGTATTGAAGTGAGAGTGATGTAGATATTTTTGCTCCCGACAGATTGCCACAGTACCCTCTTCAATAGGACAGTGTTGCAGTGCTTAGTTTCCTATTTCTAAGTCTAGAAATCAACGGAGTTTGAAGACCGGTAGTTAAACTACGTATAGACATATTAGTATCTACCCAGTCCATGGTTCAGCAGAACACATAAGGGTTGGCTGCTATTAATTAGGGTTATATTGTTATTGTTTCCTTTACAGCTTTTAGGTATTTCATTGTCATCAGACGCTAACCCAATGTGCGGGGGAATTACCTGAAAGTAACCATTAAGATACAGAAGACAGAAATAACTTTCTCTAAATAGCAGTCTCTTTAAAATATCTCAGCAATCTGTGAAATGATCATCGGCGGGTAATAGATGCCATGACAAATATGTTCTGTCATGGAGTGTTTCATTATTTAAAGATTAAAGAAATTAAACCGCAGATAAACATGCCGATGGCAAGGAGAAACCACAGTTGTATATCCAGAGTACATTGTGAATTGAGAACGTTAGAAACATTATATAAACACGTAAAAACTACACTTAAAGCGGAAGTTAGAAAAGCTGTCAAACTTCAGAAGAATGGCAAAGCTGCTAATCTAGATGGTACGCCAGCAGAAACAATTAAAGCAAATATAAACACGGCAAATAAATTACTGCGCAAATTATTCAGCATATTCTATGAGACTGAAAAAAAATTACCAGCAGACTGGAGAGAAGAATCTGGTGAAGCTGCCAAAGAAAGTGAAGCTATACGTATGTGGGGAAAAAAAAGAAATAGATGAATAATGTTAATATTCAGTTCTGTGGAAAAAATTAAGCAGGATCATTGTGGCAGATATAGCAATGCCATTAACAAACAACAACGGGATGAATAAGCAAGCTGCCGACAAAACAGACCTTGCACTATGAAAATAATTAAAAAGGTGTAATCTGCGAGCGGGTAATATATATTTTTTTTATTTTTATTTTTCGTTATGTAGGGTAGGGCAAAAGGTCGCTGCCCTGTCACTCTGTAACAAAACAATTATAAAATCCACATACACACATTGTGTTTATTGGATATGCGATTGATATAAAGAGACATTTGAATTAACTGTATTCGTGAATTGTTCAATGTTAAAACCAAACTGAACTTTCAGATAACACATCTTCATGTTATGGACAACTCACTGCTACCTGTAACATGTGCACAAGTTGCTAAATTAAACATGTTTCGACGTAATCCGTTCTCCCATCATTGGTTTTAAAAAAAAAAAAAACTGTTCCCCCAGGGAAAACACCTGAGCAATGAATGTCTTTCTGCATTTCCGACTTTGTTGCTTGACGGCACCAGACAGTCTAAGGTAATTTGAACATCAAATATGTCAATATGATATGATCAAAGCACAAATCATCTTTGCTTAGGAAACTTGAAATTAGCTTAACCAGTATTTTAAATTTACTTTCATCTTCCTGCTATCTCTTCTCTTCTCTTCTCTTCTCTTCTCTTCTCTTCTCTTCTCTCTCTCTCTCTCTCTCTCTCTCTCTCTCTCTCTCTCTCTCTCTCTCTCTCTCTCTCTCTCTCATTCACTGCCTCACTGTCTTCTTTGAAACTACATACATGCATTTAGGTTGCCTAACCTGTAAATATTGTAATGATTATCGCTTCTTTTTTATAACTTGTGACCTGTCTGTCTGTCTGTCTGTCTGTCTGTCTGTCTGTCTGTCTGTCTGTCTGTCTGTCTGTCTGTCTGTTTGCCTCGGATAATTAGAAAATTCTTTGTTGATCCGGTAGGTTTTACATCTTGTTTTGTTACAGATGCATTGGTGTATATATATATTGGATGGAGACGGGAGTCTCCTTTGCGAAGTGGTCAAGCCGTTTGTCTCGGGTTCCGAAGGTTGTGGGTTCGATTCCGGGCCGCGTCCTTTGGTTCGCGAGTGAAATTTTTCATGAGACTCCTGTGTGGCGTCCCTAGAGCTACGGAATTCATGTTTTGTGAGATAGATGTGAAGGAGACCGAGCCATATGGGACAAAACCCGGTGCAATGAAGTCGACCCTGTCGACTTTTAAGGGATATATATTTTGTATATATAAAATACAATGTATGTCCGTATGTATGTTATTTATGCGTTCAGGAACGGTCCATCCGATTGAGATGGAATTTTATACATGTGTTCTTCTCATTCCCGTGCAGCCTACTGGTATAGTTTGTTAGTGTACAAACATTTATTTACGTAATAACATTTAATTTTTTTAAATTTACATTATAATTAATATATAGCCAGGGGACTTAACTTAAGAAAAGTTATATCAAGGGACATAACTTTTAATAGCATTGCTATATATTTTATATATATAATTGTTGCATTTTTATCAAATATTTATGAAATGTTTATCTACAGTTATCTATTAGCATATGCTTTATAATGTATAATAATAAAATCTTTAAGGCATTGTTAAAGTTTTCATAAAAATAATGCATCTATTTTAAATACGTAAAAATTTTCTATCTCATCATTTTATGTTTCTTCAACAGCCCATTAGATGAGTTACTCATTTTTCTTTTAGACATTCCCATATTTATGGCAGTTACACCCACGTTGGTATTTATGATCCCATGTTAAACATTGCCTCAACGAGTTATTTTTCATGCGTTTTGTTGTCAAAGAATAGCTACATAAGAGATGTTGAATGCAAGAATGTATGAGAGGAAATGGAGAAGAAAGGCAGAATGTAGGACGTGCCTG
>OY992894.1:33169679-33239783 GCA_963921405.1 Cepaea hortensis
CATAATCTCAAATCCACTTTAAAATTTGGCATGCCTAGGGGGAAGAAAAGGCGTGAATTGGAGAGCGGAGAAATGAAATCCTTGAGAATTACCCCCGTCCTCTACAAAGTGTTCGCGTGTTTTAAAGATATGGATATCGACAACTAATTGAAAGTCGGCGTATGTAGCTAAAGGGCCAGTGAACGACGTTTCACAATTCCCCGACATACAGGGTCGAGGGTTCGAAATCAGCCCCAGAGCATTTTGGATTTCCTTTGGTGTGAGTGTCGGCCTGTCCAGACAGCAATGGCAAACGTTTTTTTTTTTTTTTTGTGGAACAAAGAAAATAGGGCAAGACAAAAGATTAAGAACAGCCTGGTGGAACAACGAAGTTAAAGATAGCATATTCAAAAAGAAGGTAGCATTCAAAAAGTGGATCACAACTAAATCTGAACAGGACTATATTACTTATAGAATAGCACGACGTAATGCCAAACGAACAATTAGAGCATCTAAAGATGAATCCTGGAGAATATACGGTGAACAGATGGCGACCCTTAGCAAAGACTGCCCAAGAGAATTTTATAAACGTGTCACCACAATGAGAAACAGAGATGAATGTTACAACCCAACCACCATCATAAACAGCAAAAGAGGTATACCAATATTTAATCCACAACAAAGACTAGCAAGATGGGCAGAATACTTTCAAGAACTACTTAACCCCACACATAACATAGGAAACCTCACTTTTGTGCCTAAACGCCAGGGACAGCAAGAACCAAATTTCATACATGCAGAAGTCAAAGCAGTTATACAGAAAAGTCCTAAGAACAAATCACCAGGTCCAGATGGAATAACCACAGAAGCTATTCAGGCCTGTGGGGAAACAGGAGTTAAATGGCTAACAAGACTTTTTAATATAGCATGGGAAGAAAGAAAAGTCCCAGATGATTGGCAACAGGCAATAATAGTACCAATATGGAAAAAGAAAGGCAATATGAGAGAGTGCAAAACATACAGAGGTATATCACTCCTAAGCCATATAGGGAAAATGTATGCAAAACTTTTGGAACAAAGAGCTAGACCAATAGTTGAACAACAGTTAAGCAAAGCACAATTCGGTTTTCGGAAAGGTAAAAGTTGCACTGATGCATTATTTACACTTAGACAAATTTGTGAAAAAACTATTGAATATAGTGACCAGCAGAATATTGTGTTTGTAGATCAGGAAAAGGCTTTTGATAGAGTAGACAGATACAAATTATGGACCATCCTTGAAGACTATGGGATAGAAGGGCAACTGCTAGAAAATATCATAGCCATGTACCACTCGAGCCAAAGTGCAGTAAGAACACAGGAAGGTATATCAGATATGTTCACAGTCAATACAGGAGTGAGGCAGGGATGTGTGCTCTCTCCCCTGCTATTCAATATCTACATGGACAGAATTTCCAAAGAAGCAAGTCTCGACAGACCAGATTCAGAAAATTTAGAACTCTTTACTCCAGATGAAACAACTGACCCACAGGGAATAAATGAACTTCTATTTGCAGATGATCAGTGCCTGTTTTACAGCGATGAGGGCAGACTACAAAATCATATTACTAATCTGAGTTCAACCTGCAGCAGATACAATATGAGTATAAACACAGCCAAAACCGAAGTAATGCAAGTTAGCAGATCGCCAGGCCCACTAAATATACAGATAAATAACACACTTCTGAAACAAGTTAAAGAATTCAAATACCTTGGAAGTATGATCACAGAAGATGGCAGATTGGACAGAGAAATTGACATCAGATGTCAAAAAGCTAGTGCACTTACATATCAACTATCACCCTTACTGAAACATCCAAACATACCCATGTCCGCAAAACGACAGATAATAAACAGCATATTCACACCAACCCTATGCTACCAATCTCAAACCTAGACTTTATCCAAATTACACCTTCGCAAAATCAACACCTGCGAAATGAGATGCCTGAGGAGAGCTCCCAACTTAACAATCCGAGACCGAGTAAGAAATGCTACTATCAGACAGACTGTGGGATCAACACCTTGTGCCACATTTATTGACAGACAGAAGATCAAGTGGTTTGGCCATGTCATTAGAATGCAACATCAACAACTACCATCACTGGCCTTACATCAAAGATCATCTGCGACGAGACCACGAGGACGTCCAAGAAGAAAATGGATTGACGACATCAGAGACATTGTACAACCTCACGGAATGACACTATCCAGTGCCGTCCACCGGACGCTGGAACGCAAATTATTCCTCCCCACGACGCTTGACGACAGAAGTGGAAGATGATGATGATGATGATGATGATATCCTTTACAGGACATCGCTGTCAACGTCAGCATCTTTCAGCTGATTGTTGATTTCTTGGCAAGACTACGCTCAGTAGTTTGCCATTTGCTTTCTGAGCGACAGGCTCACATACCTCTAAGTTACCGAAGCGGCCAGAAACGCCACCGATTCTCGCGCACGTCACGTTACTCACGAGAATATACGGGATTACGGAGAAAGTCGCTAACTCCTTGGCCATGGAGTCCGGTGTAAAATCGCCAAGAAAATCGCAAACAGTCAATAATGCTTGGGGTGATTGAAAAGTCGTGTAAAAGGACATGCGACTAACTTTAACTAAATGAAATCAATAAAGAATATAATATTGACATCATAGCAGATAAGATGAGGATATAGCATTAAAGTGTTCCGTGTGGAATTTTCATTTATAAAAGTACTGCGAATTACACTTACATGGATGATACTAGAAAGGTCTAGAGCAGTGGTTCTCAACCTTTTTTGGCTCGTGCCCCCCTTCACCATATTTTCAGAACGTCATTCCCCCCTTCCTATCACAAATTTGGCCCGTGCCCCCCCCCCCGCCCCTTTTCATCGTATTTTCAGAACGTCATTCCAACCCCCCCCCCCCCCCCCTTTAATATTTCCTATCTAAAAATAACCCCACCCCTACACAGTATACGTAAAAATGGAAGGTAACTTTAATAGCATATACTAAAACAAATCTAGACATCCACATAAAACATGATTTGTGGGTCTACTTAATTTATAAAATGAATTTTAGAAGGATGAGACATACATAACTGTAAAGTATGAAGGGAAAAACAATATCAAGTAATCTGTTCTTGTATTAACGCGATCTTGAAATGGTCTTCATCCCCCCCCCCCCTGGAAACCCTTAAATTCCTCCCTGGGGGGGGGGGGGGAATTCCCCACCGGTTGAGAACCACTGGTCTAGAGTATATTGTTATCTTAATGGTACTTGAATAGTCAATGTTTTATTAAGTTATATTCCTACTGTTCTAATCTTGCTATGTTGTTGAAATTCTCTAGAGAAAGACACTTAGTAAGGTTAACATTATTAGTATATTATATAAATAAAACAAGGTGAGTATTTTTTAAAATAATGTTAATGTCCTGTTTTCTTTAGGAATGTTTGGTTGTTAATGTATTACCTCCAGTGTGTTTTACGATTCAATTATATCCATCCATCATGTGCCATGCCGTAAAGCGTGGGCGGTCTTGATTCGCCATTTCACTCGATTACCAGAATCGTGGATCAGCTCAGTGTTTCTGTCTCGACCATGCCACTTGGCCAAGCTATCCAGGTAT
The DNA here is from genome assembly GCA_963921405.1 of Cepaea hortensis. Taxonomy (NCBI): domain Eukaryota; kingdom Metazoa; phylum Mollusca; class Gastropoda; order Stylommatophora; family Helicidae; genus Cepaea; species Cepaea hortensis. Next base: position 33,173,308 of record OY992894.1, read on the forward strand.
TTACTTCTCGGTCTTCCCCTTGGTCTCTTCCCTTCGATCTTGCCAGTTGTCACCAAGTTCTCCAATTCATTTCTTCTCATAACATGCCCAAAACATTTTGACTGTCTACGTCTAATTTCTCTAATCAATTTACGATTTCCATTTGTTTCCTGTAGTACTTGTTCATTGGTTTTTCTGTCTGTCCGTGGTATTCTTTGCATTCTCCTTAGAAACCACATATCCACAGCCATCAAATGTTTTTCAGCTTCACATCCATACAAAAGTACATCAGGCTCTATGTAGCACCTCAAGACCCTTTTTCTCGTTGGGAGATTGATTGATTGATTGATTGATTGATTGATTGATTGATTCATTTAGGAACCGACATCACAGCATTCGGGGTATTCTCATAAGCGCTCAGTCCCCATCCTCAGAAGCCAGCGAAGAGTTCCAACCCTAATAGTATCAGAAGCAATCTGATTATATGTGCGTCTCGCCTTTCCTCTAAGCGCCGAGCATCGGCCAGATCCTCTCGTCACTCCACGCTGTCGCATTCTTTGAAAGACCATGGTTATCCATTTGCTCCTCCGAGGTGTACACGTGCTCCCACAAGGCCGCAGCCACGTCTTCCCTATCATGCATCAATACTCCACCAAGTCTTGCAGAGCCAGTCAATCTGCCTGTTCATTCCCCAACACACCAGCATGCCCCGGAGAATTGACATTGCCATGATACCAATCGTTGAGAGATTGAAAGTTAAAGTATTGTTGAAATATCTTGTTAGTCCCCCCCCCCCCCCCCCCTTTCAACTCAACCGCCCGCGTTCTTCTTGTTCTTGTTTTTGCTATTCTTCTTCTTCTTCTTCTTCTTCTTCTTCTTCTCTTCCTTCTTCTTCTTCTTCTTCTTCTTCTTCTTCTTCTTCTTCTTCTTCTTCTTCTTCTTCTTCTTCTACCTCTACGGCAGTGTCTCCTTTTTATTTCTTCTTCGTCTTTTCTTACCTTATGGCTAACGTTTTTTCTTCTTCTAAGCTATACTACTTCTTATGAAGGAGTGTCTGCCAGTAGTCGTGATTTATGACACATTCATATTAGGCTCACTTTTGATTACTATATTTTACTACATCAATTTATTTTATAACATCATACATGTTCTTGCTATTATTGTTACTTGACACATACTGCACATGCATTTCATGTGCCTTTTTTTTACGAAAATGTAATAATTTTAAGGAATCTTATACAAGACAAGAACATTAATTCTGAACATTGAATGAAGTAGTGGTAGACGAATGTTTATATGTCAAGTATGATAGTCCTGCTGGCAGGCACATTATTCTAACGGTCAGAGACATTGCGCTGACAATGATATGGACGTGGTTGGGGAGAGTTAGATGTCGACTCTCGTCGTTCGCTATGGGAGGAAAAGACTAATCATCTATTCATCCGTGCACTCCGGCCTACAAAAGCATGATTGTCGTAATACTTCGCATACCTACATCAGGCTCCACCAACGAGACGCTGCGGAATTTATTTCTTCATTCAGTAGCATGTTCTTTGCAGAACCTCGATCATAAGCAAGATGTCCCGAGTCCAATACATCCATCTGGTGATCATCCACCACATCCTGCACCCATCTTCTCTTTGCCCTTCCTCTTCCTCTTTTTCCCAGGCATATACCCTTCCATTATTGTTATCTTCAAACTTTCGTGACGTTTCAAGTGACCGAAATATTTCAATTTTCTTTGTTTTATCGTCTTTAATAGCCAACCTTCTTCGATATTCATATCTTGAAGTATTGCTGCATTTGTTCTTTTCATTATCCAAGATATTCTAAGAACTCGTCTATATCATTTATATTTTTAAAAAAAATAAAACTGGAGGGAAAAACGAAGAGTTCGCGTGCAATAAGGAGCCAACGTTGCATCGAAGCAGACATCAAAATATGGATTTGGAAAGATCTGTATGACCGCACAGCGATGAAGTAGAATAAAAGGAGCTGAAAACTGCAATTAGGCAACCTTAAGTGGGAAAATGGGCCTTGATGATGATGAATATTAGTGTAATCTTTAGTTGAAGGAGTGACGGGATAGAGGTACCGCTTGTCAAAGGAGAAATAAGGTGTCTCCTCCCCCCTCCCCCAGCCTATGTAATACCCTGGGACATGGTGGATTACCCGTCTAGTCTTCTGATCAGGGTAACGTGAAGCCTTTGATGCTGGTTGTGGGTGAAGTTGAAGAACAGTCGACATATAGTTGTTGGTTATGGTCTCCAATTTCACAAGGCTAGACATGGGGTCTTTTTTGAAGTCAGTGGCTACGGACATCCACGTGTAAGGGCACTGCTATGAAGGAAATCAATGGCAAAAATAGCAATCTTTACTGATGCTCATAAAATCATGTTTCGTTGATTTCGTCAATTCATTTAGATTCTTCTTACAAAAATTACAGCTACAATCGTCGTTTTGATTATCTCAAAGATGATGTTTGGTTTGCCAAGCACAAGGTAAATCTAACAGCTCAACGTCAATATAGCAACATGGTTTATGGCCTGGTTATTGTAAATCCTTTAATTATTTTTATCAACAACATCATAAGCCCTGCCAACTAGCCAGGCGTTCATATCTACAGACCTCGGGTCATTGATGTTCGGATCAAATCTGCAGATAATATTTCTCCAAGCCGCCGTCTTTGTCCATCCAGCATAATTTCTCTCGGTCTGTCTTTGCCTCTTTTTTTTCCTGCAGATCTTTCCAGTCGTCACGTTTTCCAATGCCTCTCCTCTCATTACATGACCAAATAGCACTGGTTGCCTCTTTTTTATAGTTGTATATAATGTTCTACATTCCTTTGCCTCTTCTATATAACCTATTATTTATACGCTGATTATATTCACTTTCAGGACGTCACTGTAGCATGTTTGCCTGCCGCATCTGTGGCCATGTTTTCAAATCTCCATCGAGGCGTTGTTGTTGTTTTTTTTAAACGTTCACCTGATCTCTCAGGAAACCTACGTTGAATATCTTAAAATGTTCTGGGAAGTAAAGGCGGCATTGTGATACTGACCACATCGAGTGCCCATTGGTCTGTAATAAATGTGGTGCTAGAATCATATAAGACCAAATGGCTGTTTACGTTACTTTTCCATTGAATGTTAATGTTTCTTTCATCATGTTACTCCCATAGCCCACTCTGTGGTCGTAGGTTGATTTGATTTTCTGATAATAGACAAATGGAATTTCAAAGATAATTTACCGAGAAAACACTATCAGTAAGAATAGTTATTCTATAGTACCCAAGGGAAAGCGAATTAGAAAAGGTAATTCGTTGAGGTCTGTAGGAGTCTACAGTGCCAAACCAGCGTGACAGTTGAAACACCCAGTGAAGAATGAATATGGATTAAAATAAATCAGTGGAGAGTTCAGTGTGCCTCAACAAGATGGATCCTGATGTGGTGGATATAATCCCCTAGTTTTCATACGAAGAGTCATTGAAAGTAAATACAGTATGTTTCTTGTAATCGTGTTTCAGTAAATCTCACAATCTACTTCTCGTTTTTTGATGATTCATTCATTGAAAGTAAATACATAAGATGAAGGTGGGGAAAAGAAGGTGGAGGAGGAGGAGCAAAAGAAAATGAGAAGAAGAGGCGAAGAAGAAGAAAGGGGAAAAAAGAAGAAGAAGAACAACAACAACAACAATAACAACAAAAATAACAACAACAACAGAAACAACAACACCAATACAAATAAAAACTAGAATGGAAATAGAAACAACATCATCACATCGAATAAAAGCCGGAGGAATGAGAACACACAAAACTGTTAAATGTTACCGTATTAATCCATCATCTTATTTATTTGAAACAATAACATTCTATAGAGTAGTAACTGTGTCGATAGGCTCAGTGTGAGAAGTCAATATGTATACCCGTGGGGAAGATGAATCATGGTTTTTAGGGGTCTGTGTGGCAAAATGGACAAGAGCGCTGGCACTTAAACTTCCGGTGTGCCGAAGTTGAGGCAGTTGGTTCAACCTCTCATCGGTAAGATGGACTAAAACTTTGACTTCACGTCGTTCACCTGGCAGATGTAAATTACAAGTACCTCAGACGTCGGAGTGGGTTCGCCTGTTGGCGAGGGACATTGGTAATAGGGAAAGCTAATCTACACGGACAAATCAGTCCAGTGCAGTAGAAGTAATATCACGTGTATAGACTACCCAAAAGTTCAAAGTGAGAGCAAACGCACGCTCGCGCGCGAGCGCTCGCACACACACACACAGACGCACGCACATGCACACACATACACACACACACACACACACACACACACACAAACAAATCGTTGGGTTTAGAATAATAGCATTCTGTAGATAAGTAGCCGTGTTAATGTACACAGTATGAGAAGCTACTGAGTTTGCCAATGTAGAAGAAAAACAATTGTTAAAACAATGCAGAGTAACTGAAAGTGGTCGCTTGGTTGCAGGTTGGCTTACTAGCCGAAGGGCGGTAGGTAAATCATTTGGGCAATTTTAGTTTTAGCTCTTAAATCCGATGCTTTAACATTCAGCTTATTTGGGTCTTGAAACGAGGCTGACATCTATCGAAGTGGCATTAATGGAGAGGCTTTCGCTTGACAAGGCAACGAAGTACGAGGACGAGTCAATAAGTAAGTCACACAGTTCTGTGGGATGGCAGGTAAATGTAGTTGGTGTTTTCTTCAGGTGTCATTAGGTGACAGCAACATCAAACGTTATATTACCGTTCGTCGGGTGGCACTAGGTGTCTCATGCGCATGCGCAGCGCATAAACAAAATGGCGATTGTACTTACGAAGTGTACAAACAAAGAGCAACGTGCTGTTGTCGTTTTTTAGTGGGCAAAAGGACTGCCTGCAAAGGACATTCATAAGGACATGCTTCCTGTTTATACTGACAAATGTTTGTCCCGTAAAGCGGTGCATAGCTGGGTAGAAAAATTTTCTCAAGGACGCTCTAAAATTGTTGATGAAATCCGATCTGGTCGTCCTGTTGAGACTGCAACAGAAGCATCCGTGCAGCGGGTGGAGGAGATGATTAGAGGTGACAGGCGAGTAACGATAGACTCTTTAGCGTCTGCAATAGGGTGCTCACATGGTTCAGCATACAGCAAGCATAATATATGATCGACTGAAATTTAAGAAAGTGTACTCAAGGTGGGTACCCAGACAATTGAAGGAGGAAAACAAAATGAACCGATGTGGCCTGTCCTTGCATCATCTCTGTCGATGCGAAGATGAAGGAGAAGACATGCTGAAAGTGATTGTTACTGGTGACGAATCATGGTTGCATCACTACCAGCCCGAATCAAAGCGTGCTTCAATGCAATAGAAACATCCTTCTTTGCCTTGTGTCCAAAAATTCATGGTTACGCCATCAGCAGGGAAGATTATGCTGACAGTGTTCTTGGATTGTCAAGGAATGCTTTTAACCAATTTCAAGAAGATAGGTGACAATGTGAATTCTGAATCGTACTATGAAGTTCTGTCGATGCTTCATGATGCAATTCGAAGAAAACGTTCAGGACAGCTGACTAGTGGAGTGTTGCTTGTTCATGACAATGTCAGACCACATACGGCTCGATAAACTCAGGAGAAAGTTAACCAACTAAGGTGGGAAGATCTGGAACATCCACCTTAATCCCCTAGCGATTTCCACCTTTTTGGTCCACTGAAAACCCACCTTGGCGGGAGACATTTCGCGAATGACGCCGAAGTTGAATATGAAGTGAAAACGTGGTTTAGAAAACAGAGCACGCAGTTCTATGCAGCCGGTTTCGAAGGACTGATAAAACGATGGGATCTTCTTCTTCTTTGCGTTCATCCGGGGTGTTTTTTCAGATGTGATTGCGGTGTATCACGTTATGCACCCTAGGGTCGAGACCCTTAGGCCAGCACATCCGACATTTAGCGTGCATTTTGGACAGGTTAGCATTCCTGTGGGACTCTTACGTTTGTGGTGCCGTCCACATCCCAGCTTTTCAAGTTGGAACGGTCGAATGCTTCAGATCAGCCCTCAAGGGAAGGCAGGGACAGTCCATGGCATTTCCCGCCGTCCAGGGTGGCTTCCATAGTTGCAGAGCCGACACATAGCGCCCTGGTGCTGGGCTCACCGAGGGAATCGTCACGTCCTGCTCATGGCTGCTTTAATTCCTCACTTCGATATATTGGGCATATCGTTCACCACGAGCCTTTCCCGCACTGACCAGACCCGGTCTGCAGACGGTATCCACTCAGCGAGTTTTCGATTCGGACATTTGCTTGTTGATGTGCCCGCCAGAGCTGTTCCGGGCACAACGAACATCCGGAAACTAGCTAGTCAGAGATTTTCCGGACACGAGCTATTCGAAAAACTAGTTAGTCAGAGCTGTTCCTAGCACGAAAGACATTTCACTCGGACGTTTTTTGCGTTGTGCCTGATTTATTTGCACCCGTAGGCCAGAACATCCGACTTCAGCGGGCATTTTTACGGGTTGGCCTTCCCGAAGTTTCGAGAGACGTTATACTGTTAGTGCTGTGGTGTCGCCCACATCTCAGCTGGTCAAAGTAGAACGGTCAGCGACATCACGGTCAACCCTCAAGGTAAGTCAGGGGCAGACCATGGGCGTTAACTGCTATCCAAGGAGGCTTCCATTATTGCAGAGCCGACACATACTGCGCTGAGACTGGGCTCACCCGAGGAATTGCCACGTCCTGCTCTTGGCTGCGTTGATTCCTCCCTCCCATGTATTGGGCATTTCGCTTGCCACTGGTCGCTCAAGCACAGACCAGGAACGGACAGTCTGCGGACGATGTCCACTAGGTAAGCTTTCGCTTCGGACTTCAGACCACGCAATGGGTTCGCTCGCCAAGCGTTCCATTTTGTGTTATTGAGACGTTTTTCCACATTTGACTACACTCTGTGTGAGCATAAATACAGAAATTTTTCGTAACCATTTCCTGCGACTGGGGCGCTTTTCTACCTTTAGTACTCACTCACGAGGTAGGCTACATGTGCTGCCGGCTCAGCACCTTACCTCCGTGCATCAGTGAGCTAAAAGAACGGCCAGGCCCTTTCATCCGGGGATCCCTCATATCCCCCAGCTGAGAACCTTCGAAACAAGTATCTGAACTAAGCATGTAGCGTGCTCAGCCTCTCACCTCCATTTTTCGGTAGGTTTGTATCGGTCCGCTCACAGGTCCAAGGATTAATGGCTTAGAGGCGTTCAGCCTTATCCCTCAGCGAGAGCCTTAGTGCTTGTGTCCGGAACAAGAACTTCTGCCTTCATGCGCCTAATTTAAACATTTGACTGCTATCCTCAGTCTACCTGCAGAGCAGCAGGTTGTGTCTCTCTTAGTCTGGTCCCTATCCCCAGAGCTCTCCAATATGTAGTTAATATCCATCGGCATAGCGCTTGGGGTCAGTGGGGCACTCAAGCCCCCCCCCCCCCCCCCCCACCACGGCAAGGTGGAGACACATCGGGGGAGAAACGATGGGATAAGTGCATCAATGTTGGTGGAAATTATGTTGAGAAATAAAGGCACAATGTATGTATAAAAATAAACTGGTTTCAAGTTGTTATTATATTTAGTTTTTGTTACAGCCATTTGTGACTTACTTATCGACTTCCCGTCGTACTATATCCACGGTGATTGTGTTTACTGCTCAGAAATCAGTACAGTATGCAAGATATGACGTTCTGATCCTCCGTGAGGCATTAATACGCAGTCAAGTCATTGCTCAGCCCAGAACGCCAGCTCAGATTAGGCCTGGGTTGGTAATGATTCCTCTCCCGCTTTATGTGTTTCATTGTTAACTGACTCCAACAGAAAACGCTGAATCTGCTGATATTGTTTAACCAATGGTCGTATGTTCGAATTTAATCACAGAAGCCACGAACAATATGTTGCATGTTTATTGCTATTATTATTCGCTGCATCTCGTCATATGCATAATGCAGAGCTATATATCATATGACGTGAATACATGAATAATACTTAAGTTAAAACAATTAAAACACATAGTCACAGGTATTGCTCTAATGTGGAACATCTGTTATTCCCACGGTAATTTCAAATATACAAGCAAGTCTTTCTGTTTGCACAAAACCGGCTGGAACCGCCTAATTGCTAACGCCTCATTACATTTGAGCAATAGTTCAAATAATATTGGCAATAATATAAGCAGAGTGTGCCATAAATCGTACTACGTATTGTTTGTGCATTCTGTGTTTAAATTGACTAAGGGAATGCATTGTCGTGAATATATTCGAATGTCTAGCGAGTCGGATTGTTACAACAAAAATTAACCTAGACTCCCAAGTGGACCCAGCCTAGCATGGGTATGAGGAAATGTCATGGGAAACAAAGGCGATCAGCGGGATATTGACACCATTTCCCAAATATGGGGTTTCCACGATACACTCAATACTCCCCAAGGAGTGAACAACGATAGTTTACATTACCTCATTAGCTTCAGTATATCTGGCAGCGCTTTCTGTATATGAGTTAGACCAGTGGTTCTCAACCGGTGGGGAATTTCCCCCCCCCCCCCAGGAGGGAATTTTAGGGTTTCCATGGGGTGGAATGAAGACCATTTCAAGATCGCGTTAATACAAGAACCGATTACTTGATATTGTTTTTCCCTTCATACTTTACAGTTATGTACGTCTAATCCTTCTAAAATTCAATTTAATAAAGTAAGTAGACCCACAAATCATATTTTATGTGGATGTCTAGACTTGTTTTAGTATATGCTATTAATTTACCTTCCATTTTTACGTATACTGTGTAGGGGTGGGGGGATTTTTAGATAAGAAATATGAAAGGGGGGGGGGGGATGACGTTCTGAAAATACGGTGAAGGGGGACACGGGCCAAATTTTTGATAGGAAGGGGGGGGGGGGAATGACGTTCTGAAAATATAGTGAAGGGGGCACGGGCCAAAAAAGGTTGAGAACCACTGTGTTAGACAAAGCTGTTGTACTGCACGGCCCCTCGTCTTATTAGCGACATTGACGACCAAAGATTACAAGCATTGACCCTTTCCAGTTGGTCCGTTCATATGTTTGTTACAGAACTGCTGTAGTCTAGCAGCCTGTTGTACTGGCGGTCTTATGTTCCATTTGAACCAGGCGGTTTAGAGTTTTGGTTCCTGGATCGACCAAGCCTAAACTGGGTACCAGTCTTGGGATCTTAAGGCAGTGGTCATTATATGGACCACATCACTCACTGAGTGCCGTTTGATGTATACAGATGTGCGTGTAACTCGGTTTGCCGAATGTGCCTTATTCGTGTAAAAGGTAATTTAATATTTGGCTACATATGTCTGTACTAAGCTGAACATCTTTGCCATGAATATGAATATATATGGGTTTTGTAAGCTAGCTGGTTTCTCTTGGTCTATCTCTGTCGCTTTTCTCACTGGTGTTTCCAGATGTCACGGTGGTCTCCTAAGGACTCTGCTTGTCGAGAATAACGAGAACTGTTAATTTTCATGGGCCAGATCGGTAATTAAAATAATATCTGTGGCCGGGAATATAGAAAACGATGGAATTAAAGAAATACAATTCTCGTTACGCTTGACTGAAGATATTATAATACGGATGCATGGAGGTGGGCAAGTATTGTATTGATTCGTGCACTGTACGGAATACTTACAGCAGTCAGGAATATAAAGTGGACCGTGGAAGAACAACAAGGTACGTGTAGTCAATAACCGTGCCGTTGAGATATAGACCGATCTTCATGCTCGTTCCGATAGCAAAGTACAGTTATTATAGTGACTAATCATGGTATTGTGAAATGGTCTGAGGGAAGGTTAGAATTTAACTTCCGACGATTATACTTTAGACCAGTATTTCCCAACCTTTTTTGTGCTATGCCCCACCTAAGCCTTTCTAAAATTCCTAAATTCCCCCACGGCACCCTCTTTCCCCCCCCCCCCCCCCCACCCCCAACATATACATTATTTTTAATATTCAAAAATTGAAATGTTCACTAAAGAAACTTGAATGATAGGTTTTAGGAAGAAATCAATAGGAAATTATTGAGCAAAAACAGTAAGTAAATTTTCAAAACATATAATGGAGAACTGAAATTCAAGTACAAAATAATTTGAAAGATTTTTCTATATTATTTTAATTATTAGTAATTATTTATTATTTAAATTTAGTGAGATCCTTGCGCTTGATGCTTGCTGCAAAGAGATTTTATGTCAGGTTCCAGTTTAGTTAACTTCAGTCTCAAGTCTGCCCGTTTTGTTATATCTAGCCGATTTCTTCAATTTTCGAATTTCCCCTCTTAACAATCGAATTGCCCCCCTGTGGGACGTGGGCCCCACGTTGGGAAACACTGCTTTAGACGTATAAAGGAAGTTGAAAGGCCAGAAAATCGACTTTATTGCACCGGTTCTTTTTTCCATATGGCTCGGCCGCTTTTGTCAGAGCAATCTACGGGAAATTTTGCACTGTGCACCAACTCTTTAGATCCATTGCGGATTCATTCCCGGGGTTCTTCAAAAAATTTACACTTGTTGAATGATAGACAGAGACTGAAATTGAACGCGCGACTTTAGGAGCGCGAGACAGGAGGCTTAATAATTTCACCACGGAGAATCCCCTCTCCTCGCTGTTTACGACAGTAGTTATCATCATCATGTGCATGCCGACAAGCGTGTGTGTAGTCATGGTTTGTATTCTCTCGTGATAATCAGTCTTAGTTGAGGTCTGTGTTTATGTCCGGATGATGCTATTTATTCAAGTCATCCAGATACTTTAAAGTTTATTTTCCCCATAAAGTGCCTACAAACGCTTGAATGGTTTAATTAAATTTATCTAATGATTTACAATTTCCATTCACAATTTTTTTCTCAGACATCACATGTCCACTGTCGTAAGATATTTTTTTTCATCTTGTCTGCCTATTGTTCATGCGCCGCATGCATACAACAAATTGGTTTTATATTATGCTTTTCACTCTAATTCTAACTGCAAGTGACAGCGTGACAACATTTATTATGACCGTTTCAAGAATGGTTCCATTTACTTTGATGCTATATTGTGATATTTCTTTTTTTTTTTTTCCTGAAGGTAATTATAATTTCTCCTTTCTTACAATGTAATTATAACCCTAATAACACGCGGTGTGCAGTTACCGCACCCACCACAGGACATCATTGTTTTACTGTCTGTAATGGAAACTGTTATCTAAATAAGACATAGACTGCCAACATTTTTGGGCACGTTATGAGAATAAATAAATTGCAGAACTTGGTGACAACTGGCTAGATCGAGGGAAAGACAATAAGGGGAAGGCAGAGAAGTAAACACCTGGTTTGTTTGACCACGTGGTATGGTCGAGACAAGAACACTGAGCTGATCCACGTCTCTTGTGATCGCATGAGATATCGAAACATGACCGCCTACTCTTATAGGCATGACACATGCTAATTAATTAATTAACTAAATAATTAACTAACTCTCAACAATAGTACGTAGTTTGATATAGGTAGTTCACAAAGCAATGGCAAACTACTGAACTAGCATTGATTAGTAAATCTAAAACAGCCATTAAATGCTGAAAATGTTTGCAACGTGCTGTAAAGGACATACAACTATCGTTTAACAGTATCATGAGAACATTTCTTGGTAGCCATACCGCATCTGCCATAGTGGATTTCTTGTGTTCGATACGCAGCAGGACGGTTTAGAATTGTATACATTGACTTGAGCTCTCAGATCTCATCTCATCTCATCTCATATTGTACCTTGCAGTGTCGTGGTGAAGTATAAACAGAGGGAGAGTGCCCGTTTATGGTGTTCATGTATCGAGATTACCATGGACTCTGCTATTCCCTCTGCCCATCGTTTTTGTGGTCAGCCTCTTCTTCTTCTTCCATTTTGTCTGCACATCATTACTAATTGTGGTACACTGTTAGTTCGTAATGAAACCATTTAACTTGCCTTTTTCTGAAGAAATCTAGCGCTGATGTAACTCCCACTTTAGTCCTGATTTTCATCTCTGATTTTCTTGCTTGTTGATACATTCTTCTAAGGAATCTGTTTTCTGTTGTCGTGATGTTTGTTTTCTATTTTACTGTCATTGTCCAGCCTTGGCATTGATAGCAGACAGTTGGAAGGTATAATGTGTTGTAGAGTGCTATCTTAGTATCTATTGATAAGTGTTCCAGATCGACCAAGATACTCCCAGATTGACCCAGCCTAAAATGGGTTCCAAGAAATGTCTATACCAATAACATCACCCACTTAGCGTTCTTTGGTCTATAAAGATATGGGTCTTTCTCCATATGCGCAATATACATCTCAGGCGTGTAACAAAGACTTTTCAATTTCCTTAACATACATATGTAGACCTCTCGTACCATCTCTCTGTTGGACAACAGGTGCTTTCATCATCCACAGACACACACGCTTCATATTCCGTCCTAAAACCCAAATATAAGCCTGATACCATATACCCATAATCTCTCAAATGACACATAAACGACATTACAAAATGACTCATTCAGGGAAGCAATTTACGAACACAGTCGTCTCAAGAAACTTCTGTACTTAGTAGTGAACAACATATCTTCCGGCTCGGATTCATTGACACAAGACAGTCAGGGTCGTAAATAAATTTGAAGATACTCACCGCTAACGTTTTCTGAAACGTCAATTTTCGAATCCTTCTCATTGGAATATTGATTTACATTTCAAGGGCGATCCAGGAATGTCAAGTGAATTTGACAAGGATGGGAGATAATTACACGATTTCAAGCCAAGAATTATCTCTAGCATTTTCCAGTGCTTAAGAATCGGACAATATTACTGAGTTATTACAATGTTTGTTATGTTCGTTACATGCCAGCGACCCCCGCATTTTGACGATTATCTTTCGAAGGACGTGCTCTTACAATGATTTTCAATTGTTATAAGAATCTCCCTCAAAAGGTGTAGAAAACGAGTGGATACTTATAAATAACTATATAAATAATGTTCTTTAAAACTACGGTGATGACATTTACATTGAATCATATGACAATGTGTTTTCGTTATTTCGGTTGCGAGGATTCGTTACGCTAATTCATTATATGTTGAATTTTTTTCTGTAGTATGTACCAGACGAGATGCAGCGAAATATGCCAGGCAATAAATTGCGCCATATATTGTTTCTTTCTTCATTATACAAATTCACTACCGGAAAACATTGTTTTGAAATATAAGTAACTATTGGCAATAAGTCACTATCATCGAATGTAAGAAAGGGAGTCAGGGAAGTACTACATAGAACCTGTTTTGATGTATGGCTGTGAATCTTGGAATGTAAATTAACAAATTAGGAAGAACTTGGAAGCAACAGAGATATGGTTCCCGAGACGATTGTTGCGAATTCCATGGACTGCCAAACATAACAACAATTGCTTGAAAGAGGCTAATAAAACTATAACATTACATACAACAATAAGAAAGAGACAAACAGCTTTCTTTGATCATATGACGAGAAGAAAGGCATTGGAGAACATTGTGACAACTGGAATGATCGATGGGAAGAGGGGTGGTGGTAAGAAAATGAAGCTGGATGGATTGAGACGGTGGAATGGAAGAATATCAACAGCAGAGTTGATCCAGAACACAAAATACCGAGATATGTTAAGAAACATGAACATGTGGGCCATCTGGCATGGCACTTGATGATGATAATTGACAAGTATTGAAAAGGAGCGGCGGTGGTATAGTGGCTAGGCGCTCGCCTGACTTACTAGTGGTCTTGAGTTCGATCCGCTTCAGGTCCCTTTGGAATTTATAAAGCATGGACTGGGCTTCCAGGTCGACCTAGCATAAAACAGACACTAGGAAACGTCTTGGGAAATAAAGGTGATACCTTCTGCATCACCCAGGGTGTGCCGTTTGGTCTATACGCTTGTGGGTTTAGCTCCATATGCATGTAAAAGGGAGGGACCTTTACTTGTTGTAAAGTATACACACACGTAGGTATTGCGAAAAACTGGGTGTCAAAAGGCAGGAGAACAAATGAAGATGCAGAAGGAACAACAACATCACACAGACGCACAATAGTTGGGATTCAGACTCATGCAGTGCTGGAGAGTGTACCTCAATCAATCAAGTGCCATGCCGGAAGGCGTGGGCGGTCATGGCTCGCCATTTCACTCGATCATCAGAATCGTGGATCAGCTCAGTGTTCCTGTCTCGTCCATGCCATGTGCCCAAGCCATCCAGGTATTTTCGGTCTTTCTCTTGGTCTGCTCCCTTAGATCTTGCCAGTTGTCACTAAGTTCTCCAATCCATTTCTTCTCATAACATGTCCAAAAAGTTTTGACTGTCTACGTCTAATTTCTCTAATAAATTTACGATTGTTATTTGTCTCCTGAGATTAGCTGGGATGAGTCAAATGTGGAGTGGAATGATACGACGACTTAAACACGGGTCTTAGGACTGAATAACATGATGTTGATGATCATGATGATGCTAATGACGGTGGTAATTATATTCATGATGGTGATGATACTGTCATATGATGATGTTGTTATTGACGATGATGTTAATGACGATGTTGTTGATGATGGTGTGTTGATGGTGATGATAATACTGATGATAATGATGATGACGTTATTGATGAATTCCATTGTGATGTTCTATGTAGAAAAGTATATTATATAGGGTGTATTTTTAATGACTGTACAGTGTTTGAAAATATTCCCGGTCCAAGCTTTGTGTTCACCCTCTGTAAAGTTCATGCAACATAATAGGTAAATACAAAACTTTGACCGGCAATATTTTCAAACACTGCACAGTCATTAAAAATGCACCCTGTATTATATTGACAAAATATTATATATTTAAAACGTGGGAATCTTAAATATGTCTAGCGACCTTGACACAAGATAGATACCGACAGAAGAGATCCGTGGTGAAGTAATTAAACCGCTTGACTCGCGCTCAGTAGGTCATGGTTACGCTTCCGGACTTCATCATTTACTTAACGAGTGCAGTTTTCTTGAAGACTCCTGGGTATCGTAGCTGGACAAGATCATGCTCTGTGTTACGCTTTCTCCAAGCCGCCTCTGCAGAAAGAGACTGGGCCATGTGGGATAAAACATGTGGCAATGATGCCGAACCTCTCGCCCTTAACACTCTTCCCGAACGCTTCCCGTTCGATTTATTCACCAACGCTAATCACTCGGGATTTGTTGTTTTCTTTTTGATCAGAATTAATATTTCGTCTCTAGAATATTTTTTTTCCCCATATTTTGTCGGAATATTCTTTACCCTGCTATGTTTATTATTATTATTTTTCTTTTAAAGTTCGGATCACATAAAAAAAAAAAAAAAACACACATTCTTTTTCTGGAGACAAGAGTGGAATGCAGCCGTGGAAGTCGACAGAGACAAGTGTGAATGGACAATACAGCGAGATGTGGATTACGAGGCCTACTTGATCACAATGTGCAGATACCTGCCATATAGTGTGTTAACGTCAGTTGCATATCATTTACATGACGTCGCAGCCAACCCCAGCATTTATTGGGGCTGTTTGTGATCTCTTGGCAAGTTTACGTTCTATAGTTTTCCATTGTTTTATGAACGACCAACACTCATACAACTTTATAAGCTTGCTTGCTTGCTTGTGTTCGTTGGCTTGAGCTCCAACGCGAAGTCCTGTATGTCGGATGAAGGCATCCTGTTGTCCAACATCAGTGTGATCTCATACAGGACCTGAGGTTTGCGTGTGTATCCGTTGTCCCATGTCTGGCTTATTGGTGTGCAGACTGGTGGTTCCTCGCCGTACAGGCAGACACTCTCCGACTTCGCAGGAATCGGCGATCCTACTGACGTTAGCCAGGACCCCGAAGGGACCTGTTGCCCAGGACGCTCGACGAGGATGCGTCAATAGGTCTTGGCCAGTATATAACCCGGCCTGGTGCCTTGGAAACACATCTGCGTCCCAACTTTATAAGAAAACCAACCAAGGCGGTCTGCTCTCAAATCGCCCGCAGCTGTGTTTAGAGCACGGTATGCGGGATTACGAACTGCGTCCGTAACCTCTTTGTCACTGAGCCGGCTATATAGTGTGTAAGTTGCATTTGTTACAGCAGACCTTCAATGCCCAGATAGCACTGAATGGTGATGCTTTGTTTGTGTGTATTTAAATGTTTGCGTGATGGTGTATGAATGTGTGTGTTTGTGTTTGCGTGTGTGTGTGGCGGGGGGGGGGGGTGTGCATAAATAGATAACGGATAACAATACAGAGTAGAAGGAAAAGGTCCTCTGTGAGAATGTGATTAATGCAGAAGAAAAGATGTTCTAGAGAGAATGCAGCAGCAGGCATGTTTAGAGGATCTAGTCGACAGTCATCACTCAGAAGTAAAGCAAGACGGACATATAATCAGATTGCAACGGGCACCATTATTATTGGAAGTCTAAGCTGACTCTTGAAGATGGTTGAGCTTATTGGAATGCCCCTGAGTTCAATTATGTCGGGTCTTGTCTCAGTTCAACTCAACTCATTCTCAGTAAATGAGTGTTGGTCAGTGACTAGTGCTCTTGCCTGCCGGTCTGGTGGTTCCGAACCAACCAAAGTGGATTATTTAGAATTGATATGCGCTCAATGGTTTACTCCAGCCTGAAATAGATACCAGAAAATATCCAAGGGAGGAAAGAGCGATCAGCGTGATCTAGAAAGCAGTATTGATAGAATACTGATTGATGTGTACAAATATGAGTCTAGCACTATATGATAAGCCCGAAGTGTGTAAAGGATATTTTCTTTTTTCTTAAATTTACGAACAGTAAGCAATGTTCACACATTCACAGAACGTGTACTGCCTCTCATAATTTGAGGATTTTAAGCGCTGCCGTCACTCGCATAGTAAAAGAAAAGCAAAAACAGTTCAATTAAAAGGTAAAATATCTGAACTCTGTTCCCTATGTCAAAACAGGTAACAAGGGGGTTGGACACCTCTCGGGCGCGTTCACTAAATGTATTTTTGAATTAACTATTAGTCGGACTGATT
Source organism: Cepaea hortensis (assembly GCA_963921405.1). Taxonomy (NCBI): domain Eukaryota; kingdom Metazoa; phylum Mollusca; class Gastropoda; order Stylommatophora; family Helicidae; genus Cepaea; species Cepaea hortensis. The sequence goes on from OY992894.1 coordinate 33,190,332, forward strand.
TTCGCGGACAAGTTTAGTGGTATGTCGATGCCGGTTTAGTCAGGGCGGTATTTAATTAGTGACACGGAACTTTTAGTTGACTGCACCAGAGGCTCAAGAGAGGCAGCCGTGAATTCGAACGCTTCAGATCAAGAATTATTCATGTATTCACTTCATATGGTGTACAACCATGCTGTGTAAACCTGCGGAGATACAACGAAACATGCCAGGCAATAAATCTTCCAACATATTGATTGGGGCGTCTGTGTTTAAAATTCACCAAGGGAATACATTGTTTTGAATGTATATGCTGACGACTCAGCCTCGTGCTTGCCATGATTACCGATCCGGCACATTCCAAAATAATCGCTTCTGTAGCAGGAGAAATCAGTATGTGTCAATATGTACATGGTCATTAAGTGTTCGTGCCAAGAACAGGAGAGCGTGTCTGAAGTCTGAGTTTGAATCTACATAGATATCTATCAAATAATGAGGTAGTTCGTAGAACAAAAGGACGTTATGTTAGGATGGACTATTAGCGATGCTTTAGTTATAGCATTAATGGATGTTAACATGATAGTTTTCTATCCCTCACAGGGGGAGTGCAGGTCAGGAGAGACAGCGTGACAGTGTACATTCAGAGAAACGCCGGAGAATGATCACTGGCCTTGTCTCATTGTAAGTAAATAAAGTAAAGGGCTTTTCTCCATTCTTGGGGCATATTGGGTATATAGTCACGGCACTATTTTGATAAACCAATCAACACGTGATATGTGAGGTTATCACGTCTGTCGCATTAACTTCCCATAACATTTCTTGTATCCATGTTATCCTGGGTCGACCGAGGAGCCCTTGTCAATTTACGACATAAATCTGCCTCGATAAGGATTCGAACACGTGACCACCGGACTGGCAGGCAAGCTTGCTAGCCACTGCGCCACCGTAGCTCCCGTTTATTATAGTCAATTCAATCAATTAAAGGATACGCGTTAAGGCGTACTTGGTATAGAGTGCTAGCGACCATACTTGTATAGAGCAATCAGCAGTCGGTAGGAGAAACGGTCAATATCATGCTGAACACCTTTACTCCGCAGGGTACTCCATAGTGTCCAGTGTAAGCTTGGATACTCTATGATATCCATTGTAAGATTGGATACTCCATGGTATCCAATGTAAGCTTGGATACTCCATGATATCCAGTGTAAGCTTTGATCGCGGAGCCAACCAAAGAATAATATTCCCGTCGACTGTAGATTTGGCCGCATGGCCACCGAACCTGCGGCAAAGCGTACCAGCCGCTGTACTTCCACGGTGCTCGTGAAGCATTGGCCTAAACCTCATGTAGCTATATAAACATTACTATACAACTAAATCAACCCCAATTCGATATGTGCGCCCATTAATTGCGTTGGCCTTATCAGATGGGGCATAAACATCAGATAAGCAACTTTAATATTTTCAGTATGTAGTTTTATCTGTATGTTTGTTGTTTATGCGCTGACGAAGGTTTTAGACACTTCGTCCATTCTGTCACGTGTGACTGTTCTTGTAAAGCAGACTATTTTCACTTCTGGATTTCGTTGATTTACTCAAAAACACAGAAGGCACCTGCGGTGTGTCAAAGACACCGATATTCGTTTACCGTTATTTTCGCATTTTAACACTGTAGTATCCTTAATTCAGTCAACGAAGTACTAACCCCCCCCCCCCCTTCCCCCCCCCCCCCCCCCCCATTTTCCCAACCACCACCACCACCACCCACCCCACCCCAACTATTTCGCATCAAATAGCCAACAATTTGAAAGCTGTGAAGAACAGACAGTAACAAATATTTAGTGCACAACATATTCCTCAAATTTCAATATGATTTCTAGAAGACTGATGAACAGTTAAAAATGAGCTTATGCTCGCACGCTTCATTATGGATCGGGATGATGTTGTGAATGCCTCAGAGAGACAGTACGATTAAATTAATGTGCTGATGATTGTGAATCTGCAATCTTGAACAGACCGCCAGAACATGAAGTCTAAAGGGTGTAGTCAGACACGAGGGCTATGCATGGGGCGAAAGAAGACTAGTAAACCAACACAGAACTGGTGTCAATGATCGTTACACGCTTAAGGAGATACTGAGTAGGGGTTCCGAGAATGTATAGATTGAATATTTCTATGTGCAGTGAGGATAATCGAACTAATAGCTAACTAATGAACTAATACATACTTGTTACAGTCCATTTGAAATTAAATATTTAAAACACTTTTCTCGTGTAGCTTCACTTTATTCACTGTTTCTTTTAGATATGCCGGTCTCCCTGGCCTAGTTGTTAACGTCTTTCTCCGTAGTCCCGTATATTCTTGTGAGTAACGTAACCTGCACGGAAATCGGTAGCGGTTCTCGCCGCGTTGGTAAGTTAGGGGTATGTGAGCCGGTCGCTCAGAAAGCAAAGGCAAACTTCTGAGCGTAATCTTGCCTAGTACATCAACAGCAGCTGCAAAATGCTGATGTTGACTGCAACGTCCTGTAATGGATATGCATCAACAACAACAACAACAACAACAACAACAACAACAACAAAATTCTCATGCATACAATGATAAGCGGTTTCATGATCTGTAATATCTAAAATGATTTCCTAGAAGTATTCCGAGATCATTATTACATTATTAAGCTCTATGCTTTAATTCAAACATTAAAGATAATGAACATACGTATGATCTTTTGCCCCAGAACATACTGGTGTGATGGGACACGAACAGACAGACTGACTTGGTCTGCAGCTCTGGTTGAAGTACAGTGTATTAGTGGAAGATAACACAGATGTCGTCAGGGCTCTTTCGGATCTAGTGATCATCATTGTCTGAGGAAAATGGTGTTGCAGTGAGACGACAGAGCTCCAAGCTGACACTCAATACTCAGAAGAAAAGCTACATGCACACATAATCATTCTGCAACTGATATGATCAGTATTGGAACTTTCCGCTGGTGGTTGAAGATGAGAACAGAGCGCGACTGGGAATGTCCTAAGCGGTGTGATGTCGTTTCTAGGCTGAACCCAACTTATTACGTTATTATTACACAACTTATGGTGTTGGAGTCCTTCCCCATTTCCTGCCGAAGCAATAACTGTAAACATTTAACCAATGCAGTAAATTAATAGTATGCCCGAAACCAGTTATTTCTCTCTCTCTCTCCTGAAGACTGTGTACGAACATGTCTCCTACAGCCACAATTCCTACCTATTCTGCCCAATGGTAATATGTCACTAGGCGAAGCTTGTAGCATCATTACTATCCCATCGCGGTGTCTCCTTCTGGCCATTATAATGAAGGTGTGGACAAGGAAATACCTCAAACCTGTGAAGGAAACACCACAAACCTAAACCTGCAGGTCAGCATGGACGAATGGGTAAGAACACGTGTTTTTAAACATCCGTTGTGCTGATGCCGAGGTAAGCGGTTCAACCCCTACACCGGACAGCAAGACTAAAATGTTGACCTGTCGTCCTTGACTTGGGGACGTAAATTACAATTACCTCTGAAGTCGGGGTGGGTTCACCTGATGGCGAGGAACACTATTAATATGGAAAGCTAACCCACATGCAAAATTTAGTCCATTCTTACTATAAGTAGTGTGTATGGACTACGCTTGAGTTCACAACAAGCGAGCACAAACAAAAAACCTAGGCCTAATCCCCTGCCAGTCCGTATGTCATGTGCTGAATCGCCATTCTACTATGCTTTCCCACAGATGTGACATTCCAATACCAATCTTGCTCGCCTCGCTGATTTTTAAGCTTAGAGGGGGTGGGGGTTGGAGGGGGTGGGAGGGAGTGGAGCCCTGCAACACAACCCCCGTGGATATGGCACTGTGGCATTGGGGTGGCAGAACAGTTTCAACACCACCCTCACGCCTGTTAATAGTGATAGTTCCAAGCCTGCTCTGGGGATTCGGGCATCGAATATGCCAATGTGTCGAACTTAGGAATTTAAACTTAGTTTTCCAGAGAGCACCAAACAACAATGATACATCTTCGTCGTCGCTGTTTCATTTCGACGCTAAACCACTTCTATGTATCAACATACAAAAATGTCTAGGAGATGCGGAATCGAGAGTAAATCCTTACACAGGCCTGCCTCAGAATACATGTATTCCACGGACACCTACCAACAAAGACATCTTTAGGCCTAAAACAATAGCACACGACATATACCATTAACACAGAAATATTAAGAAGCTTCAACGCCATCATAGAACAAGACAAATTGATGATAATATTGTACCAGATCTTTAATTCGTTAATGTCCCTGCAAGATATTTAGATAAAAGGCAACACACTGTAAAATCGCATGTACATTTAGCACAATTTAGATTCAATTTCCCTCTTACTCGACTGTGTACAATTACGATGTTTTCTGTATAGAAAGTAGCCGACGTTGGATAATCTGTCTTGTTTGAATCCCGTTTCGACACTGAAATGAGGCGAAATTAAATGTGACGTATTCTTTTTTTCTTTTAATATTTCAGACATGGTTGCTAAACACAGTTAGCAATTCTGGTCTTCAAACTGGTGACATTTTATTATTTTGAGCCCCAAAACCTAAAATTGAATTCGAGAAAATGTTACATGCAGCGGAAAAGCTCTTAATGATAAAATATGCAGAATCTAACGACAATCGTACTGCAAGTCAACATTTTTCCATTAACGAGTGTAAGATTCGATTACGCTGAAAACATAACAATATATAAAAATAGACTCTGTAAGAGTCGCCTAGTACAAAAACATCAAATTTTAGGTTAGCACCAGATCTAGAAATAGCATTATTGAGATGAGTAATAGATAGAAGGGAAAACGACATCGGATTTTCATGCTTTAGAATTGACTTACAGCGCATGAGCTTACTTAACAAATCTCCTACACGCACAGCACCATTTAAACCAGTGTTTCCCACCCTTTTTTTGCGCTATGCCCCACCTAATTCATTCATTCAGTAGCATGTCCTTTGCAGAACCTCGCTCCCATAACAACCTTCCGGAAAACTTCTCGATCAGAAGCAAGATGTCCCGCGTCTGATACACCCATCTGGAGATCATCCGCCACATCCTGCACCCATCTTCTCTTTGGCCTTCCTCTTCCTCTCTTCCCAGGCATATACCCTTCCATTATTGTTCTCTCCAAACTGTCGTGACGTTTCAAGTGACCAAAATACTTCAATTTTCTTTGTTTTATCGTCTTTAATAGCCATCCCTCCCCAATATTCAACTCTTGAAGTATGGATGCATTTGTTCTTTTCTTTACCCAAGATGTTCTTAGAACTCGTCTATAACATTTATATTCAAAGGCATGTATGCGCTGTTCATCTTGTTTAGTAAGTGTCCATGTCTCACAGGCGTATGTTGCAATGGGAAAGATGCATGCTCTTAAAAATCTAATTTTTGTAGTTCTGTCTGTCCCACTCCATAATTTATTCATCTGTTTTAGTCTTTGAAGAGCAATGGATAGTCGCCGTTTAATTTCTTTCATTGTGTCACCATTATTGGTAATCAATGACCCAAGATATTCAAAATTTTCCACCACCTAGGCCTTTCTAAAATTATTATCCCCCCCCCCCCCCCAACATATACATTATTTTTAATTTCAAAACTTGAAATGTTTTCTAAAGAAACTTGAATGGTACGTTTTAGGAAGAAATCACTAGGGAATTATTGAGCAAACAGTTGATAAATTTTCAAAACATATAATTCTTCTTCTTTTTCTTCAGCTTACCGAGCCATTGAGGTTCTTTGCAGCAGATACAATCCGTCTCCATTCGTCACTCTGGTTGACCTTCTCCTGCCAGACGTTGATTCCAAGTGCTTGTAGGTCTGTATATATATTATCTCTCCACCGTCTTCTTAGTCTACCTCGGGGTCTACGGTCATTTATTTCTTGAGTGTAAGCGAGTTTTGTTTCCCTATTATCTTCCATTCTTTCTATCTGCCCCAGCCATTGTAGTCTATTAGCCTTCATGATACCAGTGATTAGCGGGGATTAAACAGATCATAGATGTCTTTGTTACTTCTTCTTCTTTTCCACTCTCCACTTTTTGTATCCCTAATGGGTCCAAAGATGCGTCTTAAAACTTTGTTCTCAAAGGTTTGTAGCAAGGCTTCGTCTCCTTTCGTTGTACTCCAGGTTTCAGAGCTATACAGCACAACTGGTCTGATCAGTGTTGTGTATATTGTGATCTTGGTGGTACGAGATAGAGCCTTTGATTTTAGTAGATGTTGTAGTGCATAGTTTATCTTATTTCCAGAATTGATTCTAGTTTGTATTTCTTCCCTTATGATGTTGGAGCAGTTGGGGGGGGGGGGGGGGGGGTACGGGGTGTCAAGCATTGGTAGCACCTTAGTTAAGGATGATTCTCAAGTCCTTTTCAGGACCCATCCCCCACTGGTCCAAGCCTGACACCCAGCTCGCGCCTGTGGCTCCTAGTAGCTGTCAGCATGCGACAGCGGCCACCCCCCCCCCCCCCCCGGATAACAGCTGTGAAAGGCGGGCTAAGCCAGGCGTGGGTAGCCGATTTGGTGTCAAACCAAGCGGTAAACAAGGGTATACCTACCCAGCATGTGAAGACAGGATTCGGCAGACTGCGCGGAAGAAATCATTCCTGATTCAACGAGCAAGACGGCGTTTACCTGCAAAGCGTTGTGGAACGTAATGAGCACGGCAAGGCATGTAGAGCGCCCTGGTCATCCACTACACCTGTATTCGTCTCCAGTCGTCTCGACTTGTCTTGCCACTGGACTCAGATGGACTCAGGCGAAAGAGTGAGGTCGACGAATTGCGCAACTTTTCCTCACTTTAATCCAAGTCATCGCGCAAGTCATTCTTCATCCAACGTCATTTCGCTGGGCTGGTCACTCGCATGCCAGATCACAGGCTCCCTAAACGAATTTTTACAGCGAACTGCGTTGTGGTAAACGCTCCCAAGGTGGCCAGAGGATACGTTTTAAAGACACTCTGAAAATCTCACTAAATGCTTTTGGAATTCATCATTACACCTGGGAGACTGCAGCCAGAGACCGAATTTCGTGGCGTGCATCATTACACAAGGGTGCATTCATGTGTGAGGCAACCAGGACTGCAAGAGCTGTAAAGAAAAGGCAGGACAGAAAAAACACTGCAGGAAATCCTCCTCCAGAAATGTCAAGCATTCTTTGTCCACATTGTCAAAGAACATTTCGAGCCAAAATAGGCCTTATCAGCCATCTTAGAACCCACGGCTCCATACTTTCAACCCCACTGGATGAAATGAATGGTCATCATCATTCTTGATGGACAAACAACAGGAGCAGTTGAAGATTGTACCTAGGTATTTGTATGTTTCCGTTCATTTAATTCATCATTATTATCTATGTGTATGTGGCCAGAGTTTTTAGCCATTCCTTCTCTTGAAATTACCATATATTCTGCCTTATCTTGGTTGATAACCAGCCACATCTTTTGGGCTTGTTCCTTTAAGTGAGTCAATATTTCCAATGTCTTTTGTTCATTTTCCCCTATAATATCTATATCATCTGCATAACCAAGCAGCTTGGATGTTCCTCCAATATCACATTCCTTCTTTACCCTCCTTACAACTTTCTCTAGAGCCAGATTGAAGAGTATCGGCGATAGTGCATCACCCTGTTTCAAGCCAGATGTTATTTGGAAAGGGTCTGATTTCCTGCCTTTATATGTTATTATATTATAAGTATCTGCCATGCATAGTCTGGTCATGTTGATTAACTTACTTGGTATTCCAAATTCCTGCATAGCATTCCATAGACTATTCATATGGACACTATCATAAGCCTTTTTAACATCCACAAAAATGTTATGGAGATCTCTTTTATATTCCCAATTTGTCTCGGCTATTTGTCGTAAGATAAATATCTGATCTATTGTTGATCTGTTTTGTCTACAACCCGCCTGGTAGTCACCTAATATGTATTCTGAATAGTGGTCTAGCAAAGCTCACAATCTATTTCTCGTTTTCGAGTCATTCACCTTGAAGCTGGTGTGATGTGGTCATGTTTCATGGGAATTAAGAGTCTGTGCTCATCAGATAGCAATACCGCTGGGATACAAAGAGGATGAAAGCAGAGTTCGGTTCTATCACGTGAAACTTTTGACAACAAGTTGAGTGGGGTATATCCCGGAGCGTTTCATGCCATACATTTCTGTTATGCCTAACCATGAGAGTAACATAAGTTAAATTTGGAAAAAAGAAAAGAAGAGAAGAGATTAGGGAAAATTTGAAGGAAGTGACGTCGGCATGAGATGGAGACGAAGATGGCGGAGGACAGACAGACAGACAGACAGACAGACAGACAGACAGACAGGCAGGCAGGCAGGCAGGCAGGCAGGCAGGCATGCGGAAAGAAAGAAAGAAAGAAAGAAAGAAAGAAAGAAAGAAAGAAAGAAAGAAAGAAAGAAAGAAAGAAAGAAAGAAAGGAAACCCCATAATTTCCACTCTATCATTACTTGTTTTGAAGGTCCAAGATTTGTTCTATAAAATATCAATGGACTGTAACTGACCATAATCTACACTAAACACACAAACGCAAATGTAACACCAATAACACACTACCAGTAAACACCGTTGCATTTTCCTGCAAGATTTTTTATCGGTTTCTCCTTCATTGATTTAACACCGTTAATATCATATTTATCATGCCATAATTATGTTACAATTGTACTTTATTTGTTCATCAGCCTGTCTGGAATAAACATGCTTCATCTGACACAAATAATAGTTATCGTAAACGTATCAATTAAAAACACAGCAGGTCTCCTGAGGCTAGGATACTCATCACGTGACAACCAGTCGCACCTAGAAATCAGTGCCCGTCTTGTTGGGGAAAGTGTATATAATTTTTGCAAAACCGCTTCGGTCGTATTTCTGGAAATATCGTGTATAGACACCATTATAAGCGTCTTATGTTATCGCTGTTGAAAGTTTGTTCTTGCAATAGTGTGTATACAGCAAGCAATATGAATACCTTGATGTTTACATTCTTTTCCCACAATATTGTTTATACAACAGAAATCTTACCTCGCGGCCGTTAACTGTATTATTGTAATATTATGCTTGAAACCTAATTTGTATATAAGGTAGCGGTCAAAGGCTGGGAAGTTGTACTTTAGGGCTGATAGATATATCCAATTAATGATATGACTCGCGGCGACTGCCCAAGCCAGGCTGCCTTAATTCCACAGGCCCAAGATTCCCCCATCCCTGTCCTACATCGCGAAGCATTATAGGAATTAATAACAGTTATTTTTTTTTAAGTTGTATTAAACGAGAACTAAATATTGATGAAACGTTATTAAGACACACACAAACAAGGAAAATGTAATAAGTTGGACATATAAAATGACATGCGCGTCTCGAAAAGACGATTGTGGAGGAACGTGTACCCGGGAGGCTGAAAAGAGAAAGGCTACAGTGTAGATGGACAACGATGCGATAGACAGTGTGCACATAACAGCAAAAGAGGCAGAACATCTGGCTTATGATAGAGAATAAATTTAAAAAAAACAAACAAACTATGTTTAGTTTAGTTTAGCCGTTGGATCAACATCACGGCACACGGTTTAACCCATAAGTGCTCCGTTTTCCTCCTAACTCAAACCTGAGTCTGGAGAAACTCAGCTCATTGCACGAACTCCGTTGCATCGGCGAAGATCCTGAAATACTTTGGGTAGATTTTTAACTCGAAATTTTGCCTGGGCAGCGCCGTTAGGCTACTCTTTTTCGATTTCCAACTGCCAAGGGATTTTTTACGTGCGCAACAATACACACGGGCGTCCGATCTCACTAACCAGAGACCAGGGGACATTTTATTACTGGAAGCCCAGGTGGATTTTTTAAATAAGTCCCGGTCCTCACCGGGACCTGAACCCGGGACCTCCAGCACTCGAGGCGGACACCATACCTCGAGACCACTCAGCCCCCCCCCCCCAAAAAAAAAAAACTATTATGAAGACGGAGTTCTTTGTGCCGCTGTGTTCAAATTATACATTTTAAATACTCCGTTGATTCAAAATGAATATACCAATATAGTTATAAAAATCATGTAAATAAATTACAACATTATTCTTTAGATTTAAATAAGCAATCAGAGAGAAAATGCCTGCACCAAATCCTCACATTCTGTAATAATTAACACACATTGTAACATGAGAATCAATAATCCAGGGATTAAAGGCAAGCGGATTGACTTCTTTGCATCCGGTTGAATCCCACACGGCTCAGTCTCTCTCCACAGCGCGGTCTGACGAACGCTTCCCACGAAACAAATAACTCCGTACTCCGGTGACAACCCCCAGGGCTTCGAAAAAACAAAATAGGGCAGGTTTAAATAAAATGAACAGAAAAACGAACCCCGAAACTTCGCAGTGAAAGGGGGTGGCGGAGGGGTTAACCACTTCGCCACGGATATCCCAAACTAATAAAAATAATAAGAATTTTTTTAATGTTTTATATCCCTTACAGGACGTTGCAGACAACACCAGCATTTGTAGCTGCTGTTAATGCACTAGGCAAGTTTTTACGTTCAGTAGTTTGCCATTGCTTTCTGAACGACCGGCTCACATACCCCCCCCCCCCCCCCCCAAGTTACAAGCGCGGCGTTATCCGCTGCCGAATTTCGCGCAGCTATTTTCCCCACGTAAATATACGGGATTACGAACAACGTCGTTAAACCCAGGCCAAGAAGACTGGCAATAAGCATTAATAAAACGTTAATTGTTTATGCGTTAGTTTACATGGCGTTACAATCAACCCTAGCATTTAATGACTGTTCGTGATTTCCTAAGCATTGTTAGTTCAGTGGTTTTTATAAATTTTTTTCTAAACGGCCAATGCTTTTTGCTATAGGAATCCACGCAAAGCGGTCCGCTTCTAATCACCCTCGAATGTTTATGAAATCCTTGACACAATATGTCGGGGAACTGTGATTATTCCCTAAGCCACTGCTCCGGTTAATAAACAGTTTCACACATCTTACATATACCCAGGACATAACAAATTGGAAGTAAACTGGAAAAGTAAATAATACCTAAGGACAGAAGTAACAGATAAACGAAAATAAATATCATTAATAATCCTATAATTACTTACGTTATTCATGAAATATAGCATGATATCCGAAGCACATACACTGTCATATTTTAAACGGACAGCTATGCATGCAGCCGATGAGAACGCCCGGATTCTTTGTTGGAATGTGATCATAAATATACGTCCATTCAATTTGAGTGTATGTACCCAGTATGTTTTAAAACATAATGTTGACAAGCACCCAGAGAATATCAGATTACGCCAAAAGTCTCGGGGAACAGACAAGGAACCGCTGTGCAAATTTACTTGAAATGTTTTCTCACAGTGATGTTATTGGAAAATAATAGTTTAAAATATGAAAGCTAACAATGTCGGCAAATATAACACGAGACACGTGCTAAAATAGCGCGAATAGCAGATAAAACGAGCGAACAAACCAGCACTCAACTAGACACAGCTATTCCCCGATGTTCCCTTGTGTGGTAGGGGCAGCCAGCTCACGGCGCCATGCGAAACGCGCTGAGAAATGACACGGCAGTCCACCTAGGCGGATTCTTCAACCCTGGCGATTGACAGACTCGGGGTAACTTACAGGAAGGATTACTGAAGAAGAAAAAGAAGAGGAGGGGTGCTGGTATATTTTATATAATCCTTGCAAAGGTTATATCATTAATTGTAATCAACAGCATCATCCAGAGTCTTGCCGGTTAGTGTTGGCGATCATTCCTCTCCACAAATTGCGATTTCCGACTGCAAGGATCACTTCGTGTGTTGACGCCCTTCCGTGCCATGACACAAGATTTTAAGAATCTTCTCACACTGTCTTACTCTGTGTCTCTTTCTGCAGATCTATCCGGTTGTCGCAACATGTTCTATTTTTTGTCTTCTCATAATGTGACCAAAACGATGACTGCCTCTTTGCTGCTATATTTGTTAATTTGTCTTTGCGACTTAGCTTCTTTGAAAATGTCCCAACTTGCTCATTTTGGCTGTCAAATTGTCACATTACGTGCAAGGAAAATTAGGATCATCGTTATCATCATCACCACATGAGACGCTGGGCTGTACAGTTAAATATGTTCCTCCTTAACCGTCATTTGTGTGTTCTTGATAAGTGTGGCGTTCGTCGCCTGTACTTGACGCTTGCAAAAAGGGGGAACGATTAGCCACCTATTCACCCTTGCTGTCTGTCATTTCTGCCACAAAACTATCATGTTATTGCCTATAGTAGCTTGCAGTGTAGGGTATGGGGAAGGATGGGGGAGGGGGGGGGGGAGGGTATTGAGCCTATGGAATTAATGCCGCCTGGCTAGTGCAGACGCCGCGAACTGTGCCGGTTAGGATTTTCTTTTTACGTTCCTCCCTTCCCCCCACCCCCAGAATAACATCTAAGCCTTACCAATGATTCGAACCCGAGTCTCCCTAAGGAGAACCCGCCGTTCTTAGCCACTTGGTCAGCCTTGCTTTCAGCCCCACAAAATGTGCTGTCACTATGACATCATAGAAGGATAACAGGAAACTACTTCGGGACAAACTAATTTCTGTAAGGTCTGCAAACTGTGAAGGCGGTATCACACCACAGACCCATAGATATAAACTGCTTTCTGTCAGGTCTACAAGATGTGAAGGCGGTACCACATCACACACCCATAGAAAGACACTGCTTTCTGTCATGTCTACAAAATGTGAAGGCGTTATCACATCACAGACACACACATATATATATATATATATATATATATATATATATATATATATATATATATATATATATATATATATATATATATATATAAACAGGCTTTCTGTCAGGTCTACAAAATGTGAAGGCGGTATCACTTCACAACCCCATAGAAAGACACTGCTTTCTGTCAGGTCTACAAAATGTGAAGGTGGTATCACATCACAGACACATAGATATAAACTGCTTTCTGTCAGGTCTACAAAATGTGAAGGCGGTATCACTTCACAACCCCATAGAAAGACATTGCTTTCTGTGAAAAACAAAATGTGAAGGTGGTATCACATCACAGACACATAGATATAAACTGCTTTCTGTCAGGTCTACAAAATGTGAAGGCGGTATTACTTCACAAACCCATAGAAAGACACTGCTTTCTGTCAGGTCAGGTTTATATTTTTATTTTTATAACCAATCAATATATTTCGAGCCACTTTACAAACTCTTTTAATACCATGCCTATCTCTGTCGGTCTATCTCACTGTCTGTTTACCTCTCTCACTCTCTCTCTCTCTCTCTCTCTCTCTCTCTCTTTCTGTCTCTCTCTCTCTCTGCCTCTCTCTCTCTCTCTGTTGGTATATGTCAATCTTTGTCTCTAACACCTCTCTCTCTTTCTCTCTCTCTCACTCTTTCTGCCTCTCTTTCTTTTCTCCCTCTCTCTCTCTCTCTGTCTCTCTCTCCCTCTCTCTCTCTCTATCTCTCTCTCTCCCTGTCGGTACATATCGATCCTTGTCTCTACCATCCTCTATCACCTTCTGGCAGTATGTGTCGATCCTAGTCTCTAACACCCTCTCTCTCTCTCTCTCCTCTCTCTCTCTCCCTCCCTCCCTCTCTGTCGGTACATGTCGATCCTTGTCTCTAACACCATATATATATATATATCGATCCTTGTCTCTAACATCCTCTATCACCCCCATACTGTGTATATAATTGTGTGTGTAACTAAAGCATGCATATTTTATTGACCAATCGGGAATCGATGGGTGATGTGGTCAGTATCGCCCAGGTTGCCTTTACTCTCCAAGAACTTATTAGTACCGAGTGTAAGCTGGGTCGACCTGGGAGGTTAATTTTTAAAATTTTAACCCGCCCCCGATGCGAAGCAAACCAACGACCACCGTCATGGCTGGCGAGCGTGTTGTGTGTGAGTGAGTGTGTGTGTTGTGTTGTGTATATGTTTCTTTGTGTGAGTGTTGTGTGTGCGTGTTTCTCTGTGTGTGGTGTATGTGTTTGCGCGTGTGTGAGCAATTGTCTATAGCATATTGTATTTTTCCACCTGTCGCGATACCCAATAAAGAAGGAGCATAACAAGAACAGAATAATCAATCACATTTATGAAACGAAGATGCCTGTGAAGTCTGCTAGGACAGCCAAAAATGAGACATGTATGCTCTCTTGAGCGAGGAAAACACAAGTTTCTGTCTGGTATCAGAGCATGACACAATAAATTCGGCAGTCACTTGCATGGAGTGGTGTTGAGTATTTCACCATCGTGCACTAGTATTTCACTGCTCACTTCGTCAAGCTGAAGTGTAACTGAGAACTGGCTCAACATACAGCCAAACATATCCTGCCACATGGCTCATGCAATAGGAGCAGTAAGTACACTACACTGCTGATACATACTATTAGCACACTCTTATTTGGGAGTCTCATCTTTTGGAAGAAGAAGACCAAGAAGGAAGAAGGAGGAGGAGGAGGAAGAGAAGTAAGAACAACAACAACAAGAAAAACTAAAAGAATAAGAACATTAAGCAGACGGAAGTGGAGAATAGACAGAATAACAAGCGGAAAAGTAGGGCGAGAACCAGTGAAATAGGGTGCTGAAATGAGAAACTGGTAACACTAAACTAGAGACAGCGAGTCGAAATAGTGAGACTGCAACAGAAAGAACTTTATCAAACAGATCGAGGAGTGGAGGGAGGGGGAGGGGGAATGTCAAGAACGCTCCACACAAGGAAGTGGTTTCCGTCCCTTCTTGACAACAAAGGAGTTGTGTTTTAATATTATTTTATAATTTTGTGTTTTTTCTTTAGATCTGTTTGTGCTGTCCTGCACTTGAAGGAGATTGATAAAAATCGAAACGTCGTTGTGTCTTAGAATACGTATGTTTATTTTATCACTTCATTATTATATATTTGTTGATTGTTTCTTGTTTTGGGGAATTTTCACTCTGTTTCCACGTGCATGGAGTCTAGTTAGTTAGTTAGTCGACAGATCATCCTCATTGCACATCGAACCATTCAGTCCATAAGTGCTCGGATCCCCTCCTCAGCAAATCCCGCAGCGTGTAGCGGCTAACGACGCCAGTTCTGTGTTGGTTTATCAATCTTCTTTGGCTTCCTGCGTAGTGTTCTTGTTTGGCCACCCCTCTTTTAATTTGCTGCTCTAGCAGTCTGGCCATTGTTGTAGATTCACAGTCATCACTTTGTTCTCGCAAAAGTCTTACTTCTCGTAGAGCATTCAGAATGTCAGCCTGGTCCATGGCACGTCCGCCCTCCACAGTAGCCTCACCTGCGAGCTTGTCAGTCCGCTCATTTCCTTGTACTCCCGCATGCCCTGGCACGAAGATGAAACTAATCTTTGCCAGCCGAGCCCGCTCCAGAGGCAGCAACCATTCTCTTCGGATCGACCCCTCCTCTGTCCTCTTGATCATGTTCATTGAGTCGCTAAGGAAACAAGCCCTAGTGAATGTCTGTGTCTCGAGCCATGTTATTGCTTTACTTACTGCCATGACTTCCATAGTCAGGCTACTTGTGGTTTCAGTGAAAGCACCAGAGTCCTCCTTCACAATTCTCCCTCCGGCCCGAGCTGTAAAAGCCCATGAGCTTCTCACATGTCGGACGACCGACCCATCTGTGTAGATGACCGCGTCACCGTCTAGCGAATTCTCGAAAATCAACGCTTGTACTTCAGCCTCCACAGCAGCCGGATTTTCTTGTCTGCATTTCCTATCTAGTTGGATGCAAACTGAAAAGGATGTGCAGAAGTCTGTTGGCACTTGCACCCACTCCTCGCCAGGTTCTAAGTCCTCAAGTGAACACACCTGTTGAAGAATGTCTTCGGCTTGACCCATCCACGACCGTCCTCTTTTTAACCTGCTGCCCTTCACCTTCCTAATTTCACTATGCAGTGGATGTTGTGTGTTTGCGTTAACTCTGAGGTAGGCGCGTGCCCTGCAAACTTGTATTCTCTCTTCAATAGTTGGAAAATCAAGAAGGTAGCGCATCGCCCTGCATGCTGTATCTCTTGTGTGTATGGAGTCTATTGTAAGGTATTTACACCGTGTCTGTGTTTAGTATGTCTCGTCTTTTCGAAGGAGCTAAACATACCTTAACTGTTCATATTTCATATTGTTATACCTGCTGCAACTGTTGCTTCTCTAGGTTTTGTGTTGACCGGGCGACTTTTCAGACACCGAGATACGTTTTCTTGTGTTTTATTCGTTGTTTACTGAATTGTGTTTATTGTTTGTGGATAAAGACTTTTGGTGAAACGTTTGCCTGTGTGTTCCTTTTCGTTCATAAAGTTGCCTAGTCATATATTGCTTTTATTCGGACTCTAATCAGATCATTAGCAGCAAGGAACACCCTTTTTCGATACAGTTTTTAAAAGATATTGACATGAACACTGTGGTTACGGGGCTGTTGTAGAGGTTTGGGGCACTAAGAACTCCCGGTAATCTCCAGTCAGCACATCATCAACATCATTATACCGATAAGCGTGGAGGTCATGTTTCGCCTTCTCACACGATCACCAGATTCATGGAACAGCTCTGTGTGTTTGTCTCTATTATGCAATGCGGTCAAGCCATCTAGATCAGAGCATACAGTGTGTAATAAGACTATATGAATAAGACATATCTTGAATGCAGCAGGATATTACATTATATAATCAAAACATAATTATAATCAAACAAAAAATTTATTGTTAGACCCCGAGGACACTCAAGTTGAACAAATACATACCTGACTAGGAGCTCAGTCCACATCAACAGAATAATTAACGTTGGGAAAAATGCAGAAAAATAATATGATAATGTGATGAAAACAGATGTTTTGTGTTTTATTTATACGTATTTTATGTAAATTTTTATTATAGTATTATTGCCATTTGTATCTACGCAGGTACGTTAATAAGTAAGTGACAAATAACTGTAGAAAAATAACTAAATACGATAACAACTTGAAACCAGTTTATTTGTATACATACATTGTTCCTTTATTTCTCGACATAATTTCCACCAACATTGATGCACTTATCCCATAGTTTTATCAGTTCTCCCAAACCGACTGCATAGAACTGCGTGCTCTGTTTTCTAAACCACATTTTCACTTCACATTCAATTTCGGCGTTATTCGCGAAATGTCTCCCGCCAAGGTAGGTTTTCAGTGGACTTAGCCCCTAGCGATTTCCGGTACAGCGGTGCATAGTTAGGTAGAAAAATGTCACGAGGGCGAGTCAATAAGTAAGTCATACAGTTCTGTGGGATGGCAGGTAAATGAAGACAGGCCACGCAGATCTATGCAGTCGGTTTGGGAGAACTGATAAAACTATGGGATAAGTGCATCAATGTTGGTGGAAATTATGGCAATGTATGTATACAAATAAACTGGTTTCAAGTTGTTATCATAATTAGTTATTTTTTTACAACCATTTGTGACTTACTTATTAAATTACCCTCGTATTTCTCCCGACGTGATTATTCTATTTACGTAGACTTAGGTCTTAGTCTGGTATATACACGTGATTTTGTTCAATGTTTTTTTTAAAACCATCCTCGGGATCTAACAATACCTCTGTATTTCACTACATAATATATATGGCTACTTCCGAAAAAGAAATGAGCGAAAAGGGCGAATGAAATCGTAGTAGAAAAACAATTTTAGTTGCGTGTCATTTACAGGCCTTTGCAATCAACCCCAGCATTTATTGGGTGTTTGTAATTTCTTCAGCAATATCCAGTTAGATACTTTAGCATTTCTTTCTCAACGGCCGTAGTAACATAACATGGAAATAAAACCAAAGCATTCTGCTTCCAAATCGCTCCCGACTGGTTTCGATTTTGGAGGAAATTATAAAACTGCACGTCTCACTATCCTCTAACCCTTAGAAGCTTGTTAACATACATTATTTTTAAACCAGATGATATGAAAATCCCGGATTCATAATCAGTTATATCTGTAATTTACCCAATGTGATTGTAAACGGTATAACAGTTATTTGTACACGTATGATCGTATCTAAATATTCATTGGAATATTAGCTTAAAGATAAGTTTATTTTGTGTAAGCTTTTAACTATTAGCAAATTTTTTTCTGAAATATGAGCCATTTCAGTGTCTCGAGGTTTATTAAAAGTTAAAGAGTCAAAGAGACATGACCGAGAGTTAACAATACCAACACGTGAACAATAAAGGGAGATATTTCATCATGTCAAGCAACAACAGTTGGCGGAATAATCTATCACATTTTGTTTTCAGTGATAGACATAAAAACAGTTTTCTTTGATCAGTTATATTGTTGCTGTTCCGAACGATTGATTAATCCATCGATGGGTTGATCAATTGATTTATTTATTGATTAGCTTGAATCGACATCCCAGCACTCGGGTCAAACTCAAATGTGCTCTTTCTCCCTCAGCAGATGACAGAAAGTTATCATCAGCATGCGGCGTGTCTTCTGCAGAACTTTGCCCACATACATCTCTCGAACATTCTCTGTATCATAAGACAGAAGGTCTGCCTCTATTGCTGCCATATGTAAATTATTAATCACATTATGAATCCATCAATTTTATGATCTTCCTCCTCTCCGCTTTGCAGATACACCTTATTCATTAGTTATCTTTTCCATATATTCATCACCATTATCATGTACAAAGCCGGTAAGCGTGGGCGGTCATGTTTTGCCATCTTACTCGATCACCAGAGTCGTAGATCAGCTCTGTATTCTTGTTCCGATAATGCCATGTGGTCAAGCATTCCTGATATTTACTTCCATTCCTTCCCTTTTTACTTTCCCCATCAATCTTGCTAGATGTCATACAGTTTTCAAGTTTATTTCTTCTCATAACGTGCCCCTAAATAGTGACTGTCTAAGTATAATTTCTCTAATCATTTTGCGGTTTTAATGTGCCTCGTCTAGGACTTGTTCATTTTTTTGTCTTTTCTGTCCGTCCATGGTATTCTTTGCATTCTCCTCAGAATATCCACATATTCGTGCCCTTTTAAAACCACAGAATACATAATTTTCTTCAATATTTCTTTTAATAGCCAATCTTCTTCAATATTCAGTTCTTGTCGGAGAGATATGTTTGTTCTCTCTTTTTTTTTTCGTCTAATGAATTGTTAATACTCTTCAGTAACATGTGCAAAACATAAAAAAATAACTGACCATATTAATAGTTACAGTGGCTTTTGCAGAACATCAATGGACGGCATCAGTGTTGGAAGAACAAGCAGGTGTCGACGGGTGGGCCTAGAACATTGCAAACACCTCGGGCGTGAGGGTGCATGGGCGAGAGTAATTAGAGGAAATCTAGAGACTTGTAGATATTCTCCAAAAGACCGTCTACTGATGATGTACATTTAGATTCGAGGGTGTACATATGAATTACAGTTGATTCTGTGTCACGTCTAAATGCCACACAAGTTTGTGGCCAAAGAAAATACGCACGCTCTCTGTACTCGAACTTTGTTGATTCGTGTGTTTCAGTCGGTGAAATGATATCACAGTAAAATGTTACACCAAAATGTGAAATGGAAATAGAAGAGGACATTCTTAACTAAGTTGATCATTTTAAATACCTAGGGGCAAAAATGCATCCGATGGAAGATTCACAACAAAGATTAAGAATATAATGGGACAAGCAACAGCTGCATTTCAGAAATGAAAGGCATCTTATGCAATAAGTCACTATCATTTAGTGTAAGAAAGAGAGTGCCACAGTGTTATATAGGACCTGTTTTGGTGTATGGTAGTGAATCTTAGAATATAAATGAACAAATTGGGAAGAACTTGGAAGCAACAGAGATGTGGTTAATGATAAGAATGTTGCTAATTTCATGGGCTTTCAGAATTGCTAACAACGAATGCCTTAAAGAGCCTAAGGAAATTAAAACATTTTATTCAACAATAAGAACGAGACGATCCAGCAGCTTTCTTTGGCCATGTTATGAGAAGAGAGGCGTTGTAGACCACTGAACGACTGGAAAGATCAAGGGGGAAGAGAGGCAGAGGCAGACCAAGACAAGTTATGCCTGAGTCGGTGGCATGGAGACATCAGAACACCAAAGACCGAGATCTGTGGTGAGACATGAACGCCTACGCCAGCTGGCAAGGCACTTTATGATGGTAAGTCCATGAAAGGTTTAATTGCTTTAGTTTTTACAGAGAGAGAGAGAGAGACACACACACACAGAGAGAGAGAGAGAGAGAGAGAGAGAGAGAGAGAGAGAGAGAGAGAGAGAGAGAGAGCGAGAGACGGTATACTCAGTGGCGAAGTGGTTAAGTTGCCTACCCCGAGCTCCGAAACGTGTGGATTCGATTCCGAAGTCCGTCATTAGGTTCACGGGGGCAGTGTTCTGGGAGACTCCCGAGGATCGCCTGTAAAGCTGCCAAGTTCGTGCTTTGTGCAACGCTTTCCAAAGCTTCCCTGCGAAAAGTGACGAAGCCACATCGGATAAGACTCGGTGGAGTGAAGTCGACCCCCACGTCGTTAAACCTTTTTAAACTCCTTTACCTTGTGTAGAGAAATGTACGCTATTCTAATTGATACAAAGGTACTTATTTTCAATACTCAAACCCTATTCACGACTTTCATCACCTATCATCCATCCACCCTCACGTCTAGCTGATAATACCCTACCTAGCCTCTTTTTCCATAGAACCAACCCATCGATCTACAATAATGAAAATAAGATCATTTCCCAACAATAATAAATAATGGACTCAGTCATGTGAATACACATTAGTCCAAAGTAAACAGGGAACATCTCGGTAGCGCAGCTGCTAGCACGCTTACCTTCCAGGGCGGTGGTCACATTTTCCAATCCCAACCAGGTGGGTACTGTGGCTGTCCTATGTTCACGAACTCGTGTTGTTCTACCTGCCTTAAAGGTGTTAACTGTTTGGCTTTTGCAGATAAATCTATGTTCTCATACATAATACAACAGCACTCTTATTGTTAATACGCCATAGCTATTCACGTCTGTCATCACCAATCACCCATCCTGATATCTAGCTGAGAATCCCCTTTCTAACCTCTTTTCCCGTTCGACAGAACCGTCGGTGTATTTAATGCCAGTGGAGTTGTTTATCAATTGTTTCCCTTCCATTTCCGTCCTCCAGAGGCAACACTCTCTGCATTCCCTGTCAAGGATGACGAGGCCCTGACAGTGGTTAGGCTTTTCCCAGCACGCATTAATCCATTCATGCCCCAAGTGGACCTGCTCAATGCAGACAGTCTCTTGACGTTTTCTCCCGTCTTTGACACTCAAGACAACCCTCATTTAATTCTTGCACTTTTGGTGTCAACTATATCTCTGCGAGGGAATTATTTATTGTCTTGTGTCAATCATGTGTAGGCGTTAGTCCCAGGAAGGGCATATTTTCACCCTATTAACTTTTACAGTCGCTTGACTACTGACTTCGAGGACATAGGTTCCAATCTGCACATTGACGGATTTTTAAAGTTGCCCTAGCCAGCAAGGTCCACCATTCTAAAATGAGTACCAGAACGTTTACAGGACGTTGCAATCACTTCCAGAAATTATTGATTACGTGTGATTTTCTACACAATTTTACGTTTAGTTGTTTGGCATTGCATTCTGAACAATCTACCGACATACCACTGTGAAAATCAACGTAAAGTTGTCTGCTGCCAAATCGCCCGACGTTGACCTGGATGCCAGTATGTTGAGATTTCCAGTTTTACTATTTTACGTTTAGTAGTTTTCCATTGCTTTGCCAATGGTCCACCGATATTCCATTGTGTACATCAACGCAAAGCGATCTGCTCCAAAATGGTCTAAGGTTTATTTCGATCCCGATATGTCGGTATTCTCAAAGTGTGTTCACTACCCGTAGTTCACAGACGTCGACGTAATGAACGTAACCCGTCCGCATGCATCATAGAGTCATGCAATGCCTGTGTGCTGGGTGCTTTCTAATCTGTCACTTTTTTTTTTTTTTTGGTTTTGCGTATCCTTTTACAGGACTTAGCTGTCAACAGCAGCATCTTTCAGCTGTCTGTTGATCTCTTGGCAAGATTACGCTCAGTAGTTTGCCATTGCTTTCTGAGCGGCCGGCTCAGTATCCGCAAGTCACGAGCGGGGGTCGAACCACCTCAGTTCTCGCTCCGCTGCGAGACTCTGCGTGATAAACGGGATTACAGAGAGAAAGTGTTGTAACCCCACAGCCAGAGAGACCGGCAATCTGTCACTACATTAATGTAAATAACAGCATTTGTTTCCCAACAATAATAAATTACCGACACGGTCAAATGAATACACAATATTCATCATCATCATCCACTTTTTCCATCAAGCGTCGTGGGGAGGAATAATTGGCGTTCCAGCGCCCGATAGGTGGTACTGGAAGGTGTCGTTCCGTGTGACTATTGTACAATGTCTTTGATGTCGTCAATCCATTTTCTTCTCGCGTGTCCTATTGCTCTCGTCGCATTGCTGGTAGTTGACGGTGTTGCATTATAACGAGATGGTAACATTATTTGATCTTCTGTCTTTAATTAAATAAATGTGGCACAAGGTGTTTATCACAATACGCAATAGTGCAAAGTAAATATTTAGCATCTCGGTAACACAGTGGCTATCAGTTCTGGCCATGTACTCAAGTACGCGAATCCCAGTCTGGTGGTGAAATGTGCTTGCTGTCTGTACACTGACTCGTGTTGATCGCTCTGTTGCAACCCTTAATGGTGATAACTGATTATCTTTTGCATATAAAAATGATGCTCTTAAAAATAATAACACAGCGCCCTTTTTTGTCGATACACAAAAGTTATTCACATTTGTCGCCACCAATCACCCATCCTCACACCTAGCTGAAAATCTTATACCTGACCTATTTTTCCGTAGAACACTGTGAAAGCATATAAGCGTCATATTCACTTGTATAGAAGTTCGACTGCTGACCCCGCGGTCATGAGTTCGAATCCGTATCCTGGCGGATATTTAAAATTGATCTAGGTTCCTGGGTCGACCCTGTCCGTCTGGTGTTAAATATATTTGAATCCCCATCGAAGTGGAGATTGTTTTTAGTTAACCTTGGCTGACAGGACGACATGGCGTAAATGGATACCAGTACTTGGCTTCGGAAGTAAAGGCGGCCTGTCTATATTGACCGCATTATCTATGGAGTTGTTATTGGTCTATAAAGATTCTGGGCTAGCACCATATAGCCAATACACCATATGGCGTGTAAACAGGGCCGTTTACTGAGGGCTTATTTTGGTGATGGTCTTTCTTGGTGAATATCACAATTCACAAGGGGCGGAGTGGTTTAGAGTATAAGGCATCATCTTCTTGGTGGTTCGATCACTATTTGGTCTGTCTTCAATTTTATAACATAATAAAATGATCTATATGTCGCCCACATCACTGATCCTGGGGTAGTGCATCGGACTTCGTGGAGAGAAAAAAAAACCCGTTAAAGATAATTTGGATGTTGAAAATTGAAAAGAGCAGACCAAATAAGCCACCCTGCAGGACAAAAATGTGACATTTGGCAAGCCACCTTTGCACACAAAACTATTTATACGTGTGTAGTTATGACATTCGCACATGTAAATCCTCGTCAGTAATAAAGTATTCCTGCACTGTGCAAAGCTTATCCTTATGTGAGCTATGCTAGGAGACCGGAGCTTCTCCGTGTGTGTGCTATGCTAGGTGATCGGAGCTTCCCCTTGTGTGATCTACGCTAGGAGACCTGACCTTCTCCTTGTGTGATCTAAGATAGGAGACCAGAGCTTCTCCTTGTGTGATATGTGCTAGGATACCGGAGCTCCTCTGTATGTGATCTATGGTAGGAGACCGGAGCTTCTCCTTGTGTGATCTATGGTAGTAGACCGGAGCTTCTCTTTGTGTGATGAATGAATCACCCAAATAAACGAGAAGTAGATTGTGAGCTTTACTGAAACACGACTACAAGAGACAAATTGGACGTTGCGGCCAAAGCCTTCGTCAGCACAGGACAAACAAATACAAACCAACACAAAACTACATGAAACACACTATGACAATATTAAACTATTAAACTAATTAAAATTGAATGTACTCATCTGAATACCGTGTCCTAGCTTGGAAGGTCTGACACACGTAGGGCGCCAGTGGATCAATAGACCGGATGTATGGTACACGGGTCAAAGGTCAAGCGGGAAGGGAGTGGGGTGGAGACGCGCCCATGTGTGCGGAAAAGTGAAATTAGAGACCGGCAAAGATGTTACGGACGCAGATGACAACTAGCAATTATCGTTAAGCGCTCGAAACACCGCTGTGGAAACCTATATAGTGTTAGTACACACAGAGAGGCATGAGTGGCGGTCGTTCAGAAAATGATGGCAAAACACCGAACGTAAATCCGCCAAGAGAGTTGACTGTGATGTCATACAAAGGATCTGCACGTACCCAGATGGTGGACTGTAAGCTAGGGGTGGGAGGGTGGGGTGGGAAGTTAAATGAAGCTGTGTTGGACATTAAGGCCGTGAGGGGAGAGTGTGCCCAACTGGAAGATGAGACGGTGTTCCAGTGTCTTCCGATCCCGTTCGTGGGATGCGCATGATTTGATGGCCGTGACCTGTATGTCGGCTACGCCATGGTGGTCAGGACTGTTGAAATGTATGGATACTGGTTTCTGGGCGCTGCTGGTGATGTCAGAAAGATGTTGTCGAAATCTGTCCCCAAGACGTAATCCTGTCTCACCGACATATCTCATGTCGCAACGTGTGCAGGTAATCGCATAGATGACGTTGCGACTGATGCATGAGAAGCCCTCACGGATGTGGAAGGTCGTCTTAGGGAATGTCAGACTCTGGGTTTGAAGTACGTATGGACAGGTCTTGCAAACCGATCGAAGACACGCCACCGTGCCAGGAAGAGTCTGGTGAGGTTGGGGTAGCCTGCTATGGACCAGCACATCTCTGAGGTTACGATCCCGCTTATATGCCACTAGAGGAGCCTCTGAGAAGACATCACGAGTGGTCGATTCCGCCCGGAGAATGGATAGATGTTTAAAAAGGATATTCTTGGCAGCAATATTGTGGGGATGATAAGTAAGTGAGAGGACAGGTCTATTGTTTCGTGGTTTCGGCCTGGAGGAGAGAGCCTCAGTGCGACTGATAGACTGGCAGCGGTGAAGAGCTGTAGATAGAACATTATCAGGATAGCCACGAAGGCGAAAGAAATCAAGCATCTCGTGGGCTTTTTGATGGAAGTCGTTGTTATCCTGGCAAAGTCGTCGGAGACGTAACAGTTGGGAGAAAGGAATAGAACGTTTGCACGAGGGAGGGTGGGAGGAGGTATAGAGAAGGAATGAGTGCGAGTCAGTTGGTTTATAATAAACCGTCGTGCATAGACCAGCGGAACCTAAAGAGACTGTGAGGTCTAAGAAATTGACAGCCGACGAAGAAATGGTGGAGGTAAGTTTGATGCTGGGATGGAAGTCTGAAAAAAAGGCAATGAAGTTCTGTAGGTCAGGCAAGGGCATGTCCGAGACACCAAAGCAGTCGTCAATGTACCTCCTGTAGAGCTCCGGGAGCCTACCGGTGTACTGACTCCATACCTGGTGCTCCAGATAGCCCATGAAGAGGCAGGCATAACTGGGACCCATCTTAGTACCCATGGCCACACCGCTGATCTGGTCGAAGTAGTCCCCATTGAACTCAAACGAGTTGAGGTTGAGGACTAACTCCGCAAGACGCAGTAATGGTCCAGTGGCTATCGAGGGATTAAGCCTTTTCTCCAAGAAAAATTCTAAGGCTTTAAGGCCGTCAGAGTGAGGAATGGAAGTGTAGAGTGAAGTCACATCTAAAGTGAAGATGTGATACTGAGAAGGGTTAGTGAAACTGATGGAATCGAAGATGGAGATAGCGTGGTTGGTGTCTTTGATATACGAAGGGAGGCTGGCAACCAACGGCTGAAACATGCTGTCTAGAAACTCTGAAATCCGTTCTGTAGGGCAAGAGCAGGCCGAGACGATAGGTCTGCCTGGGTTACCAGGTTTGTGTGTCTTAGGCAGCATATTAAAGGCGGGTTTGCCCAAGCAGCTATCGTGGATGATCAACGAGGTGGCGGAGCTGGGTAAAAGACCTTGCTGGATAATGGCGTTAGTCACGCTTTTGACCTGGGTGTTGTTTCTGACTGTCCCATCTTGTATCCTTGGTCTGTAGAAGGTGGCATCGCCCAGTTGCTTGTTGCCTTCCTGTATATATAAGTCTTTCCTCCAAACCACTAGCGCCCCTCCCTTATCGGCAGGTTTGATAACTATGTCATCACGGCGTTTCAACTGTGTAAGTGCCCGTTGTTCATCCGCGGTGAGGTTGGAATATCGTAGTGGCTTAAATTTGAGGTTTTGGATGTCGTAAAGTGTTTTGTCGATGTATAAATCGAGGGCCTTAGATGCCCCTGGATTGGGAACCCAAGCAGACCTGCGTTTGGAGAGGTGAGAGAAATGGTCGGTAGGATCCGAAGAGTTATCGTTATGAGGTTGATTTCTGAAGTGATATTGTAGCCTGAGAGTGCGATGGAACCGATGGACGTCCTGCAGTAATGCGTATCTATCACCACAGGGACGTAGCGGTATGAACCTGAGCCCTTTGCTGAGGACCGATTTCTCAGATGCCGATAGTGGAAGGTCGGGAGGTATGCACACAGTGATCTACGCTAGGAGACCGGAGCTTCTCCTTGTGCGATCTAAGCTAGGAGGCCGGAGCTTCTCCTTGTGTGATCTATGCTAGGAGATCGGAGCTTCTCCTTGTGTGATCTATGCTAGAAGATCAGAGCTTCTCCTTGTGTGATCTATGCTAGGAAACGAGCACTTATGGAGATACCCGTGTGCAACGAAAGTGATCCTTAACGGAAAATTAAAAACAAACGTCGCATCGCTCAGCCCATATCGGCTCAGCTAATAGTCAATATTGTAGATTACTACCATTGCACCTCAGACATGTCCATAGATGCACCGATCTCCCCCTTACCATCTCCGCCAGCGACGATCGACTGATAGTGAAAGTTTATGTTGGCTAATCAAATGTATAATGGTCTTGACAAAATGTTCATGTCTCCTAGCATATCGTTAGTTCTGTGTTGGCTAATAAAACGTCTATGGTTTTGACAAAATGTTCATGTCTTTAAACCACTGCATTCCCATCTCTCGTACTGTCATTTAAACTGTCATTTACTGCCAATATAGTACCTTGCGGTGTATGGCAGGAGGGGGGAGGGCGTCTTTGAGCCTGCGGAATTAAGGCCGCCTGGCTAGTGCAGTCCCAGCGAACTTTGCAGATTATTATTTTCTTTTTGCCATGTCCCTCACTAAAGCTAAATTGAGACTAGTTCCTCTCGCATTGCTATTCTCTCATTTGCCAGCTACAGAAGATCCGTAAAGATGCTGCAAATCGCTGATATACAAAAGGTAACAGCGATGAGCAGCTAAACATAGTAGTGGACGAAGCGATCACCACTCCACATATGCGGAAGATAGACTGTAGCCATGTGTACAGAGTGATTAAAAAGGCAGTGAGAGATTTTCCTTTTGCCCGCATACAGCCGGAAAGGAAACAGTGCGAAAGATTAATCGGACAAGCTAAAACTAATCATTGAAATTGGCCACCTGCGTGAAGAGATTAATTAAATTTTCAAATGTTTACAGCTTGTCAGATGATTTTGAAACAATTGGAAGTATGCATTAATGTTACGTGTGTTGTTTCATTTTCATTTCTGTACAATGACTGAAAGTGTGTGCTGAGAAATAGCTGTATTTACGTGTATGCGTTGAATATGTTGAATTAGTCTAGAGTATGTGTAATTCTAGGCTTCCACGTCAACCCATCCTAAATTGAGTACCAAAAACGTCTTAGGAAGTAAGGCGGTCGGCATCATACTAATCACGTCACCCACCCAGTCCTGATTGGTCTATACAAGTATGAGCCCAGCATCGCACGCCCAATACGCCTTCCGGTGTGACAAAAGGACCTGTATTTGTAATTCCCGAAACCGCCCTAACACAGTGGCTATTAGATCGCTTGCCTGTCGGTCCGGTGGTCTTGAGTTCAAATCCACATTGAAGCAGAATATGTTAACTGACCTGGGCTCTTAAGTTGGCCCAGCCTATATTTGGTACAAGGACATGTCTTAGGAAGTGGAGGAGCTATTGGTCAAATCACACACCAAGTGCCGATAGATCCAGAACAATATGGCACTAGCACCATTGGCCGATTAAAACTCAACGCGTGTAAAAGATTTCTTTTCTTTTACTACATTAATTCACAAATTGTCATAAACTTGTATCATCACCATCAAGTGCCATGTTGGCTGGCGTAGGTGTTCATGACTGTACACAGATCTCTGTCTTTTGTTTTCTGGATCAATTTTGCTGGTGATATTCCTCCATATCACCGTAGCAATCCATCCAGCATCATTTCTCCTGGTCTGACTCTGCCTCTCTTCCCCTCGATCTTTCCAGTTGTCACGATGTTCTTCGATGTCTCTCTTCTCATCACATGACCAAAAAACAGCAGTTTGCCTCTTTCTTATTGTTGTATATAATGTATATTATAACAAATATTCAATTGTTTTTATACTGAATCTATTATTACCGCGGAATAACTAATGCTCCACATTCAAAACTTATCATTGTCTGTGTGTGTTTTGTACTTCACCCATAATGTGATTCATCGATCCACTACTTATGATATATAACTTTGCAGCGAAATATGCTGGGTAAAAAATTGTTAAAACTATTTTTATAACTTGCGTGCTTAAATTCACTAAGGAAATACATTGTTTTGAATTTCAATAAATGTTGTTTGGTTTCTATTATTCGAGTTGCATACTCTTATACGACATGAAGAATGTTGGGGGACAATAATGGCTTTGTCTCAATCCCGGTATACACAAGCATCACATGAATCATGTCCGTTCAGTCCAGTGCTACTGTTACTTATACAAGTAGCGTGTATATACTACGCTTGAGTTCAAAGCGAGCGAGATGAACAAGCAGCTGTGGATCATATGGATAATAGGGTTGGCTAACGAAGACACCTTTTACTTTGTGCCTAGTTTGCCGACAGTAGAATTACACGTATTCCTTCAATGAATCACTGTGATCATTTGGAGGTGACAGGTTCGAATCCGGATACGCTAAAAAAAGAAGAGCAATAAGAAGAAGAACAACAAAAAGAAGAACAAGAACAAGAGGAAGAAGGAGGAGGAGGAGGAAGAGGAGTCGGAGGGGGAGGAAGAAGAGGATGAAAAGAAGTAAAAGGTTAAAGAAGAAAAATACGAACGGGAGGAAGTAAGAAAGAAAAAGGAGAAGAACAGAGAGAAGAGGAAGGCGATATAGAAGAAGAGGAAACAATTTTATTTTATAGAGATTGCTCCATTCAGACTCCCACCCCCTACGACACACGTGCACACAGTTAGGTCCTTGCATTCATTCAGTCAGAAAATGGTACCCCTTTAACTATACAACTTGTTGCTATACGATACCGCACTGTGACGAAAAGCTAATATTTTCTAAGACTATGGCCAGTCATTTGTGAAACCCGAGAGCGACTCGGGTCCCCAGAGTTGAAAGAGACTGTTAATTTTTTCATGAAGACAGAAACTCGTTTCCCAGACTCAGCATGGAATATGATCCCACAAATACCCACGTGTTGTCTGTGTAGTGTTTTGTGAACATTTAGTGTGTACTAATCCTTCCTTGAGAGATGTTGGAATGATTTTGTTACATTCTGTGATAGTTTTTTTTTTTTTTCTCGCTTCTTTTGTCCTTGAGAATAGTCCATACGGGCGTAACAACTACTCGAACAGTGGTTCTCAACCTTTTTGGGTCCATGTACCCCTTCACCATATGTTCAGAATGTCATTCCCCCCTCCCCCTTTCGTATTTCCTCCCGATAAATTCCCCTCCCCCTCCACGGCCCCTACACAGCATAGTCAAAATGGAAGCTAAATTTAATAACACATACTAGAACAAGTCTAGACGTCCACATAAAACGTGATTTGCAGGTCTACTTACGTTATAAAACGAATTTCAGAAGAGCGAGAAGTATAGAACTATAAAATATGGAGGGAAAAACAATATTAAGTAATCAGTTCTTGTAGTAATGCGATCCTGAAGTAATTTTAATTCTCCCCCCCCCCCACCCGGAAACACTAAAATTCCCCCTCGGGTGGGGGGGGGGGAATTCCCCACAGGATGGGATGAGAACCACTGTACTAGAAGTTGTTACTGCCAAGGAGTGCACTAGACGGTTGTTTGTATGTGAATTAATGTTACTCATTACCAGTGTCCCTAGTCAACGGGCGAACTCATTCCGACATACGATGAAGTACTTGCACTTTACGTCCCCAAGTTAAGGGCTTGAAGTTAACATTTAAGTCCAACTTAGTGGCGTTTGGAACGAACCCACTACGACGTTCACGAAAGAAGTTTAATATCGAGCACGTTAAACTCTTCGGCCACGTCGACTTATACGTGAAAAATTAACTTCGATAAGCAGACTACACAATATTACAATGGTAATATAATATAATAATTAACGTGGTTCAAGATGGATTTAGACAAGGAAGAGGAACAAGAGATCACATACTCAACATGCGTTTAATAATAGAGAAGTGCCGAGAATTTAATATAAATCTATTCTCGTGTTTTATGGATTATTCAAAGGGATTTGACTGTGTCAAGATCAGAAACGTTGGGAAATACAACTCATAAAAATGCTCTATCTAGACCAACAAGCAGCAGTTAGAATAGATGGCGAGACATCAGATTGGTTTGACATTAGACAAGGAGTCCGTCAGGGCTGTGTGCTGTCCCCCTATTTGTTTAATCTGTATGCCGAAAATATAATGAGAAATGTAAGAGATGATATAAACAGGGAGCCATATGATGCCATAAATATCGGCGGTCATGACATACCAGAGATTCGATTTTCTGATGATACAGTATGGCTATCTATAACACAGAATCGTATAGAAAACCTAATAACCTCAACCCAATTGAATAGTCAAATCACAACTTATATCTGAACATAGCAAAAACAAAGATAATGCATACAGATAAAACTACCATGGAAAAAGAAATATATGCTAATTAGAAAAAATTGGAGGTGGTGGAAAATTTAGAATATCTTAGGTCATTGATTACCAACAATGGTGAAACAATGCAAGAAGTTAAAAGACGAATATATATTGCTCTTCAAAGACTAGAACAACTGAATAAATTGTGAAGAGGGACAGGGTGTATTTTTAATAACTGTGCAGTGTTTGAAAATATTGCTGGTCCAAGCTTTGTATTTACCTATTATAATGCATGAACTTTACAGAGCGTGAATACGAAACATGGACCGGCAACATTTTCAAACGCTGCACGGTCATTAAAAATACACCCTATAGAACTACAAACATTAGAATGTTATGAGCATGCATCTTTCCCATTGCAACATAAGCCTGTGAGACATGGACACTTACTAAACAAGCTGAACAGCGCATAAACGCCTTTGAATATAAATGTTATAGACGAGTTCTAAGAATATCTTGGGTAAAGAAAAGAACAAATGCATCCATACTTCAAGAGTTGAATATTGAAGAAGGTTGGCTATTAAAGACGATAAAACAAAGAAAATTGAATTATTTTCGTCACTTGAAACGTCACGAAAGTTTGGAGAGGACAATAATGGAGGGGTATATGCCTGGGAAGAGAAGAAGAGGAAGGCCAAAGAGAAGATGGGTGCAGGATGTGGCGGATGATCTCCAGATGGGTGTATCGGACGCGGGACATCTTGCTTATAATAGAGAGGTTTTCGGGACGGTTGTTATGGGAGCAAGGTTCTGTAAAGGACATGCTACTGAATGAATAAATATAATATGGTAATAATAGAAATGTTGTTTAAGAAACTAAATGTGCCAGTGCAAAATCAAAGTGAAATAAATCATTTATATCAAAATGTAATGATAACAAAAATAATGACAACTGATAAAATAAATAGGTCAGTATATATATTTATCAATGGAGAGGAATTTCGGAAATTAAGAGATCTTGAATATCTACGTTTACTGCTGCCAGGCGATAGAAATGTGATGAAAGTAATTCAAAGAGGACATTGCTTGCAAAACATAAAGCAATTACCCACATGCAAAATCCAGTCCATCACTACTATAAATAGTATTATGGAATAGGCTTGAGTTCAATGCGAGCGAGCGCAAAAAAAAAAAAAAAATTAATATAAAGCAAGTACAATCTGTTTGGATTGGAACAGATAGAACAGAAAAATTATGAGTACTAAGAGCGTGTATATTTTCTGTTGGGCAACACCATTCGTGATGGATTTTCACACTTTGTTCCCCGCCGCTTTCATATACCCGGCAGTAATGGTATCACTTTTTTGTGATATTTCATTTCTGAGTGTTTATTGCCCACTGGACTTAATCTAGACTTTGGCCTTGATGATTTTTTGTCGCCATTGTTGTTGTTGTTGTTGTTGTTGTTATTATTTCTTTGTTACATGTATGTTTCTAACATATGTATTCTGTTATTCATCACTCTAGTGCTATTTCCATATATTATGAATGTCCTAATATTCTTTTAGGATCCTTTCAATTGTGTCTGATGTCTTCTCTTGACTCCTCAACCGCGGCGGTGTACTAGCTAGATTAGGGAAAAAGAGGGGTAGGGGGGCTAGACATTGGGCGGTAATGTATTGACTACACCAGGGACAGAGGTGAGGTGGCTATACTCGGTGTGGTGGTGTAGTGGCTAGACTCGGTGTGGTGGTGTAGTGGTTAGACTCGGTGTGGTGGTGTAGTGGTTAGACTCGGTGTGGTGGTGTAGTGGCTAGACTCGGTGTGGTGGTGTAGTGGTTAGACTCGGTGTGGTGGTGTAGTGGCTAGACTTGGTGTGGTGGTGTAGTGGTGAGACTCGGTGTGGTGGTGTAGTGGTTAGACTCGGTGTGGTGGTGTAGTGGTTAGACTCGGTGTGGTGGTGTAGTGGTTAGACTCGGTGTGGTGGTGTAGTGGTTAGACTTGGTGTGGTGGTGTAGTGGTTAGACTCGGTGTGGTGGTGTAGTGGTTAGACTCGGTGTGGTGGTGTAGTGGCTAGACTCGGTGTGGTGGTGTAGTGGTTAGACTCGGTGTGGTGGTGTAGTACCTAGACTCCGATCATTGTGTAGTGGCTAGACTCGAATTATGTTGTAGTGGTTAGACTTGGTGTGGTGGTGTAATGGTTAGACTCGGTGTGGTGGTGTAGTGGTTAGACTCGGTGTGGTGGTGTAGTGGTTAGACTCGGTGTGGTGGTGTAGTGGTTAGACTGGGATCATGGTGTAGTGGCTAGACTCGGTGTGGTGGTGTAGTGGCTAGACTCGGGGCGGCGGTGTAGTGGCTAGACTCGAGGCGGCGGTGTAGTGGCTAGACTCGAGGCGGCGGTGTAGTGGCTAGACTAGGGCGGTGGTATAGTAATTAGACTAGGGCTGTGGTATATTGGCTAGACTAGGGCTGTGGTATATTGGCTAGACTCGGGTTGTGGTATAGTGGCTAGACTAGGGCGGTGGTGTAGTGGCTAAACTAGGACGGTGGTGTGGAGACTCAACTAGGGCGATGGTGTGGTGGCTAGACTCGGAGCTGTGGTGTAGTGGCTAGACTAGGATCATTGTGTAGTGGCTAGACTCGGATCATTGTGTAGTGGCTAGACTCGGATCATGGTGTAGTGAATAGACTCGGGGTGGTGGTGCAGTGGCTAGACTCGAATCATGGTGTAGTGGCTAGACTCGAATTATGGTGTAGTGGCTAGACTCGGTGTGGTGGTGTAGTGGCTAGACTCGGATCATTGTGTAGTGGCTAGACTCGGATCATTGTGTAGTGGCTAGACTCGGATCATTGTGTAGTGGCTAGACTCGGATCATGGTGTAGTAAATAGACTCGGGGTGGTGGTGCTGTGGCTAGACTTGAATCATGGTGTAGTGGCTAGACTCGAATCATGGTGTAGTGGCTAGACTCGGTGTGGTGGTGTAGTGGATAGACTCGGGTCATGGTGTAGTGGCTAGACTCGGTGTGGTGATGTAGTACCTAGACTCGAATCATGGTGTAGTGGCTAGACTCGGGGCGGTGGTGTAGTGGCTAGACTCGGTGTGGTGATGTAGTACCTAGACTCGGATCATGGTGTAGTGAATAGACTCGGGGCGGTTGTGTAGTGGCTAGACTCGGATCATGGTGTAGTGGCTAGACTCGAATCATGGTGTAGTGGCTAGACTCGGGATGTTGGTGTAGTAGCTAGACTCTGGGCGGTGGTGTTGTGGCCAGACACTCGTCTGCCGTTCCAGCGGTCATAGGTTAGATCCGTACTGGCATATACTTGACATTTAAAAAGTTTATCTGGGGTCCCATTTCTACCGAACTTAAAGTGGGTTCCATTAAATGTCTTAGAACGTACCGACGTCAATCATGATACTGACCATATCAGAAACTGAACCCCCATTGGGTTATACAATATGGATTTAGTACCATATACTCCACGCTCCTAAAGGTGTATAATTATCCGTTACTTGCCGATTTACTTCTCTCCTCGTTGTTTCCTTTGTTGTCCTTTTGCCCTCTTCTCTGTATTATAAGTTCTAACATGGCTTTGCTATTCAGTTGTTGTTTCTAGCCCGTCTTAGAGATAATAAACCCAACCTCCAATGTTCTTGCATTTTTCTGCCGTCGTGTTTTATTACATTTGTGCGAAACGAGAAATCTTCTATATTCGCGGTTATAGACCTCCACGCCAGATATAGTAACCACACTTGAGACAATTCGCAAGCCTTTGCTCCGCCGTCAACATATTTTGAAACAGGTAGTTTTAGCGGTCATAACTTTCTGTGTCTGTGTGTGTGTGTGAGAGAGTGTGTGTGAGAGTGTGTGTGTGTGTGTCTCTGTGTGTGTGTGTGTGTGTGTGTGTGTGTGTGTGTGTGTATACAATCTGTGTTACAACGCAGTGAACTACATAATGGTACATTTACTACATATGTTGAGTATGACACTGTGGTAAAATTGAATGCTAGCAACAAGCATTTCGACAACCATAGGCTGTTCTGTGGTAGTGATCGTAATTTCAAGATACCAACATACCGGATTCGAAGTCAACAGCAGACGATTTGGAAGCAGATAGCTTTGCGCTGATTTTCACAATGATACAGCCGTTCAGAAAGCCATGATCAACTACTGAACGCAACATTGCCTAGCAGCAAATATATCTGGGGTTGAGTGCAACATCATGTAAAGAGGATACCATTAACATGAGACCTTAGTGTTATGACAATAAGTTAGTGCTACCTTAATGTGCGAGATGCAGAATGCAAGAAGTATTGAGGGAAATTCTACTCGTGTTCTGTTTATCAGTTGTGCCATAAAATGCAATAAACTCAGTAAATTGACATCATGCGGGGAAATAACGAATACACACTGTGCGTAATTTAAACTACATGGATTAATTCAGGCAATCTAGATAAACATATTATTACAAATTTTTCAACATGATATAACTTTATTTGTTTTTAACCGAAGTTTGCGAAAGGAATAGTTGAGAGTATGAGTCACACACACTCACACACACACAAACAAACAAACACACATACACACACAAACACACACACATATATATATATATATATATATATATATATATATATATATATATATATATATATTTTTTTTTTTTTTTTTTCCGCGTTTCCATCCTGTTTCAGGATATTGCGGTCAACACCAGCATCTTTCAGCTGTATGTTGATTCCTAGGCTAGATTTGCTCATCAGCACGCCACGACTTTCTGAGCGACCGGCTCCATACTCTCATAAGTCACTTTTGCGATTCGAACCACTGCTAATTCTCGCCGCGTCACGTGACGAGAGTATTCGGAGTTAGCGGAGAAAGCTGCTAACCCCTCGGCCACGGAGCCGGCATATATATATATATATATATATATATATATATATATATATATATATATATATATATATATATATATATATATATATATATAAGGGGAGTTCGTTTGAAATCCATTCGTGCCGAACCGCGCGTAAATGCGTACGTTGTACATGATCATGTTATATTCATGTGATAAGTACTGACCAATAAATAAAAGAACACGTGCTTATCGTCCCATGATGCATAGGTTCTGTTTCTGACCGTTGAGAAACTGGCCCGGTTGATCCAAAATCCGTCCAAAGAAGCTCAAAGAGCGGTGATTCAGTTTATTTCATTTGAAGTATGTCGACCAGTGGACATAAATCGAAGAATGCAGGTAGCATACGGTAACAAATGTGTGTCGAAGACAACAGTGACAGACTAGGCACGATTGTTTCGGAAAGGAGAGTTCGTCAGTTCACGAGAGATCAGGGTCAAGCACATATTGCTGAAACAGAAAAAAAAAACCATCGCCAAATTTGATGCAGCAGTACAGATGAACCGTTGTCGATGCAAACGTTCGCTAGCGAAAGAATTTGATGTGTCAACTGGGACAATTCAAATGGTCGTTCGTAAGAAACTGCAATACCGGAAGGTGTGTCCACAGTGGGTACCACGGATGTTGACCGACCACCAAAAGGATAGTGGCAGGCTATGAATCATGGTGTCACCACTTTGAGCCGAGCAGCAAAGGAGAGAGCATGCAATGGAAGCATGCTGGATCACCAAATGCCAAAAAATTCAAGTTACAGGTTTCCGCTGGTATGATTATGCTGAGCGCATTATTTTACCATGAAGGTCTATGGTTGGCCGACTTTAAAGAACCTGGTGTCAGCATCAACTTTACCCACTACTTGCAAACAGGAGACAAGCTTCAAAAAGCCAAAATGAATAAACCACACGGCATGCTTTCTCGCGGTGTGATTTTGTTGCACGATAATGCTCGTCCGCATGTCGCAAAGGTTGTGCAGGAAGCATTGTCAAGGAAAAAGTGGGAAATTCTGCTTCTCTGATCCGGTCCGGATTACCTGCGACCGGTTGCCAAAGCCGAACTTACCCTGATTTAACGGGCTCACCTCGTTGGACAACCTGTTCGAACAAGGACACAGCGTCGCATCCTTGCTCCGAGCAGTACTCATCAGATCCGGCTGAGGTTTCCGGAGACTTACCTTCTCAAGACCATCTTCCTCTGTATATCCGACCTGCCTAGACTTATGGATGCTAGGGTGTTTTGGTTCGCCCAAAAACACATGCTTCTGCCCGAGAATTAGGGGATAGATTGGGTCAGGTACTACTGCCGCCTGAATGCGTCCTGTAACGTACTTGCTCCGAATCTCCACATTGGCAATCGGGCAACGTAACGCTGCAGCACCCCTACTGGCCGGCTGTATCTCCGTTATCTCCCCGGTGAGTTGCTCTGGGCCTGTCAGGTGGGATGCAATTACAGCAGGAAATTGCAATCCTGTGTCATAGAGGCACATCACCTGTTGCCCGTTCACTTCTACTCTCTCAACCACTGGAGGTCACTTTGATTCACGATTCCCATAACCCAACTCCACTTTCCTGCAGGGTCTATCCCTAACCTCCGCAAGACAAGCAAAGTGCAAGTCCTTCGGCTTACTTCTACATTCACTGGTATTGTGGGTGCTGGACTTACAGAATTTGCACCACCGCTCCGTCCACTTCCTCTTAGGAGAGTTAGGTGGGCTATTCTTACCTGGGTTGATGTTAGAGTTCTTCTCTAAAGTGCTCACCTGTTTCGTCGGTTCACTCGAACCTTTGGCCTTCTTAGATGCCTTACCTAACTTACCTTGATCCGTATCTTTCGATCTCGGATCTGTTGGACTGGTGTCTCTAGTCTCGACATAGACTTCACCATACCTTTCAGCTAACTTGGCGGCTAAATCCAATCTCTCAGCTCCATTCTCACCTAAGAAGTTTCGCAAGGGTTTCAACATTTGCATACGCATCTGATCTACAACTATCAACTCACGCAAACTTTCATACTCTTCTTTAAATCCGGCCAAGGCCATCCATTTCAGAAGGTATGAGTTTAACCTCACACTGTATGCTGAAAACAATTCACCAGGCTCCCGCTTAGTAGTTCTGAACTTCAGTCGGTACGAGTGTGCTATGATTTCAAATCTCTTCAGCAGTACAGCTTTTAATGCCAGGTAATCATTCTGCATTCCCGGTGGCAAGCGTGCATAGACTTCGTAACCTGCGCCTCGGAGTCCCTGGGAGAGTTTCAAACACCATTTCTGTTTGTCTAGCCCCATTGCAATAGACATTGCCTTATACTTCTCTAATTACTGGTCTATACGTTCTTTCTCTGGTTCGAACGGCTGTAATGGCCATTTCATAGCCTGGTAGTCACGTCTACTGGTTGCCCCTGAGCCAGGAGGTTCATCTCCTCCCACAGCTCCCTCAGTTACACCAGTAGCTGGCGCTTGTGCCTCAAGTAGCTTCATACGATACTCGTGGTCACGTCTCTCTCGGTCTGCTTCCTGTTCAAGCCGTTTCATTTCGCTGTCTGCAGTAATCTTCTTTTCCTCTAAAGCCACTTTACTAGCTTCAAGTTCCCTTTCTGCTCTCCTCCTCTCTCTCTCTCTTCTTGGCGAAAATCTCTTTCCACCGCTTGAACATAGGATTTCAATGCCTCACCTTCTAGACCTAACTTATGCCCAGTTTCCTGAACTATGGCTAAGTCTAACTCTTGGTAGACATGTTGACTATGAGATGTGGTTATCTAAGGGTAAGTGGGTACTCAGCAATACAATCAATAACTAATCAATGGTATTAACTAAAGCAACACCACAACACAAATGTCCGTCAGACAGTTATGAGATAGGTAGAAGTAGTAGAATCTTAAGTAGACTTATGGTAGAGGATATAGACTAAATCAGTATCCCTGCGAGAGGTCCCGGGTTCAGATCCCGGACGGGCCCCCAAATATCTCTGGTGTGTAACAGGTTTGCCTTGGGTATTGAGAATTAACCAAGCCCAAGGGGTCCTTAGCACTCCCGTGTATTCTAACCCCAAGGGTTGGACAGGTAGATACACTATCTTCTCTGTGGTTGACCTCAAATGCTTTAAATTAGTCTACAAGCCCCTCCAGATTCTAGACTCCCACTCTCTACCTTCTCCCTTGGGACAATGAACCCTGAGACATCGTCCGAGACCACACTCAATCACTGTACAAAGAATTAGTCAACATCAACAAAGTTTATTCTACCCTAAAGACAATAGGTAGGAAATGAACACCCTGATAGTATAAACTATTTACAATAGCAGATGATGGGTAGAGACAGAATCAGAGATAGAGATGCTACTTGTATCATTATGAGGCTGACGTGCAGGTTTGAGACAGATGTTCCGTCCAGTCGGTCTGACACTCACCCGGCTCTCTTCCAGAATGATGACTGGAACCTTTGGAGACCACTCCGTCCCCAGAGCTAAGATCATATGTCAGAGGAACTACCTCTTCGGACCACAGACTGCTGGATGAACTTCTCGTCTGCTCTGCCCCACTGAGTCGCTGTGACCAACTTTCACAGTTATCAACGTACAGCCTGGTATGGAGACCCTCCTCCTTGAGGCGACCCCAGTTGATCTCTAGATGTACCTAGAAGTAACAAATGACCAATCTAATGGTCCCGTAGTATAATCGTTTACCCCTGATTGGAAGATGAATCAGTACTGCAACAAGTCAACACAGTCACCAGAAATACACCAATGTTCCTAGATGAGTACATTACACTATAAAGTCACTCAGGTTCAGACTCCCTCGGAGTCCAGCACATATCTTGAAACATGGTTGAGCTTGACAACAAAACATAATGTCTATCTTTCTGTGACTCGGTTGTTCGAATTATTTGGTAAGAACTATTTCATGTTCAGTATACAAGGTTCATTCGGTCAGGATGAGTTGACCTATCTACCATCACGAGTTCTAGTAAGAAAATACGCAAGCTGGTGTGGGTCTAGTCATGACCGAACACTAGTGTCAACGTAGTTACAGCCCCTTTGGTTTGGGCCAATCTTTGTCTGGATTCTCCAACGTTTAGGCGGGAACACATGGATTTGGAAATGATGAGCTCCCAGAGCTGCGCCTACCCCACCTTGGTAAGACTCTCTGGAGTGAGCCTGCCATCAAACTTCCTTCGTATATCAAGCTTCAGTA
This sequence comes from Cepaea hortensis, assembly GCA_963921405.1. NCBI lineage: Eukaryota > Metazoa > Mollusca > Gastropoda > Stylommatophora > Helicidae > Cepaea > Cepaea hortensis. The sequence continues at coordinate 33,230,502 of OY992894.1, forward strand.
TACCTCGGCAAGATTGCTCAGGTAGATGAACTCTATTCTGAAATAGTCTTAATCACAGTTCTAATATGGAAAAACAAACCATCTAGTTCCACTAGTGCTGCTGTAGGGTTCTAGAATCACTCGGTGAGTATGAGTCATGCATGGTGATTCTCCCTCTTGCATAATGTAGCACAGTCAGGCGTGGTACAGTAGGTATAGTGACCATTTGCCGTGGGTCACGCAGTGGTTTCCAGCAAACAACTTTGTAATAGGCTGGATCTAACAGGCAACACCTGAAAGTAAGAGCGATCGGTGAAAGTATTCGGCCCAAACATTGGCTCATGTGCATCAAATCCATGACAAATCAACCTTCAGTCTTGCTACCAAGTTATACAACTAAGTAAAGCAACATCTCTAAGTTGATAGTATTGATGCATAAGGCTCAGACCAATGTCAGCTGGCCTTTCAGAAACAGCCCGTCAAACAGATTGCGAATCAAGAATGGCGAGTCTGATCTACCGTTTCACCTATCCCTATTCACATAACGGTTGTCGCTAACGTCATTCTGTAGTTGTTCAAGAGTTAACTAGAACTAAATATCAAGGTAAGGTGTCCCTGGATCCCCCTTGTACAGTATACATCTAATCATAAACAACCAACGATCTATGTACCATCACTTGGGATATAGTAACAATATATGACCATATAACATATCTACACTCTCCCTATCGATAGTGGGACCTCCTGTCCACTCTATAGCGAAACTCTTCTTGTTAGACTCTTCCTTAGAGTCAAGAAGTCTTTCCAGCGAAAACATGCTCCCCGCATGTTCAAGGTTCTCTCCAGTTCTGCCTTTCCAAGTGGATTAGCCTTGGCCGTGGCCGAACTTCATAGCTGGCCTCGTTATACCAGTCTCATACAAGAATAACTCACACGCAGTCCCCATATCCCATTCGTCCCCGAATCTCATTCGTCCTCCATTTGTTCCTCCATACTTTCCTCACATCAACACTTACGTACCCACGCAAGTATGAATAGAACAGGACAGGAAAGAATAGCATGAAGAACGCATATGTACATCGCGACGGTAAAGCCGTGTTATCTCGCGTCGAACCACTTCTGCGGTCGGTACCCTATTCATAGAAGTAGTACATAACATGACCTAGTATATACGTGATAACAACATCGTATATCTCTCTAGCACCACTGAAGAACTTACCTTCGTATGAATTCCCAGTTCCTCGAATGAATTCACTATTTAGTTCACACACAAAATAGTTACATCACTTCTTAGAGATAATCACTTACGTGCTCTATTTCCCGATCACATCAGTGATTCACTAGCTCACTCTTCATCTACCAACTTACCTGTCTTAATTTCAGCGCTCGGCAAACGTAATTACTGACTGGCATCAATTAAGTTCATGCTATACCACAGTTTACTGCTCCCTACTACAGTCCAGCAAACATAGTACATGCAACTACGAACTCTAATCAATCAATAACATTGTAACACAATTTGCCAATTTAATGGACTTTTCGTTCTAAGCAGTTGACCAAAACAGCTGTTCACGACGGCTTGTAAACACAAGTACACACACCGCTGTGCGCTGTCCTCGTTCTCAACTAGATTATCGATCGGTCAAGTCATTAGCGATGCAAGGCGCCCGCATATGTAATTAGCTATGAACGATCGCAATTTATGCTCAATTTACAACGTTAAATTAATTAATACAGTGCGTACCTGAATCGGTGGATTGTCTCCAGTCAGCTTCAATGACTATCTACGCCAGCAGGCCCTGAAATATTGACAGTCCGCTGCAACTGGGTTGTGTGTGAAGAAGTGGGTTCACTGCAACCCAAAAGCAGTACCTTCTCACACAAGATATAGAAAGTGAATGAGCTGTGCCAGCCGCATTTCTCCTTTGTGCCTACGAATGCGCTCGAGAAAAAAGTGCTGCACGAAGTGTGTCCACTCCACGAGAAACTATTTTCCACAGTGGAATTCTAGGTTCTAGCGGCACGTGAAGTTAGTGCTGTACTGACCCACCCTGGACATCCAAATCCAGGTGTTTCTCGAACCTTCCAGATGGAAAATTCCTGCTGGACTATCCCCGATCTATTTATAGCCGGGAAAGTCTATTATGACGCCGAATAAAGTGGAATATCGCCCGACAAGGCACAAATGAATTGCCGTTTTGTCACAATCCTCAACATGCAATTTAAAAAATATATACAACAATAGCTGTATCATCATACGTTTATGTAATAATATATCCTACAATATATGTGTCCTCACACAGTATATTAATAAAATATCCTAAAATAGATGTATTCGTATACTCTAATGTAATAACATACTATCTCATAATTTGCTCCTAATCTCAAAATGTGATGTAATAAAATATCCAACACCTGTTCCCACTCTCCAAATGTGATATAATAAAATATCCAACACCTGCTCCCACTCTCCACATGCGATGTAATACTATATCCAACACCTGCTCCCACTCTCCAAATGTGATGTAATAAAATATCCAACGCCTGCTCCCACTCTCCAAATGTGATGTAATAAAATATCCAACGCCTGCTCCCACTCTCCACATGTGATATAATAAAATATCCAAAACCTGCTCCCACTCTCCACATGTGATGAAATAAAATATCCAACATCTGCTCCCACTCTCTACATGTTATGTAATAAAAAAAATCCAACACCTGCTCCTACTCTCCACATGTGATGTAATAAAATATCCAACACCTGTTCCTAGTCTCCACATGTGATGTAATAAAATATCCTACAATCGCTTGTCCTCACACCCTAATCTAATATCACATCCGAACCAGCTTCCAGCCTCAACATTACTTGGGGAGTCTAGGATGGTGATCTATAGAAGATAGTTGGATACATTTTAGAAAGGTAAATAAAGAATAATGAAGATGTCCCGGAAAAGAAAAAAACAAACACATATCATTAAGATAAAAGATTATTTGTGGCCACAAGGAGATAAATCCACATTCTTCGGAAATCTCATTAGAATGAGTATTCTAGAAATGCTATGAAAACAACAATGTTAGAGGAGACTCAAGATATGAGAATGTCCAGATAAAATACATTTCAAAACTTAATATCGTCACATGAAGAAACAGGTGCATCGGCAATGACTGACACATTGCTTGAAAGAAAGCTGTATACAAACATGACAACAAACGCATACAACACTGCGAGCAAACTGCGAGAAAATATGCCAACAAACATGACAACAAACGCATACAACACTTTGGGCATATTGGTTGGTTAGTTGACTCGTTTTTTAAATTGTTATTCTTTGTTTTATATCACCATCGTGTGCCTTGTCGGTAAGCGGAGACGATCATGGCTTGCCATCTAACTCGATAACCATTTTCGTTTCAGGTCTGTTTTGCCCTGTGTCCACGCCATGCAGGTATTTACCTCTTTGCCATGAATATTTATTTTATTATTTAACCAAGTTTCCAACAACAACAAAATAAGTTAGTTGCATATCCTTTACAGGACGTCGCGGTCAACCCCGGCATTTTCTGGCTGTCTGTGCTTTCTTGGCAATTTTAGGTTCAGTGTTTTTCCCTTGCTTTCTGAACAACCGACACTCATACTATTCTGTGAAAACTAACGCAAGGCGGTCTGCTGCCAAATCGCTCGCAATTGTGTTTCGAACGCGGTATGTGGGATTACGAATTGCGTTCGTAACTCCTTCGCTGTGTTTGCAAGTTGTCACTAAATGTTAAATTTAGCGATCCCCGTACAACACTACAAGTAATTGGTAGCGGAGTGTTAGCACACTTGCCTTCCGGACCGGTGATTATGTGTTAGAATCCTCATCGATATCTGGTATTCCAAGTAGCCCCAGATTTGAATAGCTATCGAAGAATGTTCTGGGTAATGGAGACGATATTTGCAAGATCACAAATCGATCTCCGAATGCTTTATAAAACGTGTGACTAGCACCTTAGGCTGAACACGCCCGAAGGAGTATCAAAGGTCTTTGTTTATTCTACATTGGTGTTGAGGTGGGTAAACAGGTTGCCATAAAATGCTAATGTATACACCTGCGATAGACAATATATCGACAAGCAACTATTGGAATATAGATCAGATGAATCAGGGAGCCTAAACCGATAACTGTTAGTTTATGTAACTGGTGGATGTTTATCTTCAGGAGGGGATGTATGAAAGATCAACTCATTTCATTGATCTGCAAAATGGGAGATCTGTTTCATGTTTCCGTGCATTGATTTATCGGTTTTGAGTTGCATGTTTTTAATTACTTTAAACAAAATATAGATCTAGGCCTAAAACACGGAGTCACTCAGCTGCAAAGCGATGGTGAGCTGAAGATAAGGACGGTACAACAACCTCCAAATGAATGAGTTCTGTACACGTTACATACTTTGAGAATAGCTGCATTGAAATATTAATCTGTGCTCAGAACAAATTACTACTGCTAGCAGTTCTGTTCATAACTTACCATCACAAAGAGTCGACTGCTCTCCAGACTAACCAACGCAAACTTAGAAATATAATTGCGATTTGCAACATCATCTATACCAGACTAACTAACGCAGCCCTAGAAATATAGTTGCCATTACCAACATCGTCAATACTAGACCATCTAACGCTCACTTAGAAACACAGTTGTGAGTAGCAACATCATCAATACTAGACCAACCAACACACACTTAGAAACATACATGCGACTAGCAGCATCACCAATACTAGACTAACTAACCCACACTTAGAAATTTAGTTCCGATTAGCAACATCATCAATACCAGAATAACCAACGCAAACTTAGAAATATAGTTGCGATTAGCAACATCATGAATACCAGCTAACATGACACATCTCACCAAAGAGAAGCAACTGCAGCCATCATAGAGTTAATTGCATGTTTGACTAAATATAGTAGGCTAATTTTGTAGCTGATAATTTTGTATGGCCTGCGAATTATATTATAAATATCCAAATGACCCTTGGCAGAAAACAGGTTCCCCACCTCTGCATTAAATTCTCAACACAACCAGAGTGGAGATTTTCCAATTATGGTAACGCAGCAATAGTGCTGATGTGTGAGTGTTGCTTTCTGCAGACATGTGTGTACGTGTGTGTGTGTGTGCGTGTGTGTGTGTGTGTGTGTGTGTGTGTGTGAGAGAGAGAGAGGGGTGGGGGGGGGGTGGGTGGGATATGAACGAATGTGGTAGAAGTTACCAAATTAAGATTGAAGTACAGCACAGAAAAATAACAATACGCCACAAAGAATTGCATAAAATATCGACACAATATCCAATAGAGACAGGCATTACGCACTGCAGCCCGGTGGTTCTCAACCTGTTTTGGTCCATGCACCCCTTCACCATATGTTCAGAATATCATTCCCCCTTTTCGTATTTCCTCCCTATAAATCCCCCCTCCCCTTTTCATACAGTATACATAAAAATGGAAGCTAAGTTTACTAACACATACTAGAACACGTCTAGAGGTCTACATAAAACGTTATTTCCGGGTCTACTTACGTTATAAAACGAATTTCAGAAGGGCGAGAAGTACAAAATCGTAAAGTCAAGAGGGAAAGACAATATCAAGTAATCGTTTCTTCAATTCAATTAAAATTCTCCCCAAAAAAATTTCAAGTTCGATCTCGTCTAACCTGCTTCCTCAGCGGTGGTTATTGTTGAGAGTCGTAGTTGTGTGGACTGTTAGTCCTAATTCCTACTGGTTATATTTGTTCCGCTCTGTTCGTCGGATAAATTTATTTTGTGATATCTGGTTGTTATCTTTGTCTTGTGTTGGTCCTGATAAAGACCGGTCCTTGGTTGGGCCTACTGGGGCCCGCATTCTCTCGTTTGTTGGCTTCTAGTTAGTTAGTTAGTTAGTCGTAGTTCCAACCTCATAGCAACGGGTTGTCCCCATTATGCTCCGTTCCTGTGCCAGTGAATATCGCACAAAACGCTCCCCACTGCATAATGTGAACAGTGGAAAAGACAGGAGTCTCGACAAACAACAGCCCGCACAGATACACTGTGCATAATGCCGCCGCCAGAATGTCAAAACAATAGTCCCCAACGAAACATCCAGTTCATCTCTGATGGAATCGGCAGTCATTTTCCCATCTGGATGTTTCCTAGACGTTCACCCAGACAGTCCACGAAAATACAGTTCATCGTCGATGGCAGTGGCAGTCAACCAGAAGCCCAGCAGCCACGCATTTCTGCATAAGGCAAAAACCGGTCAACTCTGGGATATAGCCATCTACCATCGCTCCGAACATGCAGTCACGTCAGCGGCCCGAACTCCTTTACGTTTATTTTTTGGCGTTTTTCTTCATCGCGTGTGGGCGTGGTGTAGCAACAAGATGACCCGGTCTCCCTGTCATCCTAGTTCAGGTGCTCTACCGGAAGAGCCAACCCACTCGATCTTTAAATAATCGGGATTCCCCACCGGTTTAGAACCACTGCTGTAGACAGACTGCCGAGACATTTGTCCTGGCCCGTATGCAACCTATGTAAACCGGAAATGTTATAGAAGAACAAAAGTCAAAATTAAATCGGCGTATTGATCTTTTTCTAAAAGTAGTTAAAATAAATCAAATCCCCGTTTGCTATTTTTACGTGACTTTATTTTTGTTTTTCAATGTACTCTTATCTGGGTTTCAGAAACGTATACAATTAATGCTGGAGACTTTAAGGTAGACTCTTGACTAAAATAACACTCTTGTCAGTCGTTCAAACATAGTTTGTTTTAGTGAAGTAGATTGGTAGTTTCAAGAGGAATTGTTGGGAACAAGTCATTAGTTTTCCAAGAGGGTGGCATAAGCAATCAGTGTGTTTTTCTTCATTCCGGTATTTATCTTGTTTCTAAAACCACTTAATGGAATGTGTGTGGTTTGTTATTCTTTTTTGGATGTGAACCCTGGACCCTGAGTAATGAAAGTATCGGGAAAATGTAGACAGTCGGAGATGTGATTGGTTTGTAGATTGTAGTGTAGATTGTAGTGTAGATTGTAGTGTAGATTGTAGTGTAGATTGTAGTGTAGATTGTAGTGTAGATTGTAGTGTAGATTGTTGTGTAAATTGTTGAATAGATTATTGTGTAGATTGTTGTGTAGATTGTAGTGTAGATTGTAGTGTAGATTGCTGTGTAGATTGTTGTGTAAATTGTTGAATAGATTATTGTGTAGATTGTTGTGTAGATTGTTGTGTAAATTGTTGAATAGATTATTGTGTAGATTGTTGTGTAGATTGTTGTGTGGAGTGTTGAGTAGAGTTTTGTGTAGATTGTAGTGTAGATTGTTGTGTAGATTGTTGTGTAGATTGTAGTGTAGATTGTTGTGTAGATTGTAGTGTAGATTGTAGTGTAGATTGTAGTGTAGATTGTTGTGTAGATTGTAGTGTAGATTGCTGTGTAGATTGTTGTGTAAATTGTTGAATAGATTATTGTGTAGATTGCTGTGTAGATTGTTGTGTACAGTGTTGAGTAGAGTTTTGTGTAGATTGTTGTGAATATCACGGACAGAGACTCACACAAACACTGAGATTCTGCAGGTGCTTGTCTTATTCGGTAATTTATCACACCTACACGATAGCTGCACAGATCAAGGGGAAGAGAGGTAGAATCAGGCCAAGAGAATTTATGCTGGATAGAGACATATAATCAGCAGAGTTGATTCAGAACACCAAAGATCGCGATCTGTGGAGAGAAATAAACGATTGCTCCAGCTGGCAGAGCACATGATGATGATGACGATGATAATGATGATGTTTATAAAAACACACCTACGCAGTATATGGCGGATATCAACAGACGAGATGGAATAAGGAAATTAGTTTCATGTGGATTGTGAGCGTCTGGCCGAGTTGCTAGATCGCCGGGTATAAATTCAGGTAAGGCTGGTTCGAATCCTTGGTAAAGTGATGGTTTTTTTTTCTGACCATAGTAAAAAGAAAACCCTACTCTGCGCAGTTCGCGGCTACTGTACTAATAAGGTGATCTTAATTCCGCAAGCTCAATACCCACTTTTCCTACACCAATATGTACTATAGGCAGTTAGGACAATGTTGAAACTGCCTTGTGGTAAAAACATGGCAAGAGAGGGGCAGAGAAAGACAAAGAAAGATATAATTTAAAATCATCAACAGCTGTCTTAAAGTAATAATGAAAGCAATATCAACATTCTTAAACTATTAACTGACAAAACACACTAGATTACGCAACCAGGTGTACACACAATTTAAGATGTGTACACGTGGATTCGCGCCGCAGACAGCAGATCACATACTCGAAGACTGCCCAAATTATGACACGTCTAGGCAAACCTTCTTCCCTAGAGAAACAACAGTGGAAGATAAAATATATAGACCACTGAGTGAATTAAACAAAGACAGTTAAATTCATACAAGAGACAAAATTACAGCTATAGACAAATATCTAGCGATCGAAAGAAGAAAAGAAGAAGGAGATTACATGGCAGAGAGAAGTGGAGTGACGCGATTGCGACCAACTGCCTGATGTTGACAAAGAAACTTACTTCTTATTTCACACTTTTTCGCTCACTTGCTGTTAGTGCTAATAAAGTCGAATGTTGGACGTTGTCACAGAATGATGATAGTTTAGTGATTCCCAGATAGATTTGGATGTACCATTAATGGCAATATAGGAGGAGGGTTAAAAATTGTGTCGTTCATTCTGAGAGGAGGAATAAAGTAAAGATCATTGACCTACTAATATAAAAATAGGATACAGGTGTTGCAGAGTTCATTGCCGCTCGTATCGGCCGACGGGAAATCGTACGGACACGGAGAACCGGGGGAAATCGCGGGGAGGAAAAATGAACGGAGAATGCTTTGAAGTATCAGCGTCGGGGGAACAGCGAGACAACGGAGAGAAACGAACAACTAACCACTACGTGATTTCACCGCTTTTTGAGGGGAAGGATACGGCAAATTTGATTCTAGATCAAACAATCAGCGTAGGATTGGACACTTGTTATAAATAGTAGCAACTGAGGTTTCTAGTTAGTGTGTGTTCCAAACTGGGCTGAATGAGATATGCTCCTGAGTGGGGAAAGAAATACACGTCCCTAATGGTTTAAAGTAGATGGGATATTAGTGTGTTATTCGCTAGTGTATTTCGATTCCAGGAGGATAAGTGCATATATAAGGTATTAATACTTTAGAGTAATAGTTTAGCATAGGACCATAGATATGAAAGCATAGCGTTTATCATTGCTTTCAATTAGTGAATAAGTTAGACTTTGATGAATTCAT
>OY992894.1:33239983-33484983 GCA_963921405.1 Cepaea hortensis
CCTCCTTCCTCCTTCCTCCCTCTGCCTCCTCCCTCCTCCTCCTCCCTCCTCCTCCCTCCTCCCTCCTCTCCTCTCTCCCTCCTTCTCCCTCTCCTCCTCCCTCCTCCTCTCTCCCTCCTCCTCCTCCTCCTCTTCTTCTCTCCTCCTCCCTCCTTCTCCCTCTACCTCCTCTTCCCTCCTCCTCCCCCCTCCTCCTCCCTCTCCTCCTCCCTCCTCCTCCCTCTACCTCCCTCCTCCCTTCACATTCCTCCTCCTCCCTCTTTCTCCTCCTCCCTCTCCTCCTCTGCTCCCTCCTCCTCCCTCATCCTCCCTCCTTCTCCTCCCTCCTCCTCCTCCCTCCTCCTCCCCCTCCTCCTCCTAATCCCTCCTCCTCCCTCCTATTCCTCCCTACTCCTCCTGTCTCCGCCCTCCTCCTCCTCCTCCACCTCCCTCTTCCTCCTCCCTCCTCCATTTACCCAAGACAGACAGACAGTCAGACAGATAGTCGGGAACGGGATCTTATATGACTACTTATATGATTTAAATGAGATGCCTCTCCACCATGGGCTGGACTGGGTCAGACAGACAGGCAGATAGATAGATAGACAGACAGACAGACAGTCGGGAACGGGAACTTATATGACTACTTATATGAATTAAATGACATGCTCCCATCAGGGTCTGGGCGAAGACGGGCTGGGTCAGACAGACAGACAGACAGACAGTCAGACAGACAGATAGTCGGTACGGGAACGAGAACTTATATGACTACTTATATGAATTAAATGAGATGCTCCCCACCAGGGTCTGGGCGAAGACGGGCAGGGTCAGCTAGTTCTATATATATAAGGTAAAACTAATATTAGAGTATAGTTTTAGCATAGGAAAATAGATGTGTGTGCATAGCGTTTACCATTGCTTTCTATTAGTGAATAGTTTAGACTTTGGTGAATTCATATGTCTTATGTGGGTGTTTACTTCGGAAGCCTTGTCATTATGGCTGGAGAAGGACACTTGCATAAGTAGTATTAAGTGGCAGACGCTTATCACTGGATCTGTTATACTTCTCGACAGGTTCCAGCTCCCATCCGGATATATCAGAGAAGATAGACACATACTTCTTGTGTACAGGAAAAGCTTGGTTGAGAAACTCAAGGCATTTTCATTTGTGAGGAGAGCAAATACCTCAATAAACCAAGGAACACCCTATACAAGGTCTATACGAAATAAACATACCTTTAAAGGAACGTTGAAGAATAAGCAAAGAATAATTAGATAACCACAGTAATAATGGAAAAAGAAATATAAGTTTGCAGAACGCAAAGTAAAATAAAACTACATACGTCTTGGACGCATAATTAAGAAACAATAGACAAGTCAAAACAGTGCTACTCATAGCGACAATATGCTGAACTGTGGTGATGTAGTTTTCGGTGTTGGATAAGTACTTTCATGAAACAGACTCGGGCGAATTCATAAACTTACTGGAATATTAATACTGTACGGTGATCCAGTGGTGAACAGTTTTGTTTCGGTCAATAACGGATTTACATTCACTCAAGCATACGGATCATCCAGGGTGAGAGCTTTCCTGTTTGATGTGCTGTCTTGTGGTTTTGCGGAATGATTGGGGCGAGATGTGACACCGCTGATAGACATTACGAGTTCAGTCTCGCACCAACAATAGAATACACTATCAACTACGCTTACACAGTCCATACATACACCAGACATAGTTTTTATTAATAAATAATTTATTAATCGTTGAAAGGAACTGTTGTCGGAGTATGTGTTGAGGGAATAATAGAGATAGAGAAAGAAATAGATATATGGAAGGGAAGACAGAAGGGAGGAGTGTAGACAGAAGTCATTCAATAATTCCAACAGAAAATAATCTTGAAGATGTGCTTGTTGATTCCACTTTCCTCCCGGGAAAATAAGTGACATAATTGGTGGAGCGAGTGGGGTACTTACATAATACCCACATGAACTGGAGGCATAACAGGGCATATGCATAGAGGGGTACCTGCATATTGCCACAGGCATAGCGGAGTACCTGCATGTTGGGACATACTGATTGGAATAAATATAAGTATACATTGATGACTTTTAATGGAAGGACGTCCATTGGATATATGGTGCCATTATATTTATGGTAGAAACATTTCATTAATGCTGGTGACTTTACAGTGAGAATGTTCCAGACAGGGTGAATGTGGATAGGTGGTAAGACACATTACATACCTAGTCACACGGTCACACGTCTACATAAGTCTTTATCCTATATCTCCTCTTGTGGATGAGAGAGTGGTTGTGATGTATTGTGTGGTGTTGTAGATTTATAATATTGGATAGACATAGATAAATGAGATAGGTTCTAGGTAGAATATAATTCTATAGTGAGTATTGCTTTACTGCCTTGAAGTGTCTGTACTCTATTTGCTGACTTACCTTCTTTAATATGGCAACTCCTAAACTAACAACAGCAGAACTTAGGGCCAACGGGGAAGAAATAGGGTTATCTGGTTCGGCCCTAACGGATTACGTACAGGAGAGAGAGAGGGAAATTCGTCAAGTGGAACGAGAAGATCGGAAGGCTGAGTTGGAATTGAAACGCATGGAAATGGAACAAATCAACAAGCGGTTGGATGCTGAAGTGGAGCAGACCAAAAAGAGGTTGGACGCGGAAGAGGCCAACAAGATACGGGAACATGAATACCGCATGAAAGAGATGGAACTCAAAACACAAACTAAGGGAGAAATAGATGGCGCGGAAGGCGGATCATCGATACATGGTGCAACCAACATGAGTGGATCTAGCTACCATGCAATGAAGTTTCCCTTAGCTGTTTATGAGGAGTCAAAAGAAAAATTTGACAACTTTGCGAATCGGTTCGAGGCTATGGCAGTCGCTATGGGACTGGATAGAAGCCGATGGGCTCTTAAATTATCCCAGGCTTTACGTGGTTCAGGGAACGAGGTCTACACACGCCTACCACCAGGACATGAAAATCAGTACGAGGAATTAAAAGCCGCTTTGATGAAACATTATGAGGTCACAGCGCAAACGTATCGGGAAAAATTTAGATCGTCTAGACGAGAGCCGGGAGAGCTATTCGCCGCCTACAGTCTGAGGCTGAAATCCTATCTCCAGAAATGGATGGACTTGGCAGAATTCAAGAGGGATTATGAGAGTCTCGAAGAGATGATGGTGGTCGACCAGATGCGAAAGCAAATGTCGAAACCTCTCAGAACCTTCTTGGGAGAACAAGGGGCGGAACGGATTGATGTTGTGAATAAGCTGGCGGAACGATTCGTAGAGGTACATGGGGAGGCTGCGGAACTAAGTACACAAACCAAAGGTCAGGAGAAACAAGAGAAAAAGAAACCTAAGAACTGGGAAGGAGAAAAAGTGGAACCTTATATAAAGCACACAGAGGAGAGTTCAGAGAAGGTGAAGGAAGGAAACCAGAACACCTCGAATTCTCCAGCGAAACTACCGTGGTCCGAGAAGTGGTGTTCATTCTGCAAGGTGCCCTCTCATAACACGAAGGACTGCAGATCGAAACCTAAAAGTTCTTACTTCGCAGCATGCAAAATGATTCCTACGACGGTGATCACAGACAAGGCTGAGGTCGGCGAAGGAGCTAGGAACAAAAAGGACACACGAAAACCTAGGAAGGGAACATGTTGCACACACTGCCAGTCGACAACACATAATACTGTGGACTGCAGATGCAAGGCAGAAGACGCCAATTGCATAACCAACCTCGAGGAATCAAAAGAGGAAGGCAAGGAAACGGTCAAGGAGATGAAAGACACCCAGGACCAAGAGAGACCACCTGTGGTTGAACTGATTGAAGTAAATGGCCAACAGGTTGCTTGTCTCTACGATACAGGTTTGGATGGGGAAGCTGTGATAGACGCCAGCTTGGTACGCCCAGACCAACTTACAGGGGATTCCATAGAGATACAGCCGGCAATGACTAGTGCTGTTACCATGACGCTGCCAATCGCCAAGGTGGAGATTAAATCCAGGTACGTCACGGGCATTATTCCAGCTGCTGTATTATCTGACTCCTTATTTCCCATGATCATTGGCACGAAATATGTCTTTTTGGGGATGCCCAAACAGCCAGCCCACAAGGGAACAGTAGTCAGTGGTCTCAAGGGAAGGAAACAGAGGCAGAGACACTATGCGACAACTCAGAGATAGGAGAATTGCATACTGCCCAGAGGAAGGATACTACGTTGCATCCTTGCTACAGGAAGCTGCAAAGAAGTGCTGAGCCACCAGAACGGGGACAGTACTTTCTGAAGAATCGACTACTCTATCGGAGAGCTGGGAGGGGAGATAACCTGCACGAGCAGTGGGTGGTTCCAGAGACCCACCGTCCTCACATTCTTCAGAGTGGACACATCATAGGCGTGAATCGACATAGGGGTGTCAGAGAAACATTGCAACAGATTTCCGGCCATTATTGCTGGCCAGGAATGACCGGAGATGTACGCCGGTGGTTGAAGTCTTGTTCGGAGTGCCAGAACGCACCACCCAACAAGCGAACTAAGAGTAAAATAGCTCTTAAAGTGGAAGACAAAGTGGAAGTGTGGAGTCCAGCAGAGACCAATATACTCCAAGTAGGATGGAAAGGACCTTATCCTGTGGAAAAGGTGGTGTCCAAGAACATCTACAAAATCCGGATCGGGGAAGAGCAGAAAAATCTCCCTAGACATCTCATTAGGAAATATGAGGAGAGATCCGGGAGCAAAGCTTCGCACTTTATGGTGATGGCCGCCATTGGGACAAAGGTTACCAGTCCAGACGAAGACCAGAGATCGCCAGTACAACATAGGAGGGCCTATGGGACAGTAAGTGATAGGTCAGATTTACCCAACGAAAGGAGGAGGGAAATCACACGTCAGGGAAAGGACAAGAGGGAAACTTTTACGAGTAACCAAGTTCAGAAGGGGTGGGTAACGTCGGGAAAGGCGAGAAATACCCAGGACTCCAACCGAAGATTGGCTGACCAGATACAATATCGCCCAAGATGGTCCTGGAAGCAAAAGTTCAGGAGGTTTGGGAAAGACGACTCGGTCCAACGCGGACGAGGCGGAACATCCCCAGAGGTAAAGCCGGGGGAAACCAAGAGAATATGGAAACAGTGTTACAGTAAGGATGGGACAATCCGTCTGTATTGTGAGCCGTCGCTGACGCAAGTCGAGAGAAGGTCGACCGGACGTATAGGAGCGAGGAGCCGACACTAGTTTCATTCGTGAGTAGTATAGTAGGGTGTCAATTAGAGAGCCTACTGGATAATGAGGTGAGCCATGTGAGGATCCAATCATATCATCAACACGTGATGTTAATAGCTACTTCGCAGAAGCTCAACGCACGGGGGATGTGATGGTCGTTGTTGATGCAACAGGACAACTTCACAGTGGAATACATCTCTGGTAAGGAGAATGTAGGAGCAGATTTCCTATCTAGACATCCAACTCCGGAGGAAGAGGAATAAGTTGGAGGATCATAGGAATCAAAACTACAATGATGAAGAGTCGACGCGGTCAACTCTCTTAAGAGGGGGCCTATGTCACGGAAAAACTGCAGTTTAGTGATTCCTTGATAACTTACATATTAAAATGCATAGGAGGAGGGTTAACAATTGTGTACTTCATTCTGAGAGGAGGAATAAAGTAAAGATCATTGACCTACTAATATAAAAGTAGGATACAGGTGTTGCAGAAGTTCATTGCCTGACGATCGGATCGTACGGACACGGAGAACTGGGGGAAATCGCGTGGAGGAAAAATGAACGGAGAATGCTTTGAAGTATCAACGTCAGGGGAACAGCGTGACAACGGAGAGAAACGAACAACTAACCACTACGTGATTTCACCGCTTTTGATGGGCAGGATACGTCAAGAGATGAGGGTTGAGGATGGTAGATTAAACAATCACCGGAAGATTGGACACTCGTTATAAATAGCAGAACATGGGGTTTCTGTTTAGTGTGCTACCAAACTGGACGGAAAGATGGATTTATGTGTCCCGTAATGAAAAGAAATATCCTCCCTTACAATGGGATAGGGTACTTATGTGCGGATAAATTTCGATTCGGGGACTTACATTAATTCTATATATATATAAGGTAAAACTAATATTAGAGTATAGTTTTAGCATAGGAAAATAGATGTGTGTGCATAGCGTTTACCATTGCTTTCTATTAGTGAATAGTTTAGACTTTGGTGAATTCATATGTCTTATGTGGGTGTTTACTTCGGAAGCCTTGTCATTATGGCTGGAGAAGGACACTTGCATAAGTAGTATTAAGTGGCAGACGCTTATCACTGGATCTGTTATACTTCTCACAGGTTCCAGCTCCCATCCGGATATATCAGAGAAGATAGACACATACTTTTTGTGTACACGAAAAGCTTGGTTGAGAAACTCAAGGCATTTCATTTGTGAGGAGAGCAAATACCTCAATAAACCAAGGAACAAGGTACAAGGTCTATACGAAATAAACATACCTTTAAAGGAACGCTGAAGAATAAGCAAAGAATAATTAGATAACCACAGTAATAATGGAAAAAGAAATATAAGTTTGCAGAACGCAAAGTAAAATAAAACTACATACGTCTTGGACGCATAATTAAGAAACAATAGACAAGTCAAAACAGTGCTACTCATAGCGACAATATACTGAACTGTGGTGATGTAGTTTTCGGTGTTGGATAAGTACTTTCATGAAACAGACTCGGGCGAATTCATAAACTTACTGGAATATTAATACTGTACGGTGATCCAGTGGTGAACAGTTTTGTTTCGGTCAATAACGGATTTACCTTCACTCAAGCATACGGATCATCCAGGGTGAGAGCTTTCCTGTTTGATGTGCTGTATTGTGGTTTTGCGGAATGATTGGTGCGAGATGTGACACCGCTGATAGACATTACGAGTTCAGTCTCGCACCAACAATAGAATACACTATCAACTACGCTTACACAGTCCATACATACACCAGACATAGTTTTTATTAATAAATATTTTATTAATCGTTGAAAGGAACTGTTGTCGGAGTATGTGTTGAGGGAATAATAGAGATAGAGAAAGAAATAGATATATGGAAGGGAAGACAGAAGGGAGGAGTGTAGACAGAAGTCATTCAATAATTCCAACAGAAAATAATCTTGAAGATGTGCTTGTTGATTCCACTTTCCTCCCGGGAAAATAAGTGACAACTACAAGGAATAGCACGTATATAGAATACGCTTGAGTTATAATCGAGCGAACGCAAAATAAATGTGGAGTTGTAACGTGGATAACAGACAACAGTTCCACTTAATAGAATGACGTGGGTTATGGAGAATGTTGCAGCAATGCAAGACACCGCAGCAATCTTAGTCTGTCAAGCCCAAGTTGTATTAGTGACAAATTACAAGGTTGCGGTCTTTAATTTTCCTCCAGACAGTAAATTAGAAGGCGACGAAGATGGAACCATTATTATAATTATATTGGACGAATACTCGTATCTACACTTTGGCTGACTTATAAGCCAAGGCAAATTTGTAGAGTAGAAGTGATAGTTGAATGCATTTCATTTTAGTAAATGTTGGTATATTACTATTGATTTTATTTTAGTAATTGCTGGTGTGTCTAGTTTTTGTTTTGTTTTTTAAATTCCAAGCCTGTTCTTCATAAGTTGTTGACTATTTTCTTATGGCTATGACCTAGTTCTGACAGCCGCAATAGCTAAAATTCTTAACTGCCGGTCCGGTGCTCGTGTTGTAATGCCCTTTCCTTCCTCATCTACACGGTTCTGGACTACTTCGTTAGTATTTTGCAACCTTTCAAATGACTAGGGCTGGTGTGTACAATATTGTGTGGTTCTGTAGCCAAAATATAAGTTCATCACATCGCTGTCTACTTATATTGGTGGATACCCGTTTCCCTATAAATCTCCTTCATAACATATAGTTTTATATTTTAAGGATGTCATTAAACCAGTACCTGTAAGTCTCCTCCATAGTATATAATTTTATATTTTAAGGATGTCATTACACCAGCTCCTATAAATCTCATCCTGAGTGTATAGTTGTATATTTAACTGATGTCGTTACACCAGCACCTAAAAATCTCATCCAGATTATATAGTTTTCTTTTTTAATGATTTCATTATATCAGCACCTATAAATCTCCTACAGAATATATAGTTTTAGATTTGAAGAATGCCAACACCTAAATATCTTACTATATTCCATTTACTGGCTGCCACTGTTTCTATAACTGATTCAGTGCTCCACCCCCCCCCCCTTCCAAAAAAAATAGGTTTTGACCAATCATGGTGCACAATCAAATGAACAAGTATCACAATGTAAATTTCCGTTCACTGAGCATTAAAATTGCGGAACATGCCACGAAACGAAATAAATAACATGATTATCCTAGTATGACAATATATCGGCTTCTGTCTAAACTGGAAGACACATTTTTCGATACATTATCTTTCGCCACAGAATCTGTTAATGTGTTTTTTGCTGCCAGCAGCTTGGGAGACGCGGTAGCTGCAGTGACTAGCACACTTGTCTGTCGCTCGGTGATCTTGTGCTCGAATCACCACGGAAATATGGGGTGTTTCTTTTATATTGACATTGACTTTCTGAACGACCCAGTCTAAGATGTGTCATTCATTCATTCAGTAGCATGTCCTTTGCAGAACCTCGCTCCCATAACAACCTTCCGGAAAACTTCTCGATCACAAGCAAGATGTCCCGCGTCTGATACACCCATCTGGAGATCATCCGCCACATCCTGCACCCATCTTCTCTTTGGCCTTCCACTTCCTCTCTTCCCAGGCATATACCCTTCCATTATTGTTCTCTCCAAACTGTCGTGACGTTTCAAGTGACCAAAATACTTCAATTTTCTTTGTTTTATCGTCTTTAATAGCCATCCCTCCTCAATATTCAACTCTTGAAGTATGGATGCATTTGTTCTTTTCTTTACCCAAGATATTCTTAGAACTCGTCTATAACATTTATATTCAAAGGCATGTATGCGCTGTTCAGATTGTGTAGTAAGTGTCCATGTCTCACAGGCGTATGTTGCAATGGGAAAGATGCATGCTCTTAAAAATCTAATTTTTGTAGTTCTGTCTGTCCCACACCATAATTTATTCATCTGTTTTAGTCTTTGAAGAGCAATGGATAGTCGCCGTTTAATTTCTTTCATTGCGTCACCATTATTCGTAATCAATGACCCAAGATATTCAAAATTTTCCACCACCTCCAATTTTCTCCCATTAATGTATATTTCTTTCTCCATAGTAGTTTTATTTGTATGCATTATCTTAGTTTTTGCTATGTTAAGATATAAGTTGTGATTTTCACTATTCAATTGGGTTGAGGCTATTAGGTTTTCCTATGCCATTCTGTGTTGTGGATAGTAATACTGTATCATCAGCATATCGAATCTCTGGTATGTCATGACCGCCGATATTTAGGGCATCATATGGCTCCCTGTTTATATCATCTCATACATTTCTCATTATATTTTCGGCATACAGATTAAACAAATAGGGCGACAGCACGCAGCCCTGACGGACTCCTTGCTTGATGTCAAACCAATCTGATGTCTCGCCATCTATTCAAACTGCTGCTTGTTGGTCTAGATATAGCATATTTATGAGATGTACTACATGGGAAGGAAAGCCCATATTCCTCATGATTTCCCAAAGTTTCTGATGCTGTACACAGTAAAATGCCTTTGAATAATCCACAAAACATGAGAATAGGTTTACATTAAATTCTCTGCACTTCTCTATTATTAAACGCATGTTGAATATGTGATCTCTTGTTCCTCTTCCTTGTCTAAATCCAGCTTGAACTACGTTAATCTCTTCTTCCATTTTCTTACTAAGTCGTCGCATTATGACTTTCAGTAGAATTTTACTTGCATGACTGATCAGGGCAACAGTTCTATAGTTGGTGCATAATTTCAGGTTGCCCTTTTTTGGTATTGGAATGAAGATAGTTCTCTTCCAATCTTTTGGCCATATACCATATTTCCAAATCTTTGTACATAATGCATGATATATGTGTATGCTTTCTTCTCCTCCTGCTTTAATTAGTTCAGCTGGTATCTCATCACATCCAGGTGATTTACCATTCTTCAGGTTCCTTATAGCCCAAGCAATTTCATCTAATGAGGGTTCAGGTTCTGTCTCTGCTGTCATTGGCTCATGTATCTCATTCATATCCTCACTGTCACTCATATCATACATTCCACTGCAGTACTCCTGCCATCTTTCTAGAATTTGTCTAGATTCTGTTAAGGTATTTCCCATCCTGTCACAGATAACATTCAATTGAGGTTGAACATTTCTTGTCAATAACTTCATTTCCTTGAACATTTCATAATCTCTTCCAGCCTTATGATATTGCTCTATTCTGGTACAGCAATCTTGTATATATTGATTTTTGTCCTTTCTTGTATTCTTTCTTATTTCTCGAGTTAAAGATTTATACTTCACCCTGCTATCGGATTCACCTCCTTTCTGTTACAGCTCCCTTCGTTGTTTTATTAATTCTAACGTGTCTGATGTAATCCATGGCTTAAGTTGCTTTTTCTTGGTCGGAATGAAATCTTTGGCTGCAGTTATCAAGATATCTCTAGCTTGTACTGCCAGTTCATCAGGTGTCATTTCTTCTTGTACAGACATCAAGACCCCAAAGCGATTCCTAACTTCTATGTTGTATGCGTCCGGTATTTTTGTGAGATCAAAACGAAGTGGCCTTGGTCCTCGGGTAAGCTTTTTGAGTTTTAATTTCAGATCTGCTTCTAATAACTGATGATCTGTATCACAGTCTGCACTTCGTAGGGTTTTTGCAGATGTTATGCTTGATCTCCATCTTCATTGTATTAAAATATAATCTATCTGATTTTTGGTAAAACTGTCTGGAGACTTCCATGTGAATAGTCTTTTTTGGATGTTGTTTAAAAGGTGTGTTGGCTATCGTTAACTCATTTTCTGTGCAAAATTCAATTAATTTATCACCTGCATCATTTCTATTTCCTAATCCAAATTTTCCTAAAACGTGTCTTTCATTTTCAGCTCTTCCTGCACCCACTTTAGCATTTAAATCTCCCATTATTATTGCTATATCATTATGACCAATCTTATTTAATGTGTCTTGTAGTGTGTAGTAAAAATCTTCAATTTCGTCCTCCTCTGCTGTTGAAGTAGGTGCATATATCTGTATGAGAGTTGTGTTTTTTGGACGGCCTTTAAGTCTAATAGTGAGGATTCTATCACTAACTGGATTATATCCCATTAAAGCTTTTGCAGTTGTCTTATCTAAACAAAATGCCACTCCACTCTGGCCTCCGACATCTCTACCAGAATAAATGAAAATACTTCCATTTTCAGTTGTAAAATGTCCCTTGCCGCTCCAGCGATGTTCACTAATTCCTAAAATGTGAATGTTTAACCTCTCAATCTCATCACACACTACTTTAAGCTTTCCCTTATACAAACTTCTCACATTCCACGTTGCCATTCTCACTCTGTTTCTTAGTCTGACACAGGGGATTTCCTTGGTAACACAGTCAGGATTAGCTCCGTCATCACGATTACTAGTACTGGTCCCTGCGTCACACTCTTCCCCAGTGTTATCTGATCTGCCTGGCCTGGGGGTCTCGCCACCAGATCTCTTTCTTATTATGTTTTATTTCATGGTTGTTATGGTTTCTTGGCAAGTTTTGCAGAAGGTAGTTTGCCGTTGCTTTCCTTCTGGGCAGTGACTGTACTAGTCGGTGGCCATAGCCATTGTCTCTACTGATGAGATCATCTGCCTATCGCCGCAGAGTGCAAGACCATAACCAACAACAATCTGTCGGCTGCTCTCACACTCCATCCACCACCTGCTTCCATGGCTTCACGTAACCCTGATCGGGGGGCTAAACGGGTACTCCACCTTGCCCAAGGGTGTCCCGTAGACTAACGGAGGAAAGGAGGCGTCTTACATCTCCTTTGATAGGGGATACCCCTACCCCGCTAACCGGCTAAGATGTGTACCAGAAAATATTCTGGGAGATAAAGCTGACGTCGTAATGTTGACCATATCACTCATCGATTTTAGATTGTTCTGTAAAATATATTGAGCTAACGCTATGTATTATGATACGTCTAAATCTGTGTAAAGCGAGACCTTAAGGATGTTATATTTTACAGTATACCTAATAGGTCTCATGGTGTATGAAAGGGTCCTCTGCCTTCGCCTTTCTATGACCTCGGACTACCGAGAAGAGGATCAGGAAAATGCGGATTGACGTAAATCAAACAGTTGCTAATAAAGCATTTACATTTACTAATAGCTACGTGTGCAATAAAACACTGCAGTTGCGTGACAGAATCGCCACAGGGCCTTGAGCAAGCATGCTGAAACTGAATGGGAGACAATAGAAACAATAAGTAATAGCAATACTTTAGCTTCCTTAACGCAGGAGCTAACAAAGCACACGAAATAAAGGGAGACTAAATATACACGAAGAAGAAATATGGAAACAGATTAGCAATATGGATAAGGTGTCGCAAAGAATGGACAGCATGGCAAGACATCATTAATGGCATATGATCATTTTCTTAATATAAGAAAACAGGACCAGCAGTGCTGCAAAAGGAGGAGGAGAATGAGCAGAAGAAAAAGATTTTGATTATGCCGAGACATGTAACGTAAGCGTATAGCCGTTCTGAATGGTATGCCGTGTGAACAAATAAGTAACGTGTATACTGACTTGCCACTGAAGCCTGTTGAGAATATATGGTGTTTCCTCGAAAGGTGGGGAAACATTAGAGCGTTTTGTAGCTCCGGAGCCCCAAACATTATCCTACAATGCTGCCCATAATCTGCCCAACATGGAGTTAAAAACTGACCCACATTAGTAAATCTAAATAACGCATTGAGGTGGAATAGTCAAAATCCCAGAAGACTGATCTGAACATAACCCAAGCAAGAATAGACGCATAGCAAACGTTAACTATTAAAACATTTTTTTATAACCAACAAGCATATACGGACCAGCAGATCAATAAATTCACATGTTTTGAGATCAGTATGAACTTTAAATTATAAAGTAAACTCCCGGGTCGCCTCTGAGTTGTGAATGGGAATGACAGCTTGGGCGTAAAACTCTTTTAAACAATTTGTAAAATATATGAATAACCAGGCGTCTGCATTATCATCAATTACGACATTATCCGAGACTATGAGTAGTGGATACGTTACTAGGGCATTCCAGACTTGATTAAATCATACTCTAAAACACACCCATTATCACATACTCACATCGTTTGGCTACTTACGTTCAAAGATAACATGGTTATGGGATCTATTTTTTCCTAGCAGAATTAGAAAACCGACTTTAGAACAACGGTCAACTTCTCGCGGTAACGGCACTCAGCTGTACTTCAGTCACAGAGACTGATTTGACACCTCGTATGACCATCGGGTATTTAGACAGACCGTCTCAAAATGCCCTAATTTCTATATGTTCACACACCACAATAGGATATAAATACATTATAGTAAATGCGATTTATAAAAGCTCGGAAGAATGACCTAGTTATTTATGATATGGTGAATGTATATGTCTGTGTTAATAAAAGGCGATACATAATGATTGATTAGAGTACTTGTATGTGAGTGTGTATGAATTTATGTATGTAGGTGTGTGACAGTGTCTGAGAGTGTGTATGTGTTAGCGTTAAGGTGTATGTGTGGTTATGTGTTGGAATCTCGATAGATTTGCATTCCCTATTGACAAACACACATACACACACAAACATACATACACATAAGCATACATAAAAACACACACACAAACATGCATACACACAAACATACATACACAGACAGACAGACATCAGACAGACAGACAGACAGACAGACAGACAGACAGACAGACAGACAGACATCCCTACCTATCTACCTACCCACATACGCAGGCAGATAGACAGATAGACAGACACTCATACAAACAAACATTATCAGTTATGTAAAGACAAAACAACACTATGGAGCTCATTAGAGCCTCTATAAACGTATGCTAAGTACGGTGCCAATCGTGTCCATCTATTCACGAGCCCAGAAGGGGAAACATTTGCAGTCTGTCATAACAAGATGTTGTAGCGAAATTGCTCCGCAATTATGTCTGCAAAACTAGTGACACGAGACAATCCCAGAAATGAAAACATGAATCGGTTTGTAAAGAAAAATAATTGTCACCGAGATATAGGGTGGTGTTTTTAATGGTGCTATGAAGAACGAGCAAACATGTGGCAGAAATTATATAATTACGATATTTGGTTTTCCATTCTAAGTTTTAGCATTTGTTGTAATAGCGCACAGGTGCAAGTTTGTTTGTCCTACTCTGTAAGCCTCAATGCTTAATCTTTCTTTGCCAGACACGTTATAAAGGAAATTGTCATCAGCTCATCTAGTCTTGCGGTGTCTAGGTGAAGCATAAAACGCGGAAGAGAGCCGGTTTATGAGCTTCATGTAGACAGGACATTAGGACGGGAAAATAGACAAATGGACATGCAGGTTCATAGATTTATAGACAGGAAAGACTATACATTCAGACAAATAAACAGACATACATTAAAACAGATGAACAGACATGCATTCAGACAAATGAACAAACATAAATTCAAAAGATGAAAAGAAATATATTCAGACGTAAAAACAGAAATACATTCAGGCAGATGGATAGAGTAAGATGCTAAAATATTGATGGGCATTCGAACTGGTGGTCAGATGTATGTAGAGATTGGCGGATATACATATGAAACAGACGGTGACGAAGAAGGATAGACGAATAGCCAGCCATACAAAATAAAAGATAGACAGAACGCCAGATGCATAAGGAGACAGACAGAGAGACTGATATATAGACAGGATGGATGGATAGATGGTTGGTGCATGTTTAGGTGGATGGATGGATGGATGGATGGATGGATGGATGGATGGATGGATGGATGGATGGATCGATCGATCGCTCGATAGATAAATAGATAAACGGACAGACTATGGACTGACGGATGGATCGATGTATGGATCGATAGATTGATCGATGGATTGACCGATGGATCGTTCGATGGATGGATCGATGGAGGCTGTAAGTAGGATGGTATGTATATAGGTAGGTAGGTAGGTAGGTAGTGGATTAGTAGGTGGATATACTGTATAACTGGATTTCTTTTTACATTTTCTCTATCAACATAATTGTTCCTTCAATGCAAAGTTGATGCTATTTAAATATATTTAATATGTGTTATGAGCTAGGAGTTTACAAAGTCCACATAATTTGCAAGACACATTAATTTTGACGGCAGCATTGAGGGAATGTCCAATGCACAACGGAAGCGTTTAAACAGGCGATGTAATAAATAATATAATACATCTAGCATGAATTCATATGGATCATTATTTTTAACAATTGGCAATTTCATTATCATTTTGTATTATGTGAGCGTGATGGAGAATGTGCGAATATTTGTTTATATGCAGTTAACAATTAGTGCATTTTGTTTAGTCGCACTGGGCAAGAAATTTGCCAATACACATGTAACGAAACAACAACAGTTTCTTCAGTATCCCAACTCCGTGGCGAAGTGGTTAAGCTACTTGCCTCAAGCTTCGAAGGTTGCAGGTTCGATTCTGGGCCACATCTTCGATTCACTAGTGTGATTTTCTCGGAGATTCCGGGGGGGGGGGGGGGGGGTCGTCGCTAAAGATCGGAGTTTGTGTTTTGTGCCAAGTTTTCAGCAGGACTCCCTGCGGAAAGAAACGGAGTCATATGGAATAAAACCCTTTGCAATGAAGTCAATATTCTTGTTATACTCAGTCATCCGAATCAAAGTTACATACTGTGAATGCAGCAACAGACGTACAAAGATTGTATGTATTTGTCATGTATCAGAACAGTAGTGTACCGGTTATAAACATACTTATTCCTAGGAGACAAAGCTACTAGAAGGACATGTGTGTTTAACTTATAGTCTAATCTGCAAGGGGGCCCACTTCGAGGGGTTTTCATAAGGCTTATTTGCCATCAGGCAAGCTGACAACCTGGCCACAGGGCAACTGTATCAGGCTATCGATCTGTGTTTAAATATTATTATCCTTTCTGCATTGTGTGTAAAGTTTACTTCCTCTAGTAAGATTCCATCGAAAGTAATCAACAGGACGTAAACTTTACAAAAATGCATGGCGAATTCTGACACACTGACCTCTAGGGTGCATTAATGAATGTAACTCACTTCCCACGAAAGAAGGAGAGGAAGAAGTAGAAGAACAAGAGGAACGGGAAGAGGAGGAATGGGAAGATGAAAAAGAAGAGGCAGAAGAAAAAATGGAAGAGGAGAAGGAGAATAAATTATCCTTCCACGAGGAGCTGGAAACGATCAGCGAAGAAACAGATGAACTATATATGGTATTTCTTGTTAGACAAACACCCATAGCGCACATGCTCATTTTTTTTTTATTTGTTGTTGCCAAGTTCATTTTTGGGAGTAAATTCTGAGGTCATAGTTTGTAATAATGTTGTTTGTTGCTTTAGCTGGCTTTGAACTCAAGCGTACTCATGCTTCTACTTCTAGTGCAATAGACTGATATGCGTGTGGATTACTTTTCCCTAGTACCAGTTTTCATCGCCATCAGGTGAACCCACTCAGACTTCTGAGGTACTTGTAATTTACATCCCAAAGTCAAAGACCAGAAGTCAACATTTTAGTCCAACTGACTGGCGTAGTGGTTTAATCGACTACCTGGGAATCAGCATATCGAAAGTTTAAGAGCACACACTCTTATCCGTTCGGCCGTGCTGACTTCTTTAGTATGTAATGATAATCTGTAGCTCATTACTACGGATAGACGCATAATTTGATGACCAGAAGTGACGTGTTGAAGCACATGAATGGTATAGTACGTAAGTAAAGCTCCCTGCTACACACCTTAGATGCATCGGGTATGTAGTTGCTGGGCCCATATTTGAATAGACCACTGGGCACCTGGTGGTTAATGTGGTCAGTATCAGACCGGTCGCTTTTACTTCACAAATCATTTCTTGGTACCCAATGTCGACTGGGTCGACCTGAAAGTCCAGGTCAGGTGTTTAAATACTAATCCCCCCCCCCCCCCCCCCCCCCGACGATGATCGAACCCATTACAATGGACCGGCAGGCGAACGTCTAGCCACCACACTACCGCACCTTCCTTTAACGGAATATGAGTCACTTGTTTATGAACTTATAGATGTTCACCTACACTCATAAGTCGAATTCAGTAAATTTGGAGTGGTTTTTCCTACATCAAGTGCCAACGATATATTTAGAGTTAAGGAATGAACAGGCTAAGGAGACTACTTATACTTGTCGGTACTGCTGACAAAAAGGAACACATGAAAATTTACATTACTAATGCATCCATTATGACACTTCTTCTTTTTCGCATTCTCTGTGGCAAAAGGTTTACAAACGCTATTAGTAATCCCGCGTACCGTGTTCGATACACAGCAGTGGCGGATTTGGTAGCGGATCGCCTTGCGTTGGTTTTCATGCAAGGGTTGGGGGGGGGGGGGGGGTGAAAGAAAGGAATGGCAAACTACTGAACGTAAACTCGCCAAGATATCACAAACAGCCAAAACATGCTGGGAGTAGACTGCGACGTCCTGTGAAGGATATGAAACTAACTATCAGTTAGACCCTTACTCATTTCACTCCAGGTACTCCAGCTTATAATATCCCATGTAGATCCGACCATGTTCTGACCATATTAGTCACTCGTGTCTATAATTCTCTTCTTGGGACAGGGTGTATTTTTAATGACTGTGCAGTGTTTGAAAATACTGCCGGTCCAATTGTTGTATTTACCTATTATGTTGAATGGACTTTACAGAAGGTGAATACACAATTTGGACTGGCAATATTTTCAGACACTTTACAGTCATTAAAAATACAAACTGTATGTTTTAGGCGGTACTAAATGGTACACACTTTTGTCAGTAAAATACGCATAGCAGAGTAGTATAGCCAGGTAATTTTATTGTACAAATCAATGAAGTTTATACACTGAGAAAACCCGAGAACAGTATAACCAGAAAAGCCCTTTCCTGTAATCCACAGGGCAAAATTAATAGGAGAAAACCCTAAATACACTTCATTGTAGCCCTCAAGATACAAATATGGAGTTACTCAACAGAAGAAAGATGGGGACATAAAGCATTCAAAGAGTGCTCTAGAGTGTTTAAAATGTAGCCTCACAGCCCATCTCGACCAAGGTCTTCTTCCTGAGAGTCAATGTGGCTTCAGAAAAGAACGAGGAACTGTCGACATGATTTTCGCTGCAAGGCAGTTTGCAAGAGAAATGTCAGGAACATAACTCCGAAATGTTTTCCACGTTCATTGATATTACCTAGGCGTTTGAATACAGTCAGCAGAGAAGGACTGTGGAAGATTATGGCGAAATATGGCTGTCCACAAAAGTTTGTCCAAATATTGCGGTTATTTCATGATTGTATGTAGGCAAGAGTTTAGGACAAAGGTGAACTGTCTGGCCCCTTTTATGTCACCAATAGAGTGAAGCAAGGCTGTGTCCTGGCACCAACACTGTTCAGTCTCATGTTTTCAGCTACGCCGACCAATCCTTCGAAAACAATGGCATTGGAATAGGCATCAACTACTTCATGGATGAAAAGCTGCTCAATCTCAGAAGGTTGAAAACTAAAACCACAGCTAACAGTGACACTGACAGAGAGCTCCTGTTTGCTGACGATTACGCTCTATATGCCATCTGATAGGCAGACATGCAACACAATGTTTCACCTTTCTCATATGCATTTGCAAACGTGGGGCTTAATATCAACTTGGATAACTTGTAGCCAGCTCAAAGTATTAATCACACCATGCCAAATATCAAAGTGATTGATTGATTGATTTAGGAACCGACATCACAGCATTTGGGACATTCCAATAAGCGCTCCGTCTCCATCCTCAGCAGCCAGCGAAGAGTTCCAACACCAATAGTTCCAGTAGCAATCTGATTATATGTCCGTCTCGCCTTTCCTCTGAGCGTCGAGCGTCGGCCAGATCCCCTCGTCACTCCTCACTGCCTCATTCTTGCCAGACCATGGTGATCCATTTGCTCCTCCGAGGTGTACACGTGCTCCTACAATGCCGCAACCACGTCTGCCTTGTCATGAATCAATACTTCACCAAGTTTTGCAGAGCCAGCCAATCTGTCTGCCTGTTCATTACCCAGCACACCGGCATGCCCTGGAGAAAAGATCCAGGTGATATATCAAAGTGAATGGTCATAGACTAAGTGTTGTGGACACATTCACCTATCTTGGCAGTACTGTGTCCCAAGCTGCTACAATTAATAACGAAGTGAATAAAAGAATCTTCAAGGCCAGAGTGGTCTTTGGCAGACTGTATGTGTGGGACAGAAAATGAATAAGCCGGCAAACAAAGTTGAAAGTCCACAAAGCAGTCGTATTATCCGCACTGCTATATTCTTGTTAAACCTGGAATGTTTACAAGCGACACGCTAGGAAATTAAACCACTTTCACACAGTCTGCCTTAGGAAGCTATTAAGATTAATTGGCAAGACAAGATCCCAGACACTGAAGTCCTAGAAAGAGCGCCAATGCCCAGAACCCACATTCTACTATTGAAGAATCGAATTCACTGGGCTGGTCACTTGACTCGCATGCCAGATCACAGGTTCCCTAAACGATTGTTTTACGGCAAGCTGCATAGTGTTAAAAGCTCCCAAGGCGGTCAGAGGAAACGCAGTTAAGACACTTTGAAGGTCTCACTAAAAGCTTTTGGAATTCATCACGGCACTTGAGAGACTGCTGCCAAAGACCGAAATTCGTGGCGTAAATCATTACAAACTATCAAACCCACTTGATGAAATGAATGGTCATCATCATTCTTGAAGGACAAACAACGAAATGTAGTGTTTTCAAAACGACGAATTACACGCGTGTGCAATGTTTTCAAAATGTTGGAAACAACAAAGAGAAAAGCTGCAACAAACGTAATTACTACATGTTAAAAACTTACACACAAAATTGAGCGTTTGAACATCAATCTTCTTCAAGAAACATACACATTTAAACCAAGGCAAATCATAAAACGGTTGCTGTTTCGTGTACATTTCGTTTTCAAGTCTCAAGTTACATGTTACGTTAATTTGGTTCCAGTCTAAACTTGAAAGTTTTTCGCAATCATTACACCATGGCCGTAAAAACTGTGTCTAGACTTCTTGATCAGAGTCAATGCTTTAAAATTATTTTTAAAGTTTAATATATTGTATCTGAATCATTTCTAAATGTTTATACTACTAACTGTTAGACACACTTACATATTCATATTTAAAACAAAAAAAGGATATAGATTATTGCCTGCTTGTTAACATCACTTTGATGAATTGATCGTTACTCCTTCTCCTTCTCCCCCCCCCCCCCCAATTGGGTATAGGTATTCAAACAACTCATGCCAAGACGTCGTATCTGTTGCTATCTTCTGCAGCTCAGTCCGTGTTCTCCGCTAGATTATTCACACCTCTGCCGTCAATGCTCTTCTCCTTGTAATTTTAGATCGCCCTCTGTTCCGTGGAGTTCCTAGGAGGCACAAAGAAAGGAGTGTGTATACAGTCCTCAGATTTTATAAATGTGTATCTTATCTAACACCATTATCATTTCCTCACTCCTTGATTCACTAGAGTTTCCATGAGCTCTACATTGGTTATTTTTTTCATACCTAAGCACCAGCACAGCCATCATTTAATGAATGTTTTTAGTGTGTTACTAATTCACTTAGTCGTTCCCCAAGTTTGTGATCCGTATAGTAGTATTCATTTAAAATTAGAGTTAAATATTTAACGTTTGCTGCTAAGTTTAATTTCTTATAAGCGTCTTTTGTCATCCTATTTAAATATCTGTATATGTTCCTGGATCTTTCTTTACAATGATACACAAATAAATGTATTTTTCCGCCTTTTGAAGTGAGGGTTCAACAAGGGAGCCTTGGTTGTCATTTTCTCAGTTCAGATGCATTAACTTTGTCTTTTTACTACTGTTTTTATCAAGGCGGATGCCTTCATTACCCTACGACATTTCACAGCATCTGTGTTGGGCTGGGTTGAACTGGGAGCCTAAGTAAATTTAACCCATCCACCTCAATATGAATTCAAATCCGTAACCACCGAAGCTGGCAGTCATGCGCCTAGCCAATGCCCAACCGCTGGTCCAACATGAAAAGACATAGTATATTATTTGTCCATTGCGAAGGAGATGCAATATATATATATATATATATATATATATATATATATATATATATATATATATATATATAAAGGGAGTTCATTTGAAATCCGTTCGTGCCGCAACGCGCGTAATTGCGATGGTTAAACATGATCATGTCATAGTTATGTGATAAGTACTAACCAATGAATAAAAAAGCACGTGCTTATCGTCCCATGATGCATAGGTTCTGTTTCTGACCGTTGAGAAGATGGCAGGGTTGATCCAAAACCCGTCCAAAGAAGCTCAAAAAGCGGTGATTCAGTTTATTTCATTTGAAGGATGTCGACCAGTGGACATTCATCGAAGAATGCAGGCAGCGTACGATAACAAATGTGTGTCGAAGACAACAGTGACAGACTGGGCACGAATGTTTCGGAAAGGACGTCAGTTCACGACAGATCTTCGACGGCCGGGTCAAGCGCATATTATTGCAACAGAAAAAAACCATCGCCAAAATTGATGCAGCAGTACAGATGAACCGTTGTGAAAGCATACATTCGCTAGTGAAAGAATTTGATGTGTCAATTGGGACAATTCAAATGGTCGTTCGTAAGAAACTGCAATATCGGAAGGTGTGTTCACAGTGGGTACCACGGATGTTGACCGACCACCAAAAGGAGGAATGCATGGGATGGTGTTTGAAGCATTTGCTGCGTTACAGAGTGGAAGGTGATGCATTTCTCTTCCGCATAGTGGTAGGCGATGAATTATGGTGTCACCACTTTGAGCCGAGCAGCAAAAGAGAGAGCATGCAATGGAAGCATGATGGATCACAAAAATCAAAAAAATTCAAGTTACAGATTTCCTCTGGTAAGGTCATGCTGAGCGCATTATTTTATCATGAAGGGCTATTGTTAGCCGACTTTAAAGAACCTGGTGTCAACATCAACTCTACTCACTACTTGCAAACACTAGACAAACTGCAAAAAGCAATCAAGAATAAATGACCCGGCATTCTTTCTCGCGGTGTGATTTTGTTGCACGATAATGCTCGTCGACATGTCGCAAAGTTAGTTAGTTATCAGTTGGGGTATCTTCGTTGCACTCCGGACATGTCCATAGGTGCTCAGATCCTCCCCCCAGCATATGCATCAGCGTCCGGTGGCTAATAGTGCCAGTTCTGTGTTGGTTGACGAGGCGCTTTGTTTTCCCGATGTACCTCTCGCGTCTGGCTGTGCCGATTCTTACTCCCAGGTCTTTCATCCTGGAAAGCGATGTGGAATCACTGGCGTCAAAATCCTCTGTTCTCGCCATATCTTTAAGGGCGTTAATAACATCGGCACGATCCATGGGCTGGCCATCTACAGGGGGTGCAGAGCCAGCCAATTTATCAGCTCGTTCATTTCTCTCGACTCCCGCATGTCCCGGGACGAAGATGAAGGTGACTTTGCGGACAGCAGACTTCCGCAGCGACTCAGTCCACTGTCTACGTACAGATCCAGCTTCGACCTTCTGAATCATGCTCATTGAATCACTTAGTACACACACGTTGGTATAATGCTGTGATTCCAGCCATATGAAAGCCTGTGTAACTGCCATCACCTCCATCGTCATGCTGCTCGTGGTCATAGAGTGGGCACCACTGGATTCTTGAACGGTTCGGCCCGCTGAACGGGCTGTAAATGCCCACGCACTTCTCTGCTGCTTTACAACAGATCCATCTGTATAGATGAGCACTTCGGGGCTATCTGAGTGATCATAGATGAGCGCGTTAACCTCTGCATTGACAGCGGCAGGGTTCTGCTCTCTGCACCGTCCGTCGAGTGTGATAATGCAGGAGAAGGTACACTTAAAAGCTGGAGGCACTGGCACCCATTCCTTGCCGGGGTTGATACTGGTAAGACTGCAGACCTGTCCGACGACATCTTCCGCCCGACCCATCCATGATTTGCCCCTCTTTAGCCTGTCACCCTTGTCTCTGAATACAGCGTCATGAAGAGGGTGCTGCTCATCTGCACTTATTTTTAAGTATGCACGAGCTCTCCAGATCTTGATCCTGTGTTCCATTGTCGGGAAGTCAAGGAGGTATCTCATTGCTACACAGCTGGTGTCTCTCGTGCAGCCCAAAATTATGCGCATGGCTTTGTTTTGTACCTTTTCAAGTCTTCCAATCTGTGTAGGGCTGACAGTGAGGATGGCCAGGGCATACTCGATGCGTGAAAGCACAAGTCCTTGGAACAGAAGTAATAGCAGTCTTTGCTCGATATTGGCAGTCGCCATGACTCTCATTGCTGCCAAACCTTTTCGAGCCTTCGTTATGACATAATCGACATGATCTCTGAAGGACAGGCTACGATCAAGCCTCACGCCAAGATATGTCATTGACTGGGTTCTACTCAGAATGCTCCCATCCATTCTTACTGCCGGCAGGTCTGTTTTCACAATATGGTTGTTTAGTGAGAACCATGTAACCGTTGCCTTTGCAGGGTTGACAAGGGCGTCGGCATCAGCACACCATGAGGAAATTCGATCTAGTTCGCCCTGCATATAGTTGGCAACAGCCTGTCTATCTCGACCCTGTCGATACACGAGGATGTCGTCAACGAATGATAAGAGTCCTACCCCTCCCATCCAACTGTTGTTCAGTGATCGGCACCGTATACACGTTGAATAGTACTGGTGACAGTGGTGAACCCTGCGGCAATCCTGGACATATCGTTATCGGCTCAGAAGACCAACTCCCGCATCTTAGCACCACCTTCCTTTGGAGTAGAACTGCAGCTATCCATCGTACAAGGTGAGGGTGCACTTTCAGTCTGAGGAGGGTTTGCATCAAGTGCTCGAAAGATACTCTGTTATATGCGTCCTCTAAGTCTATGGCGGCCGCACATGTCTCTTCTCTGACCTGAAATCCTTCGTAAACATCTTGAGCAAAGACCGCCGCATTCAGCAATGACTCTTTGTTGCGTCTGTACCCTCCAAGTGTGGGCGGGAAGCAGCCGAGCTGTTCCAAGTCCCAAGCAAGTCTGTGTGCTACAATTTTCTCCAATAGATGTCGCAAAGATGGTGCAGGAAGCATTAGCAAGAAAGAAGTGGGAATTTCTGCATCATCCAGCATATAGTCCTGATTTGTCACCATGTGTTTTTCATTTGTTCGGACCTCTAAAGAAAGCTCTCAAAGGGCAACGATTTCACACAGATGCAGACGTAATGAACGCGGTACACATTTAGTTCAGTGAACAACCACAATCCATTTTTGCGGACGGCATTCGCCGCCTACCTAAGCAATGGGATACTTGCCTGAATGCCTACGGCGACTTCTTCTGACCAACCCATGGTGCATAATTCATTCAAAATGAATGCTTTGTTTCATTCTACCACACTACCACACCTGGTAATGTTTCTTTCATTTAATATAGCCATTGGGACGGGTTTCAAATAAACGTCCCTTATATATATATATATATATATATATATATATATATATATATATATATATATATATATATATATATATATATATATATAGAACGCACTCAATCGCTGCTGAAATCCAGTAAATTAATGCCAGCACCTCTCCTCGACACACCAGGCAATACAGATATCCTTTAATTGACATCTACGTCACAAAAACAATTATTCTTTCACTCCATCAATGTCAGCTAATTTAATTTATATTATTTCTTCCTCTCATTCAATCGGCGGGTTTTTAATCTTCCCAACCAGATGTTTTTCATCGAGCTTCGCTGTCCACAACGATCGTCCTGTAATTATAGCCTATATATTTTGTAAGATAAATATCTATTATGTTTGTACGTCTGTCCACCCATCAATCCATCTAACTTGTCACTCATCCATGCATTAATCCGGCCATTCTTCATTAATTCGAAGCTGTTTCTTGGCGTGAGATATCTTTGTGCCTCTTTGTTATTTTTAATTAATTTTATGTTTTTGTGAATTGTATTCCTTAATCATTTCAAGCTACCAACCACATGTACAATTATGTTTTAATTTATTTCTGAAGACATATATATTATATTTTCTTTCCAATGACTCTAGATTTTCGTGCAATTCTCTTGAGAAAACGTGCATTTCCATTTAATTGCAATTACATTTCCGGTATCGTCAATTCATGCTTCAATTTCTTGCGAAAAACATAATTCGATGAGTTGAGGTTAATTGATTCAAGAACCGACGCCACAGCACTAGGGACATTCAAATATGTGCTTCCCTCACACCTTAAACAATCAGCGAAGAGTCCATATATTAATAGTAACAGTTTCAATCTGATTATGTGTCCGTCTGGCCTGTCCTCGGAGTACTAAGTGTCTGCTAGATCCCCTGGTCACTGCCTGCCGCTCCATTCTCTCAGTCCATGTTCTTCACCCAGATTATTCCCACCAACTCTGTTCTTTCTATATACTTACTTCACATTAGCCTTATAATCAATAAGGAATGTGTCGGTTAAAATTTAATTACTTTTTTGTTTTGTTCTCAATTGTTTATTTCATTTTACACCACTTTGTCTTGTAGATCGTGTGAGCCATTGCCCCTTCACGCTTATCTGTATGGCACATAATGATGATGGCGATAATGACTTACTCGCACGTGCATGTGTGTGGGCGCCAGCTTTGTGTTAACCATGTGAGCTATTTTTGTTAGTCAACCAGAGATTATGTGTCCCTACAGGGAAAGCCCTGTCTAGACGCGCAGAAGCAAGGTTTGTATATGGACACACTGTAGACATGTGTGACCCGGGAAGACAATTGGGCCACCTTGGGCTATCTTTAAGCCGACGCCATTATCAATGGAATCCCAGAATGGCAGACAGACCCTTCTGATGACTCATCACATGCAGCACGCCTAATGGGGGTATTTTCAGAGCCTGATTACGTAATCTCAAAAGTGCCATTTAAAGATAATTACTTACCCTAAAGCAGAGAATATTTTCTTTCCTTTTTGGAAAAAAGGGTAAAGATGAAGGAAGCCTGTGCACAGGATTTATTCTCGTGCTGGAGTGAGTGTGGTGGGTAGGGTAACAGAGTGTTGTAAACCGATTGTAGTTGGAGGTATACAGTTTCGGTACACATGAACTACGAACCGCTATGGCAAAGGTAGGTTCCCACAACATGGAAGGCCTAGTGACGAATAAAGCGTTGTCAATTGTAATTAGAAAAGGAGTGTTGAAGCGTTTATATGCCATCTCTGTGGCGAAGAGGTTACGGGCGCAGTTCGTAATCCCGCATACCCACGTTCGAAACACAATTGCAGGCGATTTGGCAGCAGACCTATTTGCGTTGATTCTTTACGAAATGGTATGGGTGCTGGTTGTTCAGAAAGCAATGCAAGCCACTGAACGTAAACTTGCCAACGGATCATAAACAGCCAATAAATGCTGGGGTTGACTACGACGTCCTGTAAAGGATGTGCAGCTAAAATCTTTTTGTTAACTTTATATTTACTTACAGAACCCAAACTACTTCAGCGGTATAGGCAGACATGGGTTCTTGTAGATGAAACAGAGCAGGTCAAGCGTGAAATGGGAACTCACTCTTACACTTGTTGGAAGAGAGTCTCTGTGAAGAAGAGGTTACGCCACCTGCCTGACCTTCTAATGATTGTGGGCTCGATTCTGGGCTATGGTTTTCGGTTCACGGGTGCTATTGTCTCTGAGGCTCTTGTACCTCGTCGCTCGAGCTATGGAATTCGTGCTTTGTGCGATGCTTTCGGCAAGCCGCCCTGCGGAAGAGACGGAAATGTATGGGATAAAACTCGGTGCAATGAAGTCGATCGTCTGACCTTTTAACCCCTTTTTAACATTTGTTGGGAGTAGAAGATCAAGCAATTCAATTGAAATATACCCGCATGAATACACCGTTGTAACGCAGGTCAAAACGTGCTGTCACTAATTATATTTGACCTTTAATGCGAAGAAGGCAGTTGATGATGGAATATTCTAATTTGAGCTGTTTTATACTTGTAATTTTGCAAAACCGGCAGCCAATTACAGCTTAGCTTTTACGATTTCTTCCATTTCTAGTTGATGATGCAGATTTAACGCACGCTGATTGTATATTGGCCTTCCTTTTTTGTTGATCTTATTCGAGAAGACTGGCCTTACGATCACCGTGATCAGGGTGTAAAGTCTTGGCGTTCCTTTATCATCTTAATTTATCAAGCAGAGCTTCGCAAGATATCATATTCTTTCACAGAAATGACATATATGTGCTTAACTGATTCAGTGTATACAAAACAAAAGTTTGGGCCAAATATAGTGCACAATCAAATGTACACGTATTATGTAAATGTCCGTTCACTGAGCATTTAAATTGTGGAAGATACCGCTAAACAAAACAGATAACACGATGATCCTAGTATGGCGATATACCTTCCTTCAGTCTACTAGGAAGGTCACAACTGCGATATATTATCCTTCGGTAATGAATCAGTTAACAAGTATTATGTGTCTAATTGTTTGTTCGTCGAAGTGAGTTATTTATTTCAGCGGAGCACTGTCGTCACTTGGAGCCGACAGGTTCGAATCCCGGAGTAGTACCTATAGCAATATATTTTTATATTCTCTCGTGCAGTGGTTATCAACCTTTTGTGGCCGATGCATCCCTTCACCATATGTCCAGAACGTCATTTCCCTCTTTCACATTTCCTCCCTATTAAAATACCCCCCACCCTTTATATTGTATACGTAAAAATAGAAGCTACATTTAATAACACATACTAGAATAAGTCTAGACGTCTACATGAAACGTGATTTGTGGGTCTACTTACGTTATAAACGAATTTCAGAAGGGCGAGAAGTACAGAACTGTAAAGTATGGAGGGAAAAACAATATCAAGTAATCGATTCTTGTATTAACACGATCTTGAAATAATCTTAATCCCCCCCCCCCCCTGGAAAACCTAAAATTCCCCACCGGTTGAGAACCACCGCTCTAGTGTATTCTGGGAGCCGCGGTAGAGCAGTGGCTAGCACTCTTGCCATCCGGTTCGATTTTCTCGTGTTCAAATCTCTACGGGTGCAGATATTTTTCGTAATTGGCCTGGACTCCCTAGTCGACCCAGCCTAAACTGGGTACCAAGAAATGTCATGGAAGGTAAAAACGACTGCTTGACATTGACCCTGGCATTCATAGAGTGTCATTTGGTCAATATAAATATTTGACCAGCATCATATACCTAATCCGACTCAAGGTGTGCAGAAGACGTTAGTTACGTTAATTTTACTGGTGTGCTTGCTAATTTCTTTTTGTGTACTAAATGTGTATTGTCTCTCGATTAATATGAATTGGAAACAAATAGGTATATTAAACTCCTGCGAGAAGAAACGTACTAAACATCAACAACGTTGCACATACCTTACAAGGAGATCCATCGTATCGCGAAATACAGGTGAAAATCCTAAATCAGAAGCACTCAATAAATATATAAAATGAATAATAAAATAAAATAAAATAAACTACACACAAACGCGTACAATACGACACACAGTACTACCGACGTTTCGATTCTCAGAATCTTTGTCAAGGACACCACAGATAGCTAACACAAAAAAATACAGCAAACAAAGAAAAAAACACACGAACTGTCCCTATGCCATGTGGGGCAGAAAAGGCTTTTCTGACTTTTTCTGACTTTTTCTGACTTCAGTTAGAAGTGATATGCTGTTAAGACCCAACTGCAAGAAACTGCTTTGTGGCATATTATTAAATTATAACACCTAAACATTTTCAATTCTAGGTTTTATTATTATTATTAGTACTAGTAGTAGTAGTAGTAGTGGTGGTAGTAGTAGTAGTAGTAGTAGTAGTAGTAGTAGTAGTAGTAGTAGTAGTAGTAGTAGTAGTAATAGTAGTAATAGTAGTAGTAGTAGTAGTAGTAGTAGTAGTAGTAGTAGTAGTAGTAGTAGAAGTAGTAGTAGTAGTAGTAGTTTGAAACACAGCTCCAACCGATTTGGCAGCAGACTGCGTTGCGCTGGGTTTTAACAACTTGACATGGGAGCCGGTCGTTCAGAAAGCAATGGCAAACTACTGAACGGAAACTTGCCAAGGCAT
This sequence comes from Cepaea hortensis, assembly GCA_963921405.1. NCBI lineage: Eukaryota > Metazoa > Mollusca > Gastropoda > Stylommatophora > Helicidae > Cepaea > Cepaea hortensis. The sequence goes on from OY992894.1 coordinate 33,269,349, forward strand.
CAACAAAAACAGTAAAATGCTGGTGTTGACAACGATGTCCTGTAAACAGAATATGCAAAAACAAGTAGTAGTAGTAGTAGTAGTAGTAGTAGTAGTAGTAGTAGTAGTAGTAGTAGTAGTAGTAGTAGTAGTAGTAACATTTTTGCATGATGAATTAGTTTTCTCGTCAATAACCGGTAACAAGGTGATTAGTGGGGCTTGCCTGCCAAAACAGTGATACGGATTCAATTTCCAACAGTTTTGGGAAATTATTTGCGAGGCCAATAAGTAACACCCCCCTCACCCCCACCCCCTCACCCCTCCACCCTCTACCCTTTGTACGCCATGGAACCCCCAGTGGCACTGAATGCACTTTTCTACATCGTCTTCAACACTTGATGCGGCGAAACCACGACACCAGACTGTAATTACACGTCGCCCGGCGCCGTGAGAAATGAACACATAAACACAGCTGTGATTAAAAAGCGGTGTATTGGTGAGACGCGTAGACTGTTCGCGTCCTTAAGAAATACGTTCACACATAACGATGTACACTTATAGCAGATTAGGCAAAGCAGGGCAAATCGGAGGGTTAATTTCTTCTTCTTCTTCTTCTTCTTCTTCCTCTTCTTCTTCTTCTTCTTCTTCTTCTTCTTCTTCTTCTTCTTCTTCTTCTTCTTCTTCTTCTTCTTCTTCTTCTTCACTTATCAACGCCCCTTGGGCGTCTATTGTTGCATGAGTCATGAATAGAAAGGCAATACTGCGGTTTTCACCAAACCCTCACAATGTGTTTTGCATGATTACTAATTAGAAACTTTTGGACAGCCTTGCAGATTGTATTCTCGATGTTGCTTTGGTTCTCAACATACACGCGTGGGAGAGCCTCTAAGATATTTTCGATGATTGACAGGTATGATCCTATTTCTATTTCTTTCCATTGTTTTTTTTTTTTAAATTTGTGTTGCTTTGTTCTGAACTCAAGTGTAGTCCATACACGTACTACTACTAGGAGTAGCAGTGGACTGACTTTTGCGTGCGGATAAGCTTTCCCTGTTTCCAGTGTCTCTCACCATCACACGAACTTACTTCGATTGCTGAGCTTAAAAATTGTGGATTGGCAAATAAAATTGTGACGAAACATTAATATAGCTTAGATCTTCCGGTAAAAATGGTGACGACCTAACGTTCATTCTTCAAGAGGATTGATAATGAAATGGGACAATACCAGCCTATTACGAGAGGTGTGAGACAGGGATGTGTAATGTGTCCAGATCTGGTTTTCCCTATACAGTGAAAATATTTTCATAAATGTAGAAGTTATAAATGGAATCATCATTGGAGGACGAAACATAAATAACATTAGATATACAGATGATACAGTATTGATTGCAGACACAGAGCAGGATCTGCAAAATTTAGTAGATGCGGTTGTTGCACCCAGTGATCAAGTGGGGTTAGAAGTAAATTGTAACAAGACACACATTATGGTCGTCACTAGGATGAAAGAAATACCGCAATGTAATATACAAGTAAATTGGAATATTCTTCAACAAGTGAATCGGTACTATTATCTCGGAACAGTCATAAAATCTGTTGGGATATGCCTTGAAGAGATTAGAACAAGAATCGCCATGACGAAAGTAGCCTTTAGCAAGATGAAAAACATACTGACCAATAAAAAGATGTCAGTTGAAACGAGAGAAAGAGTGTTGAGGTGCTACATAGAGCCTGTACTTTTGGACAATGAGCAATCAAGCTGAAAAACATCGGATGGCTGTAGAGATGTGATTTCTGAAGAGAATGCAAAGAATACCTTGAACAGACAGAAAAACCAATGACCAAGTACTACAGGAAACAAATGAAAATCGAAATTGATTAGAGAAATTAGCCGTAGACATTCACAATTTGTTTGGACATGTTATGAGAAGAAATGAACTTGAGAACTTGATAACAACTGGCAAGATCGAAGTGAAAGACCAAGGGGAAGACCGAGAAGTAAATATCTGGATGGCTTGGCCACATGGCATGGTCGAGACAGGAGCACTGAGATGATCCACGACTCTGGTGATCGAGTGAAATGGCGAGTCATGACCGTCCACGCTTTCCGGCATGGCACATGATGGATGGATGGAGAAATGATCATCACATGTTAACAAAAAGTTAGCTGCATATCCTTTACTTGACGTCGTTGTCAACCTTAGCATTTTTAACTGTTTGTGATATGGCTGTTTGTGAAGTAGTTTACCATTACTTTCTGAACGACAGCAATCATACCATTGTACGAAAAACAACACAAGCAGCTATGCTTCGAATGCGATATGTGGGATTACGAATTGCGTCTGTAAAATTCTTCGCTACAGAGCCAGTTAAGTTAGCAAAGCAGGCGTCAATTTTGTGGAAATCTAGTAGGATCAGAAATAAAAGTCCTGTTCGTAAAATCTACAACAATCTTAAGACAATTAGGTTTAAATCTATTGGATCATGATGCCTTGACAGAAATTCAATAAATGTATTGAGATGTCCATGCAAAAATATGTTCCTAGATCGATGAATTTGAACAATGACAATGGTCCATATAAAACATTTTCAGTCACAGAATTGAAAGGGTTGTCAACAAATGACGGCAAGAAATGTGAAATATTAATTAAAGAGATACAGGCAAAAATGCAATAAGGACAAAGACAAATGGCTCAAAGAATCATGTAAAGATATAATGAAAGATTCTTTCTATAGCCTATACCATGTGACGGTAGTGATTATGTCTGACTACAGTATTCTGTTTTTTTATGCTGTCAATCTGTCTGATAGTAATGTTTCTCCGTGCCATGTCAAACTTTCCAGCATCTTACGTCATGCCCCTGCTTTTCCTCCCCTCCTATTTGTCCACCATACTGCAGTTTTCCCATCTCATGACATTATCAAGGAGTATGGACTGTAATCTTCTTATGCTAGTAATAAGTTCTCTTTGAGAGTTACATTCTTTCAAGATATTTTCACTGTTCTTTCTATCCATCCACGACATTCTCATTATGAAAGATTACCAACACCTAATACCATGCCCACACAACTTAAGAAAATGTCACATATGTGTATTTACTTATCAACATGTATCAAGGAAAAGAAAGGGCACATCCAAATATACAAAACATATATTTTACATGGATGCATCAGAGAACTGATGGGTAGCCGATTTGGTGTCAAACCAAGCAGTAAACTAGGGTATGCCTACCCAGCGTGTGAAGACAGGATTCGGCAGACTGCGCTGATGAAGTCACCAATGATTCAACGGGAAGACGGCGTTTACCTGCAAAGCGTTTTGGAACGTAATGAGCACGTCAAGGCACGTAGAGTGCCCTGTTCATCCACTGCATCTGTATTCGTCTCCAGTCGTCTTGACATGTCTTGCCACTGGACTCAGATGGACTCAGGCGGGAGAGTGAGGTCAACGAATTGTACAACTATTACTCACTTTCATCTAATTCATCGCGCAAGTCATTCTTCATCCAACTTCACAACATCAGAGAACTATATGTTGACGACAGAGGAGATAAACTAACTATATGGATGACTTTACTGAAAGATGAAGTAAAAATACTTCCAACAAACTGGCCCACGGCAAAGTAGCAGAGCCAGTCAATGCTTCTGTACAAATCAATAAAGTACTGGAAGAACTTGGTATATACAGCTAGTCGTCGACTTACGACCTATGCAACTTATGACCATTCGACTTTACGACCACAATCACTAGCCATATTATTAACTCGAGTCTAGTGCTTCCACATTGACGTGGATAGGCCTTAGGTTCACACCAGAGTGCGATCAGCGTTGCCAGTAGTGGGTTGTGCTCAATATTTAAAGATTTATTTCTGCCTCAATTATCAGTCGAACGGCGTTGTCTGCAAAGATCAGTTTGTGTGACTGTTTATTCCATGCTCAGTCTTCGTGGCCTTAAATGGATAACCTGATTTTTGCAGATGATGCTGCAGTTACGACCCACTCTGAGGAAGAATTACAATGTCTACTATCTGCATTCTCCAATGCTTGTTCAGAATTTGGTTTAACAATTAGCCAAAAGAAGACACAGATTATGTCACAAGGTGCACATGGGGTACCATCAATCTTTATTTACGACGCCGAACTAGAGATGGTAGACCATGTAATAATAATGTTTCCTATAGTATTTTCCACACCTGTATTTTGTATGTTTTGCAAATATTAAACCAGTTGTACGTGTACAGTTAATGCAGTATTTTTCTTAAACCTGACGATGTAAAAATATGAAAAATAATGTTGTAGAGATGATACACATGGCACAAATTGAACATCGAAAATTATGATTTATAACAATAATGAAAGAAATTTATGATAAATTTAACTTACATAATTTTATAACATCACTTCACATTACTGTACACATAGCGTACTCAACTTACGACCAAATCGTGTTACGACCGGTCTGTCGGAACCGATCGTGGTCGTAAGTCGACGACTACCTGTAAGGAATAAACATTTAATTAATTAGATACATAACAGGACTGGTGGCTTCAAACATCAGCAGGTCGATATGCATCTTAAATAATAAGTGCGTTATGTAGACGTGGACAACTGGAAAACACAAGATGTCGGGAAGTTTTACAAAATTGCAATTACTCTAAAATAAAGGAAGTTGCCGCAACGATTTCCCTTCTGGAAACAACAACAAGAAACCACAACAACACGTACAAAAGGAATAAGCATGGCTCTGCAGTAACTAAATGAAAGCACAACAAAATGAAATCACGTGAAATAGAACAAAAGAAAGTAAACAAAGCAAGCAGAATTGAATAAAATGTGTGGTACTTAACTCAGGTTCTCCAACAATAAAAACGTGAACTCTGACACACGATGCGGTATAGCATATAATCAGAAAATGCTCGTGTGGAGCGGGTACTGTTATAGCACAGAAGACAAGAACAAGGTCGCAGAGAACCCTGTTCACAGCTTACAGGCCTATTGAGTATACGAAGCTATCCCAGTACTTTATAACCGAAAAGAGACATAATGGCTGTAGCAGGCTATGGCGATGTAAAACTAAAACAGTTAGTTGCCAAGCATATCGGTTTTCATTCAATACTTTCAAGCTGAGTTGAGTTAAGAACCGACATCATTCACTCCGGGCATTCCCATCGCGTCCAGTCCTCATCTTCAATAGCCAGCGAAGAGTTCCAATAATAATGATGCCCGTTGCAATCTGCTTATATGTCCGTCTGGCTTCACCTCTGAGTGACAACTGTCTACCAGATCCTCTGACCACCAGTTGCTGCAGAATTCTTTTTATACCATGATAGTCTATCTGTTCTTCTGCATCATCCACGTGCTTCCAGAGGACCTTCACCACATCTGTCTTATCATGCTAACATGCATCAAATCACACCCCCCCCCCCCCCCAAAAAAAAAAAATTTAAATAAAAACCAGCCAATCTGTCACCTTGTTCTCTGAATTAATGCATGCCATTCAGCACGAAGCATGCCAGTCTTCGCCTTCGTCAGTATGTTTGTGAATCAGTTACAATAACAACATGCTTATATAGTTTATTCTCTAAGCAGCGGAAAGTTGCAGTAACCGCCTCCACCTCGATTCTCTTTCGTCAATATCGTCAAGTGCAGGAGAAAGCAGACACCATGAAAGCGACTTGTTTCCAAGGTTACCGCTCAATCACATACTCCGTTTTTTTGTTTTGTTTTTTACATATCCCTTACGGGACGTTGCAGTCGACATCAGCATTTTTTAGGTGCTGTTGATGTACTAGGCAAGATTACGCTCAGTAGTTTGCCATTGCTTTCTGAGAGGCCGGCTCACATATCCCGAAAGTCACCAACGCGGCGAGAACCACTACCAATTCTCGCGCGCTGCGTTACCCTACGTGGAGAAACGGGGTTACGGAGAAAGTCGTTTAACTCCTAGGCCAGGAAGACGGCACATTCTCCGTACACAAGAGCAAAAATTTTGGCACAACATAACGAGTGACCTTGTAACATAGCAAGGTAAATATTTTAGAATCAATTTGTGGATGTATGATAAAATGTGGAAATATAAACTGTACAGTCTCTCGAATCATGAATATAGACATATATATATATATATATATAAAATTGGATGGAAAATAGACACAGACATACTAATATGTCTATTTTTACAATTGTCGAGGGAGTTTTATTGTCTGCAGTGTACAAATGCGCTCTTTAAGATGTATGTCCACGTGAGAGAAGTCTAGATATTCCATCCTCTATTTCAAATTACTGTAGAAATTGTGTGTGTGTTGGGGGAAGGGAGTGGGGTAGTAAACCTTCGAGCTAAAGGCTCATGTAAACAGTGATACGTATCCAGTAAACGCGAGCCATGGCATCGACTAGCCTGAATATGGAAACAAGATATTGCAGGAACTTTGGTCGTGAAGTTCCATGAGACAGGAGAGATGAAAACACTACTTTTCGGATGGCGGTGATAAATGCCATGTTCTGCAAAGGACACCTACATATGATGATATGTGAGTCAGATGCAAATACAGAACCTCTGAGACAACACACGTCTTCAATGTAAAGATATTCCTTTAGTGTAATATCTGCTTACATAATTCCGTGCCTCTTGGTGCTACCCAAACGTAAGCTGACAAATACAAATTTCTACGAAATTTCTACAAACACAGTATAGTTGACAGGAAAATAATATATTGCAACTAACATGGAGAATTGTTCATCTCATCTTATCTTGTTCCTCTTGTACCTTGCAGTGTCGAAGTGACGCGTAAACAGCGGGAGAGTGCCTGTTTATGGCCTTCATGTATCGATATTCCCACGGACTCTGCTATACCCTCTATCCAACGTTTACGTTGCATGCCTCTTCTTCTACTTCCATTTGGACTATACATCATTGCTTGTTGTGTTATACTGTTAGTTGGTAATCTAGTTATATCGCCAAACCATTTAACTTGCTGTTTTCTAGAGAAATCTAGCGCTGCTTTAACCCCCCCCCCCCCTTTTTTTAGTCCAGATGTCATCATTTCTGATTTTCCCTCTTCTTGATACATCGAGTATTGTTCTAAGGAATATCATCCCTGTTGCTGTGATTTTTCTTTTCTCTTTTTTCTGTGATTGCCCATGTTTGGCATTGGTAGCATAGAGTTGGTAGGAAGATTGTGTTGTAGAGTGTTTTCTTAGTAACATTGACACATGTTTATTCTTTAGTATTGGTTCGATTTGTCCAATGAGTTGATTTGACTTATTGCATCTATTTTCTATCTCGTCTTCTGATTTGCCATTTGATGATATCATACTTCCATAGTACTTGAAGTACTTTACTTGTTTCAGGGGGTGTTATTTTAGATTAATCTTTGTTGATTTTTCTACTTTGGTTATAGTCATTACCTCTGCCTTACTGATGTTCATTTTCATATTATGTTCCTTACACACTGTGTTTAGAATATTTGATTGGTCTTGTACTTCTGCTTCTGATTTTGCTATTAATGCTTGATCGTTTGGAATATTTTAATTGAAATTGTTATCACACATAATAGAGTTGACAGGCACAAATTGTTTTTTTTTTCTTTTTTCATGCAATTGACCAGGACAAGTTGCTTAAGAACACAATACAGTCGATCGGACCACATTGCTACGAAACGCAGTACAGTTGGTCGGGACACATTGCTTTGAAATACAGTACAGTTAATAGTGACCCTTTGCTGGCATATACATTAGAGTTAACAGGTGTACATTGGTATCATACACAGTAAACTTGATAGGGAAAAACTGCTACTAAACACAGTGCAGCTGGCGTAGACAAATTCTTACTTTACACATTGCAGCCGACACGGGCACGTTGCTATTAAAAACAGAGCAGCTAAACTGGATACGTTGCTACTAAAACCAGTGCAACAAACAGGGATACGTTGCTACTAAAACCAGTGCAACTAACAGGGATACGTTGCTACTAAAACCAGTGCAACTAACAGGGATACGTTGCTACTAAAACCAGTGCAACTAACAGGGATACGTTGCTACTAAAACCAGTGCAACTAACAGGGATACGTTGCTACTAAAACCAGTGCAACTAACAGGGATACGTTGCTACTAAAACCAGTGCAACTAACAGGGATACGTTGCTACTAAAACCAGTGCAACTAACAGGGATAGATTGCTACTAAAACCAGTGCAACTAACAGGGATACGTTGCTACTAAAACCAGTGCAACTAACAGGGATAGATTGCTACTAAAACCAGTGCAACTAACAGGGATACGTTGCTACTAAAACCAGTGCAACTAACAGGGATACGTTGCTACTAAAACCAGTGCAACTAACAGGGATACGTTGCTACTAAAACCAGTGCAACTAACAGGGATACGTTGCTACTAAAACCAGTGCAACTAACAGGGATACGTTGCTACTAAAACCAGTGCAACTAACAGGGATACGTTGCTACTAAAACCAGTGCAACTAACAGGGATACGTTGCTACTAAAACCAGTGCAACTAACAGGGATACGTTGCTACTAAAACCAGTGCAACTAACAGGGATACGTTGCTACTAAAACCAGTGCAACTAACAGGGATACGTTGCTACTAAAACCAGTGCAACTAACAGGGATACGTTGCTACTAAAAAAAAGTGTAGCTGACAGGGATACGTTGCTACTAAAATAGTGTAGCTAACAGGGACACGTTGCTACTAAAAAGTGGTGCTAACAGGGGCACGTTGCTACTAAAATCAGTTCAGCTAGCCGGGATAGGTTGCTACTAAAAAACAGTGCGGCTAACAGGGATACATTCCTACTAAAAACAGTGTAGCTGACAGGGACATGTTGCTACCAAACACAGTGCAGCTAAAGGGACAAACTGCAACCAAACACAAACCTGCAAATTGCAGGGACAAACTGTGAGCAGCGCCATCTATGTCTTCTATACGAGGGGCTGGTCATGTCTGCTTTTGAGTACACGATGGCAATCCTGACTCTCAGCCGTAAGCAGATAGAAAGAATGGAAAGGATACAGAATGAAGCTATGCACATTATTCTTGGATGTACTAGAGATACAGCATGCAGAGCGATGCGCTACATTCTTGATTTTCCAACCATTGAAGACAGAATACAAGTTTGCAGTGCACGCGCCTACCTCAGAGTTAGCGCAAACACACAACATTCACTGCATAGTGAAATTAGGAAAGTGAAGGGCAGCAGGTTAAAAAGAGGACGGTCGTGGATGGGTTAAGCCAAAGACATTCTTCAACAGGTGTGTTCACTTGAGGACTTAGAACCTGGCGAGGAGTGGGTACAAGTGCCAACAGATTTCTGCACATCCTTTTCAGTTTGCATCCAGCTAGATAGAAAATGCAGACAAGAAAATTCGGCTGCTGTGGATGCGGAAGTACAAGCGATGATTTTAGAGAATTCGCTAGACGGTGATGCTGTCATTTACACACATGGGTCAGTCGTCCGACATGTGAGAAGCTCATGGGCCTTTACGGCTCTGGGCGGAGGGAGAATTGTAAAGGTGGACTCTGGTGCTTTTGCTGAGACAACAAGTAGCCTGACTATGGAAGTCATAGCAGTAAGTAAAGCAATAACATGGCTCGACACACAAACATTCACTAGGGCATGTTTCCTTAGCGACTCAATGAACATGCTCAAGAGGATAGAGATGGGGTGGATCCGAAGAGAATGGTTGCTGTCTCTGGAGCGGTCTCGGCTGGCAAAGATTAGTTTCATCTTCGTGCAGGGCATGCAGAAATGAGCGGGCTAACAAGCTCGCAGGTAAGGCTACTGTGGAGGGCGGACGCGCCATGGACCAGGCTGACATTCTGAATGCTCTACGGGCAGTAAGACTTTTGCGAGAACCAAGTGATGACTGTAAATCTACAACCATGGCCAGACTGCGAGAACAGCAAATTAAAAGAGGGTGGCCAAACAAGAACACTACGCAGGAAGCCAAAGAAGATTGATAAACCAATACAGAACTGGTGTCATTAGCCGCTATACGCTGCGGGATATGCTTAGGAGGGGATCCGAGCACTACTGACTGACTGACTGACTGACTGACTGACTAATTAACTAACTAACTGCTACGAAACACGCATCTGTATTACAGAAGCGGGTCCATTAGCGTAGTTGATACAACACACACGTTCCCTGTATTTTTGTTTTAATAGAATAGCTTATAATCTTGCACACAATTTTGATACTTTTAATTTGATTTGATTTTATTGTTCATTGTCCGTTGCATCTTTTAATCTCACGACTTAATAACCGACTACTTTTTATCACCTGTTAACGCACTACTGCTCATTACATTTGCCAAACGTTAAAAATCCGACATGCTGAGATTTTAATTTTGCTAATACATTTGACCTTGTTATATATAGCATATGCCCTCATCAGAGTGACGCGAGAAATCATGACCAGGTTGTGTGGTAAGGATATTATAGCAGAATTTGAATGGGACATTTCTAATATCTGCAATGTGCACTGCTGTTATTTCATAAAACAGATTGATATATTTACCTGCCCTTATTTGCGCTTTATTTACACATTGAGAGAGTGGATTATGATATGTTTCTTTCCTTTTATCTAGCAAGGAGAGTTTATATATATAATGATGGATGCAGTGTGTCCTTGGCTTTCATTGACATATATTTCTCATATATATATATATATATATATATATATATATATATATATATATAAGTGTGTGTGTGTGTGTCTTTCTCTCTGTCTCTCTCTCTCATTTTCTCTCTCTCATTCTCTCTCCCATTCTCTCTCATTCTCTCTCTCACTCTCTCTTATCCTCTCTTATTCTCTCTCCCATTCTCTCTCATTCTCTCTGAATCTCTCTCTCTCTCATTCTCTCTCGCATTATCTAATTCTTTCTCATTCTTTCTCTCATTCTCTCATTCTCTCATTTTCTCTCTCACTCTCTCTCTCTCTCTCTCACTGCACTCTGTGTGCTGTGTGTATTTGTATGCAGGTGGGTTATACGTGTGTACGTTGTGTTGTGTGTATAGATATTCTCTCTCTCATTCTCTCTCATACTCTCTCTCCTTCTATTTCTCTCTCATTCTCTCTCTCATTCTACCTCTCACATTCTCTCTCATCCTCACATTCTCTCTCTCATTCTTTCTCATTCTCTTTCATTCTCTCTCATTCTCTCTCATTCTCTCTCTCATTCTCTCTCTCATTCTCTATCATTATCTCTCCCATTCTCGCTCATTCTCTATTATTCTCTCCCATTCGCTCTCATGCTCTCTGTCGCATTCTCTCTCTCATTCTCCCTCTCGCATTCTCTCTCTCATTCTCTCTCTCTCATTATCACCCCCATTCTCTCTCTCATTCTCTCTGGCATTCTCTCTCTCATTCTCATTCCCATTCTCTCTCTCTTTTCTCTCTCTCTCTCTCTCTCTCTCTCTCTCTCTCTCTCTCTCTCTCTCTCACTCACTGCACTCTGAGTGATGTGTATATTTGTGTGCAGGTTCGTTATACGTGCGTACTTAACGGTCTTTACATCGACAGGAGACTGTCTGACTAACATACCGTCTGATGGTCTGGAGAACAGACAGTTTTACAGTCAGATGAAAGGTAGATAGACATGTAGTGGCATAATTAAAATAGGAAACAAACACACAAATAAACAAAGCAACAAGCAAAGAAACAAACTAAGAAACAATGAAAGCCACAGAAAAGAAATCATTAATTACACCCTGGAGAATTGAATAAATCACTTTATCACCACATGCATTATGTGGTTGTAATAATTTCCAAATTACTTAACAGCAGAATATTTTCAGTGAAAACAGTGAATCTCTCTCATTCTCTCTGTCGCATTCTCTCTCATTCTCTCTCTCTCTCTCTCTCTCTCTCTCTCATTCTCTCTCGCATTATCTAATTCTTTCTCATTCTTTCTCTCATTCTCTCATTCTCTCATTTTCTCTCTCACTCTCTCTCTCTCTCTCACTGCACTCTGTGTGCTGTGTGTATTTGTATGCAGGTGGGTTATACGTGTGTACGTTGTGTTGTGTGTATAGATATTCTCTCTCTCATTCTCTCTCTCATACTCTCTCTCCTTCTATTTCTCTCTCATTCGCTCTCTCATTCTACCTCTCACATTCTCTCTCATCCTCACATTCTCTCTCTCATTCTTTCTCATTCTCTTTCATTCTCTCTCATTCTCTCTCATTCTCTCTCTAATTCTCTCTCTCATTCTCTATCATTATCTCTCCCATTCTAGCTCATTCTCTATTATTCTCTCCCATTCGCTCTCATGCTCTCTGTCGCATTCTCTCTCTCATTCTCCCTCTCGCATTCTCTCTCTCATTCTCTCTCTCTCATTATCACCCCCATTCTCTCTCTCATTCTCTCTGGCATTCTCTCTCTCATTCTCATTCCCATTCTCTCTCTCTTTTCTCTCTCTCTCTCTCTCTCTCTCTCTCTCTCTCTCTCTCTCTCTCACTGCACTCTGAGTGATGTGTATATTTGTGTGCAGGTTCGTTATACGTGCGTACTTAACGGTCTTTACATCGACAGGAGACTGTCTGACTAACATACCGTCTGATGGTCTGGAGAACAGACAGTTTTACAGTCAGATGAAAGGTAGATAGACATGTAGTGGCATAATTAAAATAGGAAACAAACACACAAATAAACAAAGCAACAAGCAAAGAAACAAACTAAGAAACAATGAAAGCCACAGAAAAGAAATCATTAATTACACCCTGGAGAATTGAATAAATCACTTTATCACCACATGCATTATGTGGTTGTAATAATTTCCAAATTACTTAACAGCAGAATATTTTCAGTGAAAACATTACCAATATTAAATACCGGAAATCATTAGGTGATATGATCAACAACACACCGGCCGTCTTTACTTTCTTGGACATTTCCAGGTACCAATTTCAGGCTGATTCGACCAGAAATCCTCGGTCAATTTGCAAAATATCCTCTCGATGCGATGCCAAAACATGACGACCTGTCGGCAGACAGGCTGCTAACGACTTCACTACTGCCGCTCCCTAAACATTCACTGCTGTATGTAAAATAAATTAATTTTGTACCAAGCGTTGATCAAAAGTAAATAATAAAAAAAAAAAAGCATATGACACGTTGTTTTGTATACATGAAGAATATACGAGGGGCGTTCAGAAAATAATGCAAAACATCGTTTTGTTTTGTTTTTCAGGAGATGTTTATTCTTCTTCTTCTTCTTCTTCGTTCATCCGGAGGTTTTTTTTCGGACGTGATTGCGTTGTGCCTGTTTACAGCAGAGCTGCGTTCTTGCGCCGTTAGGCCGACACATCCGACTTCTGCGGGTGTTTGTTGACCGGGTTAACCTTCCCGGAGATGTTTATTCAAAAACCCGTACATGAATGTACCGATATTCGTGAGGCAGGCTGATATATGTGGGTACAATTGTATTTCAGGATAGGTTCTGGCCAAGACAAGGTTGGGTACACTCCGGCAATACCCCTCAGGCCCCTGGGCTCTGCTGTCACTCTCTCATTTTACCAGTGAACTTTCTCCTCCTGGGACTCTCTCTCTCTCCAAGAGACACAACGCAACTCTAAGACCGGCATACTAAATGCAATCTTGTAATGTAATTAAATAGTATAGGCGAGAACAGGTGTAGTTGGAGGCAGTGGATATAGCATTTAGATAGAGAAAGGTATCAATAGTTTAACAGTCAGGTAGCCAGCACTGGGAGATCATCATAGGAGGTGATCTTGTCCCAGTTTATGCGTGTGGTCGTTGCTGTTGGCTCACCCGATGTACTGAGATCTTCCTCCAGGTAGTGGCTGGAAAGATGGTCAGGATCCGCTGAAATAGAGCAACTTGCGTTATAATCAGAGAATTGTGATAGAATTTCTCAATAGAGAGAAGAACACTGTTGTGAACATTCACAACTGTCCCTATGATGTGTATGGAAGTTTTGAAGTCGACAGGAGTACCGTCAGTCGCTGGGTTCAGAAATGTAGTGGAGATATAGTGCTGCTTAATCGGCCGCGTCGTGAACGTCCTGCCACAGCCACCAACGCAGAAATGTTTAAATGCGCTTAAGGCATTATTATTACTGATAGGCGAATCACTACTCAACAATTCGCTTTATAGTTGTCAGTCAGCAATGGTAGTCCAAATGCAATTATATTCTAAAGTTTTGCGCAAGATGGGTTCTTCTAAGGCTCACAAATGACCAAAGATTGCAAAGAAAAGCAATTTCTTTTGAATTATTGGGGAGTTTCAATGCTGATGGAGAGAACATTGTGGTTACGATTGTTACCGGTGACGAAACCTGGACATATCATTTTGAACCCAAGACATAAAGACAGTCAATGTAGTGGCATCATATGCAATCACCACGAAGAAGGAATTTCAAGACAACTCTTTCAGCTAGAAAGGTCATGAACACTGTCGTTTTGAACATTGAAGGTGTGATTCTTGAGAATGTTATGCCAAGAGGAGGGACAATACATTCGCAAGCTTAAATTTAAAAAAGAAAGTCGCTTACAAGTCGACACCGTCGATTTCATTGCACCGTGTTTTATCCCATATGGCTCAGTCTCTTTTCGCAGAGTTTGGCAGCACAAGGATCCATCAGACATGCTTCTCCTTCACGACAATGCGTGCCCTCACACAAGTCTTGCAACACGGGAAGCAAACACCAAATTGGGTTGGACTGTACTAAACTATCCACCCTATAGCCCCGATTTAGCACCTTCTAATTTTCATCTTTTTGGTCCACTTAAAGATGAAACCGTGGGGCAAGATTTGAAGATGATGAAGGAGTGGTCCATGCCGCGAAGAAATGGCTACATGATAAAGGCACAATCTGGTACGGGCAAGAAATACGTGCACTTGGTATAAAGCCGTACAAGTTGATGGGGATAATGTTGAATAATACTGATGTTACATGATATATCCATGTATCATCATCATCAAGTGCCATGAAAGCTGCTTTAGGTGTTCATGACTCTCCACATATCCCGGTCTTTGGTTTTCTTGATCACCTTTGCTGATGATATTCCTTTATGCCATCGTCTCAATCTATCCAGAATAATTTTCTTGGTCTGCCTCTGCCTCACTTCCCCTCGATCATTACAGTTGTCACGGTATTCTCCAATGCCTCTCTTCTCATCACATGACCAAAGAAAGCAGTTTGTCTTTTTCTTGTTGTAAATCTTTGTTATAGTTTTATTAGCCTATTTCAGGCAACCGTTGTCAGTTACTTTGACAATCCAAAGAATTCAAAACATTCGTCTCAGGTGCCAAGTCTCTGTTGCTCCTATGATTTTCCTTATTTTTTAAATTTATATTTCAAGATTCACTGCCATTCAGCAAAATATGTTCTATGTAGCTCTTCAGCACTCTCTTTCTTACATTCAAGGATAGTGACTTACTGCATACGATACTCTTCATTTTCTTAAATGCAGCTTTTGCTTGCCATATTCTACTCTTAATCTGTGTTGTGCATCTTCCTTCTGATGTTAAAAATGCTTCTATGTATTTCAAATAATTCACTTGGTTAAGAATATTCCCTTCTACTTCCATTTTACATTTTGGTGTCACCTTTTTATTTGATATCACCATTATACATTGCTACGAAATGGCAATAGGTCCTCTCCTCATTCGTTATATTCTTATAGGGGAAAACCCGGGCTAAAAATAGCCGGAGCAATCCCGTTCAGGAATCCTCGGTTTGGGTACATTCTCGACCATTCTAGAAGTTAGTTCTTGGGATTACTTTTGCATCCGGGTCTAACTAAAGAGGACTATTTCATCACTCGCACTTTTCTTGGGGGTCAAACCAAGAAAAGATGCTTTGCACGGAATAAGGAAGAGTTCACCTTTCTCGAGACGGCTCACGAGAGTCAGAAGTTATCTCTTCAGCTCAGAGAAAGACAGTCGCTACTGAAAGTGGTGGTAACAGCTTCATGCTTCAGCCTCCTGTCTTGATGAATCTTAAAGGGTTTTGACAGCGTGAATATGGCCAACGGGGAGCTGTATTTCAGTTTGATAAGGTAAGGGAAGTCTATATTATTTCTTCGACGCGGTTGACTGGCGAATAACGGTGTGATGCTAGCGGCGC
Organism: Cepaea hortensis; assembly: GCA_963921405.1. Taxonomy (NCBI): domain Eukaryota; kingdom Metazoa; phylum Mollusca; class Gastropoda; order Stylommatophora; family Helicidae; genus Cepaea; species Cepaea hortensis. The sequence continues at coordinate 33,285,432 of OY992894.1, forward strand.
GGATGATTCGACTGTTGAGAAAAGGTCGCGATTTGCATAGTACAGAGGTGTTGTCGATTTCGGATCGTGGACCGGCCGGATAAGTAACGGGGTTCCGACACTGCGTTAAACGTTCGTTATTGATCACTGATAGCCCATTGGCTTCTACCGAAGGTAGATTTTAACCCCTCTATACCCTCCTTTGTAATTTGAGTATATGCATGGCATATCCACCTGACAAAAATGGTTAGGGGGACTGTTCTATGGCGAAGGAGCACCCACAACAATTGTCCTATCAGTAAATATTGTGTAGGGAATCATAGACTGATTCTACCTTTCCGCCTCGGGAGAATACGAGGAGAAGGTCAACACCGAGAGTGCGGTTTCTATGATGATCACAGTGCGGTAAAGAAAGTGTTTACCCCACTAGTAGGAGCTGAGAATAATGAGTTATCGCTCGCTCAAGGGATATCCGACTATAGCTCGAAAGAGAGCGTCGGCTGAGTTATGTCTATCTTCTTTGATATCTTAAAATATGGAACATAAACTTAAGTTTGGTCCAAGAAGAACACCGACACTGCTACTCTTAACTCTGGTTTAGAGGTTAATACTTTAGTGAATACTAAATGTAAACAACAGAGGGGTGTTGTCTTGCGCAGAAGGCGATCCCAGTAGGGTAATACGCTGATCCAAGAGGACCGGCCTAACCGTTTTAATAATGATCACACCGTGAAGATGGCGTGACAGAACGGGTATACTTAACTACCCTCTACCAAGGGGGTAAGAACAAGGTGCATACACCACACTTGCTCTATATGAAAAAGGAGATGGCATTGATTAATACGGTTCTATTCTGTCGGGGAATAAGAACCAGTGACGGAATATGGTAACCGGAGTGAACCTCTAACTTGGAGGTATGAGATGTGTCTCTAGTGGAAATACTAAGAGACTAACGTATTGATCCAGTACCTATAATTTAATGGGATGCGTGACGGGAGGATGGCAGAATGAGTCTTGTATAAATGGGTTCCGGAGGCCATTCAAGTTCAGACGACTGGACCGGTACAAGCCACGTCTTTACCAGACGAAGTTAATCAAGGGGGATGTCTGACAGACGATGGCCCGGTTCACTCAAATTGCTTCCCCCTGCAGAACAGGATCAGGTAGCTTATGTGTAAAGTACTGCCTGATGCGGAGGCTTGGTAGCCTTGTCCATTGGTTATATGCTAATGGATTGATGCACGTGGCTTTCACAAGATTCTGTACTTACAGGATCCCCCTCCGGGTTGTAAGCCATTAAGAAGCTGTGACGGATCTAAGAAAGCGGGTCCAGGTTACAAAACTAAGCCTATGCTCATCTCCTGTGTTGGAGCGGAGCACCAAGATCCAGCCAGTTGCAATACCCGGTCCAGAAGTATACCATGAAGGAAGCCAACACAACACCCGTTTACGTATTCCATCTCCACACAACCAGCGATATATGTAAACCTTAACAGCGAGAAGCCCTGTGACTCACTGACGATCCTGAAGCCAGATAGAGACCAGTTTGTCTCAATCAACTACACCGCTAGTCATAAAGTTATACAGTGACGGTGCGTACTAGTGGGTACGAAGAGAACACCAGAACCACTGAACACCCTGTGATATGAACAATTCTGCATAGGTCAGCCATTTTATTTGGCAGGTTGGATCGCAATGTGATGCAAAACATCGGCACATGCCAATTTTGAAGTGTGCAAAATTGCATGCTTCTATCTTCACTATTCGCTGAGAAAAATGATATGGTGCATTATTTTCTGAATGACCCTCATATAACCAAACATAACGCGATGAGCTAGTGCAGTACAGTTTTAATATTCTTTCAAGCTTCTTCTTTGCACCGGAAAGCCTAGAACAATAAGCCTGTCCTAATTTATTATGAAACTGGCTTTATTCTTGCCGTCCCCAACGGAACCTGCAATATCTCCTTGGCATGCTAGCATATCAAATGTGAACAAGTTTATTATAGTGGCAGGGACATATTTATTTCATATTTACTAAGAAGTGCTTCTGGTGTAAGAGGATTTAGCTTGTCTTCATACAAGTTACAATGAGTGCTTTCGTCGAATTTGATTGAGAAATTCCTGACATTAATTATTCTGTTCTTATAGTTTCTTAGAAATGTCAGTATTTACAAAATTGATTGCATGATACTCGCGTTAAAGCAGTGATTCTCAAAGTATGGGTTTTCTTTTAATTCGCCACATACTTTTCTGTCCGGTTCATTTCAAATTGGGATGGCATTACTGAACATCATACATGAGTACATATTGTCAGATCCTCTCTGTAATAAATATGTTAGTGTAAAGCAACTAACAGTGCGGATTTGAGTCGACTAGTGACCCTACTAGTGTGTTTTCGTGCACTGATCCTTAATAACAACTGAGATTCTCGACCGAAACGCGTACATTCCATCACTGCTCATTGACTTATTATGGAAAGATAAGAGAGCAGGTGACAGAAGATAGCATTTCCCCACATTCTTGCTTTATCTGTAAGTAATTAAGAGGTTTAACATGGATTTCAAGGCAATATGCCCTGCTTCATTACACCGGGTTTTTGTATTATATTGCTCGGTCTCTTTCCACAGAGCGGCCTGCCCCAAAAGAAGCACAGAAAATGAACCGCATGACTGCAGCGACCATCCTCAGTAGTCTAGAAGACTGCACCCGTCAAACGAAAGACGTAGTCGGAAACCAACCCACGATTAGGGCAGGGTGCCTAACAGATTAGCTACATAGACCCCTTCTGTACATAAATGCTCACTTTATTTCCCGTGTTCATTCCCGCTAGTTGTTTCGGTAGATATTTTTATTTTTTAAGATATTCCCAGCCATTATAATAGCCTCCAACATTTTGATAATTTCGTCTTGTTTTGCTGTCTCAAATAGTAAAATAATAGTAAAGACACGTTAACACGCATTTGGCGCGGTACGCATGTGGTGCTAAATCCATATTTGTATACGCCAATAGACACTCCGTGAGTAATGTGATTAGTATCTTGCCAGCAGCCTTTACTTTCCATGACGTTTCTGGTACCAATTTTAGGCTGGGTTGATCTTAAAGCTCTGATTGTTTTTAAAAATCATCCTTCACGCGAATTCGAACCCATTAGCACTTGGTCGACAGGCGAACGCGTAGAGTATACGATACCGTGACTCCTTTTCATCTGATAAAGTACAGACGTAATGAGACCAGTGCAGAAAATGACGAAACATAATTTCAACAACATGAAAAAGATATTAACATCTAGAGAAATACACAGCAGGATCCAAGGTAAGTTTTACAAATTCGAATCGACACTGTACTAAATTATTTAATGTAAGATATACAGCACAAGTGTGGTCATTTCTGAATCTCAGTTACTAGTGTTCGGACCACAAATCCTTGATGTTCTTCCCTGTGTTCCATATTTAATTTCCTTCTTGTTCTTCTTATTATAATTATCAAGAGAAATTTGGTGATAAGATTTATGCTATTGGTTATATGGAAAGCGTCACAATGTAATCGCCCCTGGTCTTTTGGGTAATTCAATAAACACAGATTTTAGCATATCGTTAATGATGTATCCGCTGTTGTAAATATTCAACAGTTTAGTTAATATTTCTATTCCAAATTATCCTAGTACTTTCAATTCCGCGATTGTGGCTTCATCTGGCTAGCCATTTGTGCTTTCTTCGTATGTCTGATAGCATCTGAGAGTTCTTTATTTATTAATAGGTGGACCTACTTATATAGTTAATTTCTTCTGTTAATCCTCTTTCTCCGCCGTATAAATATCTTGTTTATTCCATCTCTTTATCATACCGTCTTCCACTAACACATTTTCTGTCTTTGATTGCAACCATATTGTGTTTTTGTTGTTTTTATGCTTGTCATATCACTGTTATTGGAGATATATCCGTGAATATTATTTTATATATTTTACAGTATTTAATTCAATTTTATTCCATTGCTCTTATAAGAAGTTTTCCTTTGCTGTCAATATCTGCAGTCATCCATTTCTTCTCAGCTTTGTGACTTCATTCCAATAGCATTGCTTTGCATTTCCCATTCCTCATTGGTGATTTGCATTTTGGGTATTACTTGGCAGCTGTTACTTGAAAGCAATCTGTCGTTTTTAAATTGGTTTATTTGATCCTAGAATATTTATGTTGAGTCTAATCTTCTTAGGCTTAATTTCCTAAACTGGTTCTAATTTTGTGTCCCTGTTATTGTCAAGAGTAGGCATTGTCTTCACATTTAGCAATGCATTTCTAAACCTTTTATGAATCTGTGTTAACGCAATATAATGGATATTTTATTTTCAGTACTCTTTCATTTCTGCAATTTCTGTGGCTTGCTTCGCTCCGGAAGTCACGGGTGGCAAGCATCGTCTGGATCTTTTCTCCGGGCCATGCTGGTGTGCTGGAGAATGAACATGCAGACAGATTGGCTGGCTCTGAAAAACATGGTGGAGTATTGATGCATGACGGGGCAGACGTGGTTGCGGCCTTGTGGGAGCGCGTGTACACCTCGGAGGAGCAAATGGATCACCATGGTCTGGCAAGAATGAGACAGCGTGGAGTGATGAGGGGATCTGGCCGATGCTCGACGCTTAAAGGAAAGGTGGGACGCAGAGGTGTTTCCAAGGCACCAGGGCCGGGTTATATACTGGCCAAGACCTACTGACGCGTCCTCGTCGAGCGTCCTGGGCAACAGGTCCCTTCGGGGTCCTGGCTAAAGTCATTAGGATCGCCGATTCCTCCGAAGTCGGAGAGTGTCTGCCTGTACGGCGAGGAACCACCAGTCTGCACACCAATAAGCCAGACATGGGACAACGGATACTCACGCAAAATTCAGGTCCTGTATGACATCACACTGATGTTGGACACCAGGATGCCTTCATCCGACATACAGGACTTCGCGTTGGAGCTCAAGCCAACGAACACAAGCAAGCAAGCAAGCAAAGGAAAGGTGAGACGCACATATAATCAGATTGCTACTGGTACTATTGGGGTTGGAACTCTTCGCTGGCTTCTGAGGATGGGGACGGAGCGCTTATGGGAATGCCCCAAATGCAGTTCTTAAATCAATCAATCAATCAATCATTTCTGCAATCGTCTCTGTATCCAGTGTTATTTAAACGACCTTGTTCTATCAGTTTTCCTTACATGACTTTTGTAATTCATAAACAATAGTCGTCACAATAATTTTATAGGGAACACATCTTTGAAAAGGCCTTGGATAGGATTGAAATTGAATTTCTTTGGAAATTGATAAAGAGCTAAAGGAGCCCACTGGAAATCAATAATTTAATCAAGGAAACTTAAATATAACAAGCAGAATTTTTCACGAGGGAATAAAAAGCAGATACAATTGAAATATGAATAAGGAGGTGAATGGCTGCCTTTTGTCACCTTCATTATTCTTACTAACTGTAGACTGGATCGTGAAGACACCAATGACTATCACCAGAAGTGTCATTCTGTGAACTCCGATAGAGCTGCTTGATGATCTGGACTTCACAGAAGACATTGTCACTATGTCTCATACAGGAAATCATATGCAAAATATATTAAACACGTTTGATGGGAGGTCATAACAATTAAATCTAACAATGCATAGGGGGAAGACAAAGTTAATGAGAGTCAATCACGCACATCATAGCCAGATCTCTCTCCCTTAGTAAAACGTCACTCTAGACAAAGATGGAGGCACATATATAGATATTCAAATCTTCTTATATATAAAAAAGGATCTCCGTCCAAATGTATGTCCTTTATGCGTTCGCGAACAGCTCATCCGATTGAGATGAAATTTTCTACACGCCTTCCTTTCAATCCAGCGCTGCCAACTGTGATATTTTGTTAGTGTGAAATCGCCTGCTTACTCAGTATTATTTCATTTTTCATTGTTCATCATAATTTCATATATCTCAGGGGACCTAACTCTGTAAAAGTTATTTCAAGGGGCATAACTTTTCTGTATAACTTATAGTCATATTGTGGCATCGTTTTCAAAGATTTATAAACTCTTTGTCCATAGTTATGTACCGGCATATGAGTTATAATAAATAATGATACAATCTGCAAGGCATTTTCAAAGTTTTCATAAAAATAATGCACAATGCATAACATTGTAACTCATCTTTTTTTGCTTAAGAAGTTACTGTAGTCAGGCAGGTGATTAGAAAGAGTTTTCATTAAAAATAATGGATGGTGTGTGGAAGGACATTCTTTTAAGTTACTTTTTTTGTTGTATGAATTTAATGAGAACTTATATGACTACTTATATAAATTAAATGAGATGCTTCACACCAGGAGCTGGGCTATGCCGGGCCGGGTCAGACAGACAGACAGACAGACAGACAGACAGACAGACAGACAGATAGTCGGTAACGGGAACGAGAACTTATATGACTACTTATATGAATTAAATGAGATGCTCCCCAACAGGGTCTGGGCGAAGCCGGGCAGGGTCAGCTAGTAAGAATATAAAAGACAAGTGTAGTTTTTAGGAAATGTGTGTTAATCAAAAGAAACTAAATCTACTACAAAAAATAAAATATTTAACACCTAACATTAAATCAATACTACTATATGCCGTCTCCAAGGAGTTAACGACGTTGTTATATGTGTTTGTTAATCTGACTTTAAATTTAGCCATAATAACCATATATTACTACACAAAGAAAGATTCATCAGATTAGCTGTTTCTTCGTGACACAATAACCCTAGCCTTTTTTCGTGTTTATTTATGTTCTTGGATACTTTTACCGTATCCCTTCCACTTCATCTCTCACATTTCCAGGATGTTCATTTTCATCATGTCCATGTCTCGTACCACATAATCTTTTTTTTTCTTTTTTTCTTTTTGCATATCCTTTACAGGACATCGTTGTCAACACCAGCATCTTTCAGCTGTATCTTGATTTCTTGGCAAGATTACGCTCAGTAGTTTGCCATTGCTTTCTGATCGGCCGGCTCACATACCCCGTAAGTTACCGATGCGATTCGAACCACTGCTGATTCTCACCGTCATCACGTTACCCATGAGAGTATACGAGATTACGGAGAAAAGTCGCTAACCTCTAAGCCACGAAGCCGGTACCACATTATCTACCTTTCTTATTTCTGCTACTGTCCTGACATTACAATTACCTATTTTTCAAATTTTGAGTTTGGTTGTTTTATTTTATTTTATTTTATTTATGTATTTATTTATTTATTTATTTATTTTGTGTGTGTGTATGGGGGGAGGGGGGGGGGGGGGTAACGTCCATTGCAGGACGTTGCGGACAATTATGCATTCAGTAGTTTGCCATTCCTTTCTGAACTAGAAGTCAACGTTTAAGTCTATCTGACCTTGTATGGAATGATTCCACTACCCGGAAGTCAGCACTTAAGAAGTGTAAGCGCGAAACCGATAAACCTGTCGGCCACGCTGACCTCTTTTGAGCACTACGCGGGTTTGTTTATTTATTCTGACTGCCGATTATGAAAATGTGTTTTAGTTGGGGAAAACAGTATTTATTTTAGTCAAGAATAAGTAGGAAATTTGTTACGAGTAGTTTCCCTTTATTGTTCCGTGATGCTATAGGGTCATTACATTTAGTAGGCCGAGAACAATGAGAAATAGGTAGCCAAGTTTTCTCTCATTTTCGCATACGACTAAACGGGTGCTGAGATATGTTTACACAACAGCCAATGATGTACAGACCAAATGGAAGCAGATGAAGAGGCCGGCCACGTAAACGATGGACAGAGGGAATTTCAGAGACTCTGGGAATCTCGATACATAAAACCCATAAACGGACACTTTCCCCCTGTTTATGCTTCACCTCGACACCGCAAGGTGCAGAGCAGTGGTTCTCAACCATTTTTTGTCCTATGCACCCATTCACCATATGTTCATAACGTCATTCCCCCCTCCCTCCCAATTTCCTATTTCCTCCCTATAAATTCCTCCGCCCCTACTCAGTATACGTAAAACTGGAAGCTAAATTTAATAGCACATACTAGAACCTGTCTAGACGCCTACATAAATCGTGATTTTGAGTCTACTAACGATATAACACGAATTTCAGAGGGGCGAGAAATACAGAACTGTAAAATATAGAGGGAAAAGCAATATCGAGTAATCGGTTCTTGTATTAACGCGATCTTGAAATAATCTTAATTCCCCCCCCCCCCCCCATACACTAAAATCCCCCCATACACTAAAATTCCCCCCCCCCCCGGGGGATAGGGGGATTCCCCACAGGTTGAGAACCACTGCTCTAAGACCTTTTCGATGAGTGACATGTTTGATTCTATTTCTATTCTTTTCATTTTTTTTAAATTTTTTTTGCGTTCGCCTGTTCTGAACTCAAGTGTAGTCCATACACGTGCTACTAGTAGGGGTAGCAATGGACTGGCTTTTGCGTGCGGATAAGAGATAATTTCCCGCGGGGGGGGGGGGGGGGATTCCCCACTGGTTGAGAACCACTGTACTAGAGGAACTAAATGTGATGATATGAGATAATCAGTCTATGTTTTTTAACATGTGTGCTGTCAAAGGCTTTAGTCACAGCGTTTATTTTCTCACTCCTGATCATGTTCTAGTTAAGCTTATGGATTCTACTCTCGTCTTTATGGATTCATTCATTGCATGTATTGGACACTCGCAGCTAATTCTTAGCTGACACTTTATCAATACCCCAGTTACATTTGTCAGTATCCCCTATCATTAGTTTATTAAACGTGTAGTGTATCGTGTTTCCAGGCTAGGCTAATAGAACATTTCCGGGAGAGATCAGTAGTAGTCAGTGAGGCACCTTGTACTAACACCTTTTAACTATATTCTTCTGCATATCTTACAGTAACATTTGTTTACAATATAGGAAGTGAATACTGCCTTTGCGTTGTGTAGTGTTGGATCTTCACATATTCTAGTGCTCGGCATAATGTGGTGGGGTAGCAAGTTATCTTCTTCCCTGCCTTTCTGTTACAGTCAGTTCTTAAACATTCTGAAAATTATCGGGTACCCATTTGATGAGGCTAGGCCGATCCTATAGCTCAAAGTAAAGTAAAGTAAAGTAAAATAAAGTAAAGTAAAGTTCTCTTTTGCACGCCTTAAGACGCATTGGGCGCATGGTGATACGTCCATATTCTCTAGACCAGTGGTTCTCAACCTTTTTTTTGCCCATGCACCCCTTCACCATATGTTCATAATGGCTTCCCCATTGGCAGACATGAACACTAGACACTTTACCACCACCGAGTTGTTGCAGTGATTATGTTACATTCTTGGATTTAGGCGGAAGGGATGGTGTCTAATAATCAATCAATCAATCAATCATGTGCCATGCCGGAAAGCGTGGGCGGTCATGACTCGCCATTTCACTCGATCACCAGAGTCGTGGATCAGCTCAGTGTTCCTGTCTCGTCCATGCCATGTGGCCAAGTCATCAAGGTATTTTCCTCTCGGTCTTCCTCTTGGTCTTTTCCCTTCGATCTTGCCAGTTGTCACTAGGTTCTCCAATCCATTTCTTCTCATAACATGTCCAAAAAATTGTGACTGTCTACGTCTAATTTCTCTAATCAGTTTACGATGTTCATTTGTCTCCTGTAGTACTTGGTCATTGGTTTTTCTGTCTGTCCATGGTATTCTTTGCATTTTCTTCAGAAACCACATTTCTGCAGCCATAAGATGCTTTTCAGCTTGACTGCTCATTGTCCAAGTTTCACATCCATACAAAAGAACAGGCTCTATGTATCCCCTCAACACTCTTTTTCTCGTTTCAATTGACATCTTTTTATTGGTCAGAATGTTTTTCATCTTGCTAAAGGCTACTTTCGCCATGGCGATTCTTCTTCTAATCTCTTCAAGGCATCTCCCATCAGATGTTATGACTGTTCCAAGATAATTGTACCGATTCACTTGTTGAAGAATATTTCCATTTACTTGTATATTACATTGTGGCACTTCTTCCTTCCTAGTGACGACCATAACCTGAGTCTTTTTACAATTTAATTCTAACCCCAGTTGCTCACTGTGTTCAACAACCGCATCTACGAATTGTTGCAGGTCCTGTGCATTGTCTGCAATTAATACTGTATCATCTGCATATCTAATGTTATTGATGTTTCGTCCTCCAATGCTGATTCCATTTATATCCTCTACATTTCTGAAAATATTTTCACTGTATAGGGAAAAAAGATCTGGAGACATCACACATCCCTGCCTAACACCTCTCTTAATTGGCTGATACTGTCCCACTTCATTATCAATCCTTATTGCAGCTTGTTGTTTCCAATATATGTTTTTTATAAGTCTAATGTGTTTCCCATCAATTTGTAGATCTGCAAGCATATCCACAATGTTGACATGTCTAACTCTATCAAAAGCCTTTGTGTAGTCAATAAAGCACAAATGTATATCCCTGTTTACTTCTATAGCACGTTCAATAACTGTTCGCAGCATATACACAGCATATACTGTACTCTTTCCTTCTACAAACCCGCATTGTTCTTCCCCTATTTCAGGTTGTATCTTCTTCCTCACTCTTTGCATGATAATTCTTAGCAAAATCTTTGTGATGTGACTCATTATACTAATTGTTCTATGTTGATCACATTCCAAGGTCCTGATTTCTTTGGGATTGCAATAAATACAGAGTTACATAATTCAGGAGGTATATCTCCAGTATCATATAATGTGTTCAGCAGTCTGGTGACTTGCTCTAGTCCAAATTCGTCTAAAGCTTTAATCATTTCTGTTGTGATGTTATCTGCACCGGGGGCCTTGCCAGCTTTCATATGCTTAAGAACATTTCGAACCTCCATCTCCAAAATTGGCGGTCTAATAATGTCTTTTACATTTAAGACCTGTTCAGTGTACGTAAAATTTCTGCAGTAATATTACAGGTGCAGCTTGTTATAGTTGGAAGAGAGGAGAGGCAATGGAAGACCCAGAGAGAGGATATTTGAGAGTTTGATATCATGGCATGGAGGACATTGTTATCAGAAATGATTGGCAGCACGCGAGAGAAGGCTGTGGACAGACATGACCACCAAAGACATATGGCATCGACTATAAGAAGAAGCTTGTTATAATTGTAGTTTCTGCTTAGTTTAACTTGTATTATGATTTACAACTGACAGCCTTTTATCATCCTTTCACAGCCTGTCGGTGGAAATTGTAGACCAATCTGTTGACAGCATGTTATATGCACTAGATGTATATTTAAATGTTAAGAATGTATTTTGATTCTTAGTAGTAATCACTGGTGGATGTTGAGTTGGCCTCTGTTGACTATAGAATACCTAACTTTCGTGAAGGAAACATTGCTAGCCTTGGTCTAATGAAATTCAATGCGTGTATAATGTGCTGAAACATGACGTGGTTACATTCTAACACGCCTCTCAGCACATGTGATGTTTAAGTACCAGTCTTGAGCAGCTCGCTGGTTATTGAGCTTGGGGAGGGGAAGAATTGTGCTTGTGTACAAGAATCCGGGGAGAAAGTATCTTAACAATCTGGTTCCGGTTGATCCATACTATTTTCAGGACATAAATCGATTTGCACACAACTACATTGAACTTAGAGGTAAAACCCAGTCTTCCGGAGAATTCACGGAGATCCAACCAAGCAATCAACTTAGAAGTTTCAAAAACAGTTAATTGCATGTCCATTGCATGACGTTGCAATAAACTTCCAGAAATTATTGGTTGTTCCTGATGTACTAGGCACATTGTTAGTTCAATAGTTTGACATTGCTTTCTGAACGACAATCGCCTAATACCTTCGAAATCAACGCAAAGTGGTCTGCTTATAAACATCCCGTGTTGATTTTGAATCCTCTACTCGGTGTGTTGGGGAATTATGAAATTGCGCACTCACAATGTCCTAAACCACAGCTCCAATTGCCAAAGGAAATATGCTCGGATCGGCCTCAATCAGGCTAGGAAGCAATGTTTCCTTGACAGATTCCTTTAGCAGTTTGAGCATTAAATTAACTATCGTTTGTGTTTAGAAATCGTTTTGCTGCTGTTATACATACAATCATAAGCGGGAGATTAAAATGAAAACCTTAATTTCTTTTTTTTTTTAAATATTTTATTTTGTTAATATAATCTGAAAAAGTAAAGAACAAATCTATCATTTTCCGATGTAGTCAAAACTGCGTTCAATGCAAGTGCTCCAGTGCCGATAAAGTGGCATGGATTCCTGTAGAAAGAATTCTCTGGGGTCACTACTCGGTGTGCCTGACCCGGTCGCAAACAATCTGTCACATAAGTCACGCATTTTTGAAACGTCCTACTCCACTCATACACTTGCTGGACTAACAGGCATGAATCACCATACTGGATCTTCATTCTCCGATGAACTTCTTCACTGATCAAAAAACTGATAACAGTACGCTACTCCTCTTTTGTGTATGTCAAAATGGAGCGGCCATCTATAAACTGTCCTTATGACGTCACCGCGTTTGTCTGCACCGTGATGACACCTGCTGAACACTTGTGACATCCTTAACAATACTACAACACTATAGACAGGTTACAATACAATGGCATGGTTATTGTAATTTTTGCCGCACTTTTAAGGTTTTTATTTAAATCCCCCTCCTATATTGTTGTGGCCGCTGCTCCATTTAGTGTACATACATTTATTCCGTTTGCTTCTGGTGCGACCAAAAATAATATACATGTTGTAAAGCGTATAGTTTTGGTAGTTGTGGACGGTTCTAGTCTTGACTATTTGCAGCTAATCTACGAGGGTAAGTTAATAAGTAAGTCACAAATGGCTGTAGAAAAATAATTAAACATGATAACAGCTTGAAACCAATTAATTTTTATACATACATTTCACTTCACATTCAACTTCGGCGTCATTCGCGAAATGTCTATCGCCAAGGTGGGTTTTTAGTGTTTATGCAGACAAATGTTTATCCCGTAAAGCGGTGCATAGCTGGGTAGAAAATGTTACGAGGGCGAGTCAATAAGTAAGTCACACAGTTCTGTGGGATGGCAGGTAAATGAAAACAAAGCATGCTATTCTATGCAGCCGGTTTGGGAGGACTGATAAAACGATGGGATAAGTGCATCAATGTTGGGGGAAATTAAGTTGAGAAATAAAGGGGTAATGTTTGTATAAAAATAAACTTGTTTCAAGTAATTATCATATTTAGTTATTTTTCTGCAACCATTTGTGACTTACTTATTAACTTACCTTCGTACGTTTTTAAATTCAAACATTAACTGGTATAAGGAATAAAAATGTAAATAGCATATAATGAGATGCGTCGAATATGTTGACAATGTGTCTAGTGTTTACATATATAATGCATAAAAAAGGGGACAATACAACATGGGATTATTTAGATAATTAAACCCTCTTAACTTTGTTTATTTTAGGCGTTAAAATTCTAGAACAGTAGTTCTCATCCGGTGGAGAATTCCCCCCCCCCCCCCCCCCACAGAGAGAGAATTTTAGGGTTTAAAAGGGGGAGGTGGGGGTGGAGAATTAAGATTATTTCAAGATCGCGTTAATACAAAAGCCGATTACTGGATATTGTATTTCCCTCCATATTTTCCGCTTCTGTACTTCTTGCCCTTCTGAAATTCGTTTTATACCGTAAATAGACCCGCAAATCACGTTTTATAAACGTCTAGACTTGTTCTAGTATTTGTTATTAGATTTAGCTTGGGGGGGGGGGGGATTTATAGGAAGGAAATACGAAAGGAGGGAAAGACATTCTGAAGATATAGTGAAGAGGTGCATGGACCAAAAAAGGTTGAGAACCACTGTTCTAGAACGATATAAAATAATAAGGAACAAAACAGTGTACTCTCGTACGACCTTTTTGTCTTATTTGTTTCTGTCTTTTTTAAACTAGCATAGTTTTTTTACAGGTCGTCGCAGTCAACCACAGCATTGTTATGCTGTTTGTGATCTCTTGGCAAGTTTACGTTCAGTAGATTGTCATTGCTTTCTGAACGACCGGCACTTATACCATTTCGTAAAATACCAATGCAAGGAGGTCTGCTGCCAAATCTTCCACAGCTCTGTATCGAACGTGGTATGCTTGATTACGGACTGCGTGCGTATCTTCTTCGCCACGGAGCGACTTTAGGGGTAAACTGTATATTATAAAGGGTTCGTAAACACATGTTATATTAATCTTTAAAAATGTAATGTATAATAAATAATATAATAATAAATACTCCAGTATTGTTTAGACATATAAAGAGTAAAGGTTTTAAAAGCTGCCATAGTAACGCGGTGGTTAGTACCCTGGCCTTCTGGCCGGGTGTTCATGTGTATGAATTCACTCGAGGCTGAGATTCATTCTTTTCTGTTCCTTTTTTTTTTTTTTAAACTTTTAAATTGATCGAATTTCCCTGTCTCCCCGAAATAGAATTGTTCCCAGAAAATCTTCTGGGAAGTTGTTACCGTGTTTTCCAATAAACCTCTTCTCATTATATGAACAAGTAACTGCTTGTCATATTCTTATTGTTGTATATAATGTTCTTCTTTAATACGTCTCTTATACACACTTTTTGTTAGTTACTCTGGAATTCCAAGTTGTTCGTAACATTCGTCTCAGGAACCACATTTCCTTTGCTTCCAAGCTCTTCCTAATTTGTTTGTCCACGTTCCATTATTTACTGCCACAAAGCAAAGCGGTACTATAAAACATTTCACTAACCTTTCTTCATATAATTTTCTTTCTTTCTGTATTTCTTTGGACATCTTCTAAATTCCGTCCATCTTTTCTTTCATTTATTTTTCCTTCTGTCTTTCTGTCTATACTTATCTTCTTCAGGTCTTCGGGCCTTATAATTTTCTAGAATTATTTATCTGTGTACCTCGTTCGTTTTCTCTATCAAACCTTCCTTAATTTCCAACTTTTATTTTCTGCATACCTGTTTCCTTCGGTTCTTATTTTTGTTGTTTTTCTTTCTTTGTACATGTTTTCCCCTTCCTTTAGTGTTTTCTTCCTTACTATTTTATATCGTTCTGTCTTTGAATATCTGTTTCCTCCCTTACGCCCTTTCTGTCTTATTTGTTTCTGAGTTTTTAAACTACTTTCTTTTTTTTTTCTTCCTCACCTTGTCCCCGTTTCCCTCTAACCCTGTCTGAATAACTAACCTGCTAACACTAGCCATCACTTCGCATTTACTTTGCACTGTTTGAACCACGCTTGGAGAGTGGATGGAGTCTTAATGGATGTTTGGTTGTATTATATCTGCCTCTTCTCTCTCTTTCTCTTTCTCCCCCCCCCCCATCTCTCTCTTTCTCTCTCTCTCTCTCTCTCTCTCTCTCTCTCTCTCTCTCTCTCTCTCTCTCTCTCTCTCTCTATCGAATCATCACTCTCTATCTTTCTCATTTGTATATGTATGTTTCGTCTTCATGTCTGACTTTCATACTTTGTATAACCTCCCCTCTGCCTTTTTATCTCTGTGTCTCTCTTCCTCTAACTCTCTCTTCCTCACTCTCTCTTTCTCCCCCCCCCCCTCTCTCTCTCTTTCTCTCTCTCTCTCTTTCGTTCTCTTTCTCCCTCTTTATCTCCTTCCATCTCGCTGTCCCTCCCACTCCTTCTTCCTCTCTTTTCTTCTTCCTCTCTCTCCTTCTTCCTCTCTCTCCCTCTCTCTCCTTCTTCCTCTCTGTCCTTCTCCCTCTATCTCTCTCTCTCGCTCTTCACTCTCTACCTTTCTTATTTGTATATGCATGTTTCGTCTTCATGTCTGTCTTTCTTACTTTGTATAACCTCACCCATGCCCTTTTCTTTCTATCTCTCTCTACCTCTTACACTCTCCTTCTCCCCCTCTCTCTCCATCTCTCCTTCTCTGCCTTCCTCTCTCTCATTCTCTCCTTTTCTCTATCTCTCTCCCTGTCTGCTTCTCCCTCTCTATTCATATGTCTCTCTTCCTCTCTCCTCCTTCTCTCTCTTCTTCTCTCTCCTTCTCTCCTTCTCTCGCTCCCTTTCTCCCTCTCTTCTCTCTCAAATTTATTCTTGTTTGAAAAATGACGCATTTCATATCATGTATGTACAATCCATTACATGTGTTTCAAAGAAAGTTAGAAACTTTTGAATAATTGGTCAGCATGTAAAAAATTGACAAATCAGCAACCTCTTAAAAATAGAACAAAGAAGACTTATTAAAACAACCAAAAATAGAAGACTATAGCCGCTTGGTTACATACTATGATCTCTCTCTCTCTCTCTCTCTCTCTCTCTCTCTCTCTCTCTCTCTCTCTCTCTCTCTCTCTCTCTCTCTCTCTCTCTCTCTCTCAGATATCGGCTCTATGATTGACACATTTACCTACATTACGTTTGTATCACATTTTGAGACAATTGAAGAGGGTATATTTCAATTAAGTTGGCATTTCTTTATTCTCCATTTTTGTCTTTTTTTTTTTCTATGTATGTATGTGTGTGTCTGTGTGTTTGTGTATGCATGCATCTATGTATGTTCATGAATATATTATTCCCCCACTATTTGGAGTGCCTCCCTAGTTTAGGGGTTACACGACTTTCTCCGTAATCCCGTATCCTCTCATGAGTAACGTGACGTGCGCGAGAATCGGTAGCGGTTCTCTCCGCGTCGGTAACTTACGGGGTATGCGAGCCGATCGCTCGGAAAGCAATGGCAAACTACTGAGCGTAATCTTGCCAAGACATCAACAATCATCTGAAAGATGCTGATGTTGACAGCGATGTCCTGTAAAGGATATGCGAATCAAACCCCCCCCCCCCCCCCCCCAAAAAAAAATGGGAGCGCATGATGACAGAATCTTACCTTCATCTGTCTCTTAGAACTGTGTGTTTTTTTTTTCGGTTTAAATATTAAAAATAAGTTAAAATTGCCGAAGCGAGAGCAATGAAGACACTTAAAACACATTTCAATCCGGTTTCCCCTTCAATAAACACAGCCTGGGCATGATCTGGAGTTATTGCAAATATATCGACTCTGCTATTAGTATTCGCTCCACTGATTGCAGACCAAGATCAAACTGCATCCAGCGCAAGTCGATTGTATCTTTATTGAACATATACAGGGAAGCATAAGTGTGTAGAGACCTGAACAATCTGGCCAGGGTATGGTGGATGTGAAGGCTTAGTGTGGTTTACTGCAAAATGATGTTGCCATTTATAGTTCAGAGATCCGCGGAAAGTGGAAGGTAATGGTTAGATTATTGATGGTCTGTCAAAAGACAAGTTTTTATTATAATGTTGCGACGCCTGGACGGCGTGTTGGTGTAGTTGGTAGGGGGCTGTGCTGATAATGTTATGAGTGCGTTAGGGCGAGAGTTCGACGACAGCGTTCGCCAGCTGCCAACAGAGGAAAATTTCGTACAGTCAGTCGGACAAACTGTGAAGGTCATATCACAGCAACTCATAGCAGCTTCCTGCTTCGTAAGATTGCTTGCTTGCTTGCTTACTTGCTTGCTTGCTTGCGTTCGCTGGCTGTGGACTCTAGCGTGAAGTCATGTATGTCGGATGAAGACATCCTGTTGTCCAACATCAGTGTGATGTCATACCGGACTGAGGTTTGCGTGAGTATCCGTTGTCCCATGTCTGGCTTATTGGTGTGCAGATTGGTGGTTCCTCCTCGTGCAGGCACAAATACTCTCCGACTTCGGAAGAATCAGCGATCCTACTACGTTAGCCAGGATCCCGAATGGACCTATTGCCCAGGACGCACGGCTAGGACGTGTTAGTAGGTCTTGGCCAATATAGAACCTGGCCCTGGTGCCTTGGAAACACCTCTGCGTCCCGCTTCGTAAGATGTGTTTTTATCTTTGTAAAGGATAATGACTGAGGGAAATGTAGTTGGGAACAATAATTTGTATATTTGAATACATAATACAGAAACAATAGACAGCATAATTTATTGTCTACCCTATTTCGCTGCATCTCGACAAGTGCAAACTGCAGAAATCGTACAACATAAACTACAGCAAAATGGTTGGTTCTTTAAGCTGAAGCACAAACTTGGTGTTTAAAAGCCAAGAAGATCGACTTCATTGCATCGGATTGTATCCCATATGGCTCGGTCAGTTTCCGTAAGGCGTCTTGTCGAAAGCGTTGCACACAGCACGAACTCCGAAGCTCCAACGACGATCCCCAGAAGGGTCCGAGAAAATTGCACACTGAACCGAACTAAGAGGTCAGGAATTGAATCCACAACCTTCAGTGATCGAGGCAAGCAGCGTAACCACTTTGCTACAGAGACTCCCTGACCTGTAACATTCAAGACGGATATACAAAATGAAGTGTCGATTGTCTGCCTAAGCTGTAACATTCAACACGTATATGCCCATACGCTATTTACTGGAACAAAAAGCAGCAAATAAAATGGGAAATAAAGAGGGTAGTTACGAACAGATAAAGCAAGGCGTACGACAGGGGTGTGTCTTGTCACCGGATCTCTTCTTCCTATAAAGTTAAGTAATAATGAGAGATATCAAAGAGATGCCAGGAATACTAATCGGAGGTTATAATATAAATAATATACGCTATGCAGATGACACAGTATTGGTGGCGGATAATGCAACAGACCTACAACAATTGTTAGATATTGTAGTAACATAGAGTGCAAGGAAAGGATTCTCCTTGAATGTCAAGAAAACAGTAACAATGAGGATATCAAAGAAAATGGTGACACCAAAATGTGACATAGAAATAGAAGGGAAAATTGTTAACCATGTAGATAATTTTAAATACCTAGGGGTATCTATAACACCAGATTAAATATGTACAACAGAGATTACGAGCAGAATAGGGCAAGCAAAAGCCGCATTTCAGAAAATGAGTATCTTATGCAATAAGTCATTATCACTTAATGTAAGAAAGAGAGTCCTGAAATGCTATATAGAACCAGTTTTACTGTATGGCAGTGAATCTTGGAATGTAAATGAACATATTAAGAAGAAATTAGAAGCAACAGAGATGTGGTTCCTGATGCGAATGTTGCGAATTCCTTGGACTGCCAGAATAACTAACAATGAATGCCCGAAACAGGCTAATGAAACTAGAACATTATATACAACAATAAGAAAGAGACATACAGCTTTCTTCGGTCATGTGATGAAAAGAGAGGCATTGGAGAACATCGTGACAACTGGAAAGATCTAGGGGAAGAGAGACAGAGGCAGACCAAGGGGCATGATGCTGGCTGAGACGGTGGCATGGAGGAATATCATCAGCAGAGTTGATACAGAACACAAAATACCGAGATCTGTGGAGAGCCATGAACGCCTACGCTAGCTGGCAGGGCACGTGATGATGATGAGTTACGATTGTCTACCTAAGCAGTAACATTCAACACGTATATTCCCACAGTAGTGTCGATTATCTATCTAAGCTGTTACATTCCAGACGTATATGCATTACATCTAAAGCTATACGAACTAATAATAAAAATCTGGAGGACAGAAGAATTACCCCATGACTGGAAAGAGTCATTATTGATACCTATCTTTAAGAAAGGAGACAAGTTCCAATGTGGAAAATATAGAGGAATATCACTACTGTCCACAAGCTATAAGATACTATCCGCAGTATTACCAAATAGACTAAAACCATATTCAGAAGACATATTAGGTGACTACCAGGCGGGTTTTAGACAAAACAGACCAACAATAGATCAGATATTTATCTTACGACAAATAGCCGAGAAACATTGGGAATATAAAAGAGATCTCCATAACATTTTTGTGGATTTTAAAAAGGCTTATGATAGTGTCCATAGGAATAGTCTATGGAATGCTATGCAGGTATTTGGAATACCAAGGAAGTTAATCAACATGACCAGACTATGCATGGAAGATACTTATAATATAGTAACATATAAAGGCAGGAAATCAGACCCCTTCCAAATAACATCTGGCTTGAAACAGGGTGATGCACTATCGCCGCTACTCTTCAATCTGGCTCTAGAGAAAGTTGTAAGAAAGATAAAGGAGGAATGTGATATTGGAGGAACATCCAAGCTGCTTGGTTATGCAGATGATATAGATATTATAGGGCAAAGTGAACAAAAGACATTGGAAATATTGACTCACTTAAAGGAAAAAGCCCAACAGATGGGGCTGGTTATCAACCAAGATAAGACAGAATATATGGTAATTTCAAGAGACGGAATGGCTAAAAACTCTGGCCACATACAAATAGATAATATGACCATTAAAAGAATGGAAACATACAAATACCTGGGTACAATCTTCAACTGCTCCAACATCATAAGGGAAGAAATACAAACTAGAATCAACTCTGGAAATAAGATATACTATGCACTACAACATCTACTAAAATCAAAGGCGCTATCTCGTAACACCAAAATCACAATATACAAAACACTGATCAGACCAGTTGTGCTGTATGGCTCTGAAATCTGGAGTACAACGAAAGGAGACGAAGCCTTGTTACAAACCTTTGAGAACAAAATTTTAAGACGCATCTTTGGACCCATTAGGGATACACAAAGTGGAGAGTGGAAAAGAAGAAGTAACAAAGACATTTATGATCTGTTTAAGTCCCCGCTAATCACTGGTATCATGAAGGCTAATAGACTACAATGGCTGGGGCATATAGAAAGAATGGAAGATAATAGGGAAACAAAACTCGCTTACACTCAGGAAATAAATGACCGTAGACCCCGAGGTAGATCAAGAAGACGGTGGAGAGATAATACATGTACAGACCTACAAGCACTTGGAATCAACGACTGGCAAGAGAAGGTCCACCAGAGAGACGAATGGAGACGGATTGTATTTGCAGCAAAGAACCTCAATGGCTCGGAAAGCTGAAGAAGAGAGACCAAGATATTCCACACTCTGATCTGGAAATAAAAAGCTACACAACTGCAATGTCGGTTTCTTCTTCATTTAATAACTCAATGTTCAACTTTAGCAACGGCTACTCATCAATCTGTATATACTCGTATATTCAGCAGCATCGTAATAAAATCGCTCAATTCATTGTGTTTCTTGGTGACTCAGATTTGTCATAATGAAATCACTCAACTAAGTACAGGGAAGTTCAGATTCATCGTAATGAAATGAAATCACTGTGTAGGTTTAGCTTTATGGCAATGAACTAACTCAGATAACCGTCTTTCTGTGGTGATTCCAGCATACGTGACAATATAGCCCCGACATGGCACACAGGACATAGCCATCTCGTTCCATCGTTTTATACAATCACCGTCACTGCAATCTCTAAGTTATCAGACAAATTACATATCCGGGCAAATGGGCGCTACACACCAGTAGCGTCCTCTTGCTGTGTGCCAAGCCTGTCTTGAATTTGGACTGCGCCATTTTAAATACCACCTAGGATTTGCATTCACTTTACGACATCACAGAACTTGACAACAGGAGACTGCGTGAACAAAAGCGAAACATCTTGTGTTATACGTTCATTCAAACGAAATTCGTTTACAATCACAACCCATCTCTCTCTCTCTCTCTCTCTCTCTCTCTCTCTCTCTCTCTCTCTCTCTGACACACACACACACACGCACACTCTCACACACACACACACACACACACACACACACACACACACACACACACACTTTCACACATTTAATTCAATATTTTTCACTTTTCACTCTGTGTAGTATTATGAGATAGGTTCATCATCTCTCTACCCCACTTATTTACCATTGTAGACAAATGTATGATACTCTATCTATAAGGCCGGCCTGATCTTAGAAATGTATACCGTAAGCACAATAATTCTTAATCGTCTTATGAAGAAACTTACAAATGTGTGCTAGTCGCTTAGTGAAATGCGGACTATGCTACCAGGACATCCATTCCGAATGCACATAGTTTGTTAGTTTCTTGGCAGAATTAGACTCTAACCGATGGGCGGGCAGATTGACGAATCAATTAATATACAGACAGAAAAGCCATCAGTACGTGATGAAATGATGAAGAAACCGGAGGTAGTGAAAATGTTGACAATATCCTGTACTGAAGTATTTCATTCAGAGAGGCTCCTAGATCAGGATCGGACAAATTAAATGGTTGTCTCATATGATGAGAAAACTTGAAGAAGGAAATTAATCATAAATGAAGAAATGCCGATGAAAAGAAACAGAGGAGGGCAGTTAACAATGCATGTGGAGAGCTTAAATACAGGATTACACATTTTAATGTAATCAATACCAATCATACTAAAATATTAGATTATCATCACGACCGAGAACTCAATTGCGAATGTATTTTTGGTATTTTTATATTAGCAGAAGCCCATAAGCCGGCACTGTCATGATGTTTATGCTTCACCTCGAAACCGCAAGGTACAAGTGGAACAAGATGTCATGATGATGATGATGATGAGATGAGATGAGATGAGATGAGATGAGATGAGATGCCATAAAATTAGATGAAGATGTAATAAAGAAGTTAAATGTAGAATTTATTTTTCGCATATCCTTTACAGGGCATCGCTGTCAACATCAGCATCTTTAACTGATTGTTGATTTCTTGGCAAGATTACGCTCAGTAGTTTGCCATTGCTTTCTGAGCGACCGGCTCAAATACCCCGTAAGTTACTGACGCGGAGAAAACCGCTACCAATTCTCGCGCAACGTCACGTTACGTACGAGAGTATACGAGATTACGGAGAAAGTCGTGTAACTTCTAGACCAGAGAGACTGGCGAATGTAGAATAGCCACAGCAAATGCAGCATTTCTCAGGAGGAAGACGAAGAGTATGTGCAGTATGCCTTCGTCAACTGAGGCGACGAACAATGTTCTTAATAGCTATTGTCATGACAATCCGAAAGTGAATAATGAACAATGAGAATAATGTGGACGAATTAAAAGCGTAATGAGGATATCTTGAAAGACGTTAACTCACAAATAGAAATGGTTTCTCGCATCCTAAGACTACAGCCCACATTCTTTATGTACCTGATGAGAAGGGGAAAGCTGGAGTAAGCAGTGACAACCATGAAGTTGGAAAGGAGGAGAGGCAGGGGGAACGGGTGAGAAGACGTTGAGTAGTTGGACATTATGGCGTAGAGGAATATCAATATCAGATATTATTGGGTGTACACTAGACAAGGACACTACACAGACATGTTCACCAATGCCATATGACACGGTTTTAGAAGAAGACGAAGATCACGAAAGGCTCCTGATTAGGTACCTGAAGTAGACAATACCAAGTAAGGATAATTACTGTTGCTTCCACATAAGCACTCTCATATTTTATCTTATCCAGTCATCGTTATCATGTGCCATGTCGATAAGAGTAGGCGGTCATTTTTCGCCATCTCACTCGATCAGCAGAGTCGTGGATCAGGTCAGTTTTCTTGTCTCTACCATACAACGTGGCTAAGCCATCAGTGTATTTACTTCTCTGTTTTTCCCTTGTTCTCTTCTCCTCAATCTTGCTAGTTGTCACCAAGTTCTCCAATTTATTTCTTTTCATAACGTATCCACACACACACAAAGAAAAAAACTGTGAAGTCTACGTCTAATTTCTCAAATCAGTTTACGGTTTTATTGTGTTTCTTGTAGGATTGTCCGTGGTATTCTTTGCATTTTCCTCAGAAATCACATTTACACAGCCATCAGATGTTTTTCAGCTTGTCTGCTCATTGTCCACGCTTCACATCCATACAAAGGTATTGGTTCTATGTAGTACCTCAACACTCTTTTTCACACGTGTCAAACTCTGGTTAGCGGAAGTCTTGAGAACCGAAGTATATGCCCAGGGATAAGTTATTTGAATTTCCAAATCTGTGGTTAGTTTAATTTAGCAATCTGTGGTCTGGGGAATTTCCCAATCTGTGGTCTATGGAATTTCCACATCTGTGGTCTAGTCTCCAGTGACTTTGGGTTGGCGAGGTAAAATAGTACATTCCACTACTATATTTAAAATCTTATACCTTAAAAAGTTCAACTCATGTAAAGAGGCACTTGAGACCTGGTTAACGTTGCGAGACTGTTAGCTGATTGGTTGTAAATCTTCTGGAAGACTCGGAGTTTAACTCTTAAGTCCGTTGCGTTGACATTCAGGTCGTCGGAATCATGAAAAGGGTTTGCATCTATCCAAGTGATGTTTGGGTTAAGACTTCCCTTCCATACCGGAAACAAATTAATATCTTCACCGGACGGCAGATCTCTCACTCTTTGCGTATATGCTATCAATCTCAGTATACAGTAACTAAATAATAGAAGATTTAACATTCAAAATTTGTAATGCATACTCGTCTAAACTACTGGTGATGCATAGTGGATAGTAATATTGTTGTTAGACAGATTAACTGCCCGTCTTATGATGCAACATTCCATAATATTAAAGACGATGTTGGTAGGTAGGCAGACTGACCTGCAGGCATTGGGTAGGTAAGTAGGTAGGTGGGTAGGCAGGCAGGTAGATAGGTAAGTAAGTAGGTAGCTAGTTAGGTAGTAAGTAGGTAGGTAGGTAGATAGGTGAGTAAGTAGGTAGATAGGTAGGTAGATAGGTAAGTAAATGGGTAGGTAGGTAGGCAGGTAGATAGGTAGGTAGGTAGATAGGTAAGTAAGTAGGTAGGTAGATAGGTAGGCAGGTAGGTAGGTAGGTAGGTAGAAAGATAGATAGCAAAGAAATAATTTTAATGGCTTTTTGACATATTAGTTATATGGTACTAACGAGATTCGAACGCAAGACCGCATTTACAAAATGGTAATAGTCTTATATTTGTATAGACAACCCGGCGCTCGAATGGGCATATGTTCACTACTGCTTCATTGAACATTTCATGGTATCAAATTTAGTCTGGGTCGACCCAATTTTTTTAAAAACAATAACCCCCTGCCCTCCTTCCCCCCACCCACCGGAGCGTGGATTCGAAAAAAAATTTATAACAGTTCCGCCGGGCTATCGTGGTATCCACCGTGCTACACCTGCCCCTTCTGCGAGTAGTCAGTAAAATCAGTAAAGGTACCTTTTACACACCTAAAGACACATTAGACATATAGTGCTAAATCCACAAATGTATACGCCAATCAGCACTCAGTTTGTGATCTGGTCAATATCAATTCCTACTGCATTTACTTCATAAGGTATGCCCTGGTACTCATACTGGACTGGGACGAACTATGGGGCTTAGGTCAAGTTTTAAAACCACCGCAATGAGGGCCTACTGAGTGGGAGGGGATTCGGAGGGACAGGTAAATGAGGATGTTAGAACAATCACCTTTTGTAGACTCGAGTACACGGAGGAATTGGTGGTCGTTGGCATGTCAAAAATTAATTTTAATGAGCTATGTATTATACTGATTATTACATATTTTTCTTGCGTTTTAATTCATATTGTTTATGTTGCTGTCGTTGTTGTCTAAGATTAGCATCATAAGTGATGTATGAATGAAATAATGTATGAGAAAAGAGTAATAAGAAGGGCAGAATGTCAGACGGGCCTGCGTGACCAATTCTTAACCCTTTGAAACTAAAGTTTGTTCGTTCGTTCCCTATATAGGTAGTAACTTGACAACATGCTTATAGTTGAACATTACATTATATACTTATGCCATGAATAGAGCTATTAAAATAAAATCAATATAATTTATAAATAAATCATAAAATCAATATGCATAAAGCTATATCAATAGAAAAACAACCCCTTATGGCCAGTACTTGGTTCCAATACGATCAATCGTTGTAGAAAGCAACATATTGAGAACCCCATGAATGTGAAGCGAAACCGTACTCGTACAATTGTTGTGATCTGACTAGGATAATTCTGTTGGGACTCAACCATGATTACGAAGTAAATGAGATAGAAATCAAGCAGCTATTAAATAAGGCATTCCAAATGAAAACATCAGCAATATCTATTCACGGTTATCCAGGTACCCGAGTTACGCACACTCTGATTCTAATCAATCAACATTGATGTTAAACGTTACAATGGAGAAGTGAATCGTTTTATAACATTGACACAATTTCTAGCAGGTGGCCGTAATCAACAATTAATGGTAACTGTAGCATGGGGAACAGCAGAGATGTTGTGATTGAGTGACAATTGGTCGATGAAAATATGGGATTAGCACCAAATACCCCATACACCTAATGGCGTTGAAAAGAGTCATTTGTGTAACTTGATACCCAATGTCACTTGGCGCAATATGTTGGTTGATCTGTATAGTTAGATAATACGTTTACTGAACATTCTTCTTCTTCTTCTTCTTCTTCTTCTTCTTCTTCTTCTTCTTCTTCTTCTTCTTCTTCTTCTTCTTCTTCTTCTTCTTCTTCTTCTTCTTTTGTTCATTCGTTCGTTCGTTAGTTCGTTCGTTCGTTCGTTCGTTCGTTCTTCTTCTTCTTTTTCTTCTTCTTCTTCTTCTTCTTCTTCTTCTTCTTCTTCTTCTTCTTCTTCTTCTTCTTCTTCTTCTTCTTCTTCCTCCTCCTTCTCCTCAGCCGCCCCCTTTTCTACTGATGTTAGAACAAATAAATAAGTCCATAAGCATGAACCTGCTGTAGGTGCACGATGGGTTAAGACCATAAAATATTTAAGTCTGAGTGCAAGCAAGAATCGTTGGCCAGTCTTTCCCTCCTGTAGCGAACAACGAGACCTGGCATCGCACCCTTACCCAAATATTATTTTCCTAGCTTCGAGGTGAATGTCCTATATGTGATAGCCTTATAATTTATAGACCAATCAACACTCGGTGGTTGATGTGGTCAATATCAATCTGGTCGCCTTTACTTCACAAGACACCCCCTGGTACACAGTTTAGCCTGGGTCGACCTGAGAGCCTACGTCAATTTTACAACACCCTCCTCCATGGGGATTCGAACACATGACCACTGTCCCACAGACAAGTCTGCTAGCCACCCCGGCTCCCTGGATTAAAAGAGTTAATATTTATTATACCTAGCTGATTCTGCAGCTGTTGCTGGTTCATTTTTATTCAGACTGTGTCAACTGCGTTTCTGAGATTGTTAATGTTTCCTCCTCTGATGTTTAACCCTGGCATATTTTTGGAATATATCTCCAACAACCTTTCTTTGTATGAGTTAATTAGAATCAGGGATGACACTTACCCCTGCGTGATCCTCCTTTCTTTATCGACGGCTAAATGCTACCAGATCTAACGCTTACCACTTGGTCTCAATCAATGAATCATGTGTCTCTTCAACAATAACAGTTGACTGCAACGAGGGTACATCTTTATCAGATATGAGTGACAGTACATTACCGAGACAAAAGGTTATAGACATCATATATGACACTCACGACACATGACAGAGACTACATATAGAAGAATCATATGATCTCTCAAACGCTCACTGCCTCTTGTCCTTGCTGGACACGCAGACAAACTCTTATTCGTCCATCTCTTGTTGTTGTCCTCGCACGTGTTACGCAGTCCACCACTTGCTCGCCTACCTTCGGCCCTTCTTTCCGGTATATTTGTTACAAGAGTGATGTCTTTTAAACTGGTCGAAATATTTCGCTGTCTTTTTGTTAATTATTTCTTCCAACGACTGTGTTTTCATCTATACAACCTCAGTATTTGATTACTTTCCATGGGGCAGTGAGGAGCATTATGTGTGATATTCACTGGCACAGGAACAGAGCATAAAGGGGACGACTCGTTGCCGTGAAGTTGGAACTTCACGACTATGACAATGATTATCCCATGAAATTCTGTGGGATAGGTCGAGCAATTGACCATGCTGACATATGGAACAGCCTAAAGGAGGCAGGTCAAGTAAATGACTCGGGAAGCTCCGCGACGAAGTGGTCAAGCCGTCTGACTTGGGCTTCGAAGGTTGTGGGTTCGATTACGGGCCGCTTCTTTCGGTTCACAAGTGAAATTTTTCAGAGACTCCTAGGGTCGTCGCTGGAGCTACGGAGTTCATGCTTTGTGCGATGCGTCAGTCGCTACATACTGAAGGAGAGAGGATATGAGCACTTAGGGAGAGGATACTGTTAGTTAGTTAGTTAGTCGACAGATCATCCTCATTGCACATCGAACCATTCAGTCCATAAGTGCTCGGATCCCCTCCTCAGCAAATCCCGCAGCGTGTAGCGGCTAACGACGCCAGTTCTGTGTTGGTTTATCAATCTTCTTTGGCCTCCTGCGTAGTGTTCTTATTTGGCCACCCCTCTTTTAATTTGCTGCTCTCGCAGTCTGGCCATTGTTGTAGATTCACAGTCATCACTTGGTTCTCGCAAAAGTCTTACTTCTCGTAGAGCATTCAGAATGTCAGCCTGGTCTATGGCGCGTCCGCCCTCCACAGTAGCCTCACATGCCAGCTTGTCAGCCCGCTCATTTCCTTGTACCCCCGCATGCCCTGGCACGAAGATGAAACTAATCTTTGCCAGCCGAGACCGCTCCAGAGGCAGTAACCATTCTCTTCGGATCGACCCCTCCTCTATCCTCTTGATCATGTTCATTGAGTCGCTAAGGAAACAAGCCCTAGTGAATGTCTGTGTCTCGAGCCATGTTATTGCTTTACTTACTGCCATGACTTCCATGGTCAGGCTACTTGTGGTTTCAGTAAAAGCACCAGAGTCCTCCTTCACAATTCTCCCTCCGGCCCGAGCTGTAAAGGCCCATGAGCTTCTCACATGTCGGACGACCGACCCATCTGTGTAGATGACCGCGTCACCGTCTAGCGAATTCTCGAAAATCAACGCTTGTACTTCAGCCTCCACAGCAGCCGGATTTTCTTGTCTACATTTCCTATCTAGTTGAATGCAAACTGAAAAGGATGTGCAGAAGTCTGTTGGCACTTGCACCCACTCCTCGCCAGGTTCTAAGTCCTCAAGTGAACACACCTGTTGAAGAATGTCTTCGGCTTGACCCATCCACGACCGTCCTCTTTTTAACCTGCTGCCCTTCACCTTCCTAATTTCACTATGCAGTGGATGTTGTGTGTTTGCGTTAACTCTGAGGTAGGCGAGTGCCCTGCAAACTTGTTATCTCTCTTCAATGGTTGGAAAATCAAGAAGGTAGCGCATCGCCCTGCATGCTGTATCTCTTGTACATCCAAGAATAATGCGCATAGCTTCATTCTGTATCCTTTCCATCCTTTCTATCTGCTTATGGCTGAGAGTCAGGATTGCCATTGCATACTCCAAAACAGACATGACCAGCCCCTCGTACAGAAGACATAGATGGCGCTACTCACAGTTTGCTGCCGCCATCACCCGCATCGCAGCCAAACCCCGCTTGGCCTTTGTTATCACCTGGTCAATGTGCACATTATAAGCAAGGCTTCGGTCAAACCGTATCCCTAGGTAATTCATTACCTGCGCTCTTTCCACCGTCTCTGAACACAGCATTACAGTTGGTGTTGGAGTGTTGACTATATGATTATTCAACGAGAACCAAGTCACTGTTGCCTTTGTTGGGTTGACCATTGCCCCAGCTTCATCACACCAAGTACTTATGCGATTGAGTTCGGTTTGTAGTTCCACAGCAACCTGCTCTCTATCCTTACCCTGCCAATACACTAAAACATCATCGCCTTATGACAATGTCCTGCCAGGTCCAGTGATCTGCTCACTGGTGATTCTCACTGTGTAGGCGTTGAACAGTACCGGAGATAATGGTGATCCCTGTGGTAGGCCAGGATATATTGTTGTTGGTTCCGAAGTCCAACTGCCACATCTAAAAACTACTTTCCGTTGTAAGAGGACTGCAGCGATCCAACTAAGAAGGAATGGACTTACTTTTAGTTCAAGAAGCTGAAACATTAAAAAATCCAATGGTACTCTGTTGTATGCGTCCTCAAGATCAATCGCTGCAGCAGAGGTTTCAATGCCTGAGTGGAAACCTTCATAGACATCATGGGCAAAGACTGCTGCATTGGTCCAGGTTTCTCTTTTTGGACGGTACCCACCCAGGGTAGGTGGGAAAACACCTTGCCTCTCTAGCTGGCTTGATATCTTCCTGGCAATGACCTTCTCCAGCAGCTTGCCTATTGTATTCTGCATGGTTATAATTCGATATCCCTGAATTTTTTTGTGGTCTTTGTCAGGCTTCGGCAAGAGAATCAGATAGCTGTGTAACCATTCCTCCTTGATGCTAGCACTCCCAATACTGTTGTTGTACATGTCTGCTAGTTTCTCTAGCTCATTGTCGGTGCACTTATTGATGTCGTCGTATCTTATGCCATCCGGACCTAGAGCGCTGTTTTTTGATCGTCGAAGTACAGCCTTGATTTCTTTCACTGTCACTGTGTCTTCATCCGAAGTGTTCTGGGCCTTGCAGCTGTCTGAGGTGACCTCCTTGGCCAGATTTCGGCCTCCCATGTCTGTCTGGTTGCTCTGCTCAAGATAGCGTTCAAAGAGGGCTTTGCCCTTGTCCTCGTCAGTCCTCTGCCAGATGAGGTCAGCACCTTGGAAGTCAGAAATGCTCTTATTCTTGACTACACCTCTCATGCTTTTATGTAGTCGCCAGAACAATTTCAGTGACTTGTCTGTGCTTACTCTTTGACACACCTCTGCCCATTTTTCGCTTTTAACCACCTTGACCAATTTCTTGAAATAGCTTACTTTTGTGTGCATCTCTCTTTCTAAGTGCATGCAGGGACTAGGATGACCAGCTCTGTTCTTCTTGGCATTTTGCCATCTCCTTACAGCACTACGCTTATCCACTCAAGCCTTCTCCACCTCGAAATTCCACCACGATGGCTGCTCCCAGCTTTTTTTCCTGCCCTGTAACTTTCTGCGCTTGTCACGTCTTATTTTACTCACCACATCTTGCCCTGTACTTTCATACTGGAAAGTCTTTACCTTTCGCTTGTGCTGCTTGGTTCTGCCTTTCTCCACCAATATGATGCAAGGGTGGTGGTCGCTGCCGTGGTGTCCTAGGACACCCCATCTACACACTGTAGTGAGTGAAGGTGAAACTAGCGCCAGATCAATAGCACTGTCCTCATCGCCTGGACGGCTTGCTGTCCTGGTGACGCAGCCACTGTTGATACAAACCAGGTCAATGGTTTCAAGTGCAGACTCGAGCTCCTCCCCCTGTGTATTGGAGGAAATGTTTCTCCATGATCTGCCTTTAGCGTTGAAGTCACCACAGAAAATAACATTTCTCTCGTGGCCTAATATGCCACTTAAGCACTGCCACTTCTGGGCGTCCATACTCGCATTGCGGGCATAAACATTAATCAACACGAATGGTATACTGGAATGAACTCTCAACGCCTGTATTTGTATATCGTCACTGTCCCAACTGGACATGTCTAGCTCTGACGCCACCATGCTGTCGCGAGCGAGAATCGCCATTCCCAGATGTCGTCTGTTGTAGAAACATTTGAAGCCGGCAATTCGGAGTAGCTGATCGCCCAGTCTCGTCTAATGGAGTGCTACAATGTCGTTCCTGTAAACTAGGGTTTCTAAAATAGAGCCCCGTTGTTTTACACTGGCACAGTTCCAATATAGAATACGGATATTCCTGAGTCCTAGACGGTGACACTTGAGTCTAAAACGTCTCAAACCACCACGCTTGCCTTGCTTCTTTCTCCCTGCGCGGTTTCCACGCCGCTTCGTTAGGTTGACTGATGACTGCTCGGAGAACACATGTTGTTCCGCCATGTTGAAAAAAAAACGAAGCACAGAACCCACACACGCTGCTAAAGATTCAATCAAGGATGGCTTCGCTCGATGCACGAACTCCGTAGCACCCGCGCAGATCTTGAGTAGAAACTCCTGGTTTTACATCCTGACACACAAATTACACGCAATAGATGAATACATCCTTCCCCTACGCGAAAAAGTTAACGAGCACAAAACAACCCGACCGTCCGTCGCCATCTTGAAACCGGAAGGGAGAGGATACTGAGGATAGGATATGTGCCATGTGTCGCACACTGATAACAAGGATCGGGAAGTTGAAAAAAGCAACAAGTGCGGCGCGGACAATGAACGCACACGGGGGAACTTGGAAAACAAGACGTCAGAGAGAAACAGACAGACGACAACAGAGATCAGCGAAGGACGGCACGAACGAATATCATCACAGCACGATCATGAGAGGCGAACTGGGAAAATGGTTAACATCTGGAAGACATAACTCAAGGATAGAATAAAGAACTATTCGAAGATATACACTGAGAGAAATTAGACACGAAACACGGATTAATATCAGAAGAATGAAATATGAAGCACTAGTCGGGTTGATGGGCCGGTATCCAAGCCAAAGGATCATGGAGAGGTCACCCAGCGAATACGTCAACAAGCTTCTGTGGCGTGAGTAGGATAATTAGGGACATATCATTTAAGTGTTGGCTGTAGGTGTGTATGAGATAAAGCAATGACATGCTTGACCATAGTTTTAGTCTGGTTAAAGATGAACTGAACGAAAGGATACAATGAAAATGCGAGAAAGGATAAATCAATGGATTTTCCTGCAGGTTGTATAAGTAGTTGAGAGACTGCCTCTAGAATTAATACAGACTTTGAATTGAGGCCTACTTGTCTGGCGTTGTTTTATAAACACGTTACAAGTTGACATATTGATTTTTGACATAAGCCTGGGTCATTGACATTGAGTTGAGTGACCGGGCATGAGAAAGAATGGAGATGAAAGTGGGAGACAGTAAAGTGACTGACCTGGCTATGAAAAAACAGCCAGTCCTGAGAAATAAAATAGTGAGGGTAGAGGAAAACCCCCTAGGGGGGATGGGGCGAGAGATAGTGTATTTGGTTGTGTGAAGTCAAGGGACTTGAGGGAGTTGAGTTTGAGATACCGAAGGAGTCGGTAGTCCACGGAGAACGGTGTTGTGTTGTTCTCCTAGTTGTGAAGAAAGGCTGAACCAGAGTGGGTTCTATAGTGAGTGAGGGCCTAAACCCAGAGTGGGTTGCATAGTTGAGCAGTGGCTCCGACCCAATGTGTGGGTTTTATTGTAGGAGATCCAGCCGTGGATAGTAGCTGGACTGAATGTCTTGTGGATTTGATATGAAGCAGGCCGTGAGAAGGCATTGATGTGTGCTGGTTAAATTGTGAGGAGGATATTTATATTCTATGGATTACATTATTTTTGAATGTATAAACATGTTCCGTCTGTCCGTCTTATTTCTGTAATAAAGGATTATGTGCGCCAACGGAATCTTGTTTACTGACTGGTGAATATGCACTGCGGGGGTGAGTTATATTGCAAGACAGTTAGATATCTCCATTGACACACCATGAGTATCGTTACCTAGACAACGCCCATCACACGACAATATAATGAACATATCATCGTAAGAACTTCGTGATATTATCATCAAGAACGACGTGTGCCATCTGGTGGCTCGTCGCTTAGTAAGGAACATCTGGGGTCTCTCCTGGCAAGGACGACGGGGATATATTGAGATATTTGGCAGGCTTCGTCCGATCAAGAACAATATAGACATTGGTGTCATTCTGATATATTTGTGGGCTCTTCGCTGAGAGAGGAGTTAGTATCTGTGACTTCGTTCCATCAATTTAGACAGTACTGCGTCAAGAGATTAACAGCAACTCTTTTGTGTGTGTAAGTCGCCACATCGAAGAAAAACTGTCAGCGCGCGTGAAAAAAAATACGCGGCAGAAATCACAAGCGAACAGTCAGTTCACGTCAAGTTCACTACAGGTGAATTGGATACCAACCATATCGCTGAAGCGAGCGGGGGTGTCAGAGAATTAACGCAGCACAGATCAACCGGCAGAGTCGACTACGGTGACAGGGGAGTCACTAGTCAAAACAGCACAGAGGAAATGTCACGTGGACAGTGAGGTGTTTGCAACAAGAGCGGTCAGTCCTGGTGTGTGTGTGTGTGACAGGACAGGATTGAAGACAGCGAGCAATTTCGTCGCAACATCCTGTGCGTGGTGAGAATTGTGTGTGTGTGTGCTAAGGCAACGCACTGGGTGTGTCACGACTCGACAGGTGAAGAATTCCACCACAGCTAACAAGGCCGGGTTGAGAGAGGGTCAGCGCTGTTTACGAGGACAGCTGAAAAAGGGGTATTAACGGTACCCCTACCACAGGTGCGGGGGCAGAAGTGGAAAGTGTTTGTGTATGGCGGAAAAGTTCCGGGCAGTTTACAGACAGAGTAAGTGTGACTTTCCACGAAGCGGAAAAGAGCAGCCGGAGTGGGGCTGAGAGGTTGTGTGGAAATATTTACGGAGGATTTTTCCACTGATTGTGATAAAGATGTACGGATGAGGTTGACTGCGAAGGTCAAGGTCAGGGACAGTGGACATTTACTAAAAAATTTTCACAGGAGATCTGGATAATCAAGGTGTTTTGAAAGAAAGCCAGACTTGATGTGTCGTCTTTGTTCAAGCCCTTTGTCATCATTATTCTGTTATGAGCAAACATTTTAACGTGGCGTCATCACAACCATGGTTGTATTTCTTTGCCAATAAGGATTTATATATAAAAATTTAAAGCGCTGGATATTTGGTGGCATTATTTTTTTTTTTTTGGTTGTTGCTGAACTTTGCCTTTAAACGGGAGTCTATCACATAAATGATACAGCGAAGCGCCATCTCCGCAACGAAAGTAACAACATATCGAAAGAACACTTTGGATTATTACTGTGGTGTCACCACGTCCAGAGAAAGTACAATAACGTTACGGACTGTGTCGAGACAGAACAGTTTGGATATCACTATCATCTTCAACTTTTGTCGACAGTTGGAACTTGTGATCACAACGCGAATTCAGTAACCACTCAACAAATCAATCAGTCATTTTGAAATCTAGTGTCGTAGACATTTCCAGCGGATTGCGAATAACTATTAAAACGAACATAATAAGGACTTTTATGAGATTACACCATCGCATTGTTGTCGGCTACTTTGTTTTTGTTTCTCTTGCTCTCATCGTCCTAAGTATTGTTGTTGTGCGTTACGTAATTATTTATTCCTGGTCCAGTGGTCGTAATAAGTAGGATATTTTTGCATTGTTTCGCGACGTACGGGAGACAAAGCAAAGTGAAATTGTCTAGGTACACATTGTATGTTGTTGAGAGCAGCTGACGAGTCAGTTTGGTTTGTGCGGTTGAGCATTGGGTCGTCTCGACTTTATACACGGTGTCCAAGTGTCTAACGTCAGATCTGTGTATATTTTCAGGATATATTTCTTTTCTTTTTCTCTTTCTTTTCGTTATATTTACATATGAGATTTTTGGTGTTCGGATATATGTTATTATTGTGATCTTTCGTCATTTCTGCTGTCTAGTGGTCTGTGTCAGTTTATATATTACGCGCACTGTGGATGTCCATACACAAGCTTGTGGTTGTTACTGTGGTTTATTTCTTTGTGATCACCGTCTCCGTGTACTTGGCTTGTGAGTCTAACGTTTTTATAGAAAACACTTATTGTTATCATCCATTTGTTTGTATATGTATTTATATGTATGTTTAACAATATTTCCAGAAATGTAATACAACTATGTGTTATAGATATATGCTAGGGAGCATAGGTGATATCTCCCCTCACTACCTAGTGCTTATAGAGTGATTGGGTGAGTACAGAGTGATATTTTAGCACTACGAATTTACGTACACAGGGAGTGCTGGTGTACTTAGGGAAGTGACACAAAGACTAACAGCAGAGTCTTCACATTTATAGTTGGCTGACAGACAGCAACGTGTCCTCAAGTACAAGATGCCTACTTTAATGGAATATATTGAATCAGGTGAACGAATAGGCTTGAAAGGTAAAGAGTTACAGGAGTATGCCGAAGCAAAAGAACAAAAACAGATTGAAAGAGACCAAAGACAAGCTGAAAGAGAACAGAGACAGGAAGAAAAGGTAGCTGAAGACAAGCGTCTACAGGAAGTGAAATTAGCTGAAATGGAAAACAAGCGTCCACAGGAAGAGACACAAGTAAAACTAGCTGAAATGGAAAACAAGCGTCTACAGGAAGAGAAAGAGACACAAATGAAAATGGAAATTGAGAAAGAGAAGATTAAGTGTCAGATGCAAACTGAAATTGAGTTGAGAAAATTAGAACTATCTTCGAAAGGTCAAAGTGAGGACAGCAGAAGACCGTCGCAGTCGTCACAGAGATTAAAACTGCCATATTTTACAGACCGGGACCAACTTGAAAATTATTTGGCCAGGTTCGAGGCATCAGCCAAAGCGGTAGGTATTCCAGAGAAGGAGTATGCGATGCCACTTGGCGAGTTTCTTACGGGTAAGGCACTAGACACCATGTTCAATTTACCTGTAGAAGAAAGAAACAACTACACTATCTTACGTCAACGTTTGCTGACAAAGTTCCAACTAACTGAACATGGATATAGAACAAAGTTTAGACAGTTAGTGCCAGAGACAAATCAAGATTTCACAGACTTTGTTAACACTGTAAAGAATACATTTAACAAATGGATGGAGCTCGCAGAAGTAGGGAAAGATTTTAATAAATTAGTAGATTTAGTGTTAAGAGACAAAGTATTAGCTTCATGTAATACCAATTTAGTGGCTTTCTTTGAGGAACGTAAGCCAAAGGACATAGACACAATGTCTCAGTTAGGGCAAAACTACATGACTGCACATCCTAACGTATCTATTGGGAAATTAATGAGTGAGGAAAAAGTCTGTGCAGCGTACACTAAACAGGACCAGAATCCAGTCATCAGACCAAGGGCGAAAAGTGTGGATTCAGCACAGAAAGGTGAGCAGCAAGAACTTCAAGATAATGGTTTCCGAGGAAACAATGTTGGTAGAGTAGGACGGTACCCATATAGAAGAGGGAATTTCCAGAGACGTCCAAATTATGCCGGATGCTGGAATTGTGGGAGCTGGAGACACAAGGCAGCAGAGTGTGATGCACAACCATCAGATGGACCAACGAACAGCAGTAAAAGGGAGATCATCTGTTTCAAATGTGGAAAGAAGGGGCATGTCAGCCATCAATGTAGGATGAGAGAAACAGAGCACTCAAATGCATCGCAAGTAATTGAGACGCTGAACAATGAAGATTGTAGTGGGTGCAAACCTCTTTTTGAAAAAGACAGACAGTCAGCCAGTCTTAATATGTGGTCATACAGTGAAAGCAGGTTCAGCAGTCCACGAAGGAGGAAGTCTGAAGCTGCATCAGGGATTCGTCAATGATAGACCAGCGTTAATAATTAGGGATTCCGGATGTACGTCTATCGGAGTGAGGAGAAGTTTAATAGATCCCTCGGATTATACAGGGAAAAAGATTAGATGCATAACATTCAACGGCACAGTAGAGTTCTACCCAGTAGCCATAATAACAGTAAAAACACCATATATCACTGGAAGAGTGACAGCGTGTGTTTTGGACTCACCAGTGGCTGATTTGATCATAGGAAATGTTATAGGGGTTAAAAATTGTACAGAAGAGGAAGTAGTGTATTGGGACCAAAAATATAGTGTAAGCATTAATGAGGTAGTTACCACAAGAGAACCTAAATTAGAGAGTATAGCTGAGGTAGAAGAGGCACTTGAAGTAGACACAGGAACTCAGGACAAGGATAGTACAGCTGATCAGATGAGAATGGATCCCAAATATAGTGCTAGTGGCTCCCAGAGACAAGATACTGCTCTGAACAAATGTTCCCAGGGGTGTAGGAGAGTAGAACATAGGCGGTCAAAGAAAGGTAGATGGTGCTTCGAGAGGAAGAACAATGTTCTCACTCACAGGTTTTCAGATAGCAGAACTGCACGTGGGCAAGGAGCAGTACCTTTAGCACATAGAGACCGATATACTAGAACAGCTCAGGATAGTGCATGTGCAGGGCACATAGGCATAAGGCGTATGCAGCAGAAAGCAAGGTGCCAGATATATGGGCCAAGATGGAATAACGAGTTCAGTCTAAACGGAGACTCAAGTGTAACGGTGCAATATGCAGATAGGAAAGTTGAGTTAGGTCTAAAGAGTTTTCGCGACATTACTGACCCAGGGCTAGGGATAGCAAACAGATGTTGTAATTGTAGAGGTACCATGAGTCATGGGTACACGAAAGGTAGACACAGCATCGACAGGAATCAGAGGAGGGTTAATGCAAGAACAGAACCACCTGATATAGGGTCGGTACACAAATAGTATTGTGGGGTCGTGAAGTAGTAAGAGACCTGTGGGTACATAAGTATAATGCTTTTCTATGATGTATTATTATTATGTGATGTATTAGTTCATGCATTGGTACACAAGATAGAAAGATGGTTGTATTTATGTGTGGGGAATATGGGAGTGTACTATGAGCATTTGATGTATTATTTAGGGTGGTAGCTGAAGTGAGGTGGAGCCATACTTAGGGCTACCGCGGCAATATGTCTGGGTCACATGTTTAGTAAGTTTTAGTCTCCCAATATTTGAAAACGAAGTTTTCTTTTAAGAGGGGGGTGATGACATAAGCCTGGGTCATTGACATTGAGTTGAGTGACCGGGCATGAGAAAGAATGGAGATGAAAGTGGGAGACAGTAAAGTGACTGACCTGGCTATGAAAAAACAGCCAGTCCTGAGAAATAAAATAGTGAGGGTAGAGGAAAAACCCCTAGGGGGGATGGGGCGAGAGATAGTGTATTTTGTTGTGTGAAGTCAAGGGACTTGAGGGAGTTGAGTTTGAGATACCGAAGGAGTCGGTAGTCCACGGAGAACGGTGTTGTGTTGTTCTCCTAGTTGTGAAGAAAGGCTGAACCAGAGTGGGTTCTATAGTGAGTGAGGGCCTAAACCCAGAGTGGGTTGCATAGTTGAGCAGTGGCTCCGACCCAATGTGTGGGCTGTATTGTAGGAGATCCAGCCGTGGATAGTAGCTGGACTTAATGTCTTGTGGATTTGATATGAAGCAGGCCGTGAGAAGGCATTGATGTGTGCTGGTTAAATTGTGAGGAGGATATTTATATTCTATGGATTACATTATTTCTGGATGTATAAACATGTTCCGTCTGTCCGTCTTATTTCTGTAATAAAGGATTATGTGCGCCAACGGAATCTTGTTTACTGACTGGTGAATATGCACTGCGGGGGTGAGTTATATTGCAAGACAGTTAGATATCTCCATTGACACAGCATGAGTATCAATACCTAGACAACGTCCATCACACGACAATATCATGAACATATCATCGTAAGAACTTCGTGATATTATCTTCAAGAACGACGTGTGACAATTTTCAATTGTTATATTGAGGACCATAAACCTAGATAAAACGAGTCAAATCTGCCATTAATGGAAGTTACAGCATTGCAGAAAGTGGAAATATGTTGAAATACTTGACGATAGTTATGTATGCAGTTCCTTTATATAAAATGACGTCCATGTCTGGTACGAACCTGATGTCTGTTGTATAAACTGTCATCAAAAAGGTTTCACGATGAATATAAAACTGTATTGTAAATCCGATCTGAGCAAGCTTTCCTCTGGAACGGCTGATGTTTTCATACACTGTCACAGGCACTATTTATCTTCTGGGCCTAGTCTCTGCTGGAACGGGCATTCATCCTCATCCTCTGGGTCTAGTATCTTCTGAAATAGGTATACATGTCTATCCTCTGGGTCTAGCATCTACCGGAACATGCTTCCACTTTCTGCCATGCTGTAACTTCCATTGATGGCAGATTTGACTCGTTTTATCTAGGTTCATGGTCCTCAATATAACAATTTAAATCAATATGTCATGTTGTAACGTGTTTATAAAACAACGCCAGACAAGTAGGCCTCAATTCAAAGTCTGTATTAATTCTAGAGGCAATCTCTCAACTACTTATACAATGTGCAGGAATATCCATTGATTTATCCTTTCTTGCTATTACATTGTATCCTTTCGTTCAGTGCCTCTTTAACCAGACTAAAACTATGGTCGAGCATGTCATTGCTTTATCTCATACACACCTACAGCCAACACTTAAATGATATGTCCCTAATTATCCTACTCACGCCACAGAAGCTTGTTGACGTATTCGCTGGGTGACCTCTCCATGATCCTTTGGCTTGGATACCGGCCCATCAAACCGACTAGTGCTTCATATTTCATTCTTCTGCCGTTGATCCGTGTTTCGTGTCTAATTTCTCTCAGTGTATATCTTCGAATAGTTCTTTATTCTATCCTTGAGTTATGTCTTCCAGATGTTAACCATTTTCCCAGTTCGCCTCTCATGATCGTGCTGTGATGATATTCGTTCGTGCCGTCCTTCGCTGATCTCTGTTGTCGTCTGTCTGTTTCTCTCTGACGTCTTGGTTTCCAAGTTCCCCCGTGTGCGTTCATTGTCCGCGCCGCACTTGTTGCTTTTTTCAACTTCCCGATCCTTGTTATCAGTGTGCGACACATGGCAATGTGAGCACTTAGACAGTCATTGTGCTATGATGATTATCTGTTGACTAATTAAGTAACAACTTAATCTTTTGTATAGTGACATTTCCACTCGAATCCAATTGCTTTTTCAATCCCGAGGTTTCCACACTCTTTATTAAACAAAAATAATTTAGTTGCATGTCCTTCACATAGTCAACATCAGCATTTTGCTGTTCGTGATTCCTGGACACATGTTACGTTCATTAGTTTGTCACTTTTGTCTGAACGACCGGCACCTGTACCTTTACCGAAAAGAACTAACATCGCTGTGTTTCGAACCCAGGTTTATGGGATTGCGAATCGCGTCTGTAAAATCCTTGGCTACGGAGACGGTACTCTATAGTAGTGTCCAGTATATACAATATATATTTTGGACACTAATATAGAGTGCGGTATCCTCGGGATCGAACAAGCAATTGGATTCGAGGCTTTGAAATGTCAATACACAAAAGAATAAGTTGTTACTTATTAGTCAACAGATATATATTAGCCCATAATCGGGCACTCTCACGATGTTTATACTTCACCTCTACACCGCAAGGTACAAGAGGAACATGATGAGATGAGATGAGAAGATGAGATATTTTGATTGCGTTGATTGGGTTGATTGCGTTACCTGATTGTGTAAAGGACATGCAACTATCTAACTGGTAGTGACGGACATATGAGAGGATAAAGTTTTCTTTACTACGAGTATGTTAATGACTGGATTAGCCTCTACACAATATGACATCTGCAGAGAGACAGACTGGGCATCTGTGCGTTTGCGTGGAATGTTATGATGTCCATTCTTGAATCAATCAATCAATCAATCAATCAATCAATCAATCATCAATCAATCAATCAAGTTGCAACAGGTTCTTTCTTGTATAAACTTGAGCATTATTTTAGTGGAATCTAACAATTATTACACAACATTACATAACGTCCAGGACACAGAGGTTTAACATAATAACTGTCTGAGAGAGAAAGATGTTCAGTAATAACAAAAGATGGTTAATAATTATAACTAGGACATAGTAGCTAAGAGAACCAGCAGTCTGTGTATAATTTATTTTCAAGTCTGAAAAATAAGAGTTCTGGTCCTTCCATTTCAAGTAGTTAATGTTGTATTTGCGGTCAGGTAAAGGAATTTACTTTTTTAACCTATATCCCAGTGTTTCCATTAGTCCAAATCTCGAACCACATTTCTGTAAGCGTTGTTTTTATTAATTGTTCGGTTGTGTTAAGGTTTGTTACAGTATAAGGTCTTTTGGCCCCAACCTGTTAATTTCGTGTGTAGTGCTTTTACATCTGTCCGTAGTTATTTGTAGCATGAGTTTTATGTTAAGAATAATAGCGACCGGCGGGTCGCTGAATTAAATGGGTTGCCCAATGGACGAGTCAGCCGCAGTAGCGAGATTGGCTCCACCGGTGGGCTCCACCGTTGGGGTCGACAGTGGTACGGGCTAACTACCCGTAACGTGTATAAACCCTTATCACCAACAAATATGAAAGTACAACGTAACGAAAAACACCCCCAGAATCCTGCGAGAGCGGGGGCGGAAGAAGGATTCATTGGCGACCACACGCAGACGAAACGGACCGTCCAACCGACCACGAGTATAGAACAACGGACGTTGGGCTATGCATGCGTGTATGATAAAAACTTTCCGATCTTCCATGGAATGAGAGTTCATGCTGGGAAGAAGAAGTGTGAGAGAGTGCCACAGGAAGCACGGCAGCGCAGTCCTGAAAGTGTCATCAGGAAGGAAGAGTGGGCGCTATTAGACGATACGTTATCCCGTGCTTTAGAAGAAGAACTCAAGCACAAATCCCTTGAGGAGCAGTTGACAAAGTTCGGAGAGATAATCTACCGCCACTCGCTGATTCAGTTTGGTTGCAGCAGCGAGAGGAAGGTAGCAGCTCTGCCGCAGAAGACCAGGCGGAAGAGACTGATGGAGAAAGTGAGGCAAGAGAAGAATACGGCTCGAAAACGGTGGAAACGGGCAGAAGAACATGAGAAAGCGGGCTTGCGCCAGGTGTGGCAGCACCTGAAAGCCAAGCACAATGCCCTATCCCGAGCCGAAAGGTTCTGCAGAAACCAGCGGAAAACCCTGAAGGAACAGGAGAGGTTCTTCCGGGAACCATTCAAGTTTGCACGGGACTTGTTCGAGCAGCCGCGGTCAGGCATACTCGATGTCAGCAGAGAAGAGCTGGAGAACCACCTCGTGACGACGTTCTCCGATGCCCAACGGAACGTCCCACTCGGAGAGATTGAGGGGCTTAAAAGCCCGGCAGAACCAACGCTGGAGTTCAATGCCAGGCCGCCGATGTGGAAGGAGGTGGTTGCGGTTGTGAAAAAAAAGGAAGATGTAAGTCGGCACCAGGGGCCAACGGTGTGCCTTACAAAGTCTACAAAAGATGTCCGAAAGTCTTCTCAAAGTTACACCGGATACTAATGGCTGCGTGGAAACAGAAGCATGTGAGCACGGAGTGGAAGACCGCCAACGGAATCTACATTCCCAAAGAGCAAAACTCGACTGGTATCTTCTGAACGTTGAGGGGAATATATTATTTTCGATCATGGCTAGTCGGCTAACTAAGTACTTAATGGGGAACAAGTACATGGAGACAGCGGTTCAAAAAGGGGGACTATCTGGAGTCCCCGGTTGTCTCGAACACAGTACCATGATCTGGAATGCTATCCAGAGAGCGAAGACGAGGAAGGAGGAACTCCACGTGATATGGTTGGATCTTGCCAACGCCTATGGGTCAGTGCCCCACCAGCTGTTGTGGCCTGCACTCAAGGCTTATCATGTGCCCGAGAACGTCAAGGAAATGCTGATGTAGTACTTCTCGGGCTTCTCTCTTCGGTTCTCGACCAAAACGTTCACGACGAGATGGATCGACTTGCAAGTGGGTTTTGCCATGGGATATACGATTTCGCCGATATTATTTGTCATGGCAATGCAGGTCATACT
Source organism: Cepaea hortensis (assembly GCA_963921405.1). Taxonomy (NCBI): domain Eukaryota; kingdom Metazoa; phylum Mollusca; class Gastropoda; order Stylommatophora; family Helicidae; genus Cepaea; species Cepaea hortensis. The sequence goes on from OY992894.1 coordinate 33,328,657, forward strand.
GGATGTGGCATCCGGCTACGTACACGGTCCGAGACTCAGCGAAGAGAAGAACACCCCTTCTCCGCCGCTGAAGGCCTTCATGGACGGTACAACTATCTTGACACCGAGGGAAAGCGATGCTCGCAGCATCCTCCGCAGACTGGACGAGCTGATCCGCTGGTCCAGGATGTGCATTAAGCCTAAAAAGTCGAGAAGTCTGTCGATCGTGAAGGGTAAGGTGGTGGAGATGTGGTTCAGAGTGGCAGGACAAGCGATTCCCACGGTGACAAAGGAACCAGTGAAGAGTCTTGGTTGTGTGTACGACTCAACCCTGACGGACGGGAACGCGGTGGAAGAGATACATACAATACTGACGAACGGTCTGGGCATCATCGACAAAATCAGACTGATAGGCAAATTCAAAATATGGTGCCTCCAATTCGTGCTCATCCCAAAACTTCTGTGGCCGCTGCTGATATACGTTATCGGCGTGTACACAGTGAGCACCATGGAGACAAAGATAAGCAGGCATATACGGGAATGGCTTGGAGTACCAGCTTGCCTCACGACTGTCGCACTATATTGCAAGCAAAGTAAGCTCGTCTTCCTGTTCACGTCCCTCATGGAAGCGTTCAAAGCCGGAAAAACCAGACTCGCGATGATGATGCGCGAGTCTCCAGACATAACGGTCAGAGCCGCAGTTCCCGCTTTGAAATCGGGAAGGAAGTGGAAGGTCGTCAGCGAGATCGAGGCAGCCCAAGCCTCACTCCAGCTGAAGAAGGTAATGGGCCACCACCACCATGGTAGGCAGGGATTCGGATTCCAAGCGAGTGATCCGATGTAGTCCAAGGCGACTCCCAAAGAGCGCAGAGACCTGGTGGTCAAGCAGATCTGTAAGGGAGAGGATGATGAAAGAGTCCTAAAGGCTGCCCAGCAGGCGCAGCAAGCACAGTGGATGGCATGGGAAGCGGTAGTTCAGAGAGCGCTAAGCTGGAACGAGGTCTGGCGCATGGCTCCACTGCGCTTAAGTTTCATTGTCCTATCCCTCTACGATGTCTTGCCATCAGCTGCAAACCTGGTCAAATGGGAGCAAACCGAAGACCCGTTCTGTCCCCTCTGTACGAAAGCGCAAATAACCCAGACAGCATAGCACGTGCTGTCTGGCTGCAAGACAGTCCTGGCCTAAGGACGGTATACGTGGCGGCACAAGAAAGTCCTGAATGAGTTGGCCGCCATAGTGGACGGGGCCAGGATGAAAGCGAACAAAGAGGGGTACAAACCGAGCGAGGCCGATGGAGATTTCATTTGTCCGGGAAGGGCGGGAAAATGGTGAAGCTGATGACTTGCCGCTTTCTACCGTTTCCGACGGTGCGAGGGACTGGGACCTGACCCTAGACCTGAAGGGCCGTGGCAAATACCCTGAGGTGGTCCGAAAGTTTGGGCTGCGACCAGACATCGTTCTTAGCTCCTCGTCAGCCAAGCAACTAACGCTGATTGAGCTGACTGTCCCGTATGAGAGCAATATTGACGAACAACGCGCATTAAAGGTGGCAAAGTATGAAGGCATGGTCGTAAGTCTTAGACGGGAGGTTTTCACTGTCAGGTTCTTCGCCATTGAGGTAGGCGCACGAGAGATGGTCTCCCACTCCGTGTTTGACGCGCTGAAGCGAGTGGGCATTAATGGGCAAGCAAGAACTCGTGCCCAGAAACGACTATGTGAGGCGGCCGAAAGGGCCTCGTGGTGTCTATGGAATTGTCGGAATCTAAAGTGGAATGAGTCTCGAAACTAGTGTGGTTAGAAGCTGGTAACTGCAGAACCAAAACGATCTCTCAAACAAGATCACGAACTGTCAACGTCTCGTGTCAGCTCTTTAGCCTTTCCTCCGAGCGTGAATGGTGAGTCCGAGTGCAGTCTAACTGTATAAATGTTGGCCGAAGTCTTACCTCCATAGCGATGATCGAAAGCCGCACTCAGTCAACTGCAAAGACCAACGGCGTGGGTTGAGCTGGAGAAAGAGGAAAAAGTCTCGATAAAGCGCCCACTCTCTCTCTCTCTCTCTCTCTCTCTCTCTCTCTCTCTCTCTCTCTCTCTCTCTCTCTCGATGAGTAGTGGGCCTGCAGTAAGTAAGCTGGTATAGCTTTTCGGTCATTCCTGCCGGCGTAAATTGAAAGCTCGTCGATAGGCGTCCAGTGGTTTGGCATGTATCACGTTGTACCGGGAGGGCACGCTTTAGCGATGCTACTCTTGGCCTGTGTGTGCGTGAATAGTCCGTCTGTCCGATAGACATCTGGTTGGTCCTGCCAGTAGTCATGCTTGTGTCAACGTAAAGGGAGAGCCGGCTCCCTATCTGAGTGCGTCGCCGTGAACTGGGTACGGAGAACGGTGACAAATGGAGGAGGAGGAGGCCGTGGCGGGGGATGAGGCTGAATCCCCACGACCACTCGTACTTTGGGGCGAGTACAGGCTGCACGGACTTTCCCCACAGAAAGGGAAAAGGCTGGAGAGCGGAAAAGGTAACAGCGAAGGGAAAGCGTAACATCTAATAATCAGGGATAACTTAAAAATGTGACCGGACGTCTACACGGCAGGGGACAGACGCCCGGAGTCATGACCCGGGCGGGCCCGGCCCAAGAGAGTGTCAAGAGTGTAAAGGGCGGAAACAATTGAAGAAAGGGGTACACTTCTGAAGATCAGAAGCCCCTTGTCGTGTTTGCTCCGCGTCGGAGTTTTTACGTCTTGACTGCCGCTTCCATCGACGATGAACTGTATTTTTCGTGGTGGACGTTTGTGTTGGCATTCTGTCAGCGGCATTATGCATCGTATACCTGCGCGTGCTGTTTGTCGAGACTTCTGCCTGTTCGACTTTTCACATGGGGCATATAAGAGCATTTTATGTTATATTCACTGGCATAAGAACGGAGCATAATGGGGCGACATCTTACCGTGAATCTGAAACCGTGATTAACTAACTGTACGTGGTATAGAGACAAGGCAATGCAGTGGATAGCACGCTTGCCGATATGTTCGGTGGTAATATGTTCGAATCCGCTTTCTACGCGTGTTTTATATTGCCCTGGTCTGCCAGGTTGACCCAGGTTAAAATGGGTACCAGGAAATATTATGGGAAAGTAAAGATCGCTGGTACGATATTGATGACATCGCTGTCGAGTACCGATTGGTCTAAAAGTATGGGGCTAGCACTACATAATAATAATAGTAAGTAATATTATATATATATATATATATGTGTGTGTGTGTGTGTGTGTGTGTGTGTGTGTGTGTGTGTGTGTTAGTTAGTCGCGGTTCCAACTTCACAGCAACGGGTCGTCCCCATTATGCCCCGTTCCTGTGCCAGTGAATATCATACAAAACGCTCCCCACTGCCCAATGTGAAAAGTGGAAAAGACAGGAGTCTCGAAAAACAGCCCTCACAGATACACTGTGCATAATGCCGCAGCCAGAATGTCAACACAATAGTCCCCCACGAAATACCCAGTTCATCTCTGATGGACTCGGCAGTCATTTTCCTATCTGGATCTTTCCTATTCACCCACCCAGTCCACGAAATTACAGTTCATCGTCGATGGTAGTGGCAGTCAACCAGAAGCCCAGCAGCCACGCATTTCTGCATAAGACAAAAACCGGTCAACTCTGGGACATAGCCATCTGCCATCGCTCCGAACATGCAGTCACGTTCCAAAACACCTCGGGCAGATTCAAAAGCATTTCACACGAAACTCACAGCTCACAGTGTCACGCCACTCACTTACTCAGTAGCAGGGCGACGGAACCATCAAGCCTCCTTAGTCGCCTCTTACGACATGCATGGTAGGCAACACTGTTACCATTCTTTGCTTCCCTTATGGGCCCCGGCAACACACGGGATATATATATATATATATATATATATATATATATATATATATATATATATATATATATATATGAGGGCGCGTTAGTTTAGTTGATATTTTGATAAAGCTGATAATTCCACACCTACTCAAGGTGTGAAAAGGGATCCTTTAGTTTACTTTTACCTGATATACTTGTCTGCTTTTACTTTGATCACTTATTTGCCTGGCTGTATACAGAATCAATCTCAAGTATGGCTAGATGGCAAGAGATCTATTGTGGGTTTCTCATAATGTTACAATTTGGTACAATCTGACTAACAATGAAAATTATTATTATTTGTTCAAATAGATCCGATAAACGAGTAAAACTTCAAGTAAACTGATCATTGCACTTTTAAATAATTAGGAATGGCGGCGAGAAAAAAAGAACTGGCACTCCAACTCCACCTTTATTATGTTGTGACAGAGAATATGTGAAAGCCTTAGACTTCACATCCCAACAGTAGTGTCTGTCATATGTCATATTTTACCCTTTCATAACATAGATTTTACATTTTACACTTTTATAAATTCACATTTTGTATTCACCCAACTTAGGGTATTCTAAAACTAAACAGCAAACACCACCTTAACTATACAGCCCAAGAGTGTGTTAATTAATATCCGAATGAAGTTGTATTTTTGTCTCCTAATTAGTTAGGAAACCCCCTAGAGATTTTAAAGTAAAGAAAAGTGCAGAGCTGAATTAAACAAGATTTGAAATAAGAAACAAAATCTGTTCATAGAATAAAGCAATATATTCTTTATCATAATGCTTGCTTGCATTTGCTGGCTGTGAGATCGAGCGTGAATTTCTCTATATCGGATGTTGACATTCTGCTGTCCAACATCAGTGTGATGTCATACCGTACTGAGCTTTGCGTGAGTATCCGTTGTCCCATGTCTGGCTTATTGGTGTGCAGACTGGTGGTTCCTCGCCGTGCAGGCAGATACTCTCCGACTTCGGAGGAATCAGCGATCCTACTGACGTTAGCCAGGACCCAGAAGGGACCTTTTGCCCAGAACGCGCGACTAGGACCTGTCAGTAGGTCTTGGCCAGTATAGAACCTGGCCCTGGTGCCTTGGAAACACTTCTACGTCCCTTTATCATCATTATAATCACAGTATGCCTTGCCAAGTGGAGTAGGCGTTCATGTAGATCTCCCTTCTCGGCGTTCATGTTTCTCCGTAGATCCCCCACCACATATTCATATATCTCCATAAATCTCCTTCCTCAATATGCATGTATATCCGCATATCTCCCTCCTCAATGTTCATGTATATCCGTAGATCTTCCTCCTCAATGTTCATGTATATCCGTAGATCTTCCTCCTCAATGTGCATGTGTCTCCTCAGATCTCCCTCCTCAATGTTCAGGTATCTCCGTAGATCTCCCTCCTAAATGTTCATATATCACGATAGATCTGCCTCCTTAATTTTCATGTATCTCCGCAGATCTCTCTCCTCAACGTCCATGTGTCTCCGTAGATCTCCTTCCTTAATGTTCATGTGTCTCCATAAATCTCGCTCCGCATTGTTCATGTGTCTCCGCAGATCTGCCTCCGCAATGTCCATGTATTTCCGTAGATCTCCCTCCTCAATGTTTTATATTAGTTCTATGGGTGACATTACTCACGCCCATGGTCTTAGACTCGGTCTGTCTCTACATCGTCACCAGCAGATCTCCCAGGCGTCGCGATGGTTTGCAATCATAATACACAGAACACCGGTTATCGTTTTCTTATAGTTGTATACAATGTTCTACTTTCATTTACTCCCATTAACGTCCACTAGTTGCCAATAGTTACTTGCATATCCTTCACAGAACTTTGCGGTCAACATCAGCAGTTTTTTGGCTGTTTGTGATCTCTTGACAAGTTTACGTTCAGTAGTTTACCATTGATTTCTGAACGGCAGACACCAATACCATTTTATAAACACAAATCCAACTCAATGCGATATGCTGCCAAATCTTTCGCAACTCCGTTCCGAACGCTGTATGCTCTATTATGAACAGTGTCAGTAACCCCTTCTTTCCAATAAATAAAATGTTTTGCATATCCTTTACAGGACATCGCTGACAACGTCAGCATCTTTCACTGGCGCGATTCGAACCTCTTCCAATTCTCGTGCACTCACGTCAACCACGAGAGTATTCGAGGTTGCGGAGAAAGCTGCTAACCACTCGACCAGGGAGACCGGCCTTCTTTCCAATAGAGCTACATAATTATCCGATTGAGTCTCACAGACAGGAGAGCGAATATTTGAGGCGGGTAAAGGGAAGTCAGTATTCATGGCTAGTAAACTGCATACACTCCTTTCATTTTCTAGCTGTTTGCACTTCATTAATATGTTTATTACTTCTTCTTATTTTGCCTGCTCCGTGGCGAAGGTTTTACGGACGCAGTTCGTAATCCTGCATACCACGTTAGAAACACAGCTGCGGGAGATTTGGCAGCAGACCACCTTGCGTTGGGTTTTTGGTTATACAATGGTGTGGGTGCCAGTCGCTCAGGAAGCAAAGGCAAACTACTGAACGTAAACTTGCCAAGACATCAAAAACAGCCAAAAACATTATGGGTTTAACTGCGCTGTCCTGTAAAGAAAATGCAACTAACTAACTTCTTCTTCTTATAGTCTGTGCCGTGATGACTTGATGATTATGTCTGACCATAGCCCGCTGTTTCGTGTGCTGCCAATCATTTCTGACACTGATGTTTCTACATGCCATGATGTCAAACTGTCCAGAATCTTCTCTCTAGGTCTCCTCCTACCTCTCTTCCCTCTCAACTTTCCAACTTTTCCGTTATGACGACATACTCCATTTCACAGGCTTGTCCATGGGACATATTTTTCTGTCCCATCCCATCCCATCCCATGGTAATTTATGCCTGTCCCATCCCATCCCAGCATATGGGATACCCATTGTAATATTAATATGGAATATAGTTCATATAATATTATGAAATTTATGAAAGTTTACGTTTAGTGTCTACTATATAGGCCTATATGTACAAAGAGACATGTAAAACGACAGAATTTATTAACTTTAATATTCAAGGGTAGTTTATAAAAACAAAGTATAATCTAAATATTACAATTCAGTGTCATTCTGACAGACACTCTCATTCTGTTTCTGAGCCACTCTGCTCATTCAGCACATTGATTTTCCTGCTGATCGACTGCTTCCAATAATTCAATTAATCCAGGTAATCCCTAAATCATTTCCGCAATTCTCATCTTACATGCAAATCTGATATACACAGAGGTTATAACGAGAGCTGGTAGCATCCGTTTTCGTAACCTACTCAACAACAATCCAGCTGCTCTAAATAAGAGCTCTACTGCTGCTGTTGACACTTTTTATTTTCGCATATCCTATTTATAGGACATCGCTGTCAACGCCAGCATTTTACCTGTTGTTGATATCTTGGCAAGGTTACGCCCAGTAGTTTGCCATTGCTTTCTGAACGACCGGCTCACATACCCCAGTAAGTAACCAACTGGTATGGTCAAAACAATTTTCGAACTTGCTATTATCAGTGGAAACTTATGTTCTTTTTCCGAATAATTTAATGGTTATGAAGTTGGTTGCCGTAATTTTCGAAACACGCTGACTTCATCTCAAGGCATTTGTTTCTGGGGTCATCAAACTTAAGTGCTTTGTTTGGTGGAGGATCAAAAAATAAGCCACTTTTGCCTTTTACGTTATGAGGAGTTCCAGAGTAGACAGGAATCGATGGCGGCAGCGCTTGAACTCGAGGATGCGTACAATAGAGTTCGATATATTTTGATTACCGCACTGATGGAGAAGGGGGTCAATCCCTGGGTGGTGAACTGGATAGCGGCCGTCCTGTACTCTCGTCGGGTTGCTCTCCGTTTGGGTGCATGGACCTCAGAGCCACATATTTTAACCACGGGACTGCCACAGGGATCTGCAATCTCACCGGTGCTCCTTAACGTATAAACGAGCAAGAATGCAAACCTAGAAGCACCAGGGGTTGGAAGGATACTAACATTCGCAGATGATATTCTTGCATATAGGCAGGGGAGAGATAGGGAGCAAACAGCCCAGGGGCTACAGGCGACAGTAGACACAGTGATTGACTGTTGCACTGATATGAGTGCTGTCATTCACCCCGAAAAGGCGGCTGTTTTGTGGTGCTCTCTGGACAATAGGATTGTGAGCACTGATGTTCCAAGCCTTACGATAGATGGTAGTAGCGTCAACAGAGAGAACAAACTGAAGTATCTGGGAATCACATTTGACAGGAGCCTGTCCTTCAAGGACCGTGTGGAGACGGTTGTGACATGATCTCCAAAGGGACTCAATGTACTTGAAACTATTGCTGCAATGGACACAGAGCAGAGAATGCTTTTCACACTATACCAGCATATGATCCTCTCAGTGATTGATTATGGACTAGGACTTCTCACTGTCTCAAAGAGTCAGTTGGTGAAATTAGGGCGCATACAGAACGAAGCTATGCGGGTCATTCTGGGATGCACCAGAGACACCCCAGTAATGTGTATGCGTTACATCCTTCGTTTTCCGACTGTTGCTGGTAGGCTCAAGGTGATGCAGGCAATCATAAACTATTACAACAGATCTCGCGTGAGAGCAATGACAGGATCATAAACTATTACAACAGATCTCACGTGGGATCAATGACAGCATCAGAAACTATTACAACAGGCCTCACGTAGGAGCAATGACAGGATCAGAAACTATTACAACATACCTCACGTGGGAGCAATGACAGGATCAGAAACTATTACAATAGATCTCACGTGGGAGCAATGACAGCATCAGAAACTATTACAACATACCTCACGTGGGAGCAATGACAGGATCAGAAACTATTACAACAGGCCTTGCGTAGGAGCAATGACAGGATCAGAAACTATTACAACAGACAGCACGGGGGTGCAATGACAGGATCAGAAACTATTACAACAGACAGCACGGGGGTGCAATGACAGGATCAGAAACTATTACAACGGATCTCCATCCATCCATCATGTGCCATGCCGGTAAGCGTGGGCGGTCATGTTCTGCCATCTCACTCGATCACCAGAGTCGTGGATCAGCTCCGTGTTTCTGTCTCGACCATGCCACAAGGCCAAGCCATCCAGGTACGTGCTTCTAGGTCTTCCCCTTGTTCTGTTCCCCTCGATATTACCAGTTGTCACCAAGTTCTCCAGATCATTTCTTCTCATAACATGCCCAAAAAATTTTTACTGTCTACGTCTAATGTCTCTAATCAGTTTACGATCTTCATTTGTTTCTTGAAGAACTTATTCATTGGTCTTTCTGGCTGTCCATGGTATTCTTTGCATTTTCCTCAGAAACCACATTTCTACAGCCATCAGATGTTTTTCAGCCTGACTGCTCATTGTCCAAGCTTCACATCCATATAAGAGTACAGGTTCTATGTAGCATCTCAACACTCTTTTTCTCGTTTCAATTGACATCTTTTTATTGGTCAGTATGTTTTTCATCTTGTTAAAGGCTACTTTTGCCATGGCGATTCTTGTTCTAATCTCTTCAAGGCATCTCCCATCAGATGTTATTACTGTTCCGAGATAATTGTACCTATTCACTTGTTGAAGAATATTCCCATTTACTTGTATATTACATTGTGGTATTTCGTTCTTCCTAGTGACGACCATAATCTGTGTATTTTTACAATTTAATTCTAACCCTAGTTGTTCACTGTGTGTAACAACCGCATCTACTAAATTTTGCAGGTCCTGTTCATTGTCTGCATTCAAGACTGTATCGTCTGCATATCTAATGTTATTGATGCATCGTCCCCCAATGTTGATTCCTTCCATATCTTCAATATTTCTAAAAATACTTTCACTGTACAGGGAAAAGAGATCTGGAGACATTACACATCCCTGTCTCACACCTCTCTTAATAGGCTGATATTGGCTTACTTCATTATCAACTCTTATGGCAGCTTGTTGTTTCCAATATATGTTTTTTAAAAGTCTAAGGTCTTTTCCATCAATCTGTAGATCCTCAAGCATCCTTATCATGTTGACATGTCTCACTTTATTGAAAGCCTTTGTGTAATCAATAAGGCAAAGGTGTAGATCTTTGTTTACTTCTATAGAACGTTCGATTACGGTTCTCAGTATATACACAGCATTTACTGTACCCTTGCCTTCTACAAACCCACATTGTTCTTCTCATATTTCAAGTTGTATTTTCCTCCTAACTCTTTGCATGATAATTCTTAGCAAAATCTTCGTGATGTGACTCATTATACTAATTGTTCGATTTTGATCACATTCCAAGGCTCCGGATTTCTTTGGGATTGCAATAAATACAGAATTACATAACTCCTGAGGTATATTTCGAGTATCATATATTGTATTAAGCAGACTGGTAACTTCATCTATTCCATATTCTTCTAAAGCATTAATCATTTCTCCCAACAGATCTCACGTGGGAGCAATGACAGGATCAGAAACTATTACAACAGACATCACGTGGGAGCAATGACAGGATCAGAAACTATTACATCAGACGGCACTTGGGAGCAATGACAGAATCATAAACTATTACAACAGACAGCACTTGGGAGCAATGACAGGATCAGAAACTATTACAACAGACAGTACTTGGGAGCAATGACAGGATCAGAAACTATTACAACAGACAGCACTTGGGAGCAATGACAGGATCAGAAACTATTACAACAGACATCACGTGGGAGCAATGACAGGATCAGAAACTATTACATCAGACAGCACGTGGGAGCAATGACAGGATCAGGAACTACTACAACAGACAGCACGTGGGAGCAATGACAGGATCAGAAACTATTACAAAGACAGCACGTGGGAGCAATGACAGGATCAGGAACTACTACAACAGACAGCACGTGGGAGCAATGACAGGATCAGAAACTATTACAACAGGCAGCACGTGGGAGCAATGACAGGATCAGGAACTACTACAACAGACGGCTTTTGGCTATAATGTCAGGAATGACTGGATCAGAAGCATTGGAAAGTAAGCGGGTTCAATGATAGCAACGGATTTTCTCTAGAGGCAACGCGTTAAATGGTTCGTTCATGAAAGAAGACTTTATCCAAACAACAAAGCGCATACAGGAATCATGTTAATATACAGCTGACACAGAGCCAGATGTACTCCCTTCCAGCGATAGGTTAGCAGAATAGGAGTGGCAACGAACATCAGATTATAGGCAACTCATACAAAGACTTGTTTAAAAAACTCTTCTAAACATAACATAAATATTATTGGGAAACTAGACGTAACAATAAGAAAGGAAAGAACTTACATCAGAATTACTAAACTGAGGAACACACTTTATTTTCAAAGTACATATGAAACACTAGCGATAAAACAATTAAGGAAGAGATATGTATTTGTCAAGGGAGAGAAAATACATAAAATGATTGATTTTGAATATCTAGTTTCTCTGCTGATGGATATGGTAAAATGGTGAAAGAAATTAAAAGAAGAACACATATCGTCTCTACAAAAACAAAAGCAATTAAAACCGTTATTGATTGAAACAGATATAACAATAAACTTCAGAATTCTAAGGGCATGATTATTTCCTATGACAACATCTGGGCGCGAAACTTTGGATATTTAACAGATCAGCTGACAAAACACGCATCTTGTATTTGTAATATAAATGAAGCATCCTCGCAGATTTAGATCTGGCTCTCGCTCATGGAGGGTCTGCAATTTGTTGTTGTTGATGTTGTAATTGTTGTTCTGCAATTTGTTATTGTTGATGCTGTTGTTGTTGTTATTTTTGCTTTCGCTGGCTTTGATGTTATGTGTTGTCCATTAACGTTTTTCACTTCTAGTACACTGGGCTGTTTTTGTTTTTCCTTTTTCGTATGGATTAGCTGTCGCTATTACCAGTGTCTCTCGCCATCAGACGAATCCACTCTGACTTCAGAGGTACTTGTAATTTACATTTACGCTCCCAAGTCAAGGACGAGAGGTCAACATTTTAGTCTAACTTACCAGTGTAGGGATTGAACCCGCTACCTCGCCATCAACACATCGCATGTTTAAGTACGAGCGCTCTTATCCATTCGGCCATGCTGACCTCCAGAATCGACGGTTATTCCCATGGCCTTATAAAGAAACATGGCCTTATAAGGAAACATGGCCTTATAAGGAAACATAGTCTGATAAGGACATCTGGCCTTGTAAGGAAACATGGCCTTATAAGGAAACCTGACCTTAACGTCTGCAAACGTTGCTTCGGGCAATACTCTGATGACATTGGATTTAAACATCTTTACTGAACCTTCAGATGTCTATGGCTCGATTGTTTTACTAAAAATATACACGCTTTGTTGGCCAATTCAATAAATGGGTGTATTTGACTGGGGAAAAGAAAAGAAATTAAAAATTAATTGAATGGAAAAGAGAATAAATATACGTATCCATTGTTTTTGAATCCTCCGGAAGATTAAGTTTCAACCCTCACATCGGATAAGGCAGTCCTCGTGAGCATTTTACTCACTCTGCCGACTCTGCACCTCAAACTCGCATAGACACTCAACACATGTTGGACAATTATTCATTTACAGCCCCTCTTAAATGGTTTCCAACTCCCATGTGGTGATACACTGTAACCGAAACCACAAGCTACTTAAGGTCAGAAATTATCAAGCATTCTAAAATAATAATCATCATCAAGTGCCATGCCAGCTGGCATAGACGTTCATGACTCTCCACAGATTTCTGTCTTTGGTTTTCTGGATCAATTCTGATGATGATATTCATCCATGACATCGACTAAATCCATCCAGCATCATTTCTCTTGGTCGGCCTCTGTCTCTCTTCTCCTCGATCTTTCCAGCCGTCACGATGTTCTCCAATGCCTCTCTTCTCAATACATGACCAAAGAAAGCTGTTAGTCTCTTTCTTATTGTTATATCTAATGTTCTAGTTTCATTAGCCTCTTCAGACAATCGTTTTTAGTTACTTGTTGACATTCCAAACTATGTAAACTAAACACATGTAGAACCGACAACTGTGGTTTAAGAGACAGTGAATTTTACACGCCACCGACATACCCATTCCAGGATTCTAAATCAGCCGAGGGCTATTTGAAAGCAGATCTCTTTGCGTTGATTTCGATTAAACGAGGCGTCAGCTGTTCGGGATACAACGGCAAACTACTAACCATGAAAACTGCATTAAAAAATCATAAACAGCTAATAAATGATTGGGTCAACTGCGACATCCTGTAAAGCATATAAACTACCTTTAGTTAACATCTGTAGTTGAATCGCACAACTAAACAACCAGAAGATATTCTAAACAAGGCTTTCGTCGTAATCTTTTCGCTTGATTAGCTCTACATATTTATGTATTTTGTTTTAAAACAAACAAATCTTTGTCCCTGTGACCTTTTCATGATTGAAATAACTCCTCGCTAGCAATGTTGCCAGATCGATTGTCAGAGGAGCTGAAGACCCGGGTGATAAAGACAAGTATGTTTAGTTTGTATGCGACATTTGTAAACTAAGAAACGGATACAGATAGACAGGCACACATACACACGCATACATATACGTGTGTGTTTGTGTGTGTGTGTGTGTGTGTTCACATATGTGTGTAGAATCCGCTGTAGTGAATATCGATGGAATTTCGTTCTCCTAACCACCTGACCCCAGAGTTGACCCAGCCTTACTAAATGAACAGTAGAACGAGTTTCTGGAAGGTAGACTTCTCTTTAGCGAAGGGGTATGGACGCAATTCGCAATCCTGCATACCGTGTTCGAAACACAGCTGCGGGAAATTTAGTAGCAGACCGCCAGGCATTGGTGTCCATACAATGATATGAGTGCCGGTTGTTTAGAAAGCATTGACTAACTACTTGAACGTAAACTTGCCAAGAAATCACAATTGGTGTTGACTGCGACGTCTTGTAAAGTATATGCAACTAACCTGAAAGGTAAAACGGGCAAATGTGAGTCGTGATTGAACAGTGACGAGCTCGTTTGCCTTCCGGTGCGGTGGTCATGTCTTCGAATTCCCATCCAACAGGATTTTGCACGGGCGCTCTCAGTTTAACCAAACCTAACCTGGCTACCGGAAAATGTTCGAAGTCATAACAGCTGGAGTCATATTAACAACATTCAGTCATAGAGTACAGATTAGACTATGAAAATATGGGTAGGTAGGATTAGTCTATGAAAATGTGGGTACATAGGATTAGTCTATGAAAATGTGGGTATGTAGGATTAGTCTATTAAAATATAGGTAGTTAGGATTAGTTTATGAATATATAGGTAGGTAGGATTAGTCTATCAAAATATAGAGCTAGAATCATTTTGCCATAACACTGCAGTGCGTGGGAAAGGAGACCGTTGCAAAGACGGCCATTGTGATATTAAATATATTATCCGTGAAGTGCAGTGAAATCAATAACATATCTAGCGGTTGTCTATCTATTGCATGTGGACCATGACATATTAGTCCACATTTGGCATTATGATTCAGCTGGGTTGACATGCTCTACCGTGAGACAAATGTGCCACCTAAATCTCCGTGTTGTGTTTGAATAACTAGAGGATTTATCCACTGGATTCTGTATATCCCTCCAGTTCTATGATCAGAAACTATTTTAGTTACACATTGGTTAGTTAGTCGACAGATCATCCTCACTGCATATTCAGTCCATAAACACTCGGATCACCACCTCAGGTAATCTCGCAGATTATCGACTCACGACAACAGTTCTGTGTTGGTTTATTAATCTTTTTTAGCTTCTTACTGCATGTTCGGAACAATGACTATCGGCTGTTGCTGAATTGACTGATTTGCCTTTTCGGTTCACGAGTGCATTTTTCAGGAGACTCCTGGGAGTCGGCGCTGAAGTTGCGGAGTTCGTGATTTATGCGACACTTTCGGCGGGTCGCCCTACGGTAAATGAGCGAGCCATGTGTGAAAACTCGGGTCAGTGAGGTCTTTCTGGTGACTGCCGAGTCCATCTACGATGAACTGTGGTTTTCGTGGATGAATTTCGTGTTGGCATTCTAGCGGTGGCATTATGCACAGTGTACCTGTGCTGGATGTTGGATTGCCGAGACTCCCGTCTGTTCCACTTTTCACATTGGACAGTGGGGAGCATTTTGTGTGATATTCACTGGCATAGGAATGGAGCATAATGGGAACGACCCGTTGCCGTGAAGTTGGAACATCGACTAACTAACTAACTTCTTACGTTGTGTTCTTGTCTGGGCAAACCCCTTTTAACTTGCTGTTCTCGCAGTCTGACCATGGTTGCAGATTCACAGTCATCACTTGGTTTTCGCAAAAGTCTTTTTTCTCGTAGAGCATTCAGTATATTACACTGGTCCATGGCTTGCTCACTCTCCACATCAGCCTTACCCACAAGCCTGTCAGCCTGTTCATTTCCTTCAACACCCACATGCCCTGGCACGAAAATGAAACTAATCTTAGCCAGCCACGACCGCTCCTTAAACACCAACCACTGTCTTCGGATCCAACCCATCACTATCTTCCTGAGCATACTTATTGAGTCACTAAGGCAGTGGTTCTCAACCTTTTTTGGCCTATGCACCCCTTCACCATATTTTCAGAATGTCATTCCTCCCCCCCCCCCCTTCGTATTTCCTCCCTGTAAATCCCCACCCCCCCCCCCCCTTTTAACCTCCGTCTCTACATTGGAAAAAAATACATACGCAAAAATGGAAGCTAAATTTAATAACACACACTAGAGCAAGTCTAGACGTCTACATAAAACGTGATTTGCGTGATTTAAGTTATAAAACGAATTTCAAAAGGGCGAGAAGTACGCAACAGTAAAGTATGGAGGGAAAAACAATGTCAAGTAATCGGTTCTTGTAATAACGCGATCTTGACATAATCTTAATTTCCCCCCCCCCCCCCTTCCAACCCTGGAATCCCCACCGGTTGAGAACCACCGCACTAAGGCTAAGGAAACATGCTCGCGTGAGGGTCTGTGTCTCGAGCCATGTTAATGCTTTACTTACTGTCATGACCTCCATAGTCAGACTACTTGTGGTCAAGGTAATTGGTAATTCATATGAACTGTTTTCTCATATCTTATTTTTGCTACTGATTGCATTACATGTAAAAGAATATAGTTCTGTAAACAGACCCTTTAGAAAGTAATACTTTCATCTTAAAATAGTCTGCTAAAGTATTATTACGTTGTCAAGTGTGTATAGAATCTAATTAGGTCTATAACCTTAGTGGTCCTGAGTCCATGTTAAGGACAAGCATTTGTGACAAAATAGAGTTACCATGCCATATGCTGTTGTTGTCAACTGTGACAGCGCCATACGGTTTATTATCTTTTACATGTTAAAAAGAAACTAGCTGTTTGCCCTTTTGGAAAGAGCCCTGTGTCAGGAATGGTGTAGCCTAGAACGTGACAGAATTCCTGTAGTAGTACATTAGCTGTAAGTGACTGAGTGTTGTGTGGTTATCGCGTTATTTTCGTGACGTAGTTGCAGAGAGTTAACGTAACAGAGTATTTATAGTAAGTAAAGTATGGGGTCCTTTTAGACGCCTTTAGCCTTTAGGCGCATTACTCTTATGGTTCTAGACCCATATTTTTATAGAACAATCGACACTAGGTGGGTGAATTGGTCAGTACCATACCTGTTGCCTGTACTTGCTATGACCTGGGAGTCTAGATCATTTTTTTTAAATTTTGAATTCGAATCAACCTCGATGCGAATCGAAGCCATAATCAATCTTTCAGCGAATAAGCTCCCAGACCATTTGTAGACGCTTCGATATAAAGCATGGATATACAGGATATATTTTTAATGACTGCATTGTTTGAAAATATTACCGGTCAAAGTTTTGTATTTACCCATTACATATAATGAAATATACAGAGGGTGAATACAAAACTTGGACCGGCAATATTTTCAAACACTGCCAGTAATTAAGAATACACCCTATATAATAATAATATAATTTTTCGTAAAGAAAATTTCTGCTTTGAGGCAATGATGTGAAAGTGTCATCATGTTTTGCAGGCCTGGATGCACGGAGGAATAAGTGGTCGTTCTTTCCCTAACTTTAGCAGAGGCCAAGGCCAAGTGTCGAGCCAGTTTCCGACAGTACTCATGATGTTACCATGGCAATTCGCCATCAACCTGGCTAGCACGCCCGGTATGACGTAAATTATATAGACATAATACAACATAGCCGTAATATATACTCCAGGTCCCTACTGGAACTGTGTGTGTATACAACTACTTCAGTAGCTTGAAATGTATATTCCTCTCAAAAAATGTCACATAAATTTAAAATTGTCTCATTAATCGTATGTGAAGTTATCACCGCTGTATGGATTAAATATATTGACAATGACATTGAAAATTGAGATTCAGACAGAAGTTATTGAAATATGGGTCTTCCGAAGACACGGATGAGTGTCTTGGATAAAGAAAAGAGAAATAGGATCTTTCTAACGCTTAAAATTTAAAAAGAAAGTATTGCTAACTGAATTAAGAAAGTGCAAAACGAGAAACTTTTGACAAATCACATGAGTTAATAACAATCTAGTGACTACATTAATCTTCAAAATATATGTACGTAGATAGGCATGTTGGCAGGTAGGCATGTAGGTAAGTAAGTTGGTAGGTAGGTAGGTATGTAGGTTGGTATTATGTAGGTTGGTAGGTAAGTAGGTTGGTTAGTATGTAGGTAGGTAATTATGTAGGAAGTTAAGTTAACAGGAAGGTACATCATTATGTAGATAGGTAGGTGGGCAGGCAGACAGGCAGGTAGGTAGATAGATCGGTAGGTAGGTAGGTGGGTAGGTAGGTGGGTAGGTAGGTTGGCAGGTAGGTAGGTAGGTAGGTAGATTGGTAGGTGAACTCGGGTAGGTAGTTAAGTAGGTACGTAGGCAGGCAGGTAAGTATGCAGACAGTCAGGCAGGCAGGCAGGCAGGCAGGTAGGTAAGTAGGTAGGTAGGTAGGTAGGTAAAGAAAGTGTAAAACGAGAAACGTTTGACAAATCGCATGGCCTAATAACAATATAGTGACATCATTAATGTTTAAAATGTATTAGGTAGATAGGTATGTTGGTAGGTAGGCATGTAGGTAAGTAAGATGGTAGGTAGGTAGGTAGATAAGTAGGTAGGTTGGTTGGTATGTATGTAGGTTGATGGGTAAATAGGTTGGTTCGTATGTAGGTAGATAAGTATGTAGGAAGTTAAGTTTACAGTTAAGTAGATAATTATGTAAGTAGGTAGGTAGTAGGCAGGCAGGTAGGCAGGTAGGCAGACAGGCAGGCAGGCAGTCAGGCAGGTAGGTAGGTAGGTAGGTAGGTAGGTAGGTACTTATGTAGGTAGGTAGGTAGGTAGGTACGTAGGCAGGCAGGTAAGTAGGCAGGCAGTCAGGCAGGTAGGTAGATTGGTAGGTAGGTAGGCAGGTACTTAGGTAGGTAGGTAGGTAGGTAGGTAGGTAGGTAGGTAGGTAGGTAGGTGTATGCCTTGAGATGTATTGGACATATTGTTTCAGCCCCATATTTGAATAGAATATTCAGCCCTCGAATGGTGATGAAGTCAATATAATCACACTGATCGTCTTTATTTCCCAAAACCTTTCATGATAATCTTAGCAGCCTGAGGCAATCTAAAATTCCAGTTAAAGTTATTAAATTAGCCTCTATGCGAATTCAAGCCCAATTTTGGTATGTATGGATGTATGCAGGTATGTATGTGTGAATGCATACATGTAATTGTCAGAGATGACCCAAGTACAAATTAACTAAATGATATTTTGGGAAAGTCAAATAGTAGTAAGTCGCAAGTAGTGTACTGAATACAAAATATGAGTTTTTATAAGAGTATCATTCTTAAAACGCATTTAGCTGGTTCTTATAGTATCATAACTCTTAAAGACCCAGTATAGTGACTTGAATGCTAAATGTCTCTCAGAAAGTACATATTAGAGTTAATATTATTATATCTAGTATTATGTCGAGTGTCCTTAACGATTCAGTGAGTCACTTTTGTATTCTCTCTTGAGACATGACTAATTCAAAAGTTGGACTGTACAATCACAACGGATGAATAAATAATTACATCTAAAAGTACAGCTTTGTTTCATCGTCTTAGGTAGTGGTTTTCAACCTTTGTTGGCCCATGCACACCTACACCATATGTTCAGAATGTCATACTAGAACAAGTGTAAACGTCTAAATAAAACGTGATTTGCAGGTCAACTTACGTTATACAATGAATTTCAGATCGGCGAGAAGTACAGAACCGTAGTGAATGGAGGTGAAAAACAATATCATGTAACCGGTTCTTGTATTAACGCGATCGTGAAATAATCTTAATTCCCCCTTCCCATGGAAACCCTAAAATTCATCCGGGAGGGGGGGGGGGGGGGGGGGGGGGAATTCCCCACCGGTGAAAACCACTGTCTTAGGAGGTGATATTGGAAAAAAAAAACTCGGAGTCTGTCTCAACAATGTCCGGTTATACGAAACAAATAAAGCAAAGCACTTTTTCCCAGGTTGTGAGACGTATTGGGTATATGGTGGTCCTCCAATATTTAGCCCAATCGCAAGGTGATGTGTTCAATATTACACCGGCTGCCTTTACTTCCCAAAGCAGCTTCTGGTACTCAGTTATGCTGTGTCGACATAGTAGTGCAGGTCAGTATTTGAAATACAATTTTCGCCTTGATGGAATTTCAAACAAATAGCCGCATGGTCAAGCAGCCAAGCGTGCTAGCCACTGCTCTACAGCCGTTCTCTGAAAATTACAAATTAAAGTGACCACTCTGGGACTCGAACTTTTTACTGTCAAATAAAGTTGGGACAAGCCTAGTTTTCCTATTGATTTCATAATCAAGAAAAACAAAAAGGGGTGGGGGGTGGAGAACTTAAATGCTAGACAGATGATCGAGATTTGTTAAAGGCCTTGATAATAAAGCTGTGATTTTACGACTTTACATAAAGCGCAGAAATACCAAAGAAACCAAGACAGCGCTGTGATGACTAGAAAGCTGGCCCCCGGCGCGGTGTTCAAGTGTTTGAATCCCCGGTGAGGCAGATTGTGTATATTTACCCCCCCCCCCCCACAGACACACACGCATAAATACGCACACACACATACACATACAGATCTGCCCAATCTAGAATTGGTACTAGGAAATGTTCTGGAATTCAAAGATTGTCTGCGTGGTATTAACCACAACACCCACCGAGTGCCGATTGGTCTACACCAGTGGTTCCCACGCTTTTCAAGCAGGGGGCCATATCTACTATTTTCGGTAGTTAAGCGGGCCACAACGTTATAAAATTATAAAAGTCGTGCAATATCAGTCTTAACTTTCTTAACTTTCGTCAACAAAATTATGAAATGTTAAAGGCGGTCAGTGTCATACTACACTGTGGTCATTTTTTGGTTTAAAATCAAAAGTTCATTTAACAATAAATTTTAAATCAGTTTCGAAAATCGCTATTAATGTAATTAATTTACAATTGTAACTGTTCTTCATAACCAGTTACTTTAGTTCAGATGCCAGTTTATCAATGTCTGGGCACAAATCTGTCGTGCCCAAAGTCATAAGCGCAGCTAGGTTACTGTCGGTGATTCTAGAACGTTGCTTGTTGTTTTATAACAATCATTGCGGAAAATGACTGCTGGCATCTGTAAGTCGAATCAAAACGACAAATGTATCTCTGGGCGAATGAACGCAAGTGTTCAAATTGTTCGACAGGCAATAGTCGCCAGAATGAAATCATATGATCAGCTGAAGGTGAAGCAGGCAGCTCCAGAAATTTACATCTCAGTGCATTTGAAATCAATTACTTCGTGCTGAAGGTTTTGCTGTAATTGACAGAGATTGGCATCAGGAAATACGAACGGATTTATGAAGAGAGCAACATTATACTCCTCTTTTTTGAACTCTTGAAATCTCGACTGAAAGATATCCAGAAGACTTTCATCTTTTACTTTGTGCTGTAACATGTCACATTTCTTTTCCACCACAAGCGTCTTCAGGGTTGGAAACGCCTCTAAAGTCCATCAGTCAGCATAAATAGCTGTAGTTTCATTTTAAATGAAGAAATGTCATCGCACAAATTTGTGAATAGTTTATTTTTTCCCAGGATCGTCGCATTTAAAGAGTCTAAATGAGACGTGATGTCCACCAAAAATGCCAGGTCATTAAGCCATGTTGTTGTTGTTTGTCCATCAAGAATGATGATGACCATTCATTTCAACCAGTGGGGTTGAAAGTATGGAGCCGTGAGTTCTAAGATGGCTGATAAGGCCTATTTTGGCTCGAAATGTTCTTTGACAATGTGGACAAAGAATGCTTGACGTTTCTGGAGGAGGATTTCCTGCAGTGGTTTTTCTGTTCTGTCTTTTCTTCACAAGTGACTGCACGCTTGCGTCATTAAACCAGTCATCGTTCAGCAGACATTCCCGTTCTGTTGGCAATTCATTTATTTCAGACAGAAACAGATAGACACTATTTTTCAGTGCCCAGAAACGTGACAGAACTTTCCCTTTAGATAACCATCTGACATCACAGTGTAACAGTAGCTCACCGTATTCTTCGTTCAGGTCTGATAGAAACTGTCTGAACTCACGCCTGTTCAGCGCCTTACTTAGAATTTTGTTCACACATCTCAGAACAACATCCATGACATGTTTCAGATTTAATGTCTTTCCACACAGATTATCTTGGTGAATGATGCAATGATATTTTAATACAGTACGGCCAAGAAACTGTTCCAATAATGCTAGACATCCAGACTTTTTACCAGTCAAAGCCGGAGCTCAGTCGGTGCATACACTGTCCAATTTGGTCCATTCTATGACGTTTTTCTCTACACACAGCTTCAGAGTTTCAAATAGATCACTCCCTTTGGTAGTTGCATGCATCGATTCAAGTCCTAGAAGTTCTTCAATGACTTCAAAATTATCGTTTATTACTCGAACAAAAACTGCGACCTGAGCTGTGTCAGAAATGTCAGTGGATTCATCTATTGCCAATGATAAAAATTTACAATTTTTGATATGTGCTGCCACTTGACGATGAACATCGTTGGCCAATTCTTCAACTCGCCTGGCCATAGTATTATTAGACTAAGAAATCTGATCAAATTTTGCTTCACACTTTTTATCGCCAAGCATTCTAGCAGCAATTTTAAAGGAAGGCTTGATTATTTCTTCTGCATTGGTGAACGGCTTCTTTTAGCGAGCCAACAGAAGAGCGACTTCGTACGACGCAACAACAGCACTCTTGCTCTGTTCGTTAGCCTTAGTGAAAAATGACTGCTGCCTGGTCAAAGAACTTTCTTTTTTAGCTATGAAATCTTTTCTTAACTCCGAATTGATCGGATATTGAGCATTTATGTCTGAATGTGTGGTTGTGAAGTGTCGTTCCAGATTAAATTTTTTGTAACAGAAATACAAAATCCGCAGATTAAGCAAACTGGCTTACCACTACGGCGGGACGCAGAGGTATTTCCAAGGCACCAGGGCCGGGTTATATACTGGCCAAGACCTATTGACGCGTCCTCGTCGAGCGTCCTGTGCAACGGGTCCCTTCGGGGTCCTGGCTAAAGTCAGTAGGATCACCGATTCCTCCGAAGTCGGAGAGTGTCTGCTTGTACGGCGAGGAACCACCAGTCTGCACACCAATAAGCCATACATGGGACAACGGATACTCACGCAAACCCCAGGTCCTGTATGACATCACACTGATGTTGGACAACAGGATGCCTTCATCCGACATACAGGACTTAGCCTTGGAGCTCAAGCCAACGAACACAATCAAGCAAGCAAGCACCACTACGGCTAGGCAAAAACATAAATTTCTCCATCCAATCTTCGTTGAATTCACGACAAGCAACGTCTTCACATTTTCGCTTTTTACCATCGTTTGATTTTAGATTTTCCACATTCATGTTTATAGGCTTTAACGGTAAATTTTTATTTGAAAAGAATCTAATTTCAACACAACACTACCGACACGACAACATGGCGCCTTGCGCACTCTGATTGGTCGACAAGGCTCGGATAGGCTAAACGTTGTGTTGCCCATCCTAGTCCCTGCATGCACTTAGAAAGAGAGATGCATACAAAAGTCAGCTATTTAAAACAACTGGAAGTCATGGCAGTAAGTAAGGCAATAACATGGCTCGAGACACAGACATTCAATCGGGTTTGTGTCCTTAGTGACTCAATGAGTATGCTCAGGATTATAGAGATGGGGTGGGTCCGAAGAGACTAGCTACTGTCTCTGGAGTGGTCTCGGCTGGCAAAGATAAGTTTCATCTTCGTGCCAGGGCATGCTGATGTACAAGGGAATGAGCAGGCTGACAGGCTTGCAGGTAGGGCTACTGTGGAAGGCGGACGAGCCATGGACCCGGCAGGCATTCTGAATGCTCTACGAGAAGTAAGTCGTTTATGAGAACCAAGCGATGACTGGGAATCTACAACTATGGTCAGGCTGCGAGAACAGCAAGTTGAAAGAGGTGTGGCCAAACAAGATCATTACGCAGGAAGCTAAAGAAGAGTAATAAACCAACACAGAACTGGTGTCGTGAGCCGTTACACGCTGCGGGATTTACTGAGCAGGGGATCCGAGCACTTATGGACTGAATTGTTCGATTTGCAATGAGGATGATCTGTCGACTAACTAACTAGCTGGGATATGGGAACTACATAACGTTTCATTGCGAATTGAACAGGCGTATTCGATAATATCTGAGCATAACAACCACGAGCAGAGTAAATTATTGCACGCTGACGGGGCGCTCCAAGTGCATTTTTGAAATTATTAAAATATATTATATTAAATAACGAGGCCTCGCGTGCCACTTTCTGACAGCTGGCGGGCCACAAGTGGCCCGCGGGCCGTGGTGTGGGAACCACTGGTCTACACGAATATGAGGATAGCATCATATACCCTCACAGACTTTAGGTGAGCAAAAAGAGTCATATCTTTATTTTTGAAATACCATTTTCGAGGTAACCCGTGAGGCTACTGAAATAGTAAAGAAAATAAATACGCAAGTATTGATCTGCCTTCATAAAAGTTGAGAAACGAAGCGCGTTTTAAAGAACGCACTATGCTACAAAAAATATTTATAGCTATACTATGACCTCACTGGGATTCCAACCTGCCACCCCCAAAAGACATAGTCTCCAATAGCCAGGTGTGTCGTCCACCTAACCCACAACTACAATACAAAGGCATAACTCCTACCCAGTTATTTCAATAGCACCAAAGAATTGTGTCCATGCTTCGTAGTTGTAGATTTAGGAGGATGATAAACCTGGTTAAAGAAGTCATCGCTTTAAGGGTTGTCTAGTGGACCGTTGCCTGCACAGAATAGTGGGAATAAAATGGTATTGACATTCACATATGTGGAGATAACCAAACATTCCATGTAAAACCAAGAATTTTATCGGGATATTTCTTTTATCTGGAATCCACAAGGCAAACAAAGTGGCGGGAGACCTAACAACATTTGGTGAAGATATGAATAATATTAATAGGACATGAGGGAGTTGCAGGCGATAGCAAAAGAAAGAACGGATTAGCATGGTTTGGATGAGGGCGTATACCCCAAAGGTGATAGAGGGTGGAAGAAGCAGCTGATCGTGCATCGAAGTACGCATGTCCTTCGTGTTCGTCAGTCAGTCAGTCAGTCAGTAAGCCGGCCAGCCAGCCAGTTAGTTAGTTAGTTAGTTAGTTAGTTAGTTAGTTAGTTAGTTAGTCGCGGTTCAAACTTCACGGCAAAAGGTCGCCCCATTATGCTCCGTTCCTGTGCCACAAAATGCTCCTCACTGCCCGATGTGAATAGTAGAACACACAGGAAGTCTCGACGAACTAAAAGCCAGACACAGGTATACTCTGCAAAATGCCGCTGCCGAATACCAACAAAACAAACCGCCACGAACAATACAGTTCATCGTCAATGGAAGCGGCAGTCACTAAAACACCAGCAGCCCCACATTACTGCATAAGGCAATCTAGTTAGTTCAGAGACCGCCGGACGTTTTTCAGAACATGCAGCTCATGCTACAAACAATCGTGGACATATGTGTAAACCAAAAAATAATACCTCCACACGAAATTCACAGCTTATAGTGTCGCTCCATGTGCTGAACTCAGTAGCAGAGCGACGGAACCATGCACTACCAGTCGAACATGAGGAAAATGAGTAAGCAAACCGTAGCCACAAGCATAAAACTCCGGAGGCCTTTATTGCTCAATCGCCTATCCTCGATGTTGGGGACCGGAAGTCAAGACACAGAGCATGTCTGCAACTTCATGATGGAAGAGAACAGGCAGAGGATTGAGAATCTTTTAGGAAGGGCAGTGATGAGATCGATGTATTGTAATGTACCTGCCACATGAAGAGATCACAGCCCCATTCTAAAACCTGTCTGAAATCAAATGTCTAGCCGGTCCCATAACAGTACAGAGAGACTGCAATTGAGCAACACCAGTCTCGTATTATGCCTACTAATGTCAGTGTGTGCGTGTGTGTGTTTATTATGTGCGTACATGTGCCTTCGCGCCTCTGTGTGTGTGTGTGTGTGTGTGTGAGAGAGAGAGAGAGAGAGAGAGATCATACGTGAGCAACAATTCAAGAAAAGCGTCGTAAGTAATAAGATCCTGAGCGCCACCGTCTGTGAAATTCTTCACTTAAGTGGGTGGTGGAAAAATAACTAACGAGTAATTCTATTCATTCAACGTACTGGCTATGTCTGAGCTGTTCTAAGACTTGTCCCAAACCTGCTTTCCAATTAAATACCCTGCAGCACGCATTTACTATTTCCACAATTGAGATAAAAAGTGTCTGCAATGAAGAATTCACAGCAAAAATACTTTACAGTAATGATTTAACTTTATATCAGGATTTTAGGTTCATATGTACTGGATATCTTCTTCTTCTGCGTTCATCCGGAGAGTTTTTTCGGACATGATTGCGTTGTGCTTGTTTACAGCAGAGCTGCGTTCTTGCGCCATTAGGCCAACATATCCGACTTCTGCGGGCATTTGTTGACCGGGTTAACCTTCCCGGGGTTTCTTAGGACGTTTGACTCTCACTGTTGTGGTGTTATCCCCCATCCCAGCTGGCCCATATAGAACAGCTGAAGACATCCTGGTCAGCCCTTAAGGGAAGGCTGGTACATATCATGGGCATTCACCGCCATCCAAGGAGGCTTCCATACTTGCAGAGCCGACACACAGCACTCTGAAACTGGGCTCATCCAAGGATGGCTGCTTAGCCTCACTTCCGTACATTGGGCCTTCCGTTCACCACAGGCTGTTCCTCCGGAAACCAGAAGAATACATGTGCTGGATATAATGTTCATACAATTATTCTGTCTTCCTGCATTACACATATATACTAAAGTTCAGCGAATGAATGCGTATACCGGGTGTGTGTATGTCAATCTTAAGAAGAGCCTGTGAATTTCCTGGAAACATATGTTGATTAATACTGAAATCTTCAATACTCTTACATATGAATATAACATTTCCCAGAGTTTCATTTAAGCACTCGCCGGCTCGCTACTGTAGGCAAAGACTGGCCACATATTCCTCAGGTCTAAAGATGTGATGTCCCTAGCATTTCACATACCCACAACAGGTGCCTCTGTGTTTGTTTAAGTCCACTGACAGCTTAAAGGGTGTGACCAAACTCCCCCATTTATCTTGGTTCATGGTCAGGCAAGCGACAGCACTTCAGTTCTAGGGGGGCTGCGTGGTCTCGAGGTATGGTGTCCGCCTCGAGTGCTGGAGGTCCCTGGTTCAAGCCCCGGCGATGGCCGGGATTTTTTCATGTGGACTTCTAGTAATAAAATGTCCCCTGGTCTCTGGGTAGTGAGATCGGACGCCCGTGTGTATTGTTGCGCACGTAAAAATCCCTTGGCAGTTGGAAATCGAAAAATAGTAGCCTAACGGCGCTGTCCGGGCAAAATTTCTAGTTAAAAATCTACCCAAGTATTTCAGGATCCTCGCCGGTGCTACGGAGTTCGTGCACTGAGCTGAGTTTCTCCAGGCTCAGATTTGAGTTAAGAGGAAAACGGAGCACTTATGGGTTGCACCCGTGCGCCGTGATGTTGATCAATCGACTAAACTAAACTGAACTTCTTCTTCTTCTTCTTCTTCTTCTTCTTCGTTCGTTCGCTTGAATTTTGACTATAACTGCAATGTTGTCTCTTGTATGAATTTAACTGCCTTTCATAGTCCACTCAGATGTCAATAGAGTTTATTCACAACCGCATCGGTAAAGCCTTTCAGTATTCATTGATTCAGACAACCATCATCATCCAGTGGCTTGCCCACTGCCCGCATTCCATATTGTTCTCTATTATTCTCTGTTACTATCGTGTAAATCTATTATTTCTTTAAAAGTCGCTTAAAAGTCGACTGGATCGACTTCATTGCACCGGGTTTTTATCCCATATGACACAGTCTCTTTACACAGCGCTGAAAGCGTCGCACAAAGCACGAACTCCGTAGGTCCAGCGACGACCCCAGGATTCTCAAAAAAAATGACCCGTGAACCGAAGGACGCGGCTCGGAATCGAACCCACAACCTTCGCAGCCAGAGTCAGACGGCTTGACACTTCGCCACGGAGACTCCCGTATACTTACTACTTCTAAACGTTTTATTATACTTATTATTTCTGAACTTCTAGAATAGATCGAAGTTACGGTATTCTAATTCATAATTATTTTGTCCTACATCCATGTCTGTTCGTATGCAGTTTTTTCGTCTTAGTATACAATCTTATTAAGTAAGTTTTATCGATGGTCAGATATATATGTTACTTTTCCCTAACAAACCAAAGCTTAGAGTCACGATAATTATACCGTTGACAAAGCAGCGAAAGATCAGGGAAAGCGGCTGTTGTAAATAAACATCCAGTACAGCTCCAGATAAACGCAATAATTGGATGCTCCACCGCAGCAGTTTCGCTCGTTAGGAGATGTCATCCGCACCAGTTGACTAGACTTTCAGCTGGCAGACTTAATAGACCAGCTTAATATATGCGCCTGTTACTGCATTTTGTTGGGGAAGGTGAAAGACGGAAAATAGAGTGATCACTTAAACGTATACAATTTAGCGCTTCTATGTGGTCCTTCACATTTCACATCTAGATTGCCTTGTTTGCTTTTGTTTTTTAAATATAATTCGATGGTATTCATTAAGTATCATCCTATTATTTTAACTTGGAAACACTGAACTGATGGCAGGCTAGCAAAACTACAAGACTGATCCAGCATGTGTCTGTTTTGTTTTGTTTTGTTTTTACACTACAGACTTAGATTGTAACCCGTTGGTGTAATAGTTAGGAGGTTACCCTGAAATTGTCCATGAGTGCGGTAGGATGAGAGTTCAGTGCCTGCAGTCACCGTCCTCTAAGAGAGGGAACGACTGGTCACCTATTCCTCCGTCACTCAGGTCTACAGAGTGTGATGGTTCTAGCATATCAGTCTCGCAATAGGTTCCTGAAAAAAAAAAATATACATTCTTGAATCACGAGGAACTTCTCATTTGTGTAGTTAAATGTTCAATTACTCGGTCAATTATAGCCGGTCTGTTATCAGAAAGTTTACAGTCGTTCGCGATTCTGCTGTGTGTGGTTGTTAAATGGTGAATTATTCAGTATGTTTTTTTTTTTTTTACATCATTGATACACTTCCTCTGTGCACGCATGAATACAAAATAACCTGGTCTTAATACTTCACATACGCATAGCAGATTCCTGTTTTTAGTGGCAGACTGTTGTGTTGGCATCCTGGTAGCGGCCTTATGCATGCATACCTGTGCGTGCTGTTGGTTTGTTGGGACTGCTGTCTGTTCTACTTTTCACATGTAACAATCAGAAGTATTTTGTGTGATGTTTTCTGGCACAAGAATGTAGCATTATTAGGTGATCCTATGCTTTGCAGTTTGAACCTCGAATAACGACTATGCCCAGAGCAGATTCCCGTTGCAAGGCTTGTTTTTTCCTCCTTTAATTCACCTGAGATTAAAATGTTAGAAGCGTTGGGATGTTTTCTTTGAATAATTGGTAAATTGGAAATTACTCATTGTGAGAATGGTATAGAAAACCTAATATCCTCAACCCAATTGAATAGTGAAAATCACAACTTATATCTTAACATAGCAAAAACAAAGATAATGCATACAGATAAAACTACTATGGAGAAAGAAATATATATTAATGAGAAAAAATTGGAGGTGGTGGACAATTTTGAATATCTTGGGTCATTGATTACCAACAACGGTGACACAATGAAAGAAATGAATTGACGACTATCAATTGCTCTTCGTAGATTAAAACAACAGAATAAATGTTGGAGTGGGACAGAAAGAACTACAAAAATTAGATTTTTAAGAGCATGCATCTTTCCCATTGCAACATACGCCTGTGAGACATGGACACTTACTAAACAAGCTGAACAGCGCATAAACGCCTTTGAATATAAATGTTATATACGAGTTCTAAGAATATCTTGGGTAAAGAAAAGAACAAATGCATGCATACTTCAAGAGATGAGTATTGAAGAAGACTGGCTGTTAAAGACGATCCAACAAGGAAAATTGAAATATTTTCTGACTTGAAATGTCACGAAAGTTTGGAGAGAAAAATAATGGGGTGTTATATGTCTGGAAAGAGAGGAAGAGGAAGGCCAAAGAGAAGATGGGTGCAGGATGTGTCGGAAGAACTCCAGATGGGTGTACCGGACGCGGGACAATTTGCTTATGATCGAGAGGTTTTCCGGAAAGTTGTTATGGGAGCGACGTTCTGCAAAGGACATGCTACTGAATGAATGACTGAATGAATGAGTCTTCTCACACTGTAGTTTGGTTGGGATTACATAATTTAGAATCGATAGAGCTTCTTCTTTGTCAATTCGTTAGTTAGTTAGTTAGTTAGTTAGTTAATTAGTTAGTTAGTTAGTTAGTTAGTTAGTTGGTAGGTTGGTTAGTTCGTTCGATCGTTGGTTAGGTAGGTAGGTAGTTCGGTCTTAGGTAAGTAGTTAGTTAGATAGATAGTTAGTTAGTTAGTTAGTTTGTTAGTTAGTTAGTTAGTTAGTTAGTTAGGTATGTAGGTAGGTAGGTAGGTACTACGTAGGAAGGTAGGTAGGTAGGTAGGTTACTTAGTTGGTTGTTGGTTTGTTGGTTTATTGGTTGGTTGTTTGGTTGGTTAGCTAAGTAGGTAGGTAGGTATGTTAGTTAGTTAGTTAGTTAGTTAGTTAGTTGGTTCGTTGGTTCGTTGGTTCGTTGGTTGGTTAGGTAGTTAGGTAGTTAGTTAGTTACTTACTTAGTTAGTTAGTTAGTTAGTTAGTTAGTTAGTTAATTAGTTAGTTAGTTAGTTGGTTGGTTGATTGGTTGGTTGGTTGGTTGGTTGGTTGGTTGGTTGGTTGGTTGGTTAGTTAGTTAGTTAGTTAGTTAGTTAGTTAGTTGGTTGGTTGGTTGGTTGGTTGGATTTTTGGTTGGTTGGTTGGTTGGTTGGTTTGTTGGTTGGTTGGTTGGTTGGTTGGTTGGTTGGTTGGTTAGTTAGTTAGTTAGTTAGTTAGTTAGTTAGTTAGTTAGTTAGTTAGTTAGATAGATAGTTAGTTAGTTAGTTAGTTAGTTAGTTAGTTAGTTAGTTAGTTAGTTAGTTAGTTAGTTAGTTAGTTAGTTAGTTAGTTAGTTAGTTAGTTAGTTAGTCGACTGATCATCCTCATTGTACACCGAAACATTCAGTCCTTATGTGCTAGGATCCTCTCCTCAGTAAATTCAGCGGTTTTATTTTCATACATAATACAATATTCAGCTATCGTATCTCTAGTGACACTGTAATTATCATCGCCAAACACTTTCACTTCATCAAAATCCTTGGTCAAACACAATACAGCAAATCATTGTGTGTTCCCTCCTCTACACCCGACCACCTTCAGATCGGAGGATAGTCATTAATTGTAGGCTTCTCTTGCGTTCTTGTTGGAGTGAAAGAGGCCTACTACTATCATCACTCAGTGAAGTGTCCCTTGACCACATTTGAAATTGTCATCTATTATTCTCTGTTGCTGTCACGTATAAATTATCTATTATTTCTAAATTTCTAGAGTAGATCTACATTGCGATATAAGCATTGATAATAATCTTTTCCCTACATTTATGTCTTGTTACAAGCAAGATTATTACATTTTCTTCCAGTTTATTTGTCTTAGCAAACAGTCTTCTTCAGTAAGTGTTCTCGATGTTCAGATCTGTATGTTCTTTTTTCCTAACAAACCAATGCTTGGATTCACGTTAATAATACCGTTGACAAAACTGCGAAAGATAAGGGAAAGCGGCTGTTGTAAACATCCAGTACAGCTCCAGATAAACGCAATAATTTGATGGTCCAGAGCAGTTGTTTCACTCGTTAGGAAAAGTCCTGCGCACCAGTTAACTCTACACTTTCCGTTGGCGTAGGTTATAGTGCAGCTTAATATGTGTGCCTGTTACTGCATTTTGTTAGAGAAGGTGACAAACGGGAAACGTAGTGATCATTCAAGATATACACTTTAGCTCTTCTATGTGGATCCTTCACATTTCACATCTAGATTGCCTTGTTTGATTTGAGTTTATTTCTTAATATACTTCGATGGTATTCATTATGTATCATTCTAACAATTCAACTTGGAAAAAATTAACTGATGGCAGGCTAGCAAAACTGTAAGATTGAGCCTTCTGTCGGTCTTTTTTTTTTTTTTTTTACACTAAAGACTTAGATTATAACGCGTTGGTGTAATCGTTAGGAGGTTATCCTGAAATTGTCCATGAGTGCTGTAGAACAGGGGTGGGCAAACTACAGTACGCGGGCCGCATGCGGCCCGCCAACTGATTTTATGCGGCCCGCGAGAGCATTTATAAATTTAAAAAATTTACTTCGTTTCAAGTTATTTTGTTGGATTTTACAGAATTTCATGTACCGTTATGATTCTTTTAATATTTTTGATAAAATTTCTTTCTAATTATCTACTTTTATAAACAGTCCTTGACCTTCGTAATGTAATATTCTTCTTCTTTCGTTCGCCTTAAATATGTCTATAACTGCAGTGTTGCCTCTTGTATGAATTTAACTGTCCTTTTTAGTTCACTCAGCAGTCCATTGAGTTTATCTTCCACTGTCGTCTCTCTAGGCCAGAAGGTTTACCTAGACATGTTGTAATTTGGGCAGTCTTTGAGTATGTGCTCTGCTGACTGCGACGCCAATCCACATGTGCACATGTCTGATTCACCAATCTTGAATCTTGTATACATGTGGTTGCATAATCTATTGTGTCCTGCTCTAAGGCGCAGAATAATGACTTGTTCTGGTCTGTCAATAACGTGGTAGTCGTCTTGAGCAGGTTTTGGTGGCTTTCTGACTGATTTGATCATTCTTTTCTTTTGGTGGTACGTAATGGGCACTAACAAACTATTACAGTTAGCTGCACGGGAATGAAAAGAATACATGTAGAAAATTTCATCTCAATCGGATGAACCGTTATCGAACGCATCAAATACATCCCTATACACATACATACATACATATATCGTCTTTTATATATCTTAGTGTACAATCAGCTATTTACTTACTAAAATTTAATATTTAAATTTACATTATCATTTATATACAGCGAGGGGACTTAACTTAAGAAATGTTATTTCAAGGGGCATAACTTTTAATATCATTGCTATATATTTTATATATAGTTTTTGCATTGTTTTCAAAGATTTATAAACTCTTTGCCTATAGTTATTTACAGAGTGAATCATAGTTATTTATGAGTTATAATACACAGTGATATAATTTTTAAGGCATTTTTTTTCTTTATGCCCATAGCAAATTCCCGTTGCAAGGCTTTTTTTTTCTAATTCAAATGAGATTAAAATGTCAGACGCGTTGGGCGTTTTCTTTGAATAATTGATAAATTAGAAATTACTCATTATAAGTCTTTTCACACTATATTTTGTTGGGACTATACATTTTAGAATCGTTAGAGCTTCTTCTTTGTGCAATTATTAAATTACTCAGCTATCGTATCTCTACTGACACTTTAATGATCATCGCCAAACACTTTTCATTTATCCAAATCCTTAGTCAAACACAGTACAGCACATCATTTTGTGTACCCTCCTCCACACCCGACCACCTTCGGATATTTTTAAGCGGCTTCCCTTGCGTTCTTCTTGCGGGGTTCAAGTCAGTTCAGTCGTAACTGTTAACATATCGCACCGCTTTGGTGAAGAACCTTCCTTTCTGAGTTCACATTTTCTTTCTAAGATTAGGAATTATGTTTTGTTTTGTTTTTGTTGTTTTTTCATGAAGATGCTGTTAGACGCCCGTTACTGTTACTTTAACAGATAAGAAATGGGCTTCCACAAATGAAATTAACGCCTTCCTTGTGTAACAAATCCACTGCCCAAGCGAAGACCCAGTGTCCTTCGCCAATTCCCATGCTTTATGCACTGTTATGTGTAATAGGATCCGAAGAGATGGAATCTCTGTTACGTCCCGAGTATGAAGTTCTGAACTTCTAGCTATCTTTCACTCTTTCCAAACGAACAATAAGACAATGACAACACATAGGTAAATGTTATCACTGTATAAGAAAGAGTTAGAATTAGAAGAGTTAAAAAATTAGAGAATTAGAGAGTTAGAATATTACACAACCAACCACACACAGATGAGATTCAGACATAGCCACACACCAACAGGATACAATCCTCACACTCCCAAATAGACACTCTCATGCGGAATTAAAAGAAAAATAAAATAATTTTAATTGAGGTAGATTCCACGAAGGCTACGAGAAATGAAGCGGATGAGAATCAGATCTCTCCCTGAGGAAATATGTTAGTCTGTGAAGTGATGGTGTTGGATCATTAAGGTCATCATTAGACCAGTTGTGTAGAATAAGGGAGTTCAGTGTTCGTTTGTAACAATAACAGAAACTGGGAAAAGAAATAACTCGGTTGAACTCCTGCCGACAATTGAAACGACTGGTAGATCAGACAACACTTGTTCACACAGATTCTGTCTGGTATTCGGATCTTATTCACTGGCATACAGGTTAAAGATTAGACTTTCTGGATCTTTTGATTTGATTTTCGTTAGGTATCCCCCATGGTCAGATGTGAATTTGATCCTGATAACGTATGAACATCCACAAAAAGGGGAAATATGCAACAAAACAGAACTGAGAACCATGTGAGTGGTCCCCACCATATCCACTCCGTCCTCCATCTTAACACGCCTCACTATCTCCTTACTCGCAGAACTAACAGACCAGATTCATATAGAATCTGCCATAACCGTAAACCATCACTCCCAAAACTAGATAGTTTCTTACGAATGATTCATGATGAAGAATCATGGCTATCAATAAGAATCCTACATAGAATCGTGATAATGATAGTCCTTTATCCTCCTCTCCGAATCAACTCTTCTAGAAAGTTAGGACATTAGCGACGTAAATAGCTGAAGTATGAAATGAGATAGTACACTTCAGAGTACTGCACGCCACAAGATAATGGAAAGACAAATTTCACTAAACTCTCCGAGAAAGGAGTCCAACGATTTCTTTTCGCCTGCCGAGATATAATTCAAGGGTTCCCTTGTGATTATCTATCTCTAACAAGCTGTAGGATCCTTAAACGCCAACGAAAACTACTAGACTAAATCTCGAATTAAGAATAACCACTTTTAATTTTACACCACACTGATCGACCGTTGACCTACAGGGACAGATTCCAATGTCATTATTATCTTACATATATGAACACAATTTTTCTGCCCGAGACAACGTACTAGGATCACAGGCTGTCGTCTTACGTCACTAGACCAACAGATGTTTTAGTTAGATCAAGTACTACTTTCAATAATTGATCATGTTTTTACAAGAATATCTTCAGACCACTGGACCGATCCTCACCTGTTGCAAACTCCAAGCAACTCACGAATCTCGAACCTGGTAACCCGTTTGAGTAGAGAAATTAGACGTGGACAGTCAACATTTTTTGGTCACGTTATGAGAAGAAATAAACTGGAGAAATTAATGACAACTGGCAAGATCGCTGGAGCTACGGAGTTCGTGCTCTGTGTGACGCTATCGGCAAAACGCTTTGCGGAAAGAGTCGGAGTCATATGGGATAGAATCCGTGGCCATGAAGTCCATCCCCTTGCTGTTTAAACACTTTTTGTTTACTTCAGCTTACAGGACAGACATTTTTTGCTTCAGCGTAAAGGACAGACATTTTTTGCTTCAGCTTACAGGACAGACATTTTTTGCTTCAGCTTAAAGGACAGACATTTTTTGCTTCAGCTTAAAGGACCGACATTGTTTTGCTTCAGCTTAAAGGACAGACATTTTTTGCTTCAGCTTAAAGGACAGACATTTTTTGCTTCAGCTTAAAGGACAGACATTTTTTGCTTCAGCTTAAAGGACAGACATTTTTTGCTTCAGCTTAAAGGACCGACATTGTTTTGCTTCAGCTTAAAGGACCGACATTTTTTGCTGTAGTTTATGTTGTGCGATTTCTGCAGTTTGCATTTGACGAAGTGCGGGCGGCGAAATATGGCAGGCAATGAATTGTGGAGTCTTTTGTTTCCATCTTCTAATATTCAAATGTATTAATTATTTTTCCCAGCTACCCGTCCACCAGTCATTATTATCCTTTTAAAATAAAAGTCTTACGATGCAGGAACCGGCTTTGAGTTTATAATGTGAATGGACCTTCATATGTTGTAGTTCTGACTGCACGTAGGAATAGGGGACCCGAGTTGTCCTCTGTTGGCGGACGTTGAACGCTGTCGTCGAACCCTCGTCCTAACGCACTCATGACATTATCAGCGTATCACCCTATCAACTACATCTACACGCAGGGCAGTCGCTAACATATAATACTAAAATCTTGTTTTTCGACAGATCATCAATAATCCGAACCATTACCTTCCACGGGTAATATATTCATGCACCTATAAGGATGCATACATACACACATACGGACACATACATACATAGGAAAAACAGACAGAGATGGGGACTAAAGAAATGCCAAGGTAGTGGAAATGTATCCTCTACAATTGTCTCACAATGTGATACAAACGTAACGTAAGTGTGTCAATCATAGAGCCGATATCTTAGAGAGAGAGACAGATAGAGAAAGAGAGAGAAAGAGAAAGAAACAGGGAGAGACCGAGAAGCAAAAGGAAGAGAAAAAGAGAGCGGCATAAGTGAACAATAAAGATACTTAGAGAGAATTTAGCGATACAGAGAGAGAGAGACTGAAAGAGAGATAGAGAGAGAGAGAGAGAGAGAGAGAGAGAGAGAGAGAGACGAGAGAGAGAGAGAGAGAGAGAGAGAAAGAAAGAGAGAGAGAGAGTCTTAGAATGTAATCAATGAGAGTCTTAGAATGTAATCAATGAGAGTCTTAGAATGTAATCAATGAGAGTCTTAGAATGTAATCAATGAGAGTCTTAGAATGTAATCAATGAGAGTCTTAGAATGTAATCAATGAGAGTCTTAGAATGTAATCAATCTGCGAGAGTCTTCTATTGTTGGTTATTTTAAGAAGTCTTCTTTGTTATATTTTCTAGAAGTTGATTTGTCATTTTTTTGCATACTATGCCTGCTTCCTGGCCTAGAGGTTAGCGACTTTTCTCGGTAATCTCTTTTACTCTCGTAGGTAACGTGACGACAGTGAGAATCAGCAGTGGTTCGAATCGCGTCGGTAACTTACGGGGTATGTGAGCCGGCCGCACAGAAAGCAATGGCAAACTACTGAGCGTAATCTTGCCTAGAAATCAACAATCAGCTGAAAGATGCTGATGTTGACAGCAATGTCCTGTAAAGGATATGCAAAACATTGTTTTGGCATACTGTACAATTATTCCAAATGTTATAACTGTCTTCGAAACACAAGGAATAGACTGTAAGTAATAGTTCCAGAAAGGCAGTACAGAAAGGAAAAGTACAACGGAGATACCCCATTCTACAGTGGTACAAGTGTAATCGTTTAAACCAAGTTAGTATATAATAGGTTAAATGACATAGCAAAAAGAATGTGTTAATATTTCATAAGGAGAAATGGCTGGTATTCAACTAGGCAGGCTCGCGAGTGGCTGACCCCGTTACGTTAAGGTGTCTTAAATGTCTTATGTCCACCATCTTGTTGGTCAGCACGTCTTCAGTGAATCATTCTGAACAGCTGTTACTGTTAATGCTAGCATGGGAACTATATTAGTTTTCGATGCACGATACTCTTAGTGATTGTTTTCTTTCTGTTTTTTCTCCCGCTCTCTTTGAACTCATATCTAGTCGATACACATGCTTCAACTTCTAGTGGACTGGATTGCTTTTTACGTGTGAATTAGCTAGGCACTACATTTTATGTTCACCGTATTTTACCGGATATTGTTTTGTGGTAAGTTTCGATTTCTTGTTATTGTGTCTTCTGATTTAAGGAGGTTTAGAGCACTCGTGACGTTAAACTCCCCGATTATGTCAAGATCGCATTAAAACAGTAACCGATTACCGAGTATTGTAGTTCCCTCCATTGTCTACGAATGTATACAACTTGGCTTCTTAAATTTGTTTTTCTTACGGAGATAAAGAGACTGTCTTTTTAAGACGTAAGTTGACTCGTAAATCCCG
Source organism: Cepaea hortensis (assembly GCA_963921405.1). Lineage (NCBI taxonomy): Eukaryota > Metazoa > Mollusca > Gastropoda > Stylommatophora > Helicidae > Cepaea > Cepaea hortensis. Next base: position 33,366,235 of record OY992894.1, read on the forward strand.
TTTTATATAGACGTTGGGAATTGATCTAGTATCGATAATTCAATTGAGAATCCATTTTTTACGCGTTGTGTGTAATTTTAAACAATTTAAAGAGTCTTCATGGCGAAGTGGTCAAGCCGTTTGACTCGGACTCCGAAGGTTGTGGGTTTGATTTCGGGCAGCGTCCTTCGGTTCACGAGTGAAATTTTTCGAAGACTCCTGCGGATAGAGACCGAGCCATATGGGATAAAAACACGGTGCAGTGAAGTCGACTCTATCGACTTTTAAGCGACTTTCTTTCGACACTTTAAGTCGGCGGTTACATCCCAAACTGAAATAATTAAGATCGCAGGCTATGATGCCGTAATTTCCATGGCGGGAACATAGCTATTTTCCGTGTCACAATTCAGCGGTGATCATTTAATATTCTTATGGATTATTCAGAGTGATGGAAATGATAATTAATGCATGTTTTCATTCAACACCCATTTTAGTATGCATGTATACATTTTCATCACGCTACAAGTTGGTTACATTTATATTTGGGTAACTTTGTAAGGCGAATTCTCTGGTTAATATAGACCTCCGCCTCGCGGCCTCGCGTTGACATACGCGCGTGCTTCACGCGCACAGTCTGACGTCATCACAGCTTGACATGGATGGATGTGTATGTGTGTGTGTGTGTGTGTGTGTGTGTGTGTGTGTGTGTGTGTGTGGGTGTGTGTGTGTGGGTGGGGGGGGGTCACGAAAAGATAAAGGGTCAAAATCGTTTTTTTTTTTTTTATGTTTATATAATGTTAAATAATAAACTGACACACTCACTTTAATATCTTGACTTAGAAATGACCAACAGACTTGAATAATGTACCGCTGGATTAATTTTTTCAAGAGGTATTTAACTGAGCGGGTTTTATAATTAAAAAGCAATATATAAAATGTTACTGAAGTGGCTCGGATTAGCTTTCTCTGTTACCAGTGTCCTTCGCCTTCAGGCGAATCATTATACTTCAAAGGTACTTGTAATATACGTCCCCAAGTGAACGACGAAAAGTCACCATTTTAGTCCAACTGACCGGTTTAGGGGTTGACCCCGCTACCTTGGCATCAGCACACCGGATGTTTCAGAACGAGCGGTCTTGTCCATTCGGCCATGTGAACAACCTTTGCTTCGGTTTTTTTTCAATGTTAAAATCTGGTAGAATATATGTTTTTCTTTTCTTCTAGGTTAATTGCGTTCTAATAATGTTTTGCATATCCTTTACAAGACATAAGATATAGTCAGGTCTTAGTCAGATATGACTGAGCTACCGTATGACAGTAGACGGGACTACCTGCTTTCTGTCAGCGCCGAATGTTGGGCGGCGCTTACCAAACCCGACACCCCACATTGTGCCAACGGCTTCGGGCGGAAGAGCGCAATTGGGAGGGTACTAGCCTTATCCTGGTGCGAGGAAATGCAACCCAAAGACAAAATAAGTCATGGCAGGGCAGACCAGGCCCTAAGCCTTGGTTGGCAGCTGGTCTAGGATCGAAGCTCCGACAGGCGGACAGTTAGAGCATTGTTTTGCTGATCCGGCAGCTTCTGCAGCTTGTCTTGTTCCAGATTATAGGTGTCAACTTTCCTCTGGAGTGAACTAGGCAGGCCGAGAGAGGGATCATGCTGCATGGGCAACACATGGTTTCTTTATTTTAGCCCAGGCTTTGTGCTATGGAGAGGCAATAACTCCATCCCTGGTCTTAACCGGTCTCGGAATCAAAGCGAGAGGCAACTGTTACGGGTTATAAGTCCTTGTCAGTTGGCGTAGACATGGGGCGCCACGCGTTGCCTCTGATGGTGGGAGCCACCTACAGGTGTCACTGATCAGCTACCGCCCGACTCAAGCTGGGCAGTCCCCAGCCAATTGGGTGATGATCCGCCACAGCCTGCCTGCTTCAATGGGTGCTTGGGACTAGGACAAAATCTGAATCGCAGGCTGTAAAACCAATGCACCAGGTACTAATAAAAAGAATAGAAACCTCAAGCTACGGCTTGCAACCTGGAACGTGAGAACCATGTGTCCAGGATTTTCCACTGACTTGACAAATATTGACGATGTGAGAAAAACGGCTGTGATTGATGCTGAACTCGATCGTCTTAACATTGATATTGCTGGCCTGCAGGAGACTCGCCTCGCTGAGGAAGGGAAAACAATTACACCTTTTTTTGGAAGGGAAGAGGGCAGGCAGAAAAAAGGCAACATGGTGTGGGCTTTGCAGTGAAGAATTCGCTACTGGGAATGATTGATATCCCAGCTGGAGGTAATGAAAGATTATTATCACTGCGCTTGGCAACCTCTTGTGGATTTACCACCATTCTCACTGCATATGCACCGACACTCGCTTCCTCTGATGATGTGAAGGATATGTTCTATGAGCAGCTAGACTCTGCGATCAAGGCAGTTCCAAAATCCGACTACATTTATATGCTCGGTGATTTCAATGCTCGTGTGGGCAAGGACTCGAGTTCATGGCCAGTGTGCCTTGGAAAATACAACATCGGTCGCATGAATGATAATGGGCAAAGGCTGCTGGAGCATTGCACTAGAAATGACCTATGTATTACAAACTCCTTTTTTAAAACAAAAGAGATGCATAAGGTCACATGGAAACATCCAAGATCCGGCCATTGGCATCAGCTGGACTTCATTATCACACGGAGACAACATCTGAACCATACATCATTAACTCAAAGTTACCACAGTGCTGACTGTGATACAGATCATTCTTTGGTTGTTGCAAGGGTTAGACTAAGACCAAAGAGAATCTACACAGCTAAACACAAGTCTAGCCCCAGGATTAATATTACTAACACTCATGATCCTGGAAATTGCTTTGAATTTCAACAGCAACTTGAAGACGCTTTCAATGATACATCAGAAAATTGTATAGTAAATGATAAATGGAGTAAACTTAAGGAAACTATTTATAAAACAGCGGTAGGGGTTTACGGCACTGTGGATCATAAGAGGCAGGACTGGTTTGCGGCAAACAGCCAGATACTGCAGCCCTTGGTTGATAAAAAGAAGATAGCTCTCTTAAGAAACAAGGAAAGACCAACGCGTAACACTCTGAGTGAGCTGAAGCAAGCAAGGAAGGATGTACAAAAGGCTGCCAGGCAGTGTGCGAATGACTATTGGATCAAGTTATGTGAGTCCATTCAAATCGCAAGTGATAAGGGAAACATCAGAAGCATGTATGATGGGATAAAGAAAGCCTGTGGTCCAATGATCAAAAGAAGTGCACCGCTGAAAACCTTGACTGGAGAAATCATCACTGATAAGAAACAGCAGATGGATAGATGGGTCGAGCACTATTTAGAGCTTTACTCAAGTGAGACCAAGCTAGCGGATGATGCCCTCAACGCCATAGAGGCCCTGCCAACTCTTGACCACCTGGACACACTTCCCACTATAACAGAAGTTAAATGTGCTATAAATGAGCTTGCATCTGGCAAGGCTCCAGGTAACGATGGGATTCCAATAGAGGTGATCAGGAGTGGGCAAGACACACTCGCTCTACAGATCCACCAGCTAATAGAGCTATGCTGGCGAGAAGGAAAAGTCCCACAGGATTTCAAAGATTCAAACATCATAACGCTGTACAAGAACAAGGGAGATCGGAGCGACTGTAACAACTATAGGGGTATCTCACTTCTGTGTATTGTTGGGAAAGTATTTGCCAGAATTGTCCTGCACAGACTTCAAGTCCTGGGAGATCAAGTCTACCCCGAATCACAGTGTGGCTTCCGTCAGAACCGGTCTACCATTGATATGATATTCTCATTGCGACAGATGCAAGAAAAATGCCGGGAACAAAATCAGCCACTGTTTATTGCCTTCATCGACCTCACAAAGGCATTCGATTTGGTTAGTCGTGAGGGTCTGTTCAAAGCACTAAAGAAGATTGGCTGCCCACCAACTCTTCTGTCCATTGTGGAATCGTTCCACACAGGCATGAAGGGTATAATCAAGTTTGATGGCTCAACGTCAGAAGAGTTTGAAATCAAGAGTGGAGTTAAGCAAGGCTGTGTGCTATCCCCCACCCTCTTTGGGATATACTTTTCACTTCTACTGAAATATGCCTTTCGTGATCAGGATGATGGTATATACATTCACTCACGCTCAGATGGTGGCCTCTATAATGCTCAGAGACTGAAGGCCAAGACCAAAATTAGCAGGGTACTAATCAGAGAGTTGCTTTTTGCGGATGATGCTGCGATTACGACCCACTCTGAGGAAGAATTACAATATCTACTATCTGCATTTTCCAATGCTTGTTCTGAATTTGGTTTAACAATTAACAAAAAGAAGACACAGATTATGTCACAAGGTGCACATGGTGTACCATCAATCTTTATTGACGACGCCGAACTGGAGATAGTAGACCATTTTACATATCTAGGATCAGAGGTAAATAGCAAATTATCCCTCGATCAGGAAATCAACATCAGGATTGGCAAGGCAGCAACAACAATGAACATGTTAGCAAAAACAGTCTGGGAGAACAGGAAGCTTACTGCCAAAACAAAAGTCCTCGTCTACCAAGCCTGTGTCCTTAGTACTCTTCTTTATGGCAGTGAAACCTGGACAACTTACTCACGCCAAGAGAAACGTTTAAACAGCTTTCATATGCGGTGTCTGCGAAGAATACTTGGTATTAAGTGGCAAGACAAAATCACAAATACTGTAGTATTGGAAAGATCAGGTTGTGTGACGGTGTATTCCATGCTCAGTCTTCGTAGACTTAGATGGATAGGACACGTTAGGAGGATGGATGATGGTAGAATACAAAAGGACATCTTTTTTGGTGAATTACAGACGGGTAGGAGATCTCAGGGTCGGCCTCTACTACGATACAAAGATGTGTGTAAGCGGGACATGATTGATACAGGCATTGATAATGCACATTGGGAGCACGTCGCCGCTGAACGTGTTGCATGGAGGGCAACTATCAGAAACGGAATAAAGACAAAGGAGAAAATTATTGCAGATAAAGCACACACAGAGCGTGAGAGACGTAAGATGGTGCAAAATGGTGGAAATGACCATGTTTTCACATGCACCTACTGTGGGCAAACATTTGCAGCAAGAATTGGCCTTACCAGCCACACTCGCCACCGCCATGGATCGTAGTTATTAAGCCTTTTTAAAGCACAATGTACCAAACTATCGTCTGTCAAGACGGAAAGGTGCCAATGAATTACAAGACATCGCTGTCAACATCAACATCTTTCAGCTGATTGTTGATCTCTTAGCAAGATTATGCTCAGTAGTTTGCCATTGCTTTTGAGCGACCGGCTCCATACTCTCATAAGTCACTGGCGCGACTCGAGCCGCTTCCAATTCTCGTGCGCTCACGTCAACCACGAGAGTGTACGGGGTTAAGGAGAAAGCTGCTAACTCCTCGGCCAGGGAGACGGCGTTCTAATAATATGTTTGTAATATCTAAGCTCACATGTCGCAATCTTATTTTTTGGCTCTTGGAAGTGGTCCATAATTCAGATGTGTATGTTGCTCCGAAAAAGATGCATCGTCTCAAATTAGTGTCCGTCATTAGGGTAATAACTTAAAGTCAAGTAGGAAATACAAACAGTTAGGTATGTGAGGCTTCTGCGAAAAGATGAGACATACTATACACGGAAACGGTGTACATGCCTTTCAATGGACTCCATGAAGGTGAATATAAATCAAAGAGGGAAAATCCCTAAAAAGACAATCTAAAGAAAAATATTAAATAATTGAATAATAAAATACAAATAAGTATTCTAGGACACAACAAACGACGATTATGTGTCGATTACATAAAGGAAACAGATCTAAAGTAAAACATAATATTTTAAAATAATATTGAAACACCATCCATCCATCATGTGCCATGCCGGTAAGCGTGGACAGTCATGATTCTCCATTTCACTCGAACACCATAGTCGTGGATCAGCTCAGTCTTCTTTTCTCGAACATGCCACGTGGTCAAGCCATCCAAGTATTTACTTCTCTGTCTTCCCCTTGTTCGCTTCCCCTCTATCTTGCCAGTTGTCACCAAGTTCTATAATTTATTTCTTTTCATAACATGTCCAAAACAATTTGACTGTCTACGTCTAATTTCTCTAATCAGTTTACGATGTTCGTTTGTTTCTTGTAAGACTATGTCGTTGGTTTTTCTGTTTGTCCATGGTATTCTTTGCATTATCCTCAGAAACCACATTTCGAAAGCCATCAGTTGTTTTTCAGCATGACAGCTCATTCTCCACGCTTCACATCCATACAAAAGTACAGCCTCTATGTAGCACCTCAACACTCTTTTTCTCATAGCAATTGACATCAAGAAGGCACAACTGCTTCGTTGTCAAGAAGGCACAGCAGTAAATTAACAGACCCCTTTCGATCCCTTGATACATATTGGCTATATGGTGCTATTCTCAAATTGTTCAACATGTAGGCACAACATTGGTAATGTGGTCAAAATCACGCCGGACGCCTTTACCTTCAAGAATATGTCTGCACACCCATTGTAGCTTGTATCGACCTGGAAATCCGGATCAATTTAAAAACAAAATCCCACGTCAAAGGTTTCTCGAACATTGGACTGCTGGGTCGGTAGGCAAGAGTGATGGTCACTGGGCTACCGTAGTTCCCAAAGCAACCAAAATGTATGGTTAAAATAAACTTTAATGTTAGCTGACGCAAACAGGTGAAAGTAAATACAGACGATTTCAGTAATAGCGTTGCTATCACTATGAGAACGCCGTGTCTTATTTTTTGATACACACACTCATATACACATGCGCGCGCACCCACGCACATAAAATAGCAACTCAATAAAAGAGCATGTAATGAGCAAATTATATACGCGACATAACCAAGAAGCTGAAAAGGTCACGAAAAGTGTAAAATATAAACTAATCACAATGATGCCAGAACCGTTCGCTGACTGACAATTTAGCATATACAACGACATACAACGGTGGTTAATGGCAAGCTGACATGTTGGCTTACGTAAACGTGTTTGTATATGCGTTCATATTGCTGCCTAGTATTTGGTTTAACGCCAATTTGTTTATTTTAAACTCATCAAAATATAACTTTGTCGTAGTTCTTTTTAAGCTTGCACTTTACCAGTGGAAGAAAATGTATAAGGAAAGAAAACTAGCTTATCATAAATTAGTTTCTGAAGAGACCAAAGACTGTGGATATGCCTAATGAAGCTGTTAACAGAAAGTACACTGTATACATTCCGGAAATAGTTCAGCTTCTTTCTCTTCATCTTTGTACGCTTGTTTTAGAGCAGGCATGGGCTTTCATAACTCGTTAATCTTCTCTGTCATCAGATGTGTTAATGACATTGATGTTTTTTATATTATTTTGTGTTTCCCAGCTGTGAAGCTTTCCACTGAAAACTTTCTTCTTCTTCTTCTTCTTCTTCTTCTTCTTCTTCTTCTTCTTCTTCTTCTTCTGCTTCTTCTTCTTCTTCTTCTTCTTCTTCTTCTTCTTCTTCTTCTTCTTCTTCTTCTTCTTCTTCTTCTTCTTCTTCTTCTTCTTCTTCTTCTTCTTCTTCATCTTCTTTTTCTTCTTCTTCTTCTTCTTCTTCTTCTTCTTCTTCTTCTTCTTCTTCTTCTTCTTCTTCTTCTTCTTCTTCTTCTTCTTCTTCTTCTTCTTCTTCTTCTCTCTCTCTCTATCTCTCTCTATCTCTCTCTATCTCTCTCTCTCTCTCTCTCGTGCCTTCTTTGCCTTATATTTTCTCATGTAAAATATTAATGCCTCATTCAGTCTCCACTATTGATATGCCTCATAAATGTCTTTTCTCTGTTCCTTGCGGCTTTGACAATCTATCAACAGCACTCAGTGCTTAGCCGATTGTTTTCTTCTATGCCCTTGATGGTCACAACTTTTCTTTCTAACACCACATCTCCTCTTTCTCCAGTTTCCTCAACAGTTTACTAGTTATATTGGAATACTACATTTTAACAATGATTTATAGTCACAGATGTATGTGAATATTTAAAATAAATAGTTTTATTTACGGTATCGTTAATATGCAGGTTGTTGACCTCTTAAAGAAGAGGAAGTCGATATTAGTGGTAATATTGTCCATGCAAAAGATCAGCATTTTGGGTTAATATTTTCAAACAGAGGAGAGGCTGGCAGAGTGGCTAGAACGCCGGACTCTCATTCGGGAGACCCGGGTTCGATCCCTCGGTAAGGTGTGGGATATTTTTCTGTCGGGGGTAAAAAGAACATTCTAACCTGCACAGTTCGCGGCGACTGCACTAGCCAGGCGGCCTTAATTCCTCAGGCTCAAAGACCCCTCTGCCATACACCGCAAGGTACTATATTGGCAGTAAATGACAGTTTTTCAAACAGTAGCTATTTTGAATCATCAGGCTTGTCCATGGGACACATTTTTCAGTCCCATTCCCATCCCATCATACGGTCATTTTGCCTGTCCCATCCCATGGGATTCCCATGATAATACTAATATGGAATACAGTTCAAATAAAATTATGAAATTTATGAAAGTTTGGGTTAGTGTCTACTAAATAGGACTACGTGTACAAAGAGACATGTAAAACAACAGAATTTATTAATTTTAATATTCAAGACTATTTTATTAAAACAAAGTTTAATCTAAATATGACAATTCAGTGTCATTCTGACACTCTCATTCTGTTTCAGAGTCACTCCGCTCATTCAGCACATTATCAATTTCCTGCTGATCGACTGTTTCTAATAATTCAGTTAATCCGGATAATCCCTGAACCATTTCCACAATTTTCATCTTACATGCAAATCTGATATACACAGAGTTTATAACGAGAGCTGGTAACATCCGTTTGCGTAACTTACTCAACAATCCAGCTGCACTAAATAAGTGCTCTACTGCCGCTGAGGACACTGGTATGGCCAAGACAATTTTCGCACTTGCTGTTAGCAGTGGAAACCTATGTTCATTTTTCCAATAATTTAATGGTTGTGAAGGTGGTTGCCGTAATTTTTGAAACATGGTGACTTCATCCTCAAGGAATTTTTTTATGGGGTCATCAAACTTAAGTGTTTTGTTTGGTGAAGGATCGAAAAATAAGTCAAAATCACTTTTCGGCTTTTGTTCTACAACTCCTGCTACTTCACATACAGCAGATGATTCAGAAGAAAGATTTTAATCTTTGATGAATGAAATAACAGTTGGAACAAAAGACTTAGAAAAAGCGATCCAATCATTGGCCCATTTATTGGTGTCCACATTCCTTTTCTTCTCAGTAACAACTGACTTAACCATGTCGTCTATTTTGGCTTTGATGTCAACTCCAGTAAGGAATGCTGCAGTAACTGCCAAAGAACTACCGCAATATGGCCAAAGTTGTTCTCCAATAATTTTCTGAAAGTTCTGACAATATTTCTTCACCATGCTGCTGGAAGCTTCTTCGTCAATATCAACAATAACTTTGTACAACTGATAGTCTAGGAGGAAGCATAACAGCAAAATTAAATGAGACGTAGTACCATCAATTTCTAGTCTGTCAAAAAAATGTTTTGAATTTCTCATGTATGTACACCATTCCTTTAATCTGAACAATATTCGGAATGTGGTTTAAGAATTATTCATCATCTTCATTAAAGTAATGCGAGTAATTTTTTTTTTTTTAAATGGGCATTGAAACGTTGGTAATATGATCGCATGCGCGCATTTATTAATTTATCCGGTGTCCCACCACGAGATAAAGAATTGATACAAGTATATAAAGAAAAAGGAAGGATAAAAGGATTTTAAAAGATTTTTTTTTTTTAAAGTTGCTATGACATGGCTACTGTCCCGTGTGTCCCATGGAAAATACAAATGTTTGCTGTTCCGTCCCATCGCATCCCATTGGACGTTTCTCATGGGATCAAAAATTCTATGCGATTGTAATCAGAAGATTGGGGATCAGTATTTGATGTCAATATTGATGCGACTGGGACCTAAGACTTTTATGTAGGATCAATTAATCCACGCGGCCGTGAGTGAAGACAGCGCAGTCAAACTTCGGTTTTCGTTGCCTTTGGTTTTCGTCGAGTTCGGTTTTCGTCGATTTTTATCGCGTAAAATTTGTCTCGGTTTTCGTCGATTTACTCGGTTTTCGTCGATGTGTCGACATGACCTCGCTGCTAATTTTACGAAGACAAAGGGACTCAGTGTCCCTCTGCTCAGTTTGGAGTTCTTTTTTGTTGTGTCAGCATCACTTGCTAATAATAAACTACGAGATCGGCATTAAGATTGCTGAAATGGGCCGTATGTACGGGAAGTCGTCATGCACGATAAGTTTCATTGTGGCGAAAAAGGAAGCACTAAAAGAGGCTAATGAAGCGAGAGACATGAATGTGCTTAAGAAACAAAGATGGCAAACAATTGAAGATGTCGAACAGTTGTTATTACTTTAGATAAGTCAAAAACAGTTAGATGGCGATTATGTTTCGGAGGCAATCACATGTGAAAGGGTCAGTCTGTAGTATGCCGATCACATTAAGAAAATGAATGTGACGAATGCTATTGTACTTGGTGATTTAAAGGCCAGCAGATTATGGTTTGAAAAATTGAAGAGGAGCACGGGCATGCATTGTGTTACTAGGCACGGCGAAGGTGCGAGTTCGGACACGTCTGGGGCCGAAACATAGTATTAAACACTATATCTATTCACTATAAAATGTGTTTTTAGTATGTATTGGGCCGAAAATTAGTATTAATCACTATATCTATTCACTATAAAATGTGTTTTTAGTATGTATTGGGCCGAAAAATAATATTAAAAACTATATCTATTCACTATAAAATGTGTTTTTAGTATGTATTTTGGAGTGTCTAGACTCTAGACGAATTAATTGGATTTACGTGATTCCTATGGAAATAATTACCTCGATTTTCGTCGGTTTCGGGTTTCGTCGATTGTTTTCGGACGGATTATCAACGAAAACAGAGGTTTGACTGTATTTGATGTCTAAATTGTATGGGATTGTATGCTAAATTGTATGTAGGATCAATTAATCCACGCGGCCATGAGTGAAGACAGTATTCTTTGTCAGTAATTTTATGGTGTCACGACGACCCCCAGGAGTCTCCTAGAAAAATGCACCCGTGAACCGAAAGACGTAGCTCGGAATCGAACTCACAACCTTCGGAGCGCGAGGCAAACGGCTTGATCACTTTGCCACGGAGATCCACATTTTGTGGTCTATAATTTTATCCGGTCTCGACGGGAGGACATTTTGTCTAACATGAGCATGTAATAAATTTTTATTTCAATGTCACCTAGTTATAGTAGTTTTTCTTAATACTGTTTTTATTACAATGAACTAGGTATCAAATTCGCTAAATAATCGACTTTTGGTACAATGACTAATTCTGTCTTGGAAAGTTTAGTTTTATAATAGCATCATCCTATTTAACACGAACTTATATGTTTAGATAACTTGTTAATTTGATTTATGTTTTTTTCAAACAATAAAAGAAACGAAAAACAAGCAGGATCCAGCGATGGATTTGTTAAGTGGTAAGACTATTACATTTAGTAGATATAAGTGCAAGAAGGAATTGGCCAATCTCTCTCTCTCTCTCTCTCTCTCTCTCTCTCTCTCTCTCTCTCTCTCTCTCTCTCTCTCTCTCTCTCTCTCTCTTTCTCTTAGCTGACGAAATGCGCGGGAAATGAACCCTCACCCGACCGCCATTATAACAGTATCGGAGTACCATTCTAGTGATTACGCTAACTCGCCCGTTAGTTTGATGTTAACCTACTCAACCCCTTTCAGAGTTAAAGCAATATGTTTGCAAGTTAGTTGGTTAGTTACTTTGTTAGTTAGTCGCAATTCCAACGTCACGACAAGGGGTCGTCCCATTATGCTCAGTTACTGTGCCAGTGAGTAGTGGAACAGACATTAATATCGACAAACCAACAGCCTGCACAGGTATACAATGCCACTTCATAATCCCAAGACAAAAGTCCGCCTCGAAAAATACAGTTCATAGTCGATGGCAGCGGCAGTCACTAGAAAACCAACAGGAACACATTACTGCACAAGGCAACCCTGTTAGTTCATCGACCGTCCGGCCGCCATTTTTCTGAACATACAGGTCATGCTACAAACAACTGCGGACTGTTGTAAAAGCAATCCACGCGAAATTCACAGCTCACAGCGTCGCTCCACGCATTCAACCCAGTAGCTGGGCGACGGAACCATGCACTACCAGTCCTTCATCGGAGAAATGCATAAGCAAACCGTAGCTACAAGCATAAACACCCCAGATGTTTTAACAGCTCAATCGCCTATCCTTCGTATTGGACTGGAGTCTCATCATTTATTGTAAGTAGTAGACTTGGGTTGATATAGCGATAGCGCTGTGGCTAGCTCACTTGCCTAACAGCCCAATGGGCTCGCTGTTTTCATACTCTGACAGACTTCTCTCGTCCATCTGCTAATATTATCTTCCCACCTGTATAGTTGTCTATTTGTTTCCATTTCATAGTTGTCTCCCGCTTGCTCGCCTGCTTGTAACTTTCTTTCCTTTCTTGTAGTTTTGTTTTCCTTTTTTTATTTTCACTAGAATGATATATCTTTTCATGTGGCCCAAAAATTTAACATGTCCTTTTTTATTTCTTTCATCAACTCGATTCTCATTACCAGCTTCCCCAAGACCTCTTTATTAGAACTGTATTGTTTCGATGAAATACGACATTATTTTCTCTATATCAACATCAACACAGTCTCAGCTGGACTTTCTAATTGCGTGTTTATTGTCCCGTTTTGTGTGCCATAAAGCAATGTTCAATACATATAACATCTGCCAATGCTCATTTTTAACATGTTGTTAATCACTCTATAAAAAAATTAATTGCATTTTCCGTACAGGACTCGCAGTCAACACCAGCATTATTTTTCTGCTTGTGATCTCTTGCCAAGTATACGTTCAGCAGTTTGTCATTGTTTTCTGAACGACCTGCACCCATACCATTTCGAAAAAACAACGCAAAGTTGTCTGCTGCCAAATCGCCCGCAGCTGTGTTTCGAACACGGTATGCATGATTACGAAATGCGCCCGCAACACCTTCGCCAAGGAGTAGGCAATCTCGACAGAGGTTAACCTTTTTTCATGTTGTTGAAAATACTTCTATCAATTTAAATTTTCTGTTTGATTTTGTTTCATTTGTCCTATAATATATTTATGTTTATTCAATGTAAAAAACGTGTTGCCTGATGTATTATCTTCCTGTTTACTGTGATGTTCATTGTTGGGCTCTCTTTTCCATTGCTAATTATCATGTCTCAATAAATCAGGTGCCATTTCCACAATGAAAGTCGGTTGCTATGGATCTCCAACACTGTCTGTCTCTCCCCTCTACTGTACATTCTGTCAAATTGCTGTTCGTCCGTCTTGATGTTATCTTTCCACGTGTATCGTTGTCTACCTCTTGCATGCTTGCCTTCAACCTTACCATCCAGTATGGTTTTTATAAGAGTGTTATGTATTTTAACGTGGCCGAAATATTTAACTTGTCTAATTTTTATTTCTTTCATCAACTTTCTTTATATTTCCAGTTTTTCTATAACCTCTGTGTTTGATTGTTTTTTTTGTTTCCACTAAATACATATTCTTCTGTATATCCACACCGCCAGGACCTCTATTCGACTTTCTAATTGTTCATTGTGCAGACTTCCGCGCCATATAGTAGTTTTGAATATACTTACCATTCGACAATTGTCATTTTAATGAGTTGTTAATCTCTTTATATGTTAACACTTATTTCATGATGTTGAAAGCATTTTTGGCATTTCATATTCTCTTTTTGATGTGTGTTTCATTTCTGCCATCATCTGTTATTACATGTTCAAGATAGGAGATACGTGTTACTTGTTCTAGTGTCCCTCCATTTATAGTGATGTGCTTTGATGACCTCTTCTTTCTACTGCTATTTATCACGGTGACTAATTATCATGGTTACCACGAAATGTCCTACAGCGTAAACGCGGTTGGCATGACATTGGCCACATCCCCATCATGTGCCGTTTGGTCTATAAATGTATGGAACTAGCAATAACCCGGGAAGGTTAACCCGGTCAACAAATGCCCGCAGAAGTCAGATGTGTCGGCCTAAAGGTGCAATATCGCAGCTCTGCTGTAAACAGGCACAACGCAATCACGTCCGAAAAAACTCTCTGGGTGAACACAGAAGAAGAACTAACAATATACAGTTAATACACCTTAAAGCCCGTAATAGGGCACATTAGTAAAGACGCGGTCTCTTGTTTAGCACTAGTTCATATATCATTTGAGATCTCTTTAAATCTACTGTTCAAGCACTTTTCATTTACCAAAAGATCCAGACCACTGACTGTATCGCGAAACAACATATTCAATCGTAATTTTTTACTATGACCATTCATTTCATTTTTTTTTTCTTTTTTCTTCGTTTGCTTTGTACTCAAGGTAAGTCCAACTACTGGAATGATTTGTGAGTGCGGATTAGCTTTCCTTATTATCAGTGTACCTTGCCATCATTCGAACCCACTCCGGCTGCAAAGGTACTTGTATTTTACGTACCCAAGTCAAGGACGAGAGGTCAATAATTTAGTCCAACTTACAGGTGTAAGCCGGCTTCCTGGCCTAGAGGTTAGCTACTTTTCTCCAATTCCAATTCCAATTTTCAAAACAAAAATTCCAAATTTGGCCTCGTTCAACCTGCGTTTTTCAGCTGTGGTTATTGTTGAGATCCGTGGTTTTTGTGGGTTCATTCACCCTAATTCTTGTCTTGTCCGCTCTTACGAGTAAGTCCTATGTCGGACTGGTTATGTATGGTTTGTGTCCGTGACATCAGCAGGGGGATCGGTCGGCGGCTGTCCTTTGCGCATGTTTCCTCTTGTGGTTTTCTTTGTTAGTGCAGGCTCTTGGTTCGTCTGGCTTGGCTGGTTGTAGTCCTTATACGGACTTTTTATTTGGTATTTTTGCCTCCTGTTCTGTGTATTGCCCGTAGAAGCTTTTCGATGTTATTTACCTCCTTGCACTTTTTTTTTCACTTTCGCGTTTAAGTTCTTGCTATCTCTCGATTGCTTCCTCTGTGGTCAGCCATGGGACGATCTCTCCGTCCTCGATATAGTACTCAATGCCGGTATTATAGTCAGAGATTATCTCCGGGTATTCTATGGGTATCCGCCTGAGTTTCTTCACATTCTTTCTTTTTGCTTCCAGTCTCCTCATGTATTCCTCGTGCCTGAGTTCCCCTTGCCTTGCCCGTTTCTTTTATTCTTCTATGCACCACTCCACGGCGTCGAAAGGTTCCTCATCTTGTCTTTTTTCGGCTGTCTGGCGGGATGTTGGTTTCCCCTTGGGTGTTTAGGGCGTCGTGGTTCGGCTGCTGGCTTTATCTTGCGGTTCCGGCTCGGTTTTTTGTTGGGTTTCTTGCGGCTTCTCTGTGGTCTCTTGCATGGCTTCTGTTGGTTTGTTTTGAGTTGATTTCATTTCAGCTTTCAGCCGCTCTCTCTCCGCTTTTATGGTGCGTAGCATTTTTTAGTTTTCCTGCTTCAACGCGGTCATCTGTTCCACTTCTCGCTTGATGTTTTGCTGGATCTCCTTTATTTCTGCCAGTTAGATTCTCGTTGTCGCTGGTCGGATTCGGCGTCAGCAGTGCCTTGACTTGTTTCTGTAAGTCGTCGATCTGGCTTTGTAGTTGTGCTCTTTCATCTTGCGAGATGCCCGTGGCTGTCCTGCACCGCCGCATTGCTTCCATATATGGCGTCTTGGTGTTGATGGCGATCTTTAACACGTCTCTGTGTCTTTGGAGGTATGGACAGCCCAGGTATCTTGCTCCATGTTTGCCTAGGCAGTTGGCGCACTTTCTTTTGTTGTTGGGTGCTAGGAAGTCCGTGTCCAGCGGACACTCCTTGAAGGCCTGGTGATCGGCGCAGTATCGACAGATTTCCGTCTTACTGCGGCATGTTGCTCTGCTGTGGCCGGCCCTCTGGCATCTTGAACATTGATTGAATCTTGGGATGAATCTCTCTGGCTGTTGTATTTTCTTGCTGATTGATACTATGGTCGGCATTTCGCTGCCCTCCGACGTCATCACTACCAAGGTTGTAGGTATCTTGGAGTAGGTGAGGAGCCGCTCCGCCTTCAAGAATCGGATGTGAAGATTCTCTTCTCGTAGCTGCTTCAGGATTTCTTCATCAGTCAGCTCCACTTGAATCCGCTTGACAACCCATCCGACTGTTTTTGAGTCGGTGTTCCCGGCTCTGGTGTCTTTCTCCTCCTTCTTCTCTGTTGTCTTAACTCTTGTCTGTGGTGAGCTGTCGATCTTCTCCCTCGTGGTAGCTTCAGTAATACTTGTAGTTTCAGGTTCTTTAGTACAGCTAGTAGGCAGGCTCTCCACGTTCATGGCGGTCTGTCGGCTCCCACGCTGCACATCTTGGATGCCGCGTCTTTCTTGTTGTTGGACTTTCAACGTGACATTTTCCCCAGTATCAGGTTGCTTGACGTGTTCAGGCGACTTCTCTTGGTAGCGCTCGCAGTGCGAATATGATGACGGTACTGACTGTATAGCGAAACAAAATATTCAATCGTAATTTTTTACTATGACCATTCATTTCATTCTTTTTTTTTTCTTTTTTTGCTTTGTACTCAAGGTAAGTCCAACTACTGGAATTATTTGTGCGTGCGGATTAGCTTTCCTTATTATCAGTGTACCTTGCCATCAGGCGAACCCACTCCGGCTGTAGAAGTACTTGTATTTTACGTCCCCAAGTCAAGGACGAGAGGTCAATAATTTAGTCCAACTTACAGGTGTAAGCCGACTTCCTGGCTTAGAGGTTGGCGACTTTTCTCCGTAATATCGTATACTCTCGTAAGAAACGTGACGACGGTGAGAATCAGCAGTGATTCGAATCGCGTCGGTAACTTACGGGGTATGTGAGCCGGCCGCTCAGAAAGCAATGGCAAACTACTGAGCTTAATCTTGCCAAGAAATCAACAATCAGCTGAAAGATGCTGATGTTGACAGCGATGTCCTGTAAAGGATATGCACAACATTTTTTACAGGTGTAAGCGTTGAACCCACTGCCTCAGCATAAGCATTTAGTCTGTCTTTTATAGTCGTTCGTAATGTGAGCGAGTGAGCTGTGCTATGTGTTCTGGGCTGAGACATATTAGTCACCATCGCAACACTCTACTGTCTGTCTTTAAAATATGTCTCGTTTTTTTTTTTCAACTCAGACATACTTATTTGTAACTTCCTGAACCCCACTAAAGTAATCATATTTCATGGATATCAATGTCTTCCACCAACAGACATATTTTTCCAATGTTAAATATTTTCCCTTCGCTTACGAATCAACGTCTGGCTACTAGTTATGTCCCCCGAGGATGGAGTTTGAAGTTTACATTTGATAAACTACAGATTAGTAAACCAGTCTGCACAAAAGCCAGCTCCCATTGTATGTTTTCTCAACCTCAAAAACTTTGGAAATCGCATTCATTGTTTGGTTTTCGTTCTAGAAAATTATTACTTTCATTGCGCGCGGATATCGCCATACGTGCTGCAAGCTTCTCCACACCCCCACCACCACTCATAAATCACAGAACAAAAATCTCTGCACATTGCACAAATTCCATAGTACCGTCGAGAATACACATGTATGTACGAAGGAAAGTTATTAAGTTACAGGGATATTATTACAGAGTGCATAGAAGAATACGGACAACGGAACATTTTATTTCAGGGTACAAACTGGCTCTTGAGTATTACCCCACGTAGGGGTCGTGAAGATTGAGCAGTATGGACATGCCAAATGGCGATTACAAAATGGATAATTCACAGTCGACTTACACCGTGAAATAACATTCATTCATTTCATTCAGTAGTATATCATTTGCAGAACCTCGTTCCCATAGCAACTTTCCGGAAAACTTCTCGGTCATAAGCAAGATTTCCCGCATCCGATACACCCATCTTGAGATCATCTGCCACATCCTGCACCCATCTTCTCTTTGGCCTTCCTTTCCTCGCTTCCCGGGCATATACCCCTCCATTATGGTTCTCTCCAATCTTTCATGACGTTTCATGTGACTAAAATATTGAATTTTTCTTTGTTTTACGGTCTTTAGTAGCCAACCTTATTCAATATTCATAATATTCACAGCTTGTCGTATGGATGCATTTGTTCTTTTCAGTATCCAAGATATTCTTTGAACCCTTCTATACCATTCATTTTCAAAGGCATTTATGCGCTGTTCAGCTTGTTTATTATGTGAAATAACAACATAGCTTTATTCATTTTGTGGTCAGAGTGTGTGAATCCTTGTGAAATCTACAAATAAAATATAGTTCAGTGTTGAGACCATTGCTTGAGTCAGGGGAGAGTGTACAAATGGGTAGAAAGATTTCAAAATTGAAAAAAAAAAATTAATTGATGAAACGTTTACTGGGAGTCCTACAAGTGGCTCAGTTGACACAGCGATACGGCAAATCGGCAGGCTATTCCGAGACAATAGGCGACTTACTACTGATGAGATAGCCGTGGATTTCAACGTAAGTCACTCCTCCGAATTCGGAGAGTGAATGCCTGCACGGCGAGGAACCACCAGTCTGCACACCAATAAGCTAGACATGGGACAACGGATACTCACGCAAACCTCAGGTCCTGTATAACATCACACTGATGTCTTCATCCAGCATACAGGACTTCACGCTGGAGTTCATAGCCAGCGAACACAAGCATGCAAGCAAGCAACATAAATCACAGTGCTGCGTACAAATTATCCATAATGGCCTCGGTCATAGGTAACTGTAGCAGATGAGGCCCAAGACAGCTTTCCTATGATCACTAATGTGCATCGCAGACGATTTGTCAAGAGTATTTGGACTGTCATCCTCGAGAAGGAGATGTTTCCTCCATCAAATTGTGACAGACGACGAGTCCAGTGTACATCATTATGTCTCAGAGAGTAAGAGGCTGATGATGCAGTAGACACACCTGTTGTCTCCGATTAAGAAAAATTCAAGAAGCAAGAATCCGCTGGGAAAGTCATGATCACCATCTTTTAGGACATTAAGGGCCCTATATTGGTACATTTCTATGAAAGGGGTGGAACTGCGACTAATGCTCGATACAGTGGCCTGCTAATGAAGAAACTGAAGTCCGCGATATCATCGAAGCACCGTGGACTTCTCTCAAGAGGAGTATTGGTGCTGTAGATAATGCCCGCCCTCGTACGGCTGCACACACAGTGAATACACTACATGCTTTGAAGTCTTTTAATATTCATCTTAAAGTCCAGATATGGCGCCATCGGACTTTCACCTTTTCAGACCCTTTTTAACGCCCGCAATGTAGAGACACGTTCTGGGAGATAGTCGTCTTTTTCCAAGAAGGATAGCCGGCTGATCCACTACCCCAGGATTACGTTATAAAAGCCAGTGAAAACCGCGAGCCAAACCAGGTGTGATCTAGCAATAGAGGAGCATCGTGAACGCTTAGCTACCTCGTCCCATAACACGGTTAACACTTTTTGTATTGTAAGTATAAGGGATACTACTACATTAAGTTTCCAAGAATAGTTTGTGCACAGAGACAAAGGTCGATTCTTCATAGAGCGACTAGATAAAAAGAGCGAGACAAAGAGATATTTGCGATAGAGTGGAATGATACAAAGAGCGAAACAATGAGATATTCATGAGGCAACGAGACATTTATGATGGAGTGACATGATAAAAAGAGAGAGGTAAAGAGATATCTATGATGGAGTGGCATGATAAAAAGAGCATCACTCTAGGCTTCCAATTGAATAATCAGTCACGACGCGGCATAGCATACCTGATTATTTATTCATTCAGACAAACCTGGAAATCTATTTGGGGAATTTTATGGTTATTCTTTCCATCTTAGACATTGTTAAGTGATTGTTGTAGTTTTTAAAATTATACCAACTCTGCTGTGTCTGTGAGAAATTCTGTTCAAAGACTGGAATGTTTCTCTTTGAACCGTTTAGTAAATTTACTGAAATAAACACTGTAAGGCGATAAAGAAGATAAAAATGAAAATATATGTATATTTGCCCGTATGTCGCTTAATCTGTCTGTCTGTGTAAATACAAATATCGCTTTGTCTGTCTGTATATATGTTTATCTGTCTGTATATATGTTTATCTGTCTGTCTGTATGTGCCAGGGACACTCTACCCAGACGCAAGCACTTGTACACATCGTCATAATGATAGCTTGCTGCTGATGTACCAAACATGACCAAACATTCTACCAAACCCATGTTTTGCACACCCCGTGTGAGCAGTACAAGAACGTGCTCAGAAAGAGTGTGTTGCGATGTGTCAACGTCTGGAGGTATTAGAAGGTGAAGGGTTCAAGACAGATAGATAGTGTGAGCATAGATGAGACATAAACACATGAGTTAATGAGATATTATTTATTACTTCGTGATATAATCATACATAATGTCTCATCTATTAGTACAATGTTCGTTCGCGCACTAATTAATAATGTAGCAACAATGTAGCAATATAATACGTTACAATACAAGCCACTACGCTCTCGTATCACAGCCACACACACAAGCACAAGTCAAACGGCTTAGCTATTCGATGGCCCTGAAGTCCTAGGTATAACCTATCCTGTCACACTCTCAGTCATGCATCCTCTCTCTGTCATGTCCAAAGCCCGCCTGACTTCTCCTCGACTGCCCGGTGGTCACGAGGTCCTTGCCCCTCGTGCAGCCCGTGGGAAGTCATATGTCTCGCATACGCCTGGTTGAGGCTAGGCGTATTGCGTACTTCTATTCATGGTGACCCTGTCCTTCACGGATACAGTCCTGCCTCTACTGTCTTCAGCATCTAGACTGTTCTCCTTCCCCCGTACTCACCCCATGTCCCTATCTCTATCGTCTGTCCTCTTCTCTGGCCCCTACAGGACCTTGACATATGCCTTCTGGCACAGAACAAAATAATAAATCACCGCCTGTCCGGCGCATTCCAACAGTTACACGGAAGTAAACGCATTTATTTAGACAATGGTCTCATACAGAAAAGCAGTCAAAACATCTACTCAAAACGCACAGCTCTATAATAATGTGACAAGAGGACATCTTCATCACACAAAATGCCACCAACAAGACAGAAAACTGAAAATGACGTGAATAGAATGTTATTAATATTTAATATATTCATTCATCCATCCTTGAAAAATACATTGTTAGTCGTTATCATCTTTTATTAGTACATTCAGTCTTCATTTGTTTAGTCATGGTCCTCATTATTATTATTCATTAGATGTGCTAAACTGCAGCGTAGTTGTAAGTCTCTGTTGGCATAGTGACATATAAACTATCTTCATTTGCCGAACGGAAGCAAGTAAGCCACTTCAAGCGAATCGAACGGGAATCTTTAATAATACTATGCATATGCTTCTTCGCTTTACACGGGCGACGCCCGTACATTATTATTAATGTTACAAAATAAATGTTTATCTCCTAATGGAGTGAACATCATCAAGTAGTCATCATGTCGCAAATCTTTTACTGCCCGAACAAAAATCTCCAAGTGCATGACCAATGACCACATTTCATCCTATTTAAAGCCAGTGTGTCTTTAATACGCCGAACACCATCGTATTGGTCGTCACCACATCCTGGAATCATGCTGAATGACTCTGTTGTTTAACACAGCAATGTGTGCTTAAGTGCCCAATGGGTGATACTATTAATTATCCAGTTGTAGTCAATGATAAGCTTTTGTAGAGTGTATTATATTGTTTTATTCTTGATTCACAAAGGCGGTCTTGAAAATTGTAGTTTTATAATAGAATTTTAGTATGTTTATATGTTCTTCAGGAACATTTTCAGATATCGCATTCTCTATTCCTCTCTTTACTCTGTGAGCCTTCTTCAATTAACGTTACAAAGTTATTCTTCAGACAATGTCTTGTGGTGACTATTTGAGAGAGTAAGGAATGTATCCCTGTCAGTTTGTGTGGGTCTGATTCTGATCTTAATGTGTGTGGTTGTCTGACACTTCTGTCTATCGCTCTCTTCGTATACAGTGATAAACATTCCTATGTGGGGAACTTCCGTGGCGAAGTGGTTAAGCCCTTTTACCCGGGCTCCAAAGGTTGTGGGTTCGATTCCGGGCCGCGTCCTTCGGTTCACGAGTAACATGGAGACCCCTGTGTGTCGTCGCTAGAGCTACGGAGTTCGAGATTGGTGCGCGCTGCGGAAAGAGACCGAGCCATATGGGATAAAACCCGGTGCAATGAAGTCGACGCTGTCGATTTTTAAGCGACTACCAATGTAAAATGTATTTTAATTATTAAATGAAGACAATTTTTTTTTTTTTTTTTTTTTTTTTTTGGGGGGGGGGGGGGGGGGGTGTTCGGATCGATGGTATCAACAAAAATGATAACATGAAGCAATTCACCAGACCATGGAGCGGCAGATGTGGTTACAATGAGAATCATATAGTTTGATACATGACTTATCTTATGTGTGTGTGGGGTGGGGGTGGAGGTGTCTAGCATCGAAACTTTACCAGGACAGAGATATATTTTGTCGCCTATTTTGATTTTCAAGTGTCAAGAAGTTTGTAAAGTGCGCAAAATAAGTCAATAAACAATGAGCATGTCCTTCAAGAAACAAATGAAAACCGTAAACTGATTAGAGAAATAACTAGACGTAAACGGTCAATATTTTGTGGACACGCTATGAGAAGAAATAAATTCGAGAACTTGGTGAACAACTGGCAAGATTAAGGGGGAAAGTCGGGAGGTAAATATTGGGGTGGCTTGGCCACATGGCATGGTCAAGAAAAGAACACGGGGCTGATCCATGGCTGTTCGCATTAGATGGCGAAACATGACTGCGCACGCTTATCGGCATGGGACATGATGATGATGATGAGTGCTCTGAGTTTTTCACCCATGTCTGAGAAGGCTAAATATTCGATCCACTACTCTGAGACAATTTTACAAACATACAGCCGACGCTATAGCGGCGAGGTTACGATTGCAATTCGTAATCCCGCAAACCGCATTCAAAACAGAGCTGCGGGCGATTTGGAAGCAGACCGCCTTTCGTTGGTTTCCGTACAAAGGTATGAGTGCCGGTCGTTCAGAAAACAATGGTAAACTAAATCAAATCAAATCAAATCAACTTTATTTTCATTTGATTTGAAACTACTGAACGTAAGCGAGCTAAGAAATAACACACATCTACAAAAAGAAAAAGCCAGGGTTGACTGCGACGTATTGTAAAGGAAATGCAACTGACTTAACAGTGTAGACCTGGTCCACAATAGTCTTCACCTATAAATAAACACACATAGTATTGCTTGGCGCTCATAGAAGGAGAAGAAGGAAGTAGAGATTAGAGGACGCACTAGAAAATATAAACTTTGAAAGCTATAGTTACCGAACCGGGATTCGAACCTGTCACCTCCAAATGAGGACAGCGCTTCACTATAGGAACACGTGTACTTCGACGCATGACCAACTAGACACCCCCTAAATTTATTTAATATCCTTCACCTAACACTGTACCCTCTCTACCACCCCGTCCCCTATTCAGTGTTTGTACTTTTTATGTGTAGAAAGTTAAGGAAAACCACCACATTAATTTCCCAAGAACGGTTTCTGGGCAGAGACAAAGATGGATTTATGATGGAGTAGCATGATAAAAAGAGCATCACTCTAGGCTTACGACTGAATAATCGGACATGACGTGGCATAGCATAACTGATTATATATTCATTCAGACAAATCTGGAAATCGATTTGGGAAATCCTGTGTTGTTTCTTTCCATCGGTGACTTTGTTCAGTAACTCGTGTTCACTTTTTAACATTATACCAGCTATGTCACTCTGGAAGCAGCGGCAGTGTAGTGGTTAGACACTCGTCTGTCGCCCCGCTGGTCGTGGGTTCGATGGTATACAATGCTTGAGCCATGGTCCAATAGACCAATCGGCACTCCGTGGAGGATGTGGTCAGTATCACACAGGCCGACTTTGCTTACCAGTGAATATTCTGATGCTAAATTTAGACAATCGGTCTCCGTGGCGAAGGGTTTTATGGACGCGGTTCGTAATATCGCTTACCCGAAACAGAGCTGAGCGCGATTTGACAGCAGAACGCGTTGCGCTGGGTTTTAAAGAATTGGTATGGGAGCCGGTCGTTCAGAAAGCAATGGCAAACTGCTGAACGTAAATTTGCCAAGACATCAACAATAGTAGTAAAATGCTGGTGTTGATAGCGATGTCCTGTAAAGGGATATGCAAAAAAAAAACATTAGGCTGTTTTGATCTGGGAGCCCAGAACAGTCTTTAAATCCACCCCAATCAGGATTAGAACATATGGCCACATGACTGACAGGCAAGCGTCCAGTCAGCACGCTACAGCATCCCCCAGCTGCTTCTTATTAAAAGGTGCATATCCTTAACAGGGTGTAGCAGTCAACCCCAGCATCTTTTGGCTGTTTATGATTTCTTGGCAAGTTTACCTGCAGTAGTTTGTCATTGCCGACCTCCGTGGTGAAGGCCTTACGGACGCGATTCGTAAGCCCATTTACCCGCGTTCGACACACAGCTACGACCGAATTGGCAGCAGGCCGTGTTGCGCTGGGTTTTAACGAGTTGGTATGGGAGCTGGTCGTTCAGAAAGCAATGACAAACTACTAATCGTAAACTTGCCAAAACATCAAAAACAGCAGTAAAATGCTGATGTTGACAACGATGTCCTGTAAAAAGGATATGATTAAAAAAAATGGTTGTCATTGCTTACTTAACAACCGGCACTCATACTGTGTTTCGAAAGCGGCATGCTGGATTACGAATTGCGTCCATAACGCCTTCGCCACAGAATCGGCATCGTGCTCCTTATAGACAAGAAAAACTTGTTATAGTGACAACGGAACACACACCCACACACACACACACACACACACACACCCACACACACACCCACACCCACACCCACACACAGAAACACTCACACACCCACGCACACGCACGCACGCACACACGCACGCACGCACGCACCAAAACTGGGCTGTGTAGTGCCGGCAAAAACTCGAATTGACATTTAATCAGACACATATTCAGCTGCAGCTTAACTGGGTTTAGTAGTCTTTTCAGTATAAAAATGCTGGAATAAATTCCGCTTACGATTTTAGCTTCAATAGTGAGTACAATACACTGCTTGTTATGAATGGATAGGAGAATTCAGAGCACGCAATGTTGTTCTTTAAAGTGGTCTTTTGTTTCATATGTATGTCGAGTCCCGCATAGTTTTGCTTGTGTTCATAAATGCTGTAAACAGATACATTCAGTGGCTGTAAATGATACCACCAAGAATTATGTCAGTCGCGGTTCCATCTTCACGGCAACTGGTCGTCCCCATTATGTTCTGTTCCTGTGCCAGTGAATATCGCACAAAATGCTCCCCACTGCCCTACGTGAACATTGGAATAGACAGAAGTATCAGCAAGCCAACAGCTCGCACAGGTGCACTGTGCGTAAAACCGCCGCCAGAATGCCAACACATAAGTCCTCCGCGAAAAATACTGTTCATCGTCGATGGAATCGGCAGTCACAAGAAAGACTTCACTGACCTTGGATTTATCCCATATGGCTCCGTCTCTCTCTGTAGGGCGATCTGCCAAAAGCACGAACTACGTAGCTCCAGCGACGACTCCCAGGAGTCTCCTGAAAAACTCACTCGTGAACTGAAATGGCAAACCAGTCAAATTCAGCAACAGCCAGCCGCCATGGTTCTGAACATGCAGTTCACACTACAAACAACCGCGGACATATGTAAAAGCATTCCACGTGAAATTCGCAGCTCACAGTGTCGCGCCACGCACTCACTCAGTATAAGGGCGACGGGAAAAAAATTATATGTCTCGAAGAAGTAACCTGATATTGGTCAGTAATGTGCCTGTCAGCCATCACATTTTCAGGCCTGCAGGAATAGGTGGCCAGTCTCTCTCTCTCTCTCTCTCTCTCTCTCTCTCTCTCTCTCTCTCTCTCTCTCTCTCTCTCTCTTAGAAGATGAGGGACGCAGGATTTGAACCCTCGTCCAATAGAGCTCACGGCATTGTCAACTTAGTTTCATAGCCTCCTTTTGGGTTTTATTTTCCATCCGTAATGTTCTATGATTAACCCAGTCCAGTGAAAGCGATGTCAAACAAACGTTTCAGGGAAGGGAAGTGTCGTAGTAATCCTTTATTACTTTAGTGTCGTCCCTGGAGTGAGGGGAATCAACACCCACATTTTAATTAACCCAATATTATTGTCCTAGAGAAACCACCAGAATCCGTCCCCAAAACTCCTTCAGTCTGTAGACACCTCTTTCTTACTCTCACTCACCCCTGGATCATGCCCCCTCTCATTCTTCCCCAACACAACATACTCAACAACTCTAGCTTTAACAAATAAATACAAAATAATTTATTAAAGCAAAGAGTATGTGTGTGAGAAGTGTGTTAGTGTAATGTGTAGAATGTGTGTCGAATGTTCTAAGGTGTATGTAGAATCAGACCAGTGAATCACGAGCAAAGTTAGTTGCATCATTGTGCTGAGCACACAACAGCACCATGTATTCCGGACAGAAAACCTCACCCACATGATGTTTCTTCGGCCACGTGACGACTTTCTCCGATAACTCTCGAACAATCAGGACGCTGGTCATCAATGATAGACACTGTTCGATATTGGTCTTCACTCTAGCAAACACTGTGAATTTACTCTGTTCAATAATGTTCGTTGATCAGAGAATCTTTCCAATAACTTAAATGTCACATGGGAAAATCTAAATGTTCATAAGTCACTGGTTATACGATTTTCCCCATATTAAAAACAACCTATTAATGTTCCAGGTAGTTATGTATATTGGTATATGTGTTATTTATAGTGTTCTGAATCTTCGGTGATGTAGCATATCACTCAAGAAAAAAATCACACATATGTTCCTCAAGTCCTGCTCAGCAGAAGCCAGGTTTCTGCAGACCAACTAGGTTATGTGCCCAGTGTACAAACCTCTCAGTAACCTTTGTCTTCAATCCGTGAGCCATCACTTTCTTTAACTTTGATACTAACTTCTTGGTAGTATATCGTAGCACCATCAAGTGGAACCTGTAGAATAGAGAATCAAATGGTGAGAGCAACTCAATTCTGACCTTAATTAGGTGAGTGTAGGCCGATAGCAGAACTCAGATCTATAACAGAGAACCGAACTCTGTTATACGGCCAAATAGCCCATGACATTGGTCTGAGACATGGGAACACAAGGAAAGATTAAAGGAAACGGGTAGAAACCCAGCAGATGCCCTACTGGAAGATCCTACCATTTCACATTCCCTTCATCCCTCCCAACTATCCTCAATATCTCTAATTATTATCCCACTACATTGTCCTTAACTCCCTGAGTTAAATGATATATCACACAAGATAGTTAAAGCTACACAATAGGCTATTAGTGCCGGCGCTCCTATAATACTTTCTATCACCGCACTTATAGAACATTCTATCACCGCACCTATAATACATTCTATCACCGCACCTATAATACTGTACTCTATTCCTAAACATACTCTAAGTTAAATATGTTTAATCGAATACCATATGGCTATTCCGGTTGAAGACTGAGAATATGCAATCACAGATTGGATCTATGTCCGCCGATAAATATCAACACTTTGACACTATAGTCTCTTTCTATAACACAACCAGGAATACTGCCGATCCTTCGCCCTTCATAACTTTTGGTCGACTTCCTCAACTTGTTTACCTCAACTGGTTTTAATTCGGGGCTTGAGTGACGTCACCAAAAAGTCTAGACGCTAATCAGTCCAGAGTCTGGCTTTCTCCCCCTGTTTTCGACTGACTGGAATCAACCCGCCGTCTAGTTTGCTTTCATCTGGGAATCCTTTGTCTCGTACAACAAAAGTCCCGTCTGCCGGTGAACCAGGGGATTTTTCCCCACATCACATAATCCATCCGACGTCTGGCCAGACATTCCGTCTACAACTTCAAAGGTTGACTACCGCCTTGCTGACGCCTGGCGCTATTCTCCCGTCTCGAGCAACAACTTGTTAACAAAATGCCGACTGTGTGGAGACATTTGACGCGACTTATTTTGTTCCTCAGTCCCCTACTCATCAAAGGGTTGCCTGTTTTTGTAGACGAATGTCGGGTCTTTTTGTCATCGATCGAAACTATCAAGTTTTTTTCGCGAAAGGAAGTCGACAGCAAAGGCGTGTGGTCACATCACCACATGAGTTAATATATACATTCTGTGTACTGGTACGAAGGCTTAACACTTTACACTCTGTAGGCAGTAAGGTATATTCAATTGGATTGCAATGCTAATCTACTATTATTTCTTCTTCTACGTCTTTCTTTCTTTCTTTTATTTCTATCTTTATTTTGTCCTTTCTTTCTGTAAACCCACAACAAGCAAACAGCCAAATACCTACCTAATTAATAACAATCAGCCTCTCTATTTATCTTTCACAAATGCAACTAACCAAACAGTCAACAAAGCACGTAACTAATAAACTACTCCAAACAATGTATCTACCTACCAAATATGCAATCTAGCAAACAACAAATCAGCTAAGCAACAAGCCAAGGAAGTCTATTTGAATTAAAGCAAGCAATAAAACAAAAAACCAAATGAGCAATTACAAGGAACTCGCATGGTGGCAAGCCTAGCTTTCACACAGCTTAGTTTCAATATAGCTATCACGCCTACACCCTCCAACCCAAGGAAGCAGACATCACTGGTAATAACAAACCACCCATTCTAGTGATAATACATTTCTAATTGACTTAAGCTCAAACCCAGAAAAGTACACAGCAGAAATTCAATTAGGAAGTGTAAATTAAAAAGTAGGTTACTGAAAATTAGGTCGTTCTATTGCGGACACATAAAGGCCGGTTGGATAAGGACAGATTAGTGTTACAACCACAACTTAAACGTAATTTAGACTGGATTCGCTAGGAGATCATATTGAAAAGAAATATCACTAGAGTTCTAATCAAGCACTGATTTTATGTGTTATATTCAATCATCTGATTGTATCTAATCCTGTGTTTTCTCTTTAAATTACGTGCACGACATCATACTTGTAATACTAATTATCTGTTCATTCTTGACAAGGCTCTTATATACACACACACTCACTCACACATCATCATCATCATAAGCCATGCCGGTAAATTTGGGTGGTCATGTTTCGCTATTTCACACGATCACCAGAATCGTGGATCAACTGTATGTTATTGCCTCGACCATGCCGTGTGGTCGAGCCTTCCCCTCGTTCTTTTCCCCCTCAATCTTGGCAGTTGTCACCAAGTTCTCTAGTTTATTTCTTCTCGTAATTTGTCCCCAAAAAATTGACTGTCTACGTCTAATTTATCTCATCAGTTTGTGGTTTTCATTTGCCTCTTGCTCATTGGTTTTTCTATCTATGGTATTTTTACATCTTCCTCAGAAACTACATTTTCACCGCTGAAGAAGTTTGTCAGCTTGTTTGTTCATTGTTCACGTCTCACATCCATAAAAAAGCATAGGTTCCATGTAGCACTTCAACACTCTTTTTCTCATTACAAATGACATCGTTTTCGTTGGTCAGTATATTTTCTCTCTTTCAAAAGGCTACCTTTGCTATAGCGATTTTTGTTCGAATCTCTTCAAGGCATCTCCCATTAGAGGTTATGACAGTTCCGAGATAGTTGTATCGATTCACTTGTTTAAGAATATTTCCATTTATCATTATATTATATTGTGATATTTTTTCTTCTTAGAGACTAGCTCATACACACAAAACATGCACCACACACACACAACACACACACACACACACACACACACACACACACACACACACACACACCATATACACAAATGCAGTTCCGATAAACATTTGTAAATTGTAGTGAAATAAACGGTATCGCAGCAGGGGAAATAAGACTTTACAAATTTATGAATATATGCAATCTGCCTGGCGAAGGAGTTAACGACTTTCTACGTAATCCCGTATATCCACGTAGGAGAACACAGCTGCGCGAGATTCGGTAGCGTATCGCGTCGCGTTGGTTACTTACGGGGGAATGTGAGCCGGTCGCTGAGAAAGCAATAGCAAACTACTGGGCGTAATCTTGCCAAGACATCATTAACAACAGCGGTAAAATGCTGGTGTTAACAACGATGTCCTGTCAATAGGATATGCCAAAATAAAAAAAAAAATGTTTAAATCTGCAACTAACACATTTAAACCCACATCATGTTTCTAATAATCAGAGCTACTATACTCTAATGATTAGCAGAATATTTAGAAACGCGTTAACAATAGCAAAAACAGTTCCCAGTGCTGATTGGTATAGTGACCACAGATTACTTACAGGAACATTGAGGAGAAAGTTGAAGAAAGTCAAGTATATAACAGGAAACACTAAATATGATTTGTGTACATTGAGTAATGACAAGGAAATACAAGACAAATTCAACATAGAAGTACAGAACAGATTTGATATATTGTCTGATCTAGAGATCGTATTCCAAGATGTGTGTGATAAATGGGAAATGTTGAAGAATTCAATTAGTTTGGCTGCAGAAAAAATTATTCCAAAATTAAAGAGGGTGGGTCGTGAGAAATGGATGACGGAAAAAATTTTACACCTAATTGAAACAAGAAGACTCAACAAAAATAATCCTGCCAAATATGAAGAAATTCACAGGCAAGTCAGAATATTATGTAATGAGGAAAAAGAAGCATGGCTTGAGGAAAAGTGCTTAGAAATTGAAAAATAACACAACAGTCAAAATACCAAATTAGTGCACAAAAGAATTCAGGAACTTACTAATAAAAGAACAAGTACCTCAACAGGCTGTCTAAAAACTAAAGATGGCAAAATCATAATGGAAAACGATCAGATTATACATGTATGGACAGATAATGTGAAAAACCTTTATGAGGATAACAGAGAGGAACAGTATGATATTAGATTTAATAATGAAGGACCGCCAATTTTGAAGATGGAGGTTCGAAATGTTCTTAAGCATATGAAAGTTGGCAAGGCCCCCGGTGCAGATAACATCACAACAGAAATGATTAAAGCTTTAGACGAATATGGACTAGATTGCTCACCAGATTGCTGAACACATTATATGATACTGGAGATATACCTACTGAATTATGTAACTCTGTATTTATTGCAATCCCAAAGAAATCTGGAGCCTTGGAATGTGATCAACATAGAACAATTAGTATAATGAGCCACATCACAAAGATTGTGCTACGAATTATCATGTAAAGAGTGAGGAAGAAAATACAACCTGAAATACGGGAAGAACAATGTGGGTTTGTAGAAGGAAAGGGTACAGTAAATGCTGTGTATATGCTAGGCATAGTTATTGAAAGTGCTATAGAAGTAAACAAGGAAATACATCTTTGCTTTACTGACTACTCAAAGGCTTCTGATAGAATTAGACATATCAACATGGTGGATATGCTTGCAGATCTACAAATTGATGGAAAAGACATTAGACTTATAAAAAACATACATTGGAAACAACAAGCTGCCATAAGGATTGATAATGAAGTGGGACAATATCATCCTATCAAGAGAGGTGTTAGGCAGGGATGTGTAATGTCTCCAGATCTTTTTTCCCTATACAGTGAAAATATTTTCAGAAATGTAGAAGATATAAATGGAATCAGTATTGGAGAACGAAACATCAATAACAGTGCAGATGCAGATGATACAGTATTGATTGCAGACAATGCGCAGGATCTGCAACAATTAGTAAATGCGGTTGTTGTACACAGTGAGCAACTGGGGTTAGAATTAAATTGTAAAAAGACACAGGTTATGGTCGTCACTAGGAAGAACGAAATACCACAATGTAATATACAAGTAAATGGGACTATTCTTCAACAAGTGAATCGGTACAATTATCTCGGAACAGTCATAACATCTGATGGGAGATACCTTGAAGAGATTAGAACAAGAATCGCCATGGCGAAAGTAGCCTTTAGCAAGATGAAAAACATTCTGACCAATAAAAAGATGTCAATTGAAACGAGAAAAAGAGTGTTTGGGGGATACATAGAGCCTTGTCTTTTATATGGATGTGAAAATTGGACAATGAGCAGTCAAGCTGAAAAACATCTGATGGCTGCAGAAATGTGGTTTCTGAGGAAAATGCAAAGAATACCATGGACAGACAGAAAAACCAATTACCAAGTACTACAGGAGACAAATGAAAATCGTAAATAGATTAGAGAAATTAGACGTAGACAGTCAAAACTTTTTGGACATGTTATGAGAAGAAATGGATTGGAGAACTTACTGACAACTGGCAAGATCGAAGGGAACAGACCAAGAGGAAGACTGAGAGGAAAATACCTGGATGGCTTGGCCACATGGCATGGACGAGACAGGAACACTGAGTTGATCCACGACTCTGGTGATCGAGAGAAATGGCGAGTCATGACCGCCCACGCTTTCCGGCATGGCACATGATTGATTGATACTCTAATGCATTAAATTTTCTTAATTCTTTCTGTCCCCATCAAAATTAAGCCACCTAGCCGACTGGCGTGGATGGTCAGGCCTCTCCATATCTTCCGATCTTTAACAGCAATGATCACTTAGTATGCTGATAATTTCCCATGCCAAATGCTGCTAAGAATCTTCACTCGTTGTTGTTCTCTTTCTCTCTTTACACAAACACTAGTTTTCAGTTATCGCAACATGTTCCAGATTTTATTTTCTCATGATGTGGCAACAGATAATGACTGCCTCTCTTTGGCGTGTACGATTTTTTGCTTGTTAGCTAATTATCCAGGCTTCACAGCTGTATGTTACAACTGGTTCAATATAACGTGCACGAATTGTTTTTTCTCCCCGCTAACTTCCAATGGCAGTGATTTATTGCATAAGATATTCTTCATTTTATACACGCCAGTTTTTGTTTGTCCTATTCCGTTCTTTATCTCTGTGATACATCTTTACTTTGATGCTAACTATGTGTCTTAATACGTAAAATTATATACTTGCACATAAACTAATATCATTAACATTAACTTAACATTTAGCAGCGATCAATTTTTTTAGAATATTACAATTACATCAGCCTTCCTAATATTCCAGCCGAGGTTCATATTCTATACCAGCTGTATCTATCATTGTGTATAGTTCTTCTGACTTGTTGCTGTGAAGACGATGTCGTTAGCACAACGTAACCTGATATGTAGCTCTAATCACAACCCTTGCAGATCTCATTAAATGCTCACTGTGCAATGAAAACACATCAACCAGGAGAGTACACATGCTTGTTTTACGCATTTCTTTATGCACTGAAATGTTCCTATGTGGTTGCTAATTCGTATAAGTACTGCTTGTTGTCACTACATATTCCGAACATGCCGCAGTGGCAGAGTAGTTATTGCGTTTATCTGCCAAGACGGTGGTCTGAGATCAATCCCCAACATTAGCAATATTATTTGTTCCCACCAGTGCGGCTCGTGCGACGATCCAGCATCTTTAAAATGAATACCAGAAATGTTTAAGACGTTTCTGGGATTTGTCTTGGAAGGTAAGGCGACAAGGACAGGAACTCACCACTCCATCTCATATGTGGTTGCCTAGAAAATGTCACGGCCCTATCGTTTACATCCCAGTTTCTATATCCGCCATGAGACTACCGTAACAGTGTTATGTTCTTTATTATTGGCAGATATTTACCGTCAATGTTTAATTGCTTTATTAATTTGGTTCATTCCTCATATTTCGCATTGTCAAATGATATCGTGTAGTCAATGAAGCACAAAAACAGATGTTGATTTTAAGTCTAGAGTTATTTCTAATAGTGTCCTCAGATTTCAAATGATATTGTTTGTGTCATTTTTCTCAACAAATCCACATCGTTCATCACTAATTTCTATAGTTTTATCTTGTTTCTTACTCTTTTTATAATTGTTATCAGTTACAGTTGTGTCACAGGACTCATAATACTTATTGTGCTGTGACCTTCACATTCCTAAGCACCTGGTTTCTTTTGCATAGATTATGGATTTTTTAGGCAATAAGAAATGTATTATATAAGTCAGTTAGAAATTGTGTTATTATTTCTATTCCAAAATATCCCAAGACCCCAGGTTCCCCCAACGTAATTTTGATTGACACAGGTGCCTTTCCTTTCTTCGTGTAATGCAGTGCATCCCCAAGATGGACCTTCACCATTGTCACTGCGGCAGATTTCTTATTATCATTGAGTTCTTCTATGCACTATGGACATCTACTAATTATATTCAGTTGTTCCATCGCTCCTGTGCCAACCATCGACTTTTACCATCCTGTGGTATTTCACGTTTACCTACCTGCTAAGATGTGTATTTATTGTTATATCAAATATAGGTCTTTCCCATGAAGTTTCCCAATCTCAGTACATTTCTCAATCAGCCAAATTTATTTAACCAATTTGCATTTGTTTACGATTTCTTGGTTGATTATGTTATATTAATCTTCATTTATAAGAAAAGGCCGTTGGGATTACATCGGCCATGTATTCAAAATTTACAAGACAAGACTCCCCAACCAAGCCCTCTTATGGTCACCAGTAGGGAAAAGAAATCGGGGTATACCAAGAGAGACCCTGCGTAGAACCATCATCAGAGAAGGCTCATTCAACGGCCAAGTGAACATCCAGGATCTACAACAGGTAGCAGAGAACCGCCGGACATGGAGAGCCATGACTTCTGCCCTATGCGCCGCCTTAGGCTCAAGAGGAAAGACTAACTAACTAACTAATCTTCATTTTGCATATTTTTCGTCTGTCATCCATTATCTTAAGAATTTTATGTGTCATTTATTTCTGATATGTTTTTCCATATATATTTATAAAGAGTAAGAATGATTTCTTTAGATGTCTGTTATATTGACTCACGCAACATATCGCCATTCATCATCATCATCATCATCTTCCACTTCTGCCGTCAAGCGTCGTGGGGAGGAATAATGTGCGTTCCAGTGCCCGGTGGACGGCACTGGATAGTGTCATTCCGTGTGGTTGTACAATGTCTCTGATGTCGTCAATCCATTTTCTTCTTGGACGTCCTCGTGGTCTCGTCGCAGATGATCTTTGATGTAAGGCCAGTGATGGTAGTTGCTGATGTTGCATTCTAACAACATGGCCAAACCACTTGATCTTCTGTCTTTCAATAAATGTGGCACAAGGTGTTGATCCCACAGTCTGTCTGATAGTAGCATTCCTTACTCGGTCTCGGATTGTTAAGTTGGCAGCTCTCCTCAGGCATCTCATTTCGCAGGTGTTGATCTTGCGAAGGTGTAATTTGGATAAAGTCCAGGTTTGAGATTGGTAGCATAGGGTTGGTGTGAATATGCTGTTTATTATCTGTCGTTTTGCGGACATGGGTATGTTTGGATGTTTCAGTAAGGGTGACAGTTGATATGTAAGTGCACTAGCTTTTTGACATCTGATTTCAATTTCTCTGTCTAATCTGCCATCTTCTGTGATCATACTTCCAAGGTATTTGAATTCTTTAACTTGTTTCAGAGGTGTGTTATTTATCTGTATACTTAGTGGGCCTGGCGATCTGCTAACTTGCATTACTTCGGTTTTGGCTGTGTTTATACTCATGTTGTATCTGCTGCATGTTGAACTCAGATTAGTAATATGATTTTGTAGTCTGCCCTCGTCGCTGTAAAACAGGCACTGATCATCTGCAAATAGAAGTTCATTTATTCCCTGTGGGCCAGTTGTTTCATCTGGAGTTAAGAGTTCTAAATTTTCTGAATCTGGTCTGTCGAGACTTGCTTCTTTGGAAATTCTGTCCATGTAGATATTGAATAGCAGGGGAGAGAGCACACATCCCTGTCTCACTCCTGTATTGACTGTGAACATATCTGATATACCTTCCTGTGTTCTTATTGCACTTTGGCTCGAGTGGTACATGGCTATGATGTTTTCTAGCAGTTGCCCTTCTATCCCATAGTCTTCAAGGATGGTCCATAATTTGTATCTGTCTACTCTATCAAAAGCCTTTTCCTGATCTACAAACACAATATTCTGCTGGTCACTATATTCAATAGTTTTTTCACAAATTTGTCTAAGTGTAAATAATGCATCAGTGCAACTTTTACCTTTCCGAAAACCGAATTGTGCTTTGCTTAACTGTTGTTCAACTATTGGTCTAGCTCTTTGTTCCAAAAGTTTTGCATACATTTTCCCTATATGGCTCAGGAGTGATATACCTCTGTATGTTTCGCACTCTCTCATATTGCCTTTCTTTTTCCATATTGGTAATATTATTGCCTGTTGCCAATCATCTGGGACTTTTCTTTCTTCCCATGCTATATTAAAAAGTCTTGTTAGCCATTTAACTCCTGTTTCCCCACAGGCCTGAATAGCTTCTGTGGTTATTCCATCTGGACCTGGTGATTTGTTTTTAGGACTTTTCTGTATAACTGCTTTGACTTCTGCAGGTATGAAATTTGGTTCTTGCTGTCCCTGGCGTTTAGGCACAAAAGTGAGGTTTCCTATGTTATCTGTGGGGTTAAGTAGTTCTTGAAAGTATTCAGCCCACCTTGCTAGTCTTTGTTGTGGATTAAATATTGGCATACCTCTTTTGTTGTTTATGATGGTGGTTGGGTTGTAACATGCATCTCTGTTTCTAATTGTGGTGACACGTTTATATCCCCATTGCTAGTCAATATCCGGAATTACCTCGATGTTATTGTATCTGTTTGGTACAGCAACAGTGTAGTTTTCTCTAATTTCATCATCTATTTTATCTTGCTCAGCCTTCTCTCAATCAGGTAAAGGTATGTGGTGACCAGGAAAAGGTCTATTTAAAGATCACGGGTAGCATTAGACACTCCCTACATAGGAATAGAACTAACACCAAAGAAGCAGGCTTCAAGGGAGGGACGTCATGGACAGTGTAGCAGAGAGAATACATTGGTATTCTGTGGGGTCTTCTTTATTGTCTGCAATTTTAATCGCATCTTTCCAATAACTGGAATATAATCACTATTGCAATCTGTTCCTGGTTTACTATTCAATCAATCAATCATGTGCCATGCCGGAAAGCGTGGGCGGTCATGATTCGCCATTTCACTCGATCACCAGAGTCGTGGATCAGCTCAGTGTTCCTGTCTCGTCCATGCCATGTGGCCAAGCCATCCAGGTATTTTCCTCTCGGTCTTCCTCTAGGTCTGTTCCCTTCGATCTTGCCAGCTGTCAGTAAGTTCTCTAATCCATTTCTTCTCGTAACATGTCCAAAACATTTTGACTGTCTACGTCTAATTTCTCTAATCAATCTACGATTTTCATTTGTCTCTTGTAGTACTTGGTCATTGGTTTTTCTATCTGTCCGTGGTATTCTTTGCATTTTCCTCAGAAACCACATTTCTGCAGCCATCAGATGTTTTTCAGCTTGACTGCACATTGTCCAAGTTTCACATCAATACAAAAGAACAGGCTCTATGTATCCCCTCAACACTCTTTTTCTCGTTTCAATTGACATCATTTTATTGGTCAGAATGTTTTTCATCTTGCTAAAGGCTACTTTCGCCATGGCGATTCTTGTTCTAATCTCTTCAAATCATCTGCCTTCAGATGTTATGACTGTTCCGAGATAATTGAACCGATTCACTTGTTGAAGAATATTCCCATTTACTTGTATATTACATTGTGGTACTTCGTTCTTCCTAGTGACGACCATAACCTGTGTCTTCCTACAATTTAATTCCAACCCCAGCTGCTCACTATGTACAACAACAGCGTCTACTAATTGTTGCAGATCCTGTGCATTGTCTGCAATCAATACTGTATCATCTGCATATCTAATGTTATTTATGTTTCGTCCTCCAATGTTGATTCCATTTAGGTCTTCTACATTTCTGAAAATATTTTCACTGTATAGGGAAAAAAGATCTGGAGACATTACACATCCCTGCCTAACACCTCTCTTAATAGGTTGATATTGTCCTACTTCATTATCAATCCTTATGGCAGCTTGTTGTTTCCAATATATGTTTTTTATAAGTCTAATGTCTTTCCCATCAATTTGTAGATCTGCAAGCATATCCACAATGTTGACATGTCTAACTCTATCAAAAGCCTTTGTGTAGTCAATAAAGCAAAGATGTATATCCTTGTTTACATCTAAAGCACGTTCAATAACTGTTCGTAGCATATACACAGCATTTACTGTACCATTTCCTTCTACAAACCCACATTGTTCTTCCCCTATTTCAGGTTGTATTTTCTTCCTCACTCTTTGCATGATAATTCGTAACAAAATCTTTGTGATGTGACTCATTATACTAATTGTTCTATGTTGATCACATTCTAAGGTTCCTGATTTCTTTGGGATTGCAATAAATACAGAATTACATAATTCAGAAGGTATATCTCCAGTATCATATAATGTGTTCAGCAGTCTAGTGACTTGCTCTAGTCCAAATTCTTCTAAAGCTTTAATCATTTCTGTTGTGATGTTATCTGCACCGTGGGCCTTGCCAGCTTTCATATGCTTAAGAACATTTTGAACCTCCATCTTTAAAATTTCTGGTCCTTCATTATTAAATCTAATAGCATACCGTTCCTCTCTGTTATCATTATACAGGTCTTTCACATAATCTGTCCATACATGTAGAATCTGATCTTTTTCTATAATGATTTTGCCATCTTTAGTTTTTAGACAGCCTGTTGATGTACTTGTTCTTTTATTAGTAAGTTCCTGAATTATTTTGTGCACTAATTTGGTATTTTGACTGTTGTGTTGTTTTTCAATTTCTAAGCACTTTTCCTCAAGCCATGATTCTTTTGCCTTCCTACATAATATTCTGACTTGTCTGTGAATTTCTTCATATTTGGCAGGATTATTTTTGTTGAGTCTTCTTGTTTCCATTAAGTGTAAAATTTCCTCAGTCATCCATTTCTTACGACCCACCTTCTTTAATTTTGGAATAGTTGTTTCTGCAGCCACATTGATTGAATTCTTTAACATTTCCCATTATCATCCACATCCTGGAATAGGATCTCTAGATCAGACAATATTTCAAATCTGTTCTGTACTTCTATGTTGAATTTGTTTTGTATTTCCTTGTCATTACTCAATGTACACAAGTCATATTTAGTGCTTCCTGTTATATACTTGACTTTCTTCAACTTTATCCTCAATGTTCCTGTGAGTAATCTGTGGTCACTATAACAATCAGCACTGGGAACTGTTTTTGCTACTGTTAGCGCGTTTCTAAATCTTCTGCTAATGAGAATGTAGTCAATCTGGTTTCTAATCCTGCTATCAGGACTCCTCCAGGTCCATAATCTTCTAGGATGTTGCTTGAACCAGGTGTTTCCTACAATCATTTCCTGTTCTTTTGCCCACTCTACTAGTCTGTATCCTCTTTCATTTCTCTCTCCTAAACCATAGTTTCCTACTGTGTATCTATCCCCTTGATTTCCTACTTTTGCATTGAAGTCCCCTATTATGATGTTTATTTCTGAATTTTTACATTTCTTTAAGGCAGACTCTATGTCATTATAAAATTCCTCTACACTATCTTCACTGGACTCTCCTGTTGGGGCATATACCTGAATAACATTTATGTTAAAAGGTCTGCCACTCAATTTAACTAGTAGAACTCTGTCCGACACGGCCCAATATCCCTGAACAGACGTTGATGTTTTCCGGTCCAAAATTATTGCCACTCCCCTATGTCGATCTTCACCTCCAGAATAAATAATCTTAAAATCTTTAATGTATCTTGATGCCTACTCCTGTCCATCTCGTTTCGCACATACCTAATATATTAATTTTTTCTCTTTGAATTTCTTGTGTTATGTTCTCTAATTTTCCATCGTTGTTTAACGTCCTAATGTTGCATGTTCCTAATTTTAATGTCTCTGTCCTTGTCTTGCGATGATCAGTCTTTAAGCGAATCATAATAAACTAGGCACTTTCAAAGAGGTAGTTTGCCGTTGCTTTCCTCTATGGCAGTGACCATACTGGCCGGATGACCGCAATCATTGTCTCTCGAAAGAGATCCTCTGCTTGCCGTCGCGAAACTCGAGACCATAACCAACAAATATCTGTCGGCTGCCCTCAAAATTTCATCCACCACCTGCCTTCCGTGGCTTCTTTTGAACACTTCCAATAAACGAACACGAAATAACATCACATAATCCAAAGGAAAAACACTATCCACACGAATTCCACGGGAATTTCCATAGGAAATCCACAGAAAAACACTGAACAGCGTCTCCCCTAAGAACAACGAGTCATCGCGTCGCCATTATACCGGAAGTTTACTATTAGCTCCTATTAAACTCCTTCTGAGTCTCTTTGGAACTATCGTGTAGTTAATTTGGTGATGAATGTTAATCCACGCGTTTCCCAAGTAAATAATCGTTGAAGATGGTTTTTGAACCAGTTGTAACCTATGATGATACAGTATTGACAGTAGACAATGAGCATGATTTGCATCATTTAGTGCATACGGTTGTTGCACACAGTCAACAATAGGATTAAAATTGAATTTTAAGAAGACACAGATCATGGTCGTCACTAGGAAGAAGGAAATACCACAATGTAATATGCTAGTAAATGGGAATATTATTAGACAAGTGAGTCGGTACAATTATATCCGAACAGTCATAACATCTGATTGGAGATGCCTTTAAGAGATTAGAGCAAGAATCGCAATGTCGAAGGTGAAATTTTGCAGGATGAAAAACATACTGACCAATAAAAGATGTCAACTGCAACGAAAAAAGAGAGTGATGAGGTGCTACATAGAGCCTGTACTTGTGTATGGGTGTGAAGCGTGGAAGATGAGCAAACAAGCTGAAAAACATCTGATGGCTGTGGAAATGTGGTTTCTGAGGAGATTGCAAAGGATACCATAGACAGACTGAAAAATCGATGACCAAGTCCTACAAGAAACAAATTAAACTCTAAACTGATTAAAGAAATTAGACGTAGACAGTCACAATTTTTTTTTTGGGGGGGGACATGTGATGAGAAGAAATACATTGGAGAACTTGGTGACAACTGGCAAGATCGAGGGGAAGAGAACAAGGTAAAGATAGAGAAGTTAAATACCTGGATGGTTTGGCCACGTGATATGGTCGAGACACGAACATTGAGCTGATCCACGACTCTGGTGATCGAGTGAAATGGCAAATTAGACCGCCCACGCTTATCGGCATGACACATGATGGATGAATGATAACCAATTATGTTTATGTTGTTTGTCCATCAAGAATGATGATGACCATTCATTTCATCCAGTGGGGTTGGATGTATGGAGCCGTGGGTTCTAATATGGCTGATAAGGCCTATTTTGGCTCGAAATGTTCTTTGATAGTGTGGGCAAAGAATGCTTGACGTTTCTGGAGGAGGATTTCCTGCAGTGGTTTTTCTGTCCTGCCTTTTCTTCACGGCTCTTGCAGTCCTGGTTGCCTCACATATGACTGCACCCTTGCGTAATGATGCACGCCACGAATTTCGGTCTCTGGCTGCAGCCTCCCATGTGTCATGGTGAATTCCAAAAGCATTCAGTGAGATTTTCAGAGTGTCTTTAAAACGTTTCCTCTGGCCACCTTGGGAGCGTTTACCACAACGCAGTTCGCTATAAAAAATTCGTTTAGGGAGCCTGTGATCTGGCATGCGAGTCAAGTGACCAGCCCATCGAATCTGATTCTTCATCAATAGAGTGTGGATACTGGGAATGGATGCCTCTTCTAGGACTTCAGTGTCTGGAATCTTGTCTTGCCATTTAATCTTCAGTAGCTTCCTTAGACAGACTGTGTGGAAGTGGTTTAATTTCCTATCGTGTCGCTGATAAACAGTCCAGGTTTCACAAGCATATAGCAGTGTGGATAATACAATTGCTTTGTAGACTTTTAGCTTTGTTTGCAGGCTTATTCCAGTTCTGTCCCATACATTCGTGTACAGTCTGCCAAAGGCCGCACTGGCCTTGGAGATTCTTGCATCCACTTCGTCATCAATTGTGGCAGCTTGTGACACAGTGCTGCCAAGATAGGTGAATTTGTCCACAACACTTAGTCCATGATCATTCACTTTGATATTCGGCACAGTGTGATTATTCCCTGGAGCTGGCTGGTGCATAACTACAGTCTTCTCCAAGTTGATATTGAGCCCAAAGTTGGCACAGGCATATGAGAAAGCTGAAACATTATGTTGCATGTCCGCCTCTGAGTTGGCGTATAGAGCGCAATCATCAGCAAACAGGAGCTCTTTGACGGTGTCGCTGTTAATTTTGGTTTTAGCTTTCAACCTTCTGAGATTGAATAACTTTCCATCCATGCGGTAGTTGATGTCTATTCCAATGTCGTCGTTCTCGAAGGCATTCATCAACATGGCTGAAAACATGAGGATGAACAGTGTTGGTGCCAGGACACATCCTTGCTTCACTCCATTGGTGACAGGAAAGGGTTCAGACAGTTCAACATTTTCCTGTACTCTTGCCTGCATGCCATCATGAAATAGCCGCACTATTTGGACAAACTTTCGTGGACAGCCATATTTTGCCATAATCTTCCACAGGCCTTCTCTGCTGGCTGTATCAAAAGCCTTGGTAAGGTCAATGAAAGTGGTGAACATTTCGCTGTTCTGTTCCTGACATTTCTCTTGCAGCTGCCGTGCAGCGAAAATCATGTCAACAGTTCCACGTTCTTTTCTGAAGCCACATTGACTCTCAGGAAGAAGACCTTGATCATGATGGGCTGTGAGGCGATTGAGAAGAATTATGGCGAGTATCTTCCCTGCAATTGAAAGCAAGGAGATGCCTCGGTGGTTGTCACAGGATTGGCGGTTTCCTTTACGTTTGTAAAGGTGGACTACTGACGCGTCCTTGAAATCTTGTGGCATGGTCTCGTTCACCCATATGTTTGTAAAGACTTGGTGAAGCTGCTCTGTTAGGACCGGCCCACCTGCCTTGTATATCTCTGCTGGGATGGAGTCAGGACCAGGTGCCCTGGACAGTTGCTGGATGGCTTTGTTTACTTCCACTATAGTTGGCAGGTCATCAAGTGTCTCATTGGTGGGAACTTGAGGAAGGCAGTTGATGGTTTCATCATAGAAGAAGGAAGTTGCATTTAAGATGTTGCTGAAATGCTCTGCCCAGCGTTTAAGGGTTTCTTTCTAACCAATTATATCATGGGATGTTCCCCACACTATTAATCTATCATTCCCTTGATGTCGGCAATAGTCTCACCCTCCACATTCTCGTTGCGTACAATTTCACTGAAGCCACGCTTATCACTGTTAATTCCCCCACAAAATTGTTTTGATCGGCAGTAATGTCTAACGCATTATACAAGAAAAAGTCAATAAGTAAATCACAAATCGCTGTAGAAAAATAACTAACTATGATAACAACCTGAAATAGTTTATTTGTATACATACATTGCCCCTTTATTTGTCAACATAATTTCCACCACCATTGATGACCAACTTATACCATCGTTTTATCAGTCCTCCCAAACCCGCTGCATAGAATTGCGTGCTCTGTTTTCTAAACCACGTTTTCACTTCACATTCAACTTCGGCGTCATTCGCGAAATGTCTCTCGCCAAGGTGGGTTTTCAGTGGACCAAAAGGGTGGAAATCGCTAGGAACTAAGTCGGGGCTGTAAGGTGGATGTTCAAGAACTTCCCACCTTAGTTGGTTAATTTTCTCCTGAGTTAATCAAGACGTATGTGGTTTGGCACTGTCACGAAGAAGTTACACTCCTCTTGTCAGCAGTCCTGGACGTTTTCTTCGAATTGCATCAAGGAGGATCGGTAGAACTTCACAGTACGATTCAGAATTCACATTGTCACCTTTCTTCTTGAAATTGGTTAAAAGCACTCCTTGACAATCCCAGAACAATGTCAGCATAACCTTCCCTGCTGATGGCGTAACCTTGAATTTTTGGACACAAGGCAAAGAAGAATGTCTCCATTGCATTGAAGCAAGCTTTGATTCGGGCTGGTAGTGACACACTCATGATTCGTCCCCAGTAACAATCCGGTTCAGCGTGTCTTCTCCTTCATCTTCGTATCTGCAGAGTTGATGCAAGGACAAGCCAAATCGGTTCATGTTGTGTTCCTCCTTCAATTGTCTGGGTAGCCACCTTGAGCACACTTTCTTAAATTTCAATCGATCATGCATTATGCTGTATGCTGAACCATGTGAGCACCCCATTGCAGATGCTACATACCTTTACCTGATTGAGAGAAGGCTGAGCAAGATAAAATAGATGATGAAATAGA
Organism: Cepaea hortensis; assembly: GCA_963921405.1. NCBI lineage: Eukaryota > Metazoa > Mollusca > Gastropoda > Stylommatophora > Helicidae > Cepaea > Cepaea hortensis. The sequence goes on from OY992894.1 coordinate 33,410,575, forward strand.
GAAAACTACACTGTTGCTGTACTCGCCTGTCATCTCTAATCATCTCCTCCACCCGCTGCACGGATGCTTGCAATCTCAACAGAACAACAAGATCGGATTTCATCAACAATTTTAGAGCGTCCATGAGAAATTTCTTCTACCCAGCTATGCACTGCTTTACGGGACAAACATTTGTCAGCATAAACAGGAAGCGTTTCCTTATGAATGTCCTTTGTAAGCAGTCCTTTTGCCCACACAAAAAAAAAAAAAAACGCACAACAGCCCGTTGCTCTGTAAGTACAGTCGCAATTTTGTTTAGTGTCTGCTCATACCCATGAGACACCTAGCGCCACCTGACGAACGGGAATATAAAGTTCGATGTTGCTGTCACCTAATGACACCTGTAGAAAACACTAACTACATTTACCTGCCATCCCACAGAACTGTGTGACTTACTTATTGACTTGTCCTCGTAAAATGAATTTATACGTGGTACGGTGATATCGGCTGACAGTGTATATATTAGTAGTATGCTGATATCAAGAATCTTGCCGTTGAGTTTCAATTATTCCACTTTATCCGATACTGTCCAAAATCCTTTAACTGTTTTGCACTCTGTTAATACAAAATAATGTCAACTCTTGTTTTTTTTTTAACTCCTTTCCAGCAGTATAAATAATAATATGTTTATCTAAATGTTTTTCCCTTCACCTGCCCATCGCATGTCCTTAATTCCTAATATATTGGCGGTAATTCTATCAATTTCATGCTCAATGTTTTCCAGCTGTCATTGCGTGTAAGCGTTCTCACACGATACGTGTTCTCTCACGCTACTTGTTAATGTTAAACCTCTCTGTGATGGGCACGTATCCATGTTTATTATTTAACACCCTTCTGTTTCAGTTAGTTATTATGGTAACTCTTCAATGCCCAGAAGGTTGTTTCGGGAAATAAATTTTCCAGAGGAGAAATAACCACTATGATTTAATTACTTCCAAACATACAATGAAAGTGGCCATTTGGTTGGGGATCTAGATTTATTTAGAATGTTGAGACTAAACGTAAAATGGTTAGGTAATACAGTGCGCGAAGGCTTGGATTCACATAGAAAAGTTGTTTGATCACACATCGCACATTGCTTGTGAATTAAATTGGTAACTCTTGAGCCAAGCAAATGTCTTCTTCTCTTCCTCCTCTTCTCCTCTTCTTCTTCTTCTTTCTTCTTCTTCTTCTTCTTCTTCTTCTTCTTCTTCTTCTTCTGCTTCTGCTTTTCCTCCTCCTCCTCCTCCTCCTCCTCATCCACCTCCGTCTCTTCCTCCTCCTTCTCCTTTTCCTCTTCCTCCTCCTTCTCCTTTTCGTTTTCCTCTTCCCCCTCCTTCTCCTCTTCCTCCTCCTCCTCCTCCTCCTCCTCCTCCTCCTCCTCCTCCTCCTCCTTCTTCTTCTTCTTCGTCTTCTTCCTCCTTGTCTGGAGCAGCCATTGACGATTATGACACTCCATTAATCTCTATTAGATGATATTTTAATGAAGATGATGTCGTTTATATTAATATTTCTTGTCCAGTTGTTTAAGCATTCTACGTTAGCCTTCCCGTTCCTGTATCTTCCTATGCCTCCCACATATAGTATTTCCCCACATTACGCTGCTTTTTCTCGTCCACTTTTTTTATCGATTAAGTTAAAGTTATATGGCCGTCTTTCACTGGATGTTGCAATCAACGCCAGCATGTATTGGCTGTTTGATTTACTAAACAGTTTTACGTTCTGTAGTTTGTCATTGCTTTCTGAAAAGCCGACACCTTATACCATCAAAATAATAGCAAAGCTGTCTGCTTCTAACCGCTCGCTTCTGATTTTGAACACACGACTCTGTATGTCGGGAAAATGTGAAACAATGCTTCAGTAACCCCTGGAGCACAGCGTCGAGTTTTTATCGATATGGCGCACGCATTCCAATTATAAATGTGAAATTGTCTTACAGTAACGCCTACAGCAACGCGTCGACTTTCTATCCATATGGCTCACGCTTTCCAATTGTAAATGTGAAACTGTGTTACAGTAACCCTATAGGGCACATGGTCGACTTTCTATCGATATGGCTCACGCATTCTAACTATAAATGTGAATCTGTGTTACATTAAGCCTATAAGGCAAGACCCGACTTTCTATCGATATGGCTCATAAATTACAATTATCTTCTTTCTTTATGCTTTTACTATGTGATCTAGTATCACCTGCAGTTGTCGATATTGACTTTTATGTGATGTACACAAATCGGAAATTTTGTCACACAACCACATGCATGTGAACTTATTTCTCTTATAGTTCCCTATGATGTAATATAGCAGTACCACTCAAACATTACAGTCTCCATGATGTAATGTGGCAATACCATTCAAATAACACGGTCTCCATGGTGTACCGTGACAATACCATTCACACATTACAGTCCCCATGATGTACCGTGACAATACCACTCAAACATTACAGTCCCCGTGATGTACCGAGGCGATACCATTCAAACATTACAGTCTCCATGATGTAGCGTGGCGATACCATTCAAACATTACAGTCGCCATAATATACCGAGGCGATACCATTCAAACATTACAGTCTCCATGATGTACCGTAGCGATACCATTAAAACATTACAGTTCCCGTGATGTACCGTGGCAATACCATTAAATCATTACAGTTCCCGTGATGTACCGTGGCGATACCATTAGAACATTACAGTTCAAATGATGTACCGTGGCGATACCGTTTATGTATTACAGTCTCCATGATGGACCGTGACAATACCATTCATATATTACAGTCTCCATGAAGCCGAGCTCCCTGGCCTTAGAGTTTACGTCTTTCTCCGTAATCCCGTATATTCTCGCGAGTAATGCAGCTGCGCGAGAATCCGCAGCAGTTCGCGCCGCGCTGGTAACTTACGGTGGTATGTGAGCCGGTCACTTAGAAATTAATGGCAAACTAATGAGCGTAATCTAGTACACCCACTGCAGCTGAAAAATGATAGTATTGACTGCAACGTCCTGTAAGGAATATGCAACATTAAAAAAAAACACCCTTGGCAATACCATTAAAACATTATTCTCTATAAAGTATAGTAGTGATGCCATTCAAACCATTAGTCCCCAGTATGGAAGTAAGTAAAGAAAGTAAAAGACCCTCTTCCATACCTTGAGACGTTTTGGGCACATGATGCTAACTCCATAACAGAACTTTCCGCACCCAGTGAGTGATGTGTCCAAGATCATGCCTTTCACCTTTACTACCCAAAATATTTCTTGATACCCACTTTAGCCTTAGTCGACATGGGTTCCCACATAAAATGTCAACAAAATCCCGATCTCCTTATGTTATCGAACACATGACCACTGAGTCGTCACGCGGGCTTGCTAGTCATCTAGCTAGAGTGTCTCCATATGATGTACCGCTGCTGTAATACCCCAGCATCAAATGCTCGTGAAGTACATTAATAATAGCACCCCAGGGAATATCCGCTAATGTGCTGTGATTATAACATTCCAACATCAAAACTGAAGTGTTCTTTCAGCGAGGCCACGGCTGATGAATGCCGATTTGTTTTTTAATAAACGTATGGGTTAGGCATCACATGTTAAATGCCCCTAAAAAGTGTAAAGGGGTCCCATAAGTTTTTTTCATGTACTTACATTTACCCAAGCGGTCAGCATGACCAAAATATTTAGACACTTAAAATTTCACTCGCTGAATGTAGGGGGTTGATAATTACACACCGCGGTCAGTCGGCCTTTCACTTTGACCCCCGCCCAGAAATCAATGGCTAACTAGTGAGAAAAAAAAAACGGTAAAATTGTCTAGAAATTAAACCTGGAGTTAATCGAAACCTCCTGCAAAGTACATTCAACAAGATGTGCCCAGAATTTGAGTTCAATGACATTCAGTAAGATATGCCTAGAATGTGAGTTCAAGGACATTAAACAAGATATGCACAGAATGTAAGTTTAAGGACATTCAACAAGATACGTCCAGAATTTGAGTTTAAGGACATTCAACAAGATATGCCCAGAATGTGAGTTTAAGACATTCATCAAGATATGTCCAGAATATGAGTTTAAGGACATTCAACAAGATATGTCCAGAATTTGAGTTTAAGACATTCAACAAGATATGCCCATAATGTGAGTTTAAGGACATTCAACAAGATATGCCCAGAATTTGAGTTTAAGACATTCAACAAGATATGCCCAGAATGTGAGTTTAAGGACATTCAACAAGATATGCCCAAAATGTGAGTTTAAGGACATTCAACAAGATATGCCCAGAATGTGAGTTTAAGGACATTCAACAAGATATGCCCTGAATGTGAGTTTAAGGACATTCAACAAGATATGCACTGAATGTGAGTTTAAGGACATTCAACAAGATATGCACTGAATGCGAGTTTAAGGACATTCAACAAGATATGCCCAGATTGATTGATTGGTTTAGGAACCGACATCACAGCATTCGGGACATTCTCATAAGCGCTCCGTCCCCATCCTCAACAGCCAGCGAAGAGTTCCAACACTAATAGTTCCAGTAGCAATCTGATTATATGTCCGTCTCGCCTTTCCTCTGAACGTCGAGCATCGGCCAGATCCCCTCGTCACACCTCGCTGCTCCACGTGGACACGTTACCTATAGTTAATGTAAATTAACACAAAACATTAGGTCTTTTAATTGACAGACATCTAGACTGGAGGTCTCATGTTCACGTCCTCACAAAGAGAATAGCACAAAAAGTTTACCAACTTACTAAAATTCAGCACTTCTTGGATGAAAGCACACGAAAAATATTATATGCATGCTATATCCAATCACCTCTCGACTATTGTTCCACAGTCTGGGATGGGTACCCTAAATCTAATATGAAACTACTGTGTCGCTTCAAAACAGCGCTATACGTCTAGTTTCTGGCATAAAGCACGTTGAAAGTAATAACTTATATAGTCATCTAAGACTTCTACCACTTCGAAAGCGATTCCTTTTTAACAAAGCCAAATTAGTGAATAAAATTATATCTGAAAATACCCCAGAGTATCTTCTACCGTTAATTCAATCTAATGCAATCAACAGCAAGCGCTTAAATTTATTACAGGTTCCTATGCCTAGATTGGACTTATACAAAACATGTCTCGCGTATTCTGGTGCTCACTTGTGGACTGAAAACGCCAACGAGTCCCTACACATTCAACCGAAAACTCTTTCAATACTTACTTCATACCGACTATATGCCTCCATAAGTCACCTACTGGTATCATTTTTTCACTATCATTTTACACTGTGTGAGTGAGAGAGTGGGTGAGAGAGTGAATGAGAAAGAATGTGAGTGAGAGAGTAAGTATGAGACAGAATAAGTGAGAGAGTGTGTATGCGCGTGTGCCTTCGAGGGTGAAAGAGTAAGTGAATGTCTGTGTACACGTATGTGTGAGAGATTGAGTGAGATAATTAGTTAGTGTGAGAGAGAGGTTGTGTTGTGTGTATACCTGTCTGTGTGAGAGAGTGAGTGAGTGAGTGTGAGTTAGAGAGCCGCCGGGTGAGTGAGTGAGTAAGGGAGAGTGAGTTAGTGAGTGAGGAGGAGAATTTGTGAGTATGTGTGTATGTGCGTGTGTGAGTGAGTGTGAGAGCGAGTGAGTGTGCAAGAGAGAGACAGTGGGTGAGTGAGAGAGTGCATGAGAAGTTAATGAGTGTGAGAGAGAGAGAGGGAGACAGAGAGAGAGAGAGAGTGTGTGTGTGTGTGTGTGTGTGTGTGTGTGTGTGTGTGTGTGTGTGTGTGTGTGTGTCTGTGTACTTGTCTGTGCGAGTAAGAGAGTGAGTTAGTGTGGCTTAGAAAGTAAATGATGAGTGAGAGTGTGAGATTATGAGAGGCAGCGTGTATGTGTGAGTAAGTGTGTGGGTGGATGGATTGGTGTGTACGTGTGTCCATATGTGTATATGCGTGTGTTTATGTGTGTGTATGTGGGTGTATGTGTGTGCACGTCTGAATGTGTGTGTGGGTGTGTATGTGTAAGTGTGTGTAAATGTGTGTTTGTATATGTGCTTGTGTGTGTAAGTATGTTTATATGTGTGTTTATGTGTTCGTACATGTGTGCGCGTGTTTATATGTATGTGCGTGTGTATATGTGTGTATGTTCGTATATATGTGTGTATGTTCGTGTATATGTATGTATATATATGTATGTGTGTAGTCAGCCAGTCAGCCATCCACCCACCCACCCACCCACCTACCTTTCTGCCTACCTACCTACCTACCTTTCTGTCTGTCTGTCTGTCTATCTGTCTGTTTGTTTTTCTGTCTGTCTGTCTGTCTGTCCGCGCTATTAAATATTGATAACAGTTACTGGAAAACACATAAGGACCATGTGTTGAAAGAGGAAGAGGACTATTGGAGAAAGGATGGATTGAATTTTATGCAACCGAGAGCAATCATCAACCTACTGGAATCGTCCGACACAGATTAAAGTCTGAGCAGATCGCAGACCTTAATCTACGTACACACTTACTGGGATATTTTGCTCCAACTATTCAGACGAATTGCAGGCCCTAAACATTACAGCATCAGCATCAGCTGAAGAAACAAGAAGGAAATGAAAAATAAGGTAAGAAATATATTCCTTCTACTTTCCTGTTAATTTACAAATTATTTACCCCGTGCCTCTGTAAATTCTCTGTCTTTACTAATATTACACATTGCACCCCTCTCGGGATTCTCCGTGGTGAAGTGGTCAAGCCGTCTGACTCGGGCTACGAAGGTTGTATGTTCGATTCCGGGCCGCGTCCTTCATTTCACGAGTGCATTTTTTCGGAGACTCCCGAGGGTCGTCGCTGGAGCTACGGAGTTCGTGCTTTGTGCGACGTTTTCTGCGCTGCGGAAAGAAACTGAGCCATATGGGATAAAAACCGTGTGCAATGCAGCCGACCCTGTCGATTTTAAGCTAATTCTTTCATTGCACCCACTCCCATACGAATCCGGATACGCCTTTGTGTGTCATCAGAATTGGCAGGTCTCACATTACCGTAAAAATAACTTTGTTAGCGAGAAATCACTAGTTGTTCAGCAAAACATCAAAGGAATGTTGCCGCTTTCAATGATTTAAGTTGTTTTTGGACCTATCAAAGACATATTCCTTGGGTGGGGGTAAATATAAGACGGCTGGAAAAATTTCATAACGATGCAACAGACAGTTTTCAAAATAATTGATCGTGAATGAAGGCAAACAAATGTGGACATACTATAACATCATCTAGGGATGCCAGACGTCCCTGTTTTCCGGGACAGTCACGGTTTTAAGCAAAATCATTAGTGAATTTTAATAACGAAGACACACACAAAAGATTGCACGCTTTATTACCCGGTATATTTTGCTGCATCTCGTCAGGTACATACTGTAGAAATCACATAACATAAAGATTTTTTTTTAAACTTGATAAATCCTTCAAGGTGAAATATACACATGTTCGCACAGTAAGTTCAATTGTCTACCACTGTAATTTTAAACGGACTATCATGCCTTTCTGTTTGCATAAAACTGGCCTATGTAGTTTAATCATGATGGTTTTTCAAACTTTAACAAGCGACTATGTTTTGTTTTAAACAACACGCGAAACAAATTGTCTCTATCAATCACATGACCAGTTTCCAAAACGTGCCGTGAAATCGATGACACGGGAGTTTTGTGGTGTGTCGGCTTGGCCACGTTCCATCACATGTGTGTAGTATCTTGTCAATCCAATTGGTTAAGTATTGACTACCCTGTTGTTTAACTGCCTCTCTGTTCTGCCGATGTATGTAGACTGGCAACTGCATGTGAATTCACAAAATGCAATTGGATTTAACATACAGAGGAACACACGCTTTGCTGCTCGTGTGGGAATCGGTGTGGTTGTGTACCTAATAACTTGAGCTCCGGCACAGAATATTCGGTCGACTGCTCTAATCAGCCGGTCTTGTATACGTAGCATTACGTCATTCCCTCGAAAGGTTTGTTGTATACATACTCTGAGTTAGGTTTCGTCGGGTTTCGGTTTCGGCTATTAGATGTGGCGCTTTATAAATCATGTTGTCACAGAACGCCGCGTTACCATCCCAGAATTCTTTCTCCGGCTACACGTCTGATAACGAATTAGAAAATCTAGAGAAATAAAATCATGCGTCCCAACCTCTACCGAGCCTTGACGTAAGGTTGCTCACAAAGACGGCAAGGAAACAAAGCGACCATGGTCTGCTGGCTACATGAAAACGACCCGTGACTGTGAACTCTCAACAAACACAAGGTGTAGAATGCCAAGATGTTAATTAAACCACAATGGTGGGCAGACTAAATGGAATGTGAAACTGACCCGCAGCTGGCAATTAAAACCACCCAGGCTTGAAACAAATGCAGGTAGAAGTTAAAAAGACCCAGAGTCAACATATGGTTACACAGTCGGGAGCCTTTGCAATGATAACGACCCGGGATACGGTCAACCTTATGAACTGAAACTGAGAGGTTGAATGAATAGAGGCAATTAAACACCTTTAGAAAGAAAGGGGTGGGTTGGATAAGAAACGCCAGTGGCCTAAGGGCAGTTCAAATTAAGCGAAGATGGGAAGTCTCAGGCTATGTCACGGCTGGAGAAAAAAAACACATGGCTACTCCCGCCACCAGCACAGATAAATAGAGATTCATTCATTCAGTAGCATGCCCTTCGTAAAACCTCGCTCCTATAACAATCTTCAGGGAAACCTCTCCTTCATAAGCAAGATGTCCCGCGTCCGATACACCCATCTGGAGATCATCCGCCACATCCTGCACCCATCATCTCTTTGGCCTTCCTCTTCCTCTCTTCCCAGGCATATACTCCTCCATTATTGTTCTCTCTAAACTTCCGTGGTTTTTCAAGTGACCAAAATGGAGATTAGAAACTGTATATATGCTAGGACGTAGTGACACTCAGATAAGATACGAACAATTTTGTAACAGGTGTGGAGAGTAAATAATTATTTCTGTAGTAACTATTCAGTAAATCTGCGGATTTTCATCTATCTGTCTGATCTATGTTATTTCATTGAGACTATCAGTTTTTTTCGTTACTGATCTGCGAACTAGTATTCTACAGTTTACTGTCTGTATTATATTGCTGTAAGTGTTATTCTTTAATATAATAGTAGAAACCTTTTGTTAGGCAGACTTTGGCCATGTTCTGGATATACTGTTGACTTTCATTTGCCCTGTCAGATGCTTGTCACTCCTATGAAAACTAGCCTGGTCGCCTTTTGTTGTGTGCATTGGTTGTACAGAATATAGTCAGCTGATTATATTTATTTTAATTATTACCACGGCAGTGGCTAAGTAGTGACTGAATCGGGCAGACCAACAATGCGGCTTTTCTGTGTGGTTACTCCTTTGAGACCTGTTTATTGTGTCTCACGTTGATGTATATAATAGTAGGACTATCTAGTTCATCATGCTATTATGATGAAGATCATTATATGTCTATTTTGAATTAGTATACTGTATGTGTTATAGATGTGTGAGATTTATTTGTCATATGCAAACCTACCAATTTAAATAGTGGTGTGCTATTTTGTTCTTAGGCGCAGAGCGCATTGGCATATTGCCTATTAATTGCGTTTGAAGCAGAGGTATATTGGGGCAGACATTACCCACCATTTTATTGGGTATATGGTGCGCATAGCTCTTCCAGTGAGTGGTGAACGAACGTTCATCGAAACTCACTTAGGCTTATGACAGAGATTGATCACGGCACGTAAGCCCGGAGATCAGATACTAGTATAATATCAATACCGACCTTTTAATCTTATAGATTAAAAAAACGGTTGAACAGAGCGGCTGTGAGGAACTGCGTATCTGAATGAATTAGTGACATAGTCTTAGGACAATTAATTTCTCATGACGGGACATTATAAGGGATAGCAGGATTTGTAACTACAGGCGTGTTAGACTGGAAAAGTACTTCCCATATTATACAGTAGGATAGAGATATAGAGGGAGAAAGAGGAGAGTGAACGCAGTAAAACTGGAAGAGCGAACTGGCAGACTTGTCAATGTAAGTGTGTATATGGGTGTGATAGATTGTCTGTATTACTTAGGATTGTACTGATGTAGATCTAGATAATACACATTCTTGATTACCTCTTCCAAGCACTCAATAGGAGCCCAGTTTTCTCGTGCAGTGACACCGAGAATACTGGTGGCGTCAGGACGGACTGTTGTTCTGAAGATCGACCTGCTGATGCGAACCACAGATCCAGACAGGACACACGTAAATTTGGAGTTATGTTTAAGATTTTCATCACTATCTTTATGTGATTTTAGTTCACCATCGTCATCTTGAGAATTATCGTGTACAACAAAATATGATAGACAATAACAATGATTATAGTGTGTTTTAACTCATAGTTCAGTTTTTATAATTTTGTTTTCCAAAGGACGCAATTGTCTTGCTTACCATGGTGGGGGATTACTTATACACTAGGGAGGGGAAAAGTGTCAGGGGGAAAACCTGCACTGGGCTAGTAGTCAATTCTAGCTCATCTAACCTTCTGCTTCTCTTCCTTGGCGAATATCAAGATCTGTTAATTTAATTTTTGTTAACGAGCCACTTGTAGCTGTTATCTTGAATATTCAGTGGGGTAATCTTTATTTCAGCCATATAAATTTTGTCCTGAGTCAATTTCTGACTATTTGGGATGGCCTGCCAACGATAGTACATTTAACTAGGCGGTGGCGCACCCCCAATTCTGACACCTGTGAAGTACCTATTTAGGTGAAAGACATTCGTCAGAGTTTCAAATTCCCCTGTCAATGTGTCCTGGGTGTATATCTTCCTGGCATGGTCAAACATGGTCCGTACTAAGCCCCGTTTGTACTTGACAGGTGCGAAGTTCTGAACATTTAAGTATTGGCCTGTCTATGCTTCTTTGCGGTACACCGATCTGTAACAAGCTACGTGGAGGGTCCCAAGTACCCTGTCACAATTCTTAACTTATTATTATATAGTCCTGGCTGGGATAGGTCTTTGCTCGCCAACCCTCCTCCGTTCCCTGGACTCCCTGTCACTCTCTCTTTCGACCTCGGGGCCTATTCCCTGAGGTGTCTTTCTGGCTGACCCATAGATAACATGGCGATCGTCAGAATAAATTATAATGTAATTTTAATAACTTAATAAAGGACAGCACAGGATAACATCAAGGCAGTTAAAACAGATAGTTCACTACAGACAAAACAGGAACACAAAGTTCAGTTCAGGCACCGAGCCTCATGGCTTTCCATCATAGACCGAAGAGTGCTACAAAGTCCCGTCAGTCGACATCTGCCTCACCGATTATGTCCTTGGTTAGTTTCCTCCTTCCCGATCGGTTGTACGAACAACAGGCTGCTGTAGAACCAAGCCTGCGGGTTTGAGTGGACACACTATAGTCAATCATGTATTCTTGGAAAGTGCCATGGAATCACTTGGCACAATTGTGGATAGGGAATAATATAATGGAGGACAATTTGTAAATAGGAATGGGTAGGTGTCTTTCCCTGTCCCAGACAAGGATGCTGACGACTGAGAATAAAGCGTAAGTCCAGCCAAGAACATAGGGTCAGCCACTCCAATGTGGCAATGGGATTTGCACTGAGCTTGAACTGACGAATGCCACTAGTCCAGTCCTAATCGGATCTCAATCTATTGAGTAGATTATTGGCCTGGGGTCGTCTCGACAGTCCATGGTTCACTTGAGACTTGCTTAAGGTGATTATATCGTGGCCTTGCAGATCCCTTCTGCTGCTTTCAATTCCAGGAGGACCCTGGAGATGACAGAGATTAGTGAGCGACTAGGCTGACTCAAGTATCACAATCCTGAGGACCAATAGGGCCTCAGTTACTAAATTTGTCCTACATGTACCTTACCCAATAAATTAGATAAGAGGTCCAAGTGAATGGGCCTGACATGTCAGGTAGCCCCTGGATTGGCTACGTCTCTGCTTTATTAGACCTCCAGCGTGTAGACGTCCCGTTGGGCACCCTAGGAACGTTTTGCATGCAAGACTCACTCTCCACACTCATACCATGCCATTATTATTACTGGGCACATTCGTTTCCCGGCTTCCCTCTCACTGGCAAACCCTCTCTTTCTCACGACAAAGCTCTTGCGGTGTTGTGTGCGTAATTATGTGTGTTCCCCCCCCCTTAACTAATATTATAGTAGTGGGTCTGTATGCACGCAGTGTAGTTCCCTTTCCCTAGCAAGAATAGGAAAGAAGAAACCACCCCTTCCGACCGAAGCTCTTGTCTGAGCTGTTGCCGCAATGCACCGGCAGTGCCTCACATAACACGTAGATCTAGATGAGTTCCGGTTCTCTCCAGTGAGAAACAGAGGTCTATTTATACCTCTGACATCATCTTATCGACCAGTAATTACTGAATCCACCTGGCCATCCGATCTGCCAAAAGATGAAAGAGATAGCACCGAAGATATTCTCTTCCGGCACAAGAAGACAGAACATAGATGGGTGGAACCCGTCCCCACGGAGCGCTCCCTTCCTTCCGGCATACCGTAAATATGTCGTGTTTATATTCAAATTAAAGACAACACTAAGCAGCGTTCAGGCCTTAGGAAGAAAGATAGCACCTGTCCATCTGCTGCCAAAAACAAGCAACATCATCTGGGGAAATACATTCCTCAAATTCGTTCCCATGCCAAGCCAAGCACATGACGCTTAGCCAGACTGGCCAACTGACAACCCACTCACAATAGGGCATGACTGGCTTTTCACCAATTCGTCTCACCAGTCGAGACAACAGAGATTCACAAGCCAAGGTCTGGCAGGACTAATTACAATCTAAGCTCACCTTTCAATTCACCAGCAGGATGCACCTAATTTGTACAAATCTTTAAATGTTTAATACATGGTGCAGATGACAAACATTAGGTGTTTTCAACGGACATTGTTTTCCCCAAAAGTTGAACCAGTGCGTATTTTCTTAAGAAAGTCGAACACTACAAACTTTCGACTGCCAGAGGTTCTGTTCGAATGACTTCACCCTCACATTCGACCATAGGATGCCGTGACAGAAAATCCGCTCCTATATTCTCCCTTCCGGGGATGTATTCGACCGTGAACTGATACGGTTGTAGGAGCAATGACCATCTCATCAACCTCGCGTTCAGTTTCTTAGAAGTTGCCAAAAACATCAGAGGTTGATGGTAGGACTGCACTTTGAACGGGGTACTCCATACAGATAAGGTTGAAATTTCTGTACCGCCCACACTAGAGCCAGACATTCCCGTTCGACGGTGGAGTAATTCCGTTCCGCGGGTAACAGTTTTCTACTTGCATACGCCACCGGACATAGTACCGTAGGATCATCTCGCCCTTCCTGCAAAAAATTTGCGCCAATCCCTATGTTACTCGCGTCGGTTCGTAGAACAAACGTTTTCTCCAAATTCGGGAGTTGCAGGACTGGCCTATCCACCAAAGCCTGTTACAGCTTCCCATAAGCTTCTTCACAGCTCGGGGTCCAGACTCTAGGATCTGGCGATCCTTTCTTCAGGTTTTCGGTTAACGGCGCCCCAATTTCGTTGAACTTCGGAATATATTTCTGGTAAAAGCCACACAGAGACAAGAAAGACCTTGCATCCTTTTTGGATTTAGGACGGGGTGCGAGTCTGACCTTCTCAACATTCTTTTCTTCCGGTACCAGTCCCCCTGGGGTAATAGTATGTCCCATAAATTCCAAGGATTGATATCCAATCATGCATTTGGCTGGACGGGCGATTAACCCTTCCCCTTTTAACCTTGTGAAGATCTGTCCCAAGGACTTCGGGTGATTCTTCAGATTGACAGACGCGATGAGAATATCATCCATAAACGAGACTACAGAGGGATCCTTTAAAGGCTCTAATAACATTCTCATCATGCGGGTGAACACACTGGGCGCATTGCTTAGCCCAAATGTCATCACCTTGAATTCGTAATTCCCGCTCGGAGTACTGAATGCGAGCAAGGGCTGAACCTCGGGCTTCACAGGGATCTGATAATATACCCGGCTTAGATCGATTTTCGAAAAGTACTTTGCTTTATTTAGTCTGGCGATAAGTTGATTTGTGTTCTGTAACGGCTCAACTTGGAATTCAGTACAACTGTTCAAATGCCTGTAATCAATACATAAGCGGTGTTCCCCACTGGGTTTCCTCAACAAGACAACCCCGGCATTGTAAGGAGAAGACGAAGGAGTGATGATGTCATCGTCCAGAAGCTTCTGGATTTCGGCTTCCAGGGCCTTCTCTTTCGAAAAGGGCACTGGATATATTTTTTGGCGGACGGGGTCTTGGGTAGTCAGAGTCATATCAAACTCGACCAACCCTGTCCGCCCTGGCCGATCGGTAAGAATCTGCTGATGGGACTCCAACAAACGGATGACCAGGTCTGTTTCTTCAGCCGACAGATCAGGATTTACATGTACATCCCTATAGGATTCCCCATGGTGTAAAGGATACTCCCTATCCGCGTCTTCGCCCGATTCAGCTTCCATCGCGACCGCCATAGTCATGAGTGGGAGGGAAGTACCATCAGATCGTTCTTCATTCTTTTTGAGGCGGTTAATGTGGAAGATTTTGGATTTCCCCCTGATCCGGATGGCATAGTTGGTGCGGGACACAACCCTTTGCAACGGGAAAGGCCCCTGCCTACCAATCTCGAGTTTATTGGACCCTACTGGAAGTAACAACAGAACACGATCCCCCACTTTAAGAGACCTATCTTTCGTCCTTCTATTGTAGTAGGCCGCGTGTCTCTTTCTGGCCACCCTCAGATTCTGAGCTGCCAAAGCCCAACCCGTCTGGAGTTTCTTCTTTAACTCTTCGACGTATTTATAGGAGGATACAACTTCTTCGGAAGTTTCCTCCTCTGTCCAACACCTCAATAGGGCTTCTAATGGACCCTTGATTGGCCTCTCGAATAGTAGAGTGGCTGGTGGCAACCCGGTCGACCCATGGGGAACCTCCCGATCGGCGAACAAGGCGGCTGGGATATACTCATCCCATCTGTCTGGTTTCTCTTAAACCAGCTTCCGAAGCATGGTCATCAAGGTACCATTAAACCTCTCTACTTGCCCATTAGACTGAGGGTGGTACGGGCTTGTGTGAATGTGGTTGGTCTGGAGGATACGAAAGACTTCCTCCATCAGCTTACCACAGAACTGAGACCCATTGTACGTTAGGATCTGGTTTGGAAATCCCAAACGAGTAAAGGTCTCCATCAGTGCATCAGCCACTCGCTTAGAGTCGATTGTGGCCAACGGTATCGCCTCACCCCACATGGAACAGCAATCCACCATCGTAAGAATGTACATGTTCCTCTTCCTAGTCCGAGGAAGAGGACCAACAAGATCGATGGCAACTCTCTCGAAAGGAGAGTTCATAATGGGCATGTCGCCCAAGACTACCGGAGCCGTCCAGTGTTTTGGTGCCACACGCTGGCACTCTGGGCACGACTTGACGTACCGACGCACGTCTCCAGTCATCCCTGGCCAGTAGTAATGGCAGGAAATGCGCTGGACTGTACCCCGACACCCATATGTCCACTGAATGAAATGGTGTGTCCCATATGAAGAAGCTGTTCCCGATAGGCCTTAGGAACTACCAACTGTCGATGCTGGCGTTCCTCCACTCCGGCTCTCCGGTACAGTAACCGATTCTTCATATAATACTGACCCCGTATTAGTGGGTCAGAACTTTTTGGCAACTGGTTGAAGCAAGGTTGCAAAGTAGAATCCTGGCTTTGAGCAGCTCGTAACTCCCCAGGCAAGGGATTCACGATCACAACCGGCGTCTGCTCCTCTCCCGATTGAGATCTGGTTTGCATTGCCCCTACGTACATAGGTTCTGTTGGAATCCCTAAAAATACGTAGCGACAACCCAAAATCATGGGGAAGATAGGATCGAGCAGAACGGCAGCCTGGATAGTGCCGGTAACATATTTCGATTTGATGTCCACCTTCGCAATCGGAAGAGACATCGCTACCGCACTCTTGGTTGCCGTTTTAATCTCAATATACTCCCCAGTTAGCTGCTCTGGGCTCACTAAGTGTGATGAAATTACGGCCTCGAACTGCAGACCGGTGTCATAGAGACACTCGACCGGTTGTCCGTTCACAAGTATCGTCTATACTACTGGTGGTTTCTCTGAATCTTTGTTCTCAAGACCCCTCCCTTCTGCCTCCCTGTTAGACCCTTCCCCGGTTACTACAAGACAGGCAGCATAGTGAGAGTCTTTCTGTTTGCGCCTGCAATCGGCCGTATTGTGTGTGGGAGATTTGCAGTAGGCGCACCACTTTTCACTCCATTTTCTTTTAGGAGATCCAGGTGGACTCTTACCAGAGTGTTTCTTAGTTGGAACTTTATCGAAAGGATCCTCATTTTTGGTGTGGGCTGGTTTAGGGTTCTTCTTCTTTCCAGACCATGTGTCTGGTGATCGGGGATTGGGTTGTGACAGTTCCCCATTATCCCCATGAGCTAGCACATACCTTTCCGCTAATGTATTGACCAAGTCTAACCTCTCTGCCCCATTTTCTAGCAAGAAGGTTTGCAATGGCTTAGGCATCATCCTCTTCATTTGGTCCACGACCACTAATTCTTCTAAGCTTTCATTGTCGTTAGCAAATCCAGCTAACGACATCCACTTCAAAAGGTAAGACTTTAGTCTCACGCTGTAGGCTGCGAACATCTCCCCTGGCTCTCTCTTCCATTTTCTGAACTGCTGTCGGTATGTATGGGCTGTCATCTGGAAACTTTTCAATAATGCTTTTTCCAGGGCCTCATAGTCATTTTCCATACCAGGTGGCAACCTTGAGTATACCTCGTACGCTGTCCCCCTCAGGCCATGTGAGAGTTTCAAGTTCCATTTCCCACGTTCCAATCCCATAACCAAAGCCATCGACTGAAATTTTTGAAGATACTGGTCGTTCTTATCTTTGTGTTCATCGAACGGGAGCAATGGGAACTTCATAGCCTGATATGGACCGCCACCAGAAGTTGTTGAGTCAGGGAGAACTGCGCCTCCCACTGCACCTTCGCTTTCCTTGGCAGTTTGAGCTTTCAACTCCAACTCCCTCATACGGAACTCATGGTCTCTGGCCGACTGCTCTGCCTCCAGCTTCCTAGCTTCGCGATCTGCCTCAATTTTTTTTTTCTTCGCGCTCAGCCTCCTTTTTCTTAGCTTCGCGCTCAGCTTGTCTGAAGTCTCTTTCCACTTCTTGAACATATTACTGTAACTCTGCCCGATCATAGCCCATCTCACGCCCTGTAGCCTGTACGTCAGCAACATTAAATTTAGCTGATGTCATCTTAAACTCAGAGGGTAAGTGAGTATACAATTCTATATTAAATTTCTATCTCAAGTACACAAATTGATATATTACACGACCACAACACGTCGTATGTCGGTCAGTCTGTGTCAGGAAGAGTATAGACAATAGCCAGGCACGGTAGGCAGAACCTATTGATAGTAGACAAGAATATCTGTCCCCTATCACTATATCAACCAGAACTCCTCCAGGATTTCAAATATCCCGCGACGTGCCCCCAGAGATTGTAACAAGCTACGTGGAGGGTCCCAAATACCCTGTCACAATTCTTAACTTATTATTATATAGTCCTGGCTGGGATAGGTCTTTGCTCGCCAACCCTCCTCCGTTCCCTGGACTCCCTGTCACTCTCTCTTTCGACCTCGGGGCCTATTCCCTGGGGTGTCTTTCTGGCTGACCCATAGATAACATGGCGATCGTCAGAATAAACTATAATGTAATTTTAATAACTTAATAAAGGACAGCACAGGATAACATCAAGGCAGTTAAAACAGATAATTCATTACAGACAAAACAGGAACACAAAGTTCAGTTCAGGCACCGACCCTCATGGCTTTCCATCATAGACCGAAGAGTACTACAAAGTCCCATTAGTCGACATCTGCCTCACCGATTATGTCCTTGGTTAGTTTCCTCCTTTCCGATCGGTTGTACGAACAACAGGCTGCTGTAGAACCAAGCCTGCGGGTTTGAGTGGACACACTATAGTCAATCACGTATTCTTGGAAAGTGCCATGGAATCACTTGGCACAATTGTGGATAGGGAATAATATAATGGAGGACAATTTGTAAATAGGAATGGGTAGGTGTCTTTCCCTGTCCCAGAAAAGGATGCTGACGACTGAGAATAAAGGGTAAGTCCAGCCAAGAACATAGGGTCAGCCACTCCAATGTGGCAATGGGATTTGCAATGAGCTGGAACTGACGAATGCCACTAGTCCAGTCCTAATCGGACCTCAATCTATTGAGTAGAGTAATTGGCCTGGGGTCGTCTCGACCGTCCATGGTTCACTTGAGACTTGCTTAAGTTGATTATATCGTGGCCTTGCAGATTCCTTCTGCTCCTTTCAATTCCAGGAGGACCCTGGAGATGACAGAGATTAGTGAGCGACTAGGCTGACTCAAGTATCACAATCCTGAGGACCAATAGGGCCTCAGTTACTAAATTTGTCCTACATGTACCTTACCCAATAAATTAGATAAGAGGTCCAAGTGAATGGGCCTGACATGTCAGGTAGCCCCCGGATTGGCTACGTCTCTGCTTTATTAGACCTCCAGCTTGTAGACGTCCCGTTGGGCACCCCAGGACCATTTTGCCTACAAGACTCACTCACCACACTCATGCCATGCCATTATTATTACTGGGCACATTCGTTTCCCGGCTTCCCTCTCACTGGCAAACCCTCTCTTTCTCACGACAAAGCTCTTGCGGTGTTGTGTGCGTAATTATGTGTGTAACTAATATTATAGTAGTGGCTCTGTATGGCACGCAGTGTAGTTCCCTATCCCTAGCAAGAATAGGAAAGAAGAAACCACCCCTTCCGGCCGCTGCGCTTGTCTGAGCTGTTGCCGCAATGCACCGGCAGTGCCTCACATAACACGTAGATCTAGATGAGTTCCGGTTCTCTCCAGTGAGAAACAGAGGTCTATTTATACCTCTGACATAATCTTATCGACCAGTAATTACTGAATCCACCTGGCCATCCGATCTGCCAAAAAATGAAAGAGATAGCACCGAGGATATCCTCTTCCGGCTCAAGAAGACAGAACATAGATGGGTGGAACCCGTCCCCATGGAGCCCTCCCCTCCTTCCGGCATACCGTATATATGTCGTGTTTATATTCAAATTAAAGACAACACTAAGCAGCGTTCATGCAGTAGGAAGAAAGATAGCACCTGTCCATCTGCTGCCAAGAACAAGCAACATCATCTGGGGAAATACATTCCTCAAATTCGTTCCCATGCCATGCCAAGAACATGACGCTTAGCTAGACTGGCCAACTGACAACCCACTCACAATAGGGCATGACTGGCTTTTCGCCAATTCGTCTCACCAGTCGAGACAACAGAGATTCACAAGCCAAGGTCTGGCAGGACTAATTACAATCTAAGCTCACCTTTCAATTCACCAGCAGGATGCACCTAATTTGTACAAATCTTTAAATTTTTAATACATGGTGCAGATGACAAACATTAGGTGTTTTCAACGGACATTGTTTTCCCCAAAAGTTGAACCAGTGCGTATTTGGTGCAAGGCGCCCCATCGGGTTTTCCCGAAGAAAAGTCAGATTTCCAATAGATCCATTACGAAGATCGGGTGGTTAAAGTAACCAAGAGAACTTTCTTTCAGGGGAATTGATCGGACAAGAGAACTGATAGTTCCCGAAAGCCATTTCCCACTGTTTTCCCAAACCCAAAGAAGGCATGAGGACATGGGCCACTGGCGTTTTGCCACACGATCTTTGAATTATGCCGTCTGTGCTACGTCTCATTAGAATATCCAGGAACGGGAACGCTTCGGTATGTTTGTGTTCCACAGATAGAGAGATGTTTTCATGCTTCTGGTTCATTATAGCCTTGAACGATGTTGCTTGTAGCTCGTCTGTAAATAAATTAGTGTCTCCAAAAATGCCCATTTGTCTCGATTCTTTTCCCTAGTCAAATAAAATATTTAATTCATTCGAATTCTTTCGCAAATTTAAGTTGCAGACAATCCTTTTATTTTATTTTGTGGCAGGTTGTCGCTTTATGTCTGTTGCAACTTCTGACGAAATAGTTGTGTTCTGTTGGCATTGTAACCACCTATTCTCTGTGGCAGGTGATATTAATGCTGGTCTTGTGTGTTATTTATACAACATTGCTACGTACTGATTACGGTATTAAAGGGTTTTCTCTATGACGACGTTGTTAACCCGTCTGTCCCGCGCCCTGAAGGTCGAGGATTCGTTCCATGGACATCGTCATGCAAACCACGTGTGCAATTTTTCCTTTTGGACATCACCGGATTTACGGATTTCGCGCTTTGTGCATTACTCTCGATAATAAGCTTGCCGTTCAGTGGAAAGAGACCCGAGTGGAAAAATGGGGTACACCCGGTACAATGAAGTCGACCCTCTGGACTTTATTTATTATTTTAAAATGCTGAATAGAAAGCGTTTATTTAGGGATTCTTGTATTCTTGTTATTCGTAAGAAAATGTCTCAGCTCTTCTCGACCACAACATCTGACAACCCATATATCGTCTTCAAGTTGTCAACCTGGTTCTTAATTTCCCTAGTAATGCCTCGCCAAAATGCTTGTTACTACCTGTTTGTTTCAATGGCACCCACATCTCCATTATTACAGCCGTGCTTGTCTATGAAGACTTATCTCCTCAACATCCTTGACATATGCCTGGGTCATTGACATTGAGGTGAGTGACCCCAGTAGCGAGACTACAAGAAAAACAACCAGCCATGAAAAATAATAATGCGGGTGTGAGCAGACCCCTAGGGGGATGGGGTGAAGGACAGTTTAGTTTTGTGTGAAGTCATGGGACTTCAGGACAGTTGATGTTTTGGCGCCGAGCGGATCGGTGGTCGAAGAAGTGGGAGCATAGACTGACTGCGGGTCAGATCTTTTGTTGTGTTGTTCTCCCAGTTGTGAATGCAGGCCTAAAATCCAGTGGGGGTTGGATAGTTAATGGAGGCCTGAACCCAGAGTGGGTTGAATAGTTAGTGGAGGCTAGGCCCAGTGTGTGGGTGTATTGTGTAAAATCCAGCTGTGGATAGTAGCTGGATTACCGGTCTTATGGATTTGAGATGAAGCAGGCCGTGAGAAGACAGTGATGTGTACGGGTTAAGTTGTGAGGAGGATATTTATATTCTATGGATTATATTGTTTCTGGATATAGAGTTGTGTTCCGTTTGTCCGTGTTCTTTCTGCAATAAAGGATTATGTGCGCCAACTCAATCTTGTTTAATGACTGGTGAATGTGCACTGCGGGGGTGAGTTATATTGTAAGACAGTTAGATAGCTCAATTGACACACCAGGAGCATCGTTACCTAGACAACGACCATATCACGCACTTATCATCAAGAACTTCGTGATAATCCTCCACTTTTTTGTGATTTGAGTTTTTTGCAAAGCCGATCTTTGACTCTTCGTAATAAGAAGTGCGTAAAAAAAAAGTCGTGCTAGGTCTCTATTATCCCAGCTTGTCCAGATTTTAGCTTCTAGTAATCTCCTTACTGGGACTTCATTCCGTAAATTGTGACCAAACTACAACAGCATTCACTTCTTTAAGCTTTAATCAATGTTCTCTGTTAGTTTATTTTTTCAAGAATATCGTTTGCCTTTTGACAGTTATTCTAGGTACAGTTTGGCGAATGGCAGATACTGTCGTGAGGTGTGAAATTGTAAGATTTTGTATATTGTCTAGGCCACGAAATATGAGATGCAGTTGTCAGGTCCATTCCTCGTATCTTCTACTTTCCAGACATTTCCTGACAATTGTCTGGTACAAACAGTGGAAGCTACTGCAGCCTAGCGGCTGGACTTTTCGACTGGGGTACTACTGGTCTTCGTTTCGATCTGCAAAAAGATAGTTTCAATTTTTTTTTAATTTACCTGGGTCGACCCAGCTTAAACTAGGTAAAAGGAAATGTCTTGGGAAGATAAGGCAGCCGGCGTGATACCGACGACAATACCCACTCTGTGCCGTTGCATTCATTCATTCATTCAGTAGTATGTCCTTTGCAGAACCTCGCTCCCATAACAACCTTCTGGAAAACGTCTCGATCACAAGCAAGATGTTCCGCGTCCGATACACCCATCTTGAAATCATCCGCC
This sequence comes from Cepaea hortensis, assembly GCA_963921405.1. Lineage (NCBI taxonomy): Eukaryota > Metazoa > Mollusca > Gastropoda > Stylommatophora > Helicidae > Cepaea > Cepaea hortensis. The sequence goes on from OY992894.1 coordinate 33,432,774, forward strand.
ACATCCTGCACCCATCTTCTCTTAGGCCTTCCTCTTCCTCTCTTCCCAGGCATCCATCAATCATGTGCCATGCCGATAAGAGTAAGCGGTCATGTTCTGCCATCTCACTCAATCACCAGAGTCGTGGATCAGCTCTGTGTTCCTGTCTCGACCATGCCACGTGGCTAAGCCATCCAGGTATTTACTTCTCGGTCTTCCCCTTGGTCTCTTCCCTTCGATCTTGCCAGTCGTCACCAAGTTCTTCACTTCATTTCTTCTCACAACATGCCCAAAATATTTTGACTGTCTATGTCTAATGTCTCTAATCAGTTTACGATCTTCATTTGTTTCTTGAAGGACTTGTTCATTTGTTTTTCTGTCTGTCCATGGTATTCTTTGCATTTTCCTCAGAAACCACATTTCCACAGCCATTAGCTATTTTTCAGCTTGACTGCTCATTGTCCACGCTTCACATCCATACAAAAGTATAGGTTCTATGTAACACCTCAACACTGTCGTTTCTCGTCAACACTTCTCGTTTCAATTGATAACTGTTTATTGGTCAGTATGGTTTTCATCTTGCAAAAGGCTACCTTCACATTGGCAATTCTTGTTCTAATCTCTTCAAGGCATCTCCCATCAGATGTACCCAGGCATATACCCCTCCATTAATGTCCTCTCCAAACTTTCATGACGTTTTAAGTGACCAAAATATATCAATATTCTTTGTTTTATCATCTTTAATAGCCACCCCTCTTCAGTATTGATGCATTTGTTCTTTTCTTTACCCAAGATCTGTGCCGTTTAGTCTATAGAAATATGGTTTGGTCTATAAAACTATGATGTGATCAATACAAAATGTTGTGTGGTCTAGAATAATATGGTTTGGTCTATAAAAAAAATATAGTTCTAGCCCCATATGCCCTTAGACGCGAACAAGAGACTTTCACTTAGTGACTTATCAATTTTTTTAGGCTGTGACGACTCCTGATTGGAAACAATAATCTTGCCATTGCTGGGAGCTGAACATGGGCCGATGTCTTAACAAGTCAGCTGGCTAACCATCATGCAACTGCGACTCCAGTACAATCTTTCTTTCCCTTATTCTATGACTGCGTTGTTTCTGAAAAGCTTGTAACCGCTTTTTTAGACGTGCTAATAGTCCATATTATAGATGGAGTGCCTTAGACGTGTAACGTTCACATCTAAAACTCGCAGGTGCAGGGTTTAAATCCAACTGTAGAAAAATCTGAAAAAGTATGCTTAATTGACGTTCTCTTTTTTCCCCCGTTACTGGACCGGAAGACGTGTATTCATGGTGTATGTGTGAAAAATCAGAAGTACTTTTCGCACGTTAAAAGATCCTTCAGCATATCAAAATCTTAATATGTGGGGATTGTAGGCCACTGGACTAGAACATTCTTTAAATTAGACAACTCAGTCACAACGTAACATGTTTAGCATGGGCGCATTCTGGTGCACAGATATTACAACCATGTTGGTGCCACGGAGTTCCCTTTGTATGATCTACCACAGGAGACAAAAACACTTATGGATATATCCGTGTGAAATAGAGGTGCTTGTTTACAAATTTAACCGATCACGCAACACACGCATTTCAGGACACATATTTTTGATGATTGCATAATTAGTCACTGCATGCATGTATTTGTCATCAGACGTCCTCTCCTCATTACAGGAAGTACTATCATCAACGGAACCTTTTACACGATTTAATGTGCACTGGACATGTGGTGCTAGATCCATGTTTTTTATAGACCAATCGACGCTCCTTGCATGATGTTGTCAGTATCACGTGGGCCACCTTAACGCTCCAAGACATTTCCTCGTACATATGTTGGGTTGGGTCGACCTTGGTAACCAGGTCAATGGTTAAAATCTGCAAAGGCGAAAATGTCTTTAATGTTCGATCCCATGCCACCAGACCATCAGTCTAGCGTCTAACCAGTACGCTACGAACGATCTTCACCATCAAAAGACGACTGTAATGGGTATCCATCACCCTCTATTTTGAGTTCTCTACATGCATTCATACATTCTTCTTTCATCAATATATAATGTTTTCTGCGCACGTGTAAGGTTATCAACCTGGTGTATAGTTCCATTGGACTTTTCCCTCCAGCACACCCCTTTAATGGGGAAGCCGTGTCTCTTTATATATAGCCATTATACTTTAAAATTCTGACTTTAATCTCATTCAACAATGCTTTCTGCCTACGCATAACGATCTGAGATGGGCAGTGCCTTTTATAGCTACCGTTGCTTTCAATACGATTCCCAGAATATGCGGGAAAATGGCTCGCTTCCCATTGCTGCTTGTGTTCGCTGGCTGTGAACTCCAGTGTGAAGTCCTGTATGTCGGATGAAGGCATCCTGCTGTTCAACATCAGTGTGATGTCATACAGGACCTGAGGTTTGCGTGAGTATCCGTTGTCCCATGTCTGGCTTATTGGTGTGCAGACTGGTGGTTTCTCGCCGTGCAGGCAGAAACTCTCCGACTTCGGAAGAATCAGCGATCTTACTACGTTAGCCAGGATCCCGAAGGGACCTGTTGCCCAGGACGCACGACTTGGACATGTTAGTAGGTCTTGGCCAGTATAAAACCTGGCCCTGGTGCCCTGGAAACACCTCTGCTTCCCATTGAATGCGGCTGTTAAACCCAGCGTCTGGAGGTCAGCGTGACAGAATGGATAAAAACGATCGTTTTTAAAAATCCGGCGTGTTGATACCGAGGTAGCTGGTTAAACCCCTAAACCGATCTGTTAGACTAAGGTGTTGACCTCTCGTCCTTGACTTGAAGACTTAATTACAAGTACCTCAGAAGTCGGACTGGGTTTGCGTGATGGTCAGGGACGCTGGTAATAGTGAAAGCAAATCCACACACAAAAATCAATCTAGGGCGCTAGGGGTAAAGGTGTTTGCAAAGTCTTACTACACTTAGTATGTAGAACAAATTTGAAAATAAAAAAGTATTTCTTCCGTTGATAACATCATTCTGTTTGGAGGACAAAGAATTATTCCCGCAGACGACAGCTATTCTCTGCATGTGTTTCACGATGGACTGTGGAGCAAATTTTTTTCTATAACATCATGTACTTCATTTTTTACATTTGTTCTACATACAAAGTGTAGCGAGACTTTACACACAACCTGTAGTAGCATATGTATGGATTACGCTTGAGTTCAAAATGAGCGAAGACCCAAAAAAATACAACCAGCGTTGAATTTTAAAAAACAACAATAACAACAAATACCATATCCCTAAGCAGGAAGTATCTATGGGTCTGTGATGTGCTGGGGTCATCACATTTTTGGCCTGAATACATGGTGAAATGGGTGACCAGTCTTTTCCTCAAATGGCGGACGACGAACCCAGGCGTCCAACCTCATCCGCTTGCGTTCGGGACATTATCAGCATATCTCCCTATCAATTACACTAACCCGCCCTTCAGAGTCGAAGCATGGGTAAATAATCTTGCCATACCAGGACATTGCACCCGGGCCAATGTTCCAGTAACCAAGAGCGCTAACCACTTTGTCACCTGACTGCTGGCGTGTATTCACCATCATCATCATTCGGTGGTTTTATCTGCACAGAACTCTTCTCACATAATTCTCACCATAATATCTTTGACTGCTATAAATTTTTACATACCTGTAAAGAAGGAATGCTTGTGAACATTTCTAGACACTTTTGTTCATGATTTGTGTCCGAGACAGTACATCATTTAATCATTACTACCATATGTACAATGCCTGTAAATGTTTTTCGGCGGTTTTGTTCATGGTTTGTCTCCAAGAGCAGTAAATTATTGAATTATTGCAGTTATATAAATAATGTTTATAAACGTTTCGCAGAGGTTTTTTTTCTTCTTCATGATTAGTGTCTGAGAACCGTAAATTGCTTAATTATTGTTGCCATTTTTCTAATGATTTTGAACTTTTCTCGACGGTTTTGATCATGATTTTGTCTGAGGGCCGTAAATTACTGAATCATTACCACCTTATCTACAGAGTGTATTTTTTAATCATTTTGTGGTGTTTGAAAATGTTGTCGGTCCAAGTTTTGTATTTATCTATTATGTTGCATGAACTTTACTGAGGGTGAATACAAAACTTGGACCGGCGATATTTTCAAACACTGCACAGTCATTAAAACATACACTCCATATAATGCTTTTGAACGTTTCTCTGCGGTTTTGTTCATGATTTGTGTTTGAGGGCAGTTAATTACTGAATCTTTGTCACCATATCTATAATTCGTCGAACATTTCACGTCGATTTTATTCCTGGATTTGTGTTTGAGAACCGTAAATTGCCACCATATGTTTAATGGATCTACATGTTTCTCATCTGTTTTGTTCATGATTTGTTTAGGAGTTATAACTTGCTGCTTCAATGTAGCTAAATTTGTAATGTGTCCAACCGTTTCTCGTCATGAGTTGTGTTCAAGAGGCGTAAATCGCTACCATATCTATAATGCGTTTCATCGTTTCTCTTCTGTTTTGTTCCCTATATGTCTGAAAACTGTAAATTGCTGCACCTTTACCACTGTATCTATATAGTCTAATCGCTTCTCATCAATTTTGTTCATGATGTGTTTTTTGTTAAAATCTCAACCCCTTAAATATCCACCACATCTATATAATGAGTCTAAACGTTTATGATTAACTTTGTTGATTATTTGGGTCTGAGACCCGTAAATTGTTGCATCTTTGCCATTATATCTCTAATACGTCTGAACGTTTCTCATTGGCTGTGCTTATGATCTGTGTTTTAGAGCTTTAAATTGCTGGTGTTTACAATATGTGCGGAGCACATTTGTCGTTGAAAGTATAATTTAAATGTCATTTCACGATGTGCATCTTTCGTGAATATTGATTAATCTTGTATTAAGTAAATCATCTGATGGCCTTCGACATTTCTTAGAATTCACAAATTTATTGTGCAGTTAATGCAGCTAAATTTAACATAAAAACACATCTGAAATAAATGCGAGAACAGATTGATTGTCTAATTAATTAGAACTGACGTCGTTGTACTCGAAACAAACTCAGATGTACTCCGTCTCTCTCAGTAGATATCGGACGCTTATTGCGTCCTTAGCACAATAAATTTGAATGCGCTTGTGCTGTCCTTACATGCGATCAACTACAAGAGATGTCAAGTGACAACTTGTATTCCAGTTCATTTGTCAACCCCTGTATCCGTCTGAGAACGAACATCCCTTGAAACAAGTAACGAGTTTCAAGTACCTAGGAAGTATAATATCAGGAAATGGCAGATCAGAAGACGAGATCGAAAATAGATGCAATAAGGCAAACCAACTCATTGGACAAATGGCACCAATACTAAAGAACAAACATGTATCAATAACTAATAAAAAAGCACTTTACAATACAATCTTCCTACCAACTCTATGCTACCAATGCCAAACCTGGACAATGACAGAAAAAGAGAAAAGAAAAATCACAACAACAGAAATTAGATTCCTGAGAAGAATACTCCACGTATCAAGAAGAGATAAGATCAGAAATTAAGAAATCAGGACTAAAGTGGGGGTTATAGCAGCACTAGATTTTACTAGAAAGCAGCAAGTCAAATGGTTTGGCCATGCAAGTAGGTTACCAGTCAACCGCATACCACAATAAGCAATGATGTACAGATCAGATGGAAACAAAGGAAGAGGCCGACCACGTAAACGTTAGGAATAGCAGAGTCCAGGGAAATATCAATACATAAAGCCTATAATCGGGCACTCTCACGATGTTTATACTTCACCTAGACACCGCAAGGTACAAGAGGATCATAATGAGATGAGATGAGATGTATCCGTTTTTTGTTTTCTTCTTCTTCTTCTTCTTCTTCTTCTTCTTCTTCTTCTTCTTCTTCTTCTTCTTCTTCTTCTTCTTCTTCTTATTCTTCTTCTTCTTCTTCTTTTTCTTCTTCTCCTTCTGTCTCTTATCTCCTCATGAAGCAAAGGTTCTCAGCAAACTCACGCTAGGCCCTTTGTAATACTGTTCGTCACTGACTGAATTTTGCAACTAAAGTTTCATACCGAAAGAAATAGCCCGTGTCCTTGGTAGCTGCTTACAACATGTTTATTACATTATAATGTTGTTATTCTGTGCTTCCTTTATGCGCCCTGGTACGATAATGTCGGCATCCGCTTATTGTGAACTCTTTTATGTGAAGTATTAATACGTAGTACATCTCAATGCAATTAGCTAATAATTGCCAATGTTTTGGAGGTTGTATGGGTTCCCGCGTTGTCGTGTTGAAGAATGACTTCACTCTAAATGACACGTTTCGGTCGACCTTGATGGGGCTCATCTTCGAATGATTCATAACCTTCTCGAAAGCGTTTACATCATTCAAAATATAACAAATGTAACAGTGCTACAGTCTTTTCTCCAAACACACACGACAGTCGACGATGAATTTCAGTGGGTTTTCAACCTTCTTTCACAAAAATGTCACCATACACGATGTTCCTGCACTGGAATCAATTGATCTGACGTCATTTTGAAAAGGCGCAGAAAAACTGCCGATTTTTTCCTTCTCCACTTCACCAAGTGTCAAATGTATACTGTTAACTTTGCAGTAGTTACTAAACTTAATACTCTTCGTCTTTAGGTTATCCTGAAAGAATCAGTATACTTATTCCATGTCCCTCGTATTCATCTTGTTTGCGAGTGCAGTGAGTTATTACATCATTATATGCTAGGATTGTATGATCGTATGTTCTAATGACGTCCGTATTCCGTTATAGCTATACAGTATTCTATCCCCTGGCTCTCACTGTCATGGCACCAACCTAAGAGTTTTATCTTACACGTGTCCGTGTTAAGCATACACCATCGACACGTATTTTCCCCTTCTCTGCCTCGAAAGAGTAAAATAGACTCATATACACGAAACAATAATGACTTAGAAATAAAAAAGTGAACACATAATTTTCTTTTCATTGTCGACAATAATTGAAATGAGGAAGTCTTAGAACAGTTGTTTTTGTCTTTTAACTAATCTAGCGAGAAGTTAGCCTTGCTTTCATTAGATAACTCCTGTCATTCCCAGGTTTCCGGTAACATAGTATTTATTTTTTCTTCCACGACGGACTGAGACAGCAGACTGAAGTTTCAAAGAAAATTGGTGAGGTTCATTAGGGCTTGAAGCTTTCTTTCTTGACGTCAAGGCACGTGGGACGTAGTTAAGCGAGTGGGAGCAGACAAAGTCGACGGGTATCTGTTCAATAAAACCACCTTCCAGACACAGTTATTAGGACTACCGATTGAACTATGATTATTCTAAGCTCTCCATTGTTGAAACTTGTTCTCGCAAATAAGCCGCTTTGTCGATTGATCTTCCAACGGATACTTGGTTTTGTCAACACAAACAGGAAATCAGGCTTAGTGTGAATTATTTGCTATTACACAATATTTTCGAAATACATCTAGTCACTATTACTATTACAATAACTAAACTCTGGCTTCACTATGTTATCGAAGTACAGCACTATTGCTATAACTTGTAAATAAACCAAGAAGTAACTATATTTGTGGCATACTAACTAATGTCATTAAGTAAATACATGACCTTTTCATGCGCCTTGAGGCCATTTGGGTATATGGTGCAAGACCCATATTTGTATAGACCAATCGGCACTCGATGGACGATATGCCAGTAGCACACTGACCGCTTCTAGTTCCCAGAATGTATCCTGGTACTCATTTTAGGCTGGCGCGTTCTGTGAGCCGCGATCGCTTTTCATTTAATCCCTACCTTGATGGGGATTCAAACACATGTACACTAGACCGGAAGGCAAGCCGTCTAGCCGTTGTGATTGCTTCTGCATCCACCAGTGTAGCACCATTAGTTTCTTCACATACCAGGTTGTTCTCATATTTATGGTTCTGTTGTCTGCCTGACCGTTCGCAGGATGATTATTAACTAATTATACATCAAACATTCAAGTAGACCAATGACGTGTATAAATAAGTTATTTGTATGTCCTTCACAGAAATTTTCAATCAACTCCAGTCACATTTGGACTATTTGTGATATACAAGGCGAGTTTATGCTCAGTAGTTCGCCATTACTTTCTAAACAACCGTCCCACATACCATTGTTTAAAATCAATATAAGACGGACTGCTTCCATATTGCGAGCAGCTGGTTTTGAACGCGGAATGCAGGATTACGAATCGCGTACGCTACCTTTTTGCCACAAACGTCGGTGATATATGAAAAACACATTTTGCGTTCATTCTTCAGTAGTTTCGTTACTGTGCTGGTTACTATAAATACTTTATCCGATCTGTGCTAATTGGAATTTCTGAAACGATCTTGGCCTTGTGTTCAGTTCAACACCCGCATTCCCAGACGTTTATTACTGTTAAATCCGTCTGACCCAAATAATTACTATTTTACAATAACAACTACCTTGGGCAGGTGTTGTCTTTGTTGTGGTTGCTGCTATTGTTGTTGGCGATTTTTTTTTTTTGAGGGGGGGGGGGTGGGGGTGGGGGAGGGGGGCCTTCGCTCGCTTTGAAATCAAGCGTAGTCCATGCACACTATTTATAGTAGTGATGGACTGAATTTTGCTTGTGGATTAGCTTTCCCTATTAACAGTGTCCCTCGCCATTAGGCGAACCCACTCCGACTTCAGAGTTACTTGCAATTTACGTCCACAAGTCAAAGACGACACGTCAACATTTCAGTCCAACTGTCCGGTGTAGGGGCTGAACCGCTTACCTCGGCATCAGCACAACGGATGTTTAAGAACACGCGTTCTTACCCATTCTTCCATGCTAACCTGTGTCGTTGTGATGATGGTGATATTGGTGGGGTTGTTGTTGCTGCGCCTGTTGCTGCTCTTGATTATTGTTCATAATGATGATGGTCATGATGATGAAGAGAATGATGCTTTTGCTGTTCAAAATCCATCGTTCGAGTTGTTCACTTTATAAGACATAAAAGTAGTTTGGAGTTTTGATGTTTTCATTATCATTCCTAAATGCAAACAAGACACCCAATTACATCCAATGCGTAAGTACACGGCTTGAGTGGCCGAGTGTCTACCATCATTAAGGACATCGTATGTGGCTATTATTTCTCAGCCTCGGAGGCTGCCTGATGTGTGGTTCTCGACAGGCTTCATCACAACAGAGATGGAGAACCTCGAGGAGGTATAGAGAAATACCCCACTACCAACGCCATTTGTCATCTGGTATCACATTTGAAAAATAGTCTGCTTCACCTATCTTTCGTGGATTAGAAAGGCTATTTTAAATATGAGCTTCATACCACACCCATCCTTTCGAGACAGCGATTAAATACATTGGACATACCACTTTAGTTACCTTACAAAAGACACTTGGTAGATGTCAGTACTACCATCGCCTGCTTCCCACTTAGGCCTTGGTATCACAAGGACGCCGCAAGGGTCAGAAATAATTAACACAATGTATCTGTATGATCTGACTTATAATACAAATTGCACATTGGTGTTCATGTTCTGTTATTCCTTGTTTCGTTTGAATTTCATTACAAGTTTCTCCTGCATATTGTTCTGCCTTGCATCTCGCAATGCAGCGTAGGCCACCAACCATCTCAAGCTAAGCCATTTGTAGACTTCTTCTTGCCTGCTTAGATTTGCAGTTAAAGATTGCTACAGGATGAGACACCAGCTTTCATGCCAACCCTATTTGTCGCCTCTTACGGCAAGCATGGTAGATTACAGTGTAACACGTTTTTCTTCCATATGTAACACACACATGTCTCAGCTAACAGCATACTTAACTGATTCAGTGCCGAAGGATAATATATCGCCAAATGTGCCCTCCCATTTGGACAGAAGGATGATATATCGCCATACTAGGGTCACTGTAATATTTGTTTTGCTTCATAATATGTACTGCAATTTCAATGCTCTGTGAACGGAAAGTTACAGTATATAATACTTGTTCATTTGATTGTGTACCATGTCTGGTCCAAGCCTACTTTATGTTTGAGACTGAATCAGTTCACCAATGTTTACACTATTTAAATGCTGTTTACATTACAATGTATTAAGTACGCTCCATGGCCAGATGAAAGATTGAGAAATTTCAATGACAGATACACCTGTTGGGTTTTAATGCATTAGACCTTTACATATATTTGTTGGTTCTATTAGTGTTGGAACTCTTCGCTGGCTGCTGAGGATGGGGACGGAGCGCTTATGGGAATGTCCTGAATGCTGTGATGTCGGTTCCTAAATCAATCAATCAATCAATCAATCATATTTTTTGTTCACGTTATATTGAGGTAAAGTAAGCAGCGTTCTTTCTCGTCGTCTGTGCATCTCAGACGTTCCCAGAAGATTATAAACAATATGTGATAAGAAGAAAGTTGACTCATAAACAGCATCATGCTTCTGAAGCTAAAATATTTAGCGTCACAGTAGCATGGATAAACAAGTGATAGAAGAAGAAGCACCTCATCGACCAGCACGATCATGGACAGAGGACATGGCTCACACATTAGGAATGAGGGGTATTAGATGGAAGAAATGGCACAAGATGGAGAATCTTTTCTGCTGGCCGTGATGAGAATGATTCTTTGATAAGGACCGACCTCATGATGATAATGATCTGGTAACAATTTTTTGAGGTTAAGTCTACAAAGGAGTCCTACTGGACGGATGAAATAGTCTTGCAACTTTTGAGTATATGACCTGAACAACGTTTTGGCAACACATTGCACTAATAACTCTGCCACTGCGTTTCGCGTCAGTTTTAGGATATTAAAATGTATACTAAAAGCTTCAAATATTACACACATAGGAAATAATATCTAACCGTATGTGTCTGTATGTGCGCGAGCAAGTTTGTGTAACAGTTTTATCCGCGTGGTCAAGTTTTCTTGAAATTGTAAAGTTCAGGAAAGCACACAACCTTTAATTCACGACGAATAAAAAGTTAATTCGGAAATTCAACATCTCGGTGATTCCGAATTGATTTCTTTGATGTCCAAACAGGAACAGACTTGACGCAAACTGATTTCCTCACAACGGAAGTCCGTCTGTAATTTTATCACGTGCTCATGATTTGCTCATGAGATCAAACCGACATAACAACGAGGACTTCCTCAGCCTGTGGACACAGATTTTCACAAAAGAAAGTAACATGTCCATAATTGGTTTATAAGGGATACGTGATTTATGATTAATGAAGAGCATCATCATCACACTCCGGAAAGGTCCATATGTGCTCCGATCTCCCTTTTAACATGTCTGCCAGAGCATATCGACTGATGGCATCAGTTCTGTGTTACTCAAATAAATGTTTGTGCTTTTGGCAAAATATTCATGTCTGGTGGCTCCCCGCTTCACTCCCATCTCCCTCACTCTGGGCAAGGAAGCAGATTTCCAAGTTTCCTTAAATTCATCTCTCCTTCCAGCGTCTCTTGTAGCGCTAATGATGTTTGGTCCATCCATTGCTTATCCCACCTCTATCATCGTTATGTTTGCCATCTGGTCGGCTCGCTCTTTGCCTTTCACGCCTGAGTAAAATATCCTTATGGTACTTTGACTTAATTGCATGTGTTTTCTTTGCATTTTTTTTTTTTTTTTTTTTTTGGGGGGGGGGGGGGGGGGGTTATGTAGCGAGACTATTTGCAGTCGATCAGTGTCTGTTTTATAGCGACGAAGGCAGACTGCAAAATCATATTAATAATCTGAGTTCAACATGCAGGAGATACAATATGAGCATAAATACAGCCAAAATCGAAGTAATGCGAGTTAGCAGATCGCCGGGCCCACTAAGTATACAGATAAATAGCACAACTCTGAAACAAGTTAAAGAATTCTTCAAATATCTTGGAAGTATGATCACAGAAGATGAAAGATTGGACAGAGAGGCTACTGTAAATGTCTGAAGGGTGTACGTTAGAAATAAAGTAGGTAAATGATTTTTTAGCACTCATAAGGTACATTAAGCATATTGTTCTGGTCATTATCATATACCATGCCGATAAGCGTGGTCGCTCATGTTTCGCCATCTTATACGATCACAAGAGTCGTGGATCAGCTCAGTTTTCTTATCTCGACCATTACGTGGTCAAGGCATCAAGATATTTACTTCTCTGTCTTTTCCTTCTTCTATTCCAATCAATCTTGGCAGTTTTCACGAAGTTCTCTTTTTTATTTCGTATTATAACGTATCCAATGAATTGTAACTGTCTTCGACTAATTTCTATAATTAGTTTACGGTTATCGTCTGCCTCTTGTAAAACTTGCTCATTGGTTTTTCTGACCATCCAAGGTATTCCTTGCATTTTCCTCAGAAACTACATTTCCACTGCCTTTAGATGTTTTTCAACTTGTCTGAATACAGTTAGTTTCTCACATCCATACAAAAGTACACGTTCCATGTAGAACTTCAAGACTGTTTTTCTTATTTCAATTGACATCTTTTTGTTGGTCAGTATGTTTCCCATCTTGCAAAAAGCTACCTTCGTCATAGCGATTCTTGTTCTAATCTCTTCAAGGCATCTCCCATTAGAAGTTAAGACTGTTCCGAGATAGTTGTACCAATTGTCTTGTTTACGAATATTCTCTTTTACCCGTATAGTACATTGTGATGTTTCTTTTTTTTTTCCTTGATAAGACCATAATCTGTGTCATCTTACAATGTAATTCCAACCCTATATGTTCACTTTATACAATAACCGCATTCAATATTGTATCATCAGCATATCTAATGTTGTTGATGTTATGTCCCCCCAATCGTGATTCCTCTCATATATTCCAAAGTTATAAAAATAATTTTACTGTACATGGAAAAAGGATCTGGAGACAATACATATCCCATTCACACACAGCTCATAATAGACTGATATTGACGTTCTTCATTATCAACCTTTATAGCAGCTTGTCTTTTCCAATATGTGTTTGTTTGTTGCTGTTGTTGTGGTTTTGGTTTTTTTTTTTTACATTTCTAAAGTCTTTCCTTACAATGTTGAGAATTCCTTGGATTGCCAGAGTAACTAACAACGACTGCTTGAAACTACAACATTATATTCAACAAAAAACATGAGACAAACAGCTTTCTTTGGTCAAATGATGAGAAGGCATGGGACAAACAGCTTTCTTTGGTCAAATGATGAGAAAGCATGGGAAAACACCATAACGACTGGAAAGATGGGGGGGGGGGGTGGGGGGAGAGAGAGAGAGGCAGGGGCAGACAAAGAGAAGGATTGCTGGATGGACTGTGATAGTAGCATGGGCGAATTTCACCAGCAGAGTGGTTCAAGGACACTAAAGACCGGGATCTCTGGATAAACATGAACACCTACGCCAGCTGGCAAGGCGCTTAATGATGATTACGAAGGTATTTCCAATCAACTTATAAATCAGCAAGCATCTTCATCATGTTGACATGTCTTACCTTATCGATAGTCTTTGTGTAGTTATTGAAGCAAAGATGTAGGTCTTTGTTTACTTCCATCGAACGCTCAATTACTGTTCTCAGCATATACACATCATTTACTGTACCCTTGCCTTCAACGAACCCACATTGTTCTTCCTCTATCTCAGATTGTATTTTATTCCTGCTTGTTTGTTTGTTTGCTTGCTTGTGTTCGTTGGCTTGAGCGTATTTTATTCCTGCTTGTTTGTTTGTTTGCTTGCTTGTGTTCGTTGGCTTGAGCTCCAACGCAAAGTCCTGTATGTCGGATGAAGGCATCCTGTTGTCCAACATCAGTGTGATGTCATACAGGACCTGAGGTTTGCATGAGTATCCGTTGTCCCATGTCTGGCTTATTGGTGTGCAGACTGGTGGGCCCTCGCCGTACAGGCAGACACTCTCCGACTTCGGAGAAATATTTTCTTCCTAACTCTTTGCATGATGATTCTTAGCAAAATCATCGTGATGTGGCTTATTATGCTAATTGTTCTATGTTGATCATATTTCAAGGCTCCTGATTTCTTCGGGATTGCAATAAATATAGAATTATTTATTGTTCAAGGCCCATATTTTTGTAGATCAGCACTCCTTGGGTTGTGTCAACAGTACCATGCCGGGTGCATTTACCTCCAAAGATATATGATGGTACCCATTCTAGACTCGGTCGACCTGGAAGCCGAGATAAGTTTGTTCATGCGGATTCGAACCCATGTACCCATGACCAGCGTACGGTTGTGCGTCTAGTCACTACGCTACTGCGGCTTCCCTGGGGAGCTTTAGTGTTATAACAAATATGAATTATGTGCAGATTTTGTAATTATAAGAAAAGATGGAAAACAGACCGTCTAGCCCAGTGGTTCTCAACCGGTGGGGAACTCCCGACCCCTCCCCTTCCCCCGGGGGAGGGGGAATTTTAGGGTTTCCAGTGGGCAGGGGCGGGGGGGATTTAGATTATTTCAAGATCGCTTTAACACAGGAACAGATTACTTGATATTGTTTATCCCTCCATACTTTACGGTTTTTTACTTCTCGCCCTTCTGAAATCCATTTTATAACGGAAGTAGACCCACAATTCACATTTTGTTTAGACATCTAGACTTGTTTTAGTATGTGTTATTAAATTTAGCTTCCATTTTCACATATACTGTGTAAGGGGGAGGGTGGGGGAATTTATAGGGAGGAAATACGAAGGGGGGGGGGGGGGGAGAGAATGATATTCTGAAAATATGGTTAAGGGGGAAACAGACCAAAAAAGGTTGAGAACCACTTCTCTAGCCACTACACTACTGCGGCTTACCTGGGGAGCTTTAGTGTTATAACAAATATGAATTATGTGCAAATTTTGTAATTATAAGAAAAGATGGAAAACAGACTCGCCAAATTATATCATCGTGTATTTAGTGATGATTAGTCGAAGTGGCGAAGGGGTTACGGAAGAGTTCGAAACACAGCTGCGGGCGATATGGAAGCAGAACATCTTGAGTTGGTATTGTTTAAAATGGTATGAGTGCCGGTTGTTAAGAAACTGTGGCAAACTACTGCACGTAAACATGCCAAGAGATCACAAACAGCCAAAAATTACTGGGATTGACTGTGGCGTCATTTAATTGATATGCAACTAACTTTTTAGTCGAGGTTCACTTGCTGCTCCAGCAAAGCTATACCGTCATTTTGATGTGACGGATTCGAATCTCAGTGTGCATATAACTGTTAATACTTATATTGCTTACTCTGTCTCCGATATGTTTTTCAATCCGTTACTTCTGTAAGTGCCGTCAATACCCGTGAATTTATTTCGCTGTTCTTTTCCATGTCTATTATGAGTTTTCTATCGATTATTTGTCAACAGTACGATCTTAAAGTCTGGTGTCAGAGACGAGGTTCCGGAATCCAATCCTCTTAGCGAAGTAAATTAACCGAGACTCAAATTCTGATACCTTGAATTTTGTTTTAAATCCCTAACTTAAAGTTGTCGGAGATCAGTTCAGCCTCTGACCGAGAAGTTAAAATAACTGGCCCTATTCTCCTACCAAAGACGCGAAGATCTCTAGTTGCCTTGTTTGTCAATTTAAGATTGGGAGTGAGATTTCAAACGGGCAAGACAATTTTAAATGATCTTGCATCAGGTAGATGGAAACAGAGGAAGATGCCGACCACGTAAACGTTGGACGGATGAAATAGCAGAGTCCATGGGAATATCGATACATGAAGCTCATAATAGGGCACTCTCACGATGTTTATACTTCACCTCGACACCGCAAGGTACAAAAGGAACATGATGAGATGAAATGAGATGAGATTAGATTGCATTAGGTCTTTTATATCCCCTTTCTCATATTTTAATGAAACTAATTCTGCTAGCGTTATTATTTCTTGCTCACCTACTTAAGCTTTTCACACACACCTTTCTATATATATGTTTACTTCTTTTGCAATGTAAATTGCTACATTAGATTAATTTTTCAAGTTTACATCTTATGCTTTATACGTCCTCAAACTTTATTTGTAATTTCATCATGGCATTGTAGAATGATTTGGGCTGACAAAGCATCGATTGCTTTTCCTTAATTGAGTTGAGTTGAGTCCAGAACCGACATCTCTCGGGACATTTCCAAATGCGTTCCGTCCTTATCTTCAACGGCCAGTGAAGTGCCCCAATATTAATGGTACCAGCTGCTGTCTGATTATATGTCCGTCTGACCTTTCCTCGAAGTACTGATTGTCGGACAGATCCTCTAGTCATTTCCTGCAGATCCATTCGCTATGGGCCATGATGATGTATCTGTCCACCTATGCTTTATTTGTCAAAGATGTCCCCAACATTTCTATAAAACAATCATATTCCCATAGCATACTGTTAAGTATTTTTTTTTCCATTATTACTTATTATTTATGTGCTTAGTCTGTTAGGTGTAATTATTCCACTATTGGTGTGAGCCGCTACACGCTGCGGGATTTGCTGAGGAGGGGATCCGAGCACTTATGGACTGAATGGTTCGATGTGCAATGAGGATGATCTGTCGACTAACTAACTAACTATTCCACTATTCGTGCCCTCGTGGTGTTTTTAGCCATGCAATACTTATTCAAGATTTCAATAACTTATATGCGAAGAATGCGTTGTCAAATAATCTTTCTATATCTGCTAATCTTGTTGATTTCCTTTGACTCATGTTGTAAGCAGCTGATGCGTTAGCGAAGTTGATCGGAAATTACGCTGACATTGCCGGTTCTGACTAGTGTGCACAACGTGCATGCAAATTCCTAGGGCGGCCGGGGCGGCCTCATTATTGTGCATTTTAAGAAATCAAAATATAACTATAATTCAATATGTTTTAATAGAGTGAGCGGTGAGGAACAAGAGAACGTGGTATGTGTAATAAATAAAATTATTATCTGCTTGTACTTATATTTATATATATATATATATATAACAAAGCGTTAGAGAATTGTTCAAATTTATCAGATCAGCGGGAAGAGGAGGGGTCTGTGCCTATTTAGAACACACGGAAGGCTGTAAGAAGCTGTATGAATTAACAACAATCCTCGATAACAGTTGTATAATTGAGAGAGAACATCATAGCTATTATGAATATGACAAACGGACGATGGCGAGTTATTATTGGGAGAATCATTGCAAGTGTCCAGTTTCTAGCGGGGCAGAGCTTAGTTTTTAGGGGTGACATAGACGATTATATAAAGCAAACAATATAAACTTTTTAATTCTATGAAATGTTAGGTAAAGTTGCTCCCTCTAAGCTGGTCAAGCGCAAAGCATAATCTCAACCTTCTAAAAGTCATTTTCATCATTACTTATGATATGCTTTTCAAAATTAAGTCATACCTGTTTTAGCAAGTAGTATTTTAAAAGTAATTTGTCAAGAACTCAAACTATTCTTGGTAATTCTAATCTGCACGCCAATCGCGTTGAACAACTAGAATTTATAATTGGAATAGTTCCGTCGCCCTGTTACTGAGTGAGTGCGTGGCGCCACTCTGTGAGCTGTGATATTCACGTGGAATGATTTTACATGTCCGCTTTTGTTTGTACAGTGACCTGCATATTCGGAACAATGGCTACCGGCTGTTGCTGAATTTATTGATTTGCCTTTTCGGTTCACGGGTGCATTGTTTAGGAGACTCCTGGGAGTCGACGCTGGAGCTACGAAGTTCGTGCTTTATGCGACGCTTTCGGCGGGTCGCCCTGCGGATAGAGACAGAACCATGTGAGAAAACCCGGGTCAATGAGGTCTTTCTGGTGACTGCCGATTCCATCGACGATGAACTGTGGTTTTCGTGGAGGACTTTTCTGTTGGCATTATGGCGGCGGCATTATGCACTGTGTACCTGTGCGGGCTGTTGGATTGCTGAGACTCCTGTCTGTTCCACTTTTCACATTGGACAGTGGGGAGCATTTTGTGTGATATTCACTGGCACAGGACGGAGCATAATGGGGACGACCCGTTGCCGTGAAGTTGGAACCTCGACTAACTAACTAATTTATAATTGGAATTGTATGTATTTACAATTCTGACGTTACGTTCGAGAATTATAGGTTTCATCCGGTTTCAGACATCACGGAGGAGGATTATGTAATTATTTTCTAAGTGGCATTTTAACAGATTGTGAACTAGATTTTCAAGATATGTGTGCACCTGGATATTTATAATGGGAGTGAAACAAGAGGTCGTAAGCATAATCGATTGCAGAAGAAAATTAGGGACATTAATCCTAGAGTGTTTTTTTACTTCTTGCATTTCATTCACTAAATTTAGCTGTAAATGATACTGTTAAAGTAATATTTTAAAAGCTAAATCTTTTAACATTATGGAATAATTGTACACATTTTCTTTCTCCTTCACCTTACAGGTGGGGCTTACAAAAGCGAAGCATTTGTTAAAGTGCTGAAATACTTCATAAAGAAAATTAAGAACATAAAACCTAGAGCATTTTTGTACCGCTTGCATTTCATTCATTAAATTTAGTTATAAATGTTGCTGTCACAGTAACATTTTCAATAGCTAAATATTTTAACATTATCGAAGAATTATATACATTTTCTTTTCTTTCTGCATCCCATTACAGAGGCGGCTCTGTAGCGATTTCGCAGCAGACTGTCTTGCATTGGTTATTATAAAATGGTATGAGCGCGGGTCGTTCAGAAAGCAATGGCGAATTTCTGAACATAAACTTCTCAAGAAATCACAAGCAGTCAAAAATGGTGGGGTTGACTGCAACGACCTGTAAAGGATTTGCAACTAACTTTTGTTTTACACGTTGGACTAATCTTAAAGCCTAACATTGGTAGATTAACACTGAAATCTTTATGTAATACAAGGTGGGAGATTAGAAAAACGCAGTGTTATTTCTGATATTGTAATTAACAGTTTGAATGATATAATAGACGAGACTTCCTGATGTTACAAAAGGTCATTCATTTTATTGTTTCTTATATTAGACTGTGTCAGTTAAGTTAATTTGCTCAGTCATTATATGGAACCATATTCTGTCAAAAATCGATGTGAGTAAACTGTTACAGAGCTTTCAATTCGACAGAAATTAATCTCTTAATGTTTTCAGTGAGCTTGTTACATTTCTAAGTCTGGATAGACCTGGTGAAACATTTAGTAAATATATTTGGGACGCAGGAGCTTTAGTTACAGTATTAAATAAGGAGTAAGGAACTCCAGTCGTAATATATAGAATTAAAGAAGGCTTACATGAGTCCCAACGAAGCTATTATGATGTTTTTTTTTAATTTTCAGAATTCAGTTGTATCTAACGATTGTTGATACAGATTTAAACTTCATTCAGTAACGTTCTGAATATCCACTGGAATGTCGCAATGTAATTAAATTCATTTTTGAGATTCGAGAAATGACTGAAGCTAGAATTAATAATCATTGAAAACAAATAATATCATGATATTGGTGGCCCTGAACTTTTCAGCAAGCTGATAACGTACAATTTTGAGCAGTAGATTTGCAGATGAGGTAAACCCATTAAAAATATAACGTATAAAGCAATAACAAAAACAAACAAAAAATGTATTTCGTTATTTCCTAATATGTTTATAACTTGGAGAATGCTCTTGACATTAACAGTTAGTGTATAAATGTGAAGCTAACTCTTTTCGATTCAGATTATAATGTATAACTTGTAATCTCACCACACGTTAACATAAAGATTATCAGAAGAGAAATACAGATACAATGGAATGAAATACGGTAAAATGTTGCTTACTTAATCTAGGGTCGTAGAGTCTCAAATTCTAAAGTCTCTCTAAGTGGACTTTGGTATATTTGGAGGAGATGTGTATGCATATAAACGTGGCACGATGTTTATTAAGAGTTAATAGAATAGCTACTGATAGCAATATCATACATTAGCGCACTGCTCCATAAAGCAATATGTGCTAATTAGTAGACAAATGCATACAGTTATCTACGTTGTCGTGGTGCTAACTACATTAGGTTCTCTATACCGCTGTGAAGACTACTTTTTAAATGTATCTATAATAGTGTATTGTCTATTGGAACATATTGACCAGCATTAGTGTAGACAATAATTCATACATATATCTCTACATTAGAGTATTGTCTAGTAAACAAAGTAACTTAATGATCTTTCTACACGCTTTAAGGCGCATTGGGCATATGGTGCTAAACCCTAATTGTCAGGCTTGTCCATGGGACACATTTTTCAGTCCCATTCCAATCCCATCCCACGGTCATTTTTGCCTGTAATTTCTAAAAGAGAGCAGATCCGAAATAAAAGGATTTATCTCAAAATTATATCAGTCTTCAAGGTGAGCGACTTTTGTAATTATGTATGTAATTATCTTACGACAAATAGCCGAGAAACATTGGGAATATAAAAGAGATCTCCATAACATTTTTGTTGATTTTAAAAAGGCTTATGATAGTGTCCATAGGAAAAGTCTATGGAATGCTATGCAGGAATTTGGAATACCAAGGAAGTTAATCAACATGACCAGACTATGCATGGAAGATACTTATAATATAGTAACATATAAAGGCAGGAAATCAGACCCCTTCCAAATAACATCTGGCTTGAAACAGGGTGATGCACTATCGCCGCTACTCTTCAATCTGGCTCTAGAGAAAGTTGTAAGGAAGGTAAAGGAGGAATGTGATATTGGAGGAACATCCAAGCTGCTTGGTTATGCAGATGATATAGATATTATAGGGCAAAGTGAACAAAAGACATTGGAAATATTGACTCACTTAAAGGGAAAAGCCCAACAGATGGGGCTGGTTATCAACCAAGATAAGACAGAATATATGGTAATTTCAAGAGACGGAATGGCTAGAAACTCTGGCCACATACAAATAGATAATATGACCATTAAAAGAACGGAAACATACAAATACCTGGGTACAATCTTCAACTGCTCCAACATCATAAGGGAAGAAATACAAACTAGAATCAACTCTGGAAATAAGATATACTATGCACTACAACATCTACTAAAATCAAAGGCGCTATCTCGTAACACCAAAATCACAATATACAAAACACTGATCAGACCAGTTGTGCTGTATGGCTCTGAAACATGGAGTACAACGAAAGGAGACGAAGCCTTGTTACAAACCTTTGAGAACAAAATTTTAAGACGCATCTTTGCACCCATTAGGGATACACAAAGTGGAGAGTGGAAAAGAAGAAGTAACAAAGACATTTATGATCTGTTTAAGTCCCCGCTAATCACTGGTATCATGAAGGCTAATAGACTACAATGGCTGGGGCATATAGAAAGAATGGAAGATAAAAGGGAAACAAAACTCGCTTACACTCAGGAAATAAATGACCGTAGACCCCGAGGTAGACCAAGAAGGCGGTGGAGAGATAATACATGTACAGACCTACAAGCACTTGGAATCAACGACTGGCAAGAGAAGGTCCACCAGAGAGACGAATGGAGACGGATTGTATTTGCAGCAAAGAACCTCAATGGCTCGGAACGCTGAAGAAGAAGAAGAAGAAGAGATTTTATTAAAACACAGTTTAATCTAGATATGACAATTCAGTTTCATTCTGACACTCTCATTCTGTTTTAGGGTCACTCTGCTCATTCAGCACATTATCAATTTTCTGCTGATCGACTTTCTAATAATTCAGTTAATCCACGTAATCCCTGAACCATTTCCTTTTCATCTTACATGCACATCTGATATACACAGAGTTTATAACGAAAGCTGTAAACATTCGTTTTCGTAACTTACTCAACAACAATCCAGCTGCACTAAATAAGTGCTCTACTGCCGCTGAGGACACTGGTATGGCCAAAACAATTTCCGCACTTGCTGTTAGCAGTGGAAACCTATGTTCATATTTCCAATAATTTAATGATTGTGAAGTTGGTTGCCGTAATTTTTGAAACATGGTGACTTCATCCTCAAGGCATTTGTTTCTGGGGTAATCAAACTTAAGTGTTTTGTTTGGTGGAGGATCAAAAAATAAGTCAAAATCACTTTTCGGCTTTTGTTCTACAACTCCTGCTACTTCACTTACAGCAGATGATTCAAAAGAAAGATTTAAATCTTTGATGAATGAAATAACAGTTGGAACAACAGACTTAGAAAAAGCGATCCAATCATTGGCCCATTTATTGGTGTCCACATTCCCTTTCTTCTCAGTAACAACTGACTTAACCATGTCTTCTATTTTGGCTTTAATGTCAACCCCAGTAAGGAATGCTGCAGCAACTGCCAAAGAACTGCCGCAATGTAGCCAAAGTTTTTCTCCAATAATTTTCTGAAAGTTCTGACAATATTTCTTTACCATGCTGCTGGAAGTTTCCTCGTCAATATCAACAATAACTTTGTATAACTGATAGTCTAGGAGGAAGCAGAACAGCAAAATTAAATGAGATGTAGTACCATCAATTTCTAGTTTGTCAAAAAAAGTTTTGAATTTCTCATGTATGTACAGCATTCCTTTAATCTGAACAGTATTCGGAATGTGGTTTAAGAATTCTTCTTCTTCTTCTTTAAAGTAATGTGAGTAATTTTTTAATGGGCATTGAAACGATGGTAATATGATCGCATGCGCGCATTTATTAATTTATCCGGTGTCCCACAACGAGATAAAGAATTGATACAAGTATATAAAGAAAAAGGAAGGATAAAAGGCTTTAAAAAGTTTTTTTTTTTTTTTTAAGTTGCTATGACAAGGCTACTGTCCCATGTGTCCCATGGGAAATACAAATGTTTGCTGTCCCGCCCCATCCCATCCCATGTGATCCCATGGGAATCCCATTCCCATGGACAAGCCTGCTAATTGTATAGACCAGTGGTTCACAACCGGTGGGGAATCCCCCCCCCCCCTCCTGGGGGAGAATTTTAGATTTCCATGGGCAAATTAAGTTT
This sequence comes from Cepaea hortensis, assembly GCA_963921405.1. Classification (NCBI taxonomy): domain Eukaryota; kingdom Metazoa; phylum Mollusca; class Gastropoda; order Stylommatophora; family Helicidae; genus Cepaea; species Cepaea hortensis. The sequence continues at coordinate 33,455,613 of OY992894.1, forward strand.
ATTTTCAAGATCGCGTCAATACGAGAACCCATTACTTAATATCGTTTTTACCTCCATACTTTACGGTTCTGTACTTCTCGCTCTTCTGAAATTCGTTTTATAACGTAACGTAAGTAACTTAGAAGGTCCACCTATTCTAACAAAAAGAAGTTGATGACGCTGTCAAGCATTTGAAGAAAGGAAAATCTGCTGGGCCAGATGGAATCACACTAGAAGAATTAGAAGTAATATGAGAATTTAGAGTAGATATGTTAACCAAAATGTTGAATGATATTTATAGCAGTGGATATATACCAAACTATATGTTGAAATCTGTATTTATAGCTATACCAAAAAGACCAGGAGCAATTGAATGCGAAGATTTTCATACAATTAACCTCATAAATCATGTCACTAAGCTTCTACGCAGAATTATAATGAGTAGAACAAGGAAGAAAATAAAAATGGAAATTGGTGAAGACCAGTTTTAATTTGTGGAAGGAAAAGGTACAAACAATGCAATATACACATTACGAACACTATTAGAAAGATCAGAAGAGACAAAGAAAGACATATATTTGTGCTTCATAGATTATACTAAGGCATTTCATAAAGCAAAACATGATGAACTGATTAAAATGTTGGAAGATATCAACATTGATGGGAAAGATCTGAGAATAATAAAAACTATTTACTGGAATCAAACAGCAGCAATTAAAATGGGGAATAAAGAAGAAATTATGAACACATAAAATTGGGAGTAAGACAGGGATGTGTTTTGTCACCAGATCTATTCTCCCTCTATATTGAATGTAAGAAAGAGACTGCTGAGAATCTGTTTTGCTGTGTGGTTGTGAATCTTGGAATATAAATGAACAAATTAGGAAGAGACTGGAAGCAACAGAGATGTGGTTCCTGAGACGAATTTTGCGAATTCCTTGGACTGCCAAAGTAACTAACGACGAATGCCTTAAAGAGGCTGGCGAAACTAGAACATTATATACAACAATAAGAAAGAGACAAACAGCTTTTTTGGTCATGTGACAACTGGAAAGATCGAGGGGAAGAGAGGCAGAGGCAGACCACGAGAAGTGATGCTGGATGGATTGCGACGGTGGCATGGAGGAATATCAACGACAGAGTTGATCCAGAAAACCAAGGACAGAGATCTGTGGAGAGTCATGAACGCCTACGCCAGTCGGCACGGCACTTGATGATGAACGTAAGTAGACCCGCAAATCACGTTTTATGTAGACGTCTAGACTTGTTCTAGTACATGTTATTAAACTGAGCTTCCATCGTTACGTATACTGTGTAAGTGCGGGGGAGGGAATTTATAGGTAGGAAATAGGAAAGGGGGGGATGACATTCTGAACATATGGTGAAGGGGTGCATGGGCCAAAAAAAGGTGAGAACCACTGGTATAGACTAATCGGTAGACTGTGCACATATGGTCAGTATCACGCTGTTCGTCTTTACTTCCCAAAACATTTTCTCGTACCTATTTTGGGCCCAATCTACCCGAGAACCCAAGTCAATTTTCAAACTTCGTCTCGATAAGAATTCGAACTCAAAACCACCGGGCCAGCAGAGAAGTTCCTAGCCACTACACTAACGTGACTTCTACGCTACGTAGAATTTTATTACATTGGGGAGCTTTTTTGTTTAAGCCACTTGAGGTGGCGTACAGTATATAGAGAATTAATGAATAGTCGCAACATCAACGTCATCTTCTTCGTAAAACGTGCAAAGTCAAAATGAATGCATCTAAAGAAAGCAGCAGTCAATTTAAGTTGAATGACATATCCATAGTGTGTATCTAAACATGGAGCGGCTGTAGGCCACAATGGTTTTCACGGCATCTAGAAAAATAATAATAAATTGTAACGTAAAAGCTTAATTGTTAACACATATAACCACAGCTTGTAAGATTAACGATTTGCGTTAAGACGCCCCAAGGAAGTGGTTACATGGATACCACAAGGTCAGCCTCAAGATATGTCTTGAAAATCCATAAGATCCTATTTCCTGTTTTACGCCGACAAGACACGACAACAAGGCAAGGCAGGGCGAACCTAATGGCTCCGTCGATGATCTTTATAGATGGTGACAGCGGGATGTCATATCCAATATCCCAGTGTCTGTCCTTGTCACCGCAAACATAATACGTTACATGTTAAACAAACATAAGAAGATCGATCTCTGTGTGGCCGCAGAAGGGAAATATTAGTTTGAACTAATACAAACTTTGTTGTTGGGTTATAGTTTTTGCTTTCTCATTTATACTCCGTTCTGCTGTTTCTCGTCCTGCTTTTTGCGTTTTGTGTGTGTTCATTCCACGTGTAACTGGTCAGTGGGTCTGTGTATTATTCAGGGATTAAGATATGTTATTAAGATTATGAAGAAGCTGGAGGATGAGGAGGAGGGGGAGAAGGAAGAAGGTAAGATGAAGGTTAAGATCAGGAGGAGGTGAGGGCGAAAGAAGAAGATTATGTTCATGATGATGATGACGATAATGACATTGGCGTTGAAAACGAAGACGTTGAAAAATACGAGATTCTTTTTTATTTTTAATTGTACTTTCATGTAAACAAAAGTAAACTGTATCGGCATAGTTGTTGATGCATATTCCCTCCCACGCGTGAGTCACGGTTCAATCTCCTATAATTATAGGATTTGTTTGGATCAGTACAATTGTGGGGTCGACCCAGTCGAGCAAGCATGGTGTTGACAAGTTAAACAGCTTTCTTAAAATTATCTAGATAAAATAGGTATTGAGAACATGTTTTGGTCACCCGTCTTGAATAGGGCTTGACCTTCTAAATGTCTTGGTGTAACGTTTCAATATCATTTCGACTGTATCCACCATCATATGGGCTTTATCTCGCTTTGAACTCAAGCGTAGGCCATTCTAGTGTTACTACTTTTAGTGCACTAGGCTTATTTTTGCGTGTAGATTAGATTTTCCTATTACCAGTGACCCTCGCCATCTCACGAACCCACTCCGACTTCCGAGGTACTTGTAATTTACGTCCCCAAGTCAAGGATGAGAAGTCAACATTTTAGTCTAACTGACAGGTTCGGATTTGAAGCTTCGTCAGATTGACTTTTATCTAGTTAGTTCTGGAAGGGTAGTGCAAGTTTGTCAACGTTGAATCAAGACTATTTTCTCTGATTAAATGTTCATGATTTTTCTTTTGTAGTTTTTATTGTTTCTCTCTTTGGGTTTTCATGATTTCTCTTTTGAGTTGTTATGTTTTGTTTTTTTTTCTCTTTTAGATTGTCATATACCGTTCTCCTTGACTTGGGGATATCAATTATAAGTACCTCAGAAGTGGAGTGGGATCGCCTGACAGTGAGGGACACTGGTTTAGTTTAGTTAGTTTAGTTTAAAACAAATCCACACGCAAAAAAATTGTTTGTTTATACTCTGTATTTTAGCTATTGCATTGTACCTATTTTTCACAGTCACTCTGTATTGTTCTTGAATTTCTTTATCTACTTTCAACATCTCTTTATTAAGTCTCATGTTCTTAACCACTTTGTTTCCTTTCTTCAGTCTTACTTTTATTTGTCTACATAGTGGTACATGATCACAATTACAGTCAGCACCCGGCATTATCTTTATATTAATTAACTCATTTCTAAACCTTTTATTAATATGTATGTAGTCAATATGGCTGAGTATTTTCTTATCAGGGCTTTTCCATGTGTAAAGTCGTCTTTTATGGTGCTTAAACCAGGTGTTCCAATTATCATATCATTGATATTTGCCCATTTTATTAGTTGCTCTCCTCTTTCATTTTTTGTACCTAAATTATAATTTCCCACTACATTATCCATTGTTCTCTTTCATACTTTTGCATTAAAATCTCCTAGTATTATTTTTATTTCTTTTGATTTAATTTGAGTCATCGCCATTTCTACTTCATCGTAAAAGTGTTGTATTTCTTCATCACTGCTGCTCCTTGTTGGTGCGTATACTTCTACAATATTTATATATATTGGTTTGCCCTTAATTTTGATCATAATAACTCTTACCAGTAACCAATAATTGACTTGGCTGTTTGTTTATCAAATATTAGCCCTACTTCTATTTTTAAATATTGTGTATCCCCTCCAGAATACATTATTGTGTGTTTGTTGGTTATAATTTTTCCAGATCCCTTCCATCTTGTCTCACTTATTCTTAGGATATTCAGGTTCATGCTTTCCATTTCACTTATAACATTGTGCAACTTTCTAAGCTCATTTAACGTTCTAACATGCCATGTACCTATTTTACATTTATTTCATATAGTTATGATTTTGCCTTCAGTAGCTGGGTGACTGTCGGGTGTCACATGTGGCTCATGACTGTCTCTACCGGACGAGAATGTCCTAAGACAACCAGTGACGTCCTTTACTGCCTCTGAAATGTATTTTGTCATGAATCTTGGGAAGATAATGTGGTAGTTTCCACTTAACTTCCACATCCACATGGAGGTTTGTAACCTCACCCTTTGACAGCTCAGCTCAATGTTGTCCACTTATCACGGTGGAGACACGGTGGTTTTTAAATCTGGTTATAGGCTGTGTTGTGTGTGAAGTCAGTCTGAACTTTGATTGTACTTTATCAGTAATCCGCTTGCTTCGTACTCAAAGAATGTTGCATGTTTATAAATCTCATCTCATGCCATCTCATATCATCATGTTCCTCTTGTACCTTGCGGTGTCGAGGTGAAGTATAAACTGCGTGAGAGTGCCCGCTTATGGGCTTCATGTATCGATATTCCCATGGACTCTGTTATTCCGTGCATCCATCGTTCACGTAGTCGACCTCTTCCTCTGCTTCCATCTGGTCTGTATATCATTGCTTGTTGTGGTATACTGTTAGTTGGTAACCTACTTGCATGGCCAAACCATTTTACTTGCTGCCTTCTAATAAAATCTAGCGCTGCTATAATCACCACTTTAGCCCTGATTTCTTTATTTCTGATCTTATCTCTACTTGATACATTGAGTATTCTTCTCAGGAATCTCATTTCTGTTGTGATTTTTCTTTTCTCTTTTTCAGTCATTGTCCAGGTTTGGCATTAGTAGCACAGAGAGAAGATTGTGTTGTAAAGTGCTGTCTTGGTAACTATTGATACATTTTTGTTCTTTATATTGGTGTCATTTGTCCAATGAGTTGGTTTGACTTATTGCATCTATTTTCGATCTCGTTTTATAATTTACCATTTGATGATATTATATTTCCTAGGACCTAGGTACTTGAACCTCTTTACTTCTTTCAGTGGATGTTCGTTTAGGTGAATTGTTGTTGTTTTTTATTCTTTAGTTATAGTCATTAACTCTGTTTTAATTGTGCTAATTTTCATGTAATGTTCCCTACACATTTCGTTTAGACTATTCATGTGGTCTTGTAATTCAACTTCTGATTTTGTTATTAGTATTTGGTCGTCCACAAACAGGAGTTCTCTAATGGTGTAATTTGCAAATAGTTCTTCTTTTGTTTTCTCGCCATGCGTTGTTCTTGCGGTCTCTGTTTGGCTGGTTTCTTTACATTTGTTATCAATAAACGTTATGAACAAGAGATGAGGCAGGACACAACCTTGTCGTACTCCGGATCTTATGATGAAGGTTCTGAGTGTCCTCCAGTTGCTTTCACTATGCATTCACTGATGTTGTGTAAGCTTCTACATAGGTTTGTTAGATGTGTACTCACTCCATATTGTTTAAGGATTTCCCACAGCTTGTTTCTATCTACTTTATCAAATGCTTTTTCTTAGTAGTCGATAAAGGCTAAGTATGGTGTTTCATTAAATTATACTGATATTTCTGTAAGCTGTCTAATAGTAAAAATGGCATCTGTGCATTCTTTGTTTTCCCTAAAACAAAGTTGTTTTTCGCTTAGCTGGGATTCTATAGTACTTCTTAATCTTTTCTCAAGAATTTTGCTAAATATTTTCCCAGTATGATTCGAAAGGGAAATACTTCTGTATCGTGTGCAGTCTCTTTTGTTGCCTTTTTTTTTTTTTTCAAATTGGGATACTTATGGTGTTTCCCCTGTCTCGTGGTGTCTGTTGTTCCACCCAAACATGGTCGAATAGCCTATGTAGCCATGCTGTTCCTACTTCTCTTGCTGCTTTAATTAGTTCATTTGGTATTTCATTTTGTCCCGGTGATTTCTTCAATGGGGCTAATCTGACGGCTTCTATACTCTCTTTTTTCAGTATGTCTGGTTCTTGTTTTCGGTGGCATCTGTGTCGGTTTCTTGAAATTCTGTGACATCTGATGGCATGTTGAGAAGTTGTTCGAAGTACAGCTTCCATCTTATTGGGATTTGATTTGTTTCACTTATTGGTTCTCCATTTTCGATGTTAATTATTTCAGTTGGGTCAAAGGGTTCTCCTCTGGTTCTCATTGCTTATCATTTTGTAGAAGTTTCTAGTTGCCTCCTTGTAGTTTAATTTTTAAGACTTTCTCCATACGTCTACCAGTCTTTTTGTTTTTCTCTCTTTACTATTCTATTCACATGTCTTCTCGCTATTCTATATTCTATTTATATAACGTTCCTGTTTACTCTTCGACCCGTGTTTTATATTTTTTCCCTTTTGTCTTTTACAGCTTTCTTTACCTCTGCGTTCCACCAACTTGCTATTTTCTTTATCCGTGTTTTTTTTTTTTTTTCATGGTTCCACCTGTTATTTTTGCAGTATTTAAAATGCTTGATTTGAACATCTCCCTTTCTTCTGCCATTGTTTTCTTTCTTCAGGTAATTTTACAAAGATTTCAGTTAATTCTGTCTCATAATGTTTCATTACTGCCTCGTCTTTGAGGTTTTTTTAAGTTTACTGATTCGCATGGCATGTATTTTCTTAATCTTTGCTTTCCTCTTCTGTTGGTTCTTATTGTGGCAACAACTGCTTTGTGGTCTGTGTTTATACTTAAGTTGGGCACTGCCCTTGCATCTAATATATTTCTCTTTCTGTCCTTTTTCTGTTATTTCTTGTTAATATAAAATGTTTATAAATCACACACACACACACACACACACACACACACACACACATGTATTTATATATATATATATATATATATATATATATATATATATATATATATATATCGTTGACGTGTTAAATCAGTTATTTCTAAAGTTTTCATTTGGGTTTAGTGGTTTGTGCGCTTGCCTACCAAAGTAATGATCTGCATTCAATTCCTGGCAAATTCAGATTTATTCTTTCTGGCTAGTGGGAATCTAAGGACGATCTCTCTCCCATTAAATGGGTACTGGTCAATGTTCATCACTCTCTTGAAATTGTCCGATAAACAAAGGTGGTGTCGAATTGAACTTGTCATTTTACAGCAGTATGCCCTGGCCTAGGGTATTTGAAATCGTGCCTGCTTCGTGGTTGTGTGTTTGAATACCCATCGAGGTGAATATTTTATAAGCTGGTCTCGGGTTTCTGCTAGTCCTCTTCTAAAATGGATGCTTCGAAATGTCCTGTGGAAATACATTGGGCCACTGTCATGTTGATCATATCACCCACAGCACTTGCTCTTAAACTTCCGGTGTGCTGATAGCGAGGTTGTGGATTCAGCACCTACACAGGTCAGCTGGACGAAAACTTTGATTTCTCGTCCTTGACTTGGGGACGTAAATTACAAGTACCTCTGAAGTTGCAGTGTCTTCGCCTGATGGCGAGGAAATTGATAACAGGGAATGTTAATCCACACGCAAAAGTCAGCCCTGTGCACTAGCAGTATTAACACAGGTATGGACTACGCTTGCGTTCCGACTTCAGAGGTACTTGTAATTTACGTCAACTAGTCAAGGACGAGAACACAACGGGTATATCCAATTGACCGGTGTAGAGGGTGAATCCGCTACCTCGACATCAGCGCACCAGATCTATAAGAACGAGCCATGCTGCCCTTCACTTGGATAGAAAACAACACTATCATCAAACACTTGTATATACATTTTATTTCTATATTCCTAAGTAAAATAGGCACAAAATGACTTCTTTTTTTGTTTTTGCATATCCTTTACAGGACATCGCTGTCAACACCAGCATCTTTCAGCTGTATGTTGATTTCTTGGCAAGATTACGCTCATTAGTTTGCCATTGCTTTCTGAGCGGCCGGCTCACATACCCAGTAAGTTACCGATGTGATTCGAACCACTGCTGATTCTCACCGTCATCACGTTACCGACGAGAGTATACGAGATTACGGAGACAAGTCATAACCTCTAAGCCACGAAGCCGGCTACAAAATGACTACAACACGAAAATATGAGGCCAGCTTTCTAGTTGCTATTACTTTGAAAAATGTTAACATCCTAATCCATTGTATTTCTTTCCTTTTATTTTCTTTTATATCCTTTATTTCATATTCATATGTAAGAAATTCCTTACCGATGGTATCAAATTTTTTTTTTTTTTATTACTCACCGGTCCGCATGTACTTTTTACGATCAGTAACACTGCGCCTCAAATTGAAATGTAATTTCACTTCTTATATAAGTATTTTCTTCATTTTACAAACATTCAGTTTTGTCTTCGCTTTTGTGCACCAATGTTATTACCACGTCCTTGTCTATTTTCATCTGATTCCAGCTTATGAAAAAAGCAAGGTCAAGAAAAGCCCAACCATCGGACACGATGCCTGATTAAATACTAAGAGATCCGTACTATGCTTTTTGCAGCTTCTAGATTGCTCAGTGAAGCCAAGCGGATATTTTCCATTTACGTGTCCAAGTATTCTCTGCTCTTACTACGGCGCATGTGCATGATTTGTTTCCTGGGTTTGGATAGAAATAAAAAGCTTCCTGATTGTTGTTGCTATTATTACATGTTGGGTAAAGTGTATTTAGGATTGAGTGATCTGATCAGGTGTCAAGTTATTCAGTGTTAACACTGGTGTGGAGTTGCCGACCTTGCCACTTTTCCATTTCAGATCTATTCTTATAAACTTGTTAATGGGAAAATTATGTAGTGGTTTCCCCTGTGCTTTTTTCATATCCTTTTTACAGGACATAGACGTCAACACCAGCATTTTACTCTTGTTGTTGATGTCTTGGCAAGTTTACGTTCAATAGTTTTCCATTGCTTTCTGAACGAAAGGCTCCCATACCAATTAGTTAAAACCCAGCACAGCGTGGTTTTCTGTGTTTCGAACTTGGGTATGTGCTTTATTGCACAAGATATTTTTCATCATATGTTGGTGGATTTCTGTATATTGATTTTTCCAGAATCATCAGTTAATTCCGTGCTTAAAATTTAACTTTTTTTTTTACAGTGACTTAAACTTCAAGTAAACAACTGACTTATGATTGAGGAAGGAACCAGCGGATGTTGCTGATGACATATTTCATTTGTAAAATAAACATAACGCAGCTATCAACTTAAATCAGATAACACAAATATACTGAGTTGATTCGCTAAATAAACTATTAAAGACCACATTTCCACTAATTCTAAGATTAACTTTCGAGAACAACCTCTTTTCAAGAAGCATATATACTTACAATTGAGAAAATTACCATCGGGAATTCACAAGACAATGGCAAATTACTCTGGGAGACCAGGGAGTATCATATAATTTCCACCGAGTAAAACTTCTCGACGGTAATATTGTCTTTGCCAAATATAATTTTATTCAACTGAATTAAGAAGGTCAAATGACACTTATTGTGAGCTTTCAATGTTATAACATATAATGTAGTGCATTAAGTCTCTGTTCCAACCACACATGGGTGTATTCATCATTTAGTCGACCCTATGTAGAACGTCGCGCTCTTTACAACCCGTAGAAAAGGTTTTCCATCTGTTGCCAGTTCCAGTGCCTCACCCTGCCCCTGGGGTGGTCATTGTCATGTGCCCAGGTTCCCGCCTGTCGACTCCTTTAACTTCTTCTAGGAACCAGGTCTTCCATCACCGTTCTTATAAAGCTAGTGTAATGTTTAATATAGTAACGTTAGGGCGGGTCTGGTTCGCAAGATCAGTCAAGCGTCTAGTGTTCGTTTTCTCGGATGGCTGTGTGAGGTGCACCCAATCGGGATCTTCCCAGCCGACGCATGTTGGTCAAGGCAAGCATTTCTAAAATATAACCGCATCATGAAGCCAGACTCGTGGTTTGAGCAGGCGAAAAAGCAAATTTGTACGAACGTTCGACCGATAAAGTCTCGATAAGCTCTCTCTCTCTCTCTCTCTCTCTCTCTCTCTCTCTCTTTCTTTCTCTCTCTTTCTCTCTCTCTCTTTCTCTCTCTCTCTCTCTCTCTCTCTCTCTCTATCGATGAGTAGTGGGCCTGCAGTCAGTAAGCTGGCATAGCTTTTCGGTCAGTCCTGCCTGGCATAGCTTGGAAGCTCGTCGGTAGGCGTCCAATGGTTTTGCATCTATCACCGGGCACAGAGGGAGTGCGCTGAGTGATTGCTACTCTTGGCCGACGTGTGCGTGAATAGTCCGTCTGTGCTATAGAAATCTGGTTGTTCCTGCCAGTAGTCATATGCTTGTCTCAAAAATTAAGCAATTCATGTCTAAGTTCGCACTATCTCATGGTGAAACCGCGAATAGCTCATTAAATCAGTCGAGGTTCCTTAGATGACACGATCCTACTTGGATAACTGTGGCAATTCTAGAGCTTACCTACATGCTTAAAAAGCTCCGACCATCGCGGAAAGAGCAATTTTATTAGTTCAAAACCAATCGTTGTTGCCCTTCGCGGGTAGCCTTTGAGTATATAAATGCCACGATCGCATGGGTGTATGTGCCGGCGACGCATCTTTCAAATGTCTGCGCTATCAAGTGCCGTTGGTATGTGACATGCCTACCATGTTTGTACCGAGTAACGGAGAATGGGGATTCAGTTCAGGAGAGGGAGCATAAGAAACGGCTACCATATCCAAGGAAGGAGGCAGGAGCGCAACTTACCCAGCCTCGGCAAGGGAGGTAGTGGCAAAAAGTAACAAAATGGGACTCTGTCGGTGCCCCGTAATGGGAATGAGTACACTTTAAACCCTTTAACGAGGATTTATTGAAGGGCAAGTCTGGTGCCAGCAGCCACGGTAATTCCAGCTCCAATAGCGTATATTAAAGTTGTTGCAGTTAAAAAACTCGCAGTTGGATCTCAGGTGCAGGCGGGCGGTCCGGCTCGTGCCGGTTCACTGCCCGTTGTTCCTGCCCTACCGTCTTCTGGTTCTCTCCTGTGGGTGCTCTTTGCTGAGCGTCCCGGCTGGCCGGCGCGTTTACTTTGAACAAATTAGTGGAGGGAGCGGCTGGCCGAGTGGCTATAACGTCGGGCTCTCCTTCGGGAGACCGGGGTTCGATCCATCGGTAAGGTGTGGGATTTTTTTTCTGTTGGGGGAAAAAACAAAATCCTAACCTGCACAGTTCGTGGCGACTGCACTAGCCAGGCGACCTTAATTCCTCAGGCTCAAAGACCCCTCTACTATACACCGCAAGGTACTATATTGCCAGTAAATGACAGTGACAGATTTTGACAGTGTTCAAAGCAGGCCTCGGCTGTCTGAATAATGGTGCATGTAATAATGTAATAGGACCTCGGTTATATTTTGTTGGTTTTCGGAACTGCGGGTAATGATTAATAGGGACAAACGGGGGCATTCGTATTGCGGTGTCAGATGTGAATTTCTTGGATTGCGGCAAGACGAGCTACTGCGAAAGCATTTGTTAAGAATGTTTTCATTAATCAAGAACGAAAGTCAGAGCCGCGAAGACGATCAGATACCGTTCGTGAAGCGAAAAGGAATATACCTTTGCTAGCATATCCAGTGCATTTAATGTTTGAATCATTTGCAAGTTACCACTACATTCTTGGTCCAGACACTTGTTCTACAGTTCTCAGCTGAGGGATATGGCTGAACGCCTCTACGTCAATAACCTCCGGATGTGAGGGCCTGGCCATAATCACCCCTCCGCTGTATGGAGGTGAGATGTTGAGCCTGCCATATGTTTGGTCCAAACACTTGTTCTATGGCCCTCAGCCGATGTATATGGCTGAACGCCTCTAAGCCAATATATCTCCAATGTGATGGCCTACATAGAAGTAATAAGATGCTGTGCTGGCAGCATCTGCAGCCTACCTCGTGAGCGTTACCAAAGGTGGGGGAAACGTACCAGTCGCACACAAATGTTACAATGTATGTCTGTATCAAAAGCTCATTGAGTGAGGGTAATCAAAAGTGGAAAAACGTCTCATTAACACAAAATGGAAGGCGTGGCTGGCGATTCCATTACGTGAAAGTCCGAAGCGAAAGCTTGCTGAGTGGATGTCGTCTCCAGACTGACCGTTCCTGGTTTGCACGGGGAATGGCTTGTGGCGAACGAAATGCCAGGTACATGGAAGTGATGAATTAAAGCAGCCATATGCAGGACGTGGTGATTCCTTGGGTGAGCCCAGTACCAGAGCGCTATATGCCGGCTCTGCAATTATGGAAGCCTCCTTGGATGGTGGATAATGCCCATAGACTGACCCTGCCTTCCCTTGAGGGCTGACCGTGAAACTTCGACCGTTCTAATTTTACCGTCTGGGATGTGGACGGCACCACAACAGTGAGAGACCCTCGGGAAGGCCAACCCGGCAAAAAACGCCCGCTAAAGTCGGATGTGTTGGCCTTAGGGCGCATAACCTAACACACCGCAATTACGTCTGCAAAAAAATACTCCGGATGAAAGTGTTAGAAGAATAAGAATATCGCCACAAGGTTTTAAATTTCAAGACATGCTGATGTTTATGAGACAGACGTCTTCTATGTTCGGATATTGTAAAATGGCAGGTTTTTTTCTCCAAGCTATTCTAAGAACATTTCTGTAACATATCAGCTGAAAAGCCTCGGTGTTCTTCTCTGTTTATTGCATTCTAGTTCTTAACTCATATTCGTATATTACCACTAGAAAGGTAACTGTTCTCAGATAAGTCTTGCTTTGTTGGTGTTGGGTCGTAGGCTCGTAATACAGTTTAACCTCTGCACTGCCATGGCCAGTCTCCAACTGGCTTCTTGTAAACAGTTCTCATAGTTGTTTGTTACGTGGCTAAGATATTCAGATTTTATGAATATTTGAAGTCTCTTCATTGCTGAAATTTTTCATTGAAATTAATTTTATCAGTGGATACTGTTTTGGTCTTGTTTAGTTCGACAACAATTTTTATCTTAACTGTGTCTTTTGGCAGACAGGATGAACACTTCTAATCGGTTAGTACTGTCATCAGCATATTGAGTTCAGGAACTGGTTTTCCACCAATCACGAATGGATTAAATGTTCACTGGTCTCATAATTGTGGACATTTCTGATTAATTTTCTGCATAGATGTTGAACGCTGATGTAGAAGAAATGCTCAACTCTATGGTTACAGGAGACAGGCCATGGATACATAATTACCAACAACAAATCAAACGTGCTTCGATGCAAAGGACGCATACTTTTCCACAGTCAGTCAAAATATGCAGTTTCCTCATCAACAAGGAAGGTTATGCTAACAACGTTTTGGTAATTCAAGGAAGTTTCTAGATGATAAATGACAAATTGAATTCTACATGACACTGAATACTTTTTTTTTTGCGCCCGTTCGCTTTGAACTCAAGCGTAGTCCATATTCGGGCTACTACTGTACTTCTAGTGCACTAGTCTCATTTTTGCGTGTGAATTAGTTTTTCCCTATTACCTGTGTCCTTCACTATCAGGCGAACCCACTCAGACTTCATAAATACTTATAATTTTCGTCCCCTTAATATTTAATTCTTCTATGGCGCATTTAACGGATAACTGATAAGACTATGGTAGCTGTATTATAGTTCGAGGGGGAAAATGTCGCTTAAATGTCGACCAGGTCGACTTCATTGCACCGGGTTTTTATCCCATATAGCTCGGTCTCTTTCCGCAGCGCGGAAAGCATCGCACAAAGCACGAACTCCGTAGCTCTAGCAACGACCCACAGGAGTCTCCGAAAATTTTCACTCATGAACGGAAGGACGAGGCCTGGAATCGAACCTACAACCTTCGGAGCCCGAGTCAAACAGCTTGACTGCTTGGCCATGGAGACTCCCGAGTCACGCGGAGTGTCACGGAGTCTTCGAGGAGATTATGTCGAGAATAAATGATATGTAATGACAAAATAATAAACTGTTTTAACATTAGTATTACATAATTTGTTTCACACTCTTGTGTGACTTACAGACTGACTTATCTTTCTGATCATAACATTGCACCTTCCCTCTGTCCACACAATGTTCTCCAGAGTATGGAAACATTGAATCTTCCTTTTTTATCAAATCATCTACACCAGGCTTCGGAAACCTACTGCCGCTTGCCAATCGGAAATCGCGGAACGAAATTCAATGGCACTGCAAGTGAATGACTTACAGCATATGATGATGATTTTTTTTTTTTCATATCCTTTACAGGACATCGCTGTCAACACCAGCATCTTTCAGCTGTATGTTGATTTCTTGGCAAGATTACACTCAGTAGTTTGCCATTGCTTTCTGAGCGGCCAGCTTACATACCCCGTAAGTTACCGATGCGATTCGAACCACTGCTGATTCTTATCGTCATCACGTTACCGACGAGAGTATACGAGATTACGGAGAAAAGTCATAACCTCTAAGCCACGAAGCTACAGCATATGCGATCTTTAAAAATTCAAATTTGCAATTAAATAAAAGATCAATCAATCATGTGCCATGCCGGAAATCGTGGGCGGTCATGACTCGCCATTTCACTCGATCACCAGAGTCATGGATCAGCTCGATATTCCTGTCTAGACCATGCCATGTGGCCAAGCCATCCAGGTATTTACTTCTCGGTCTTCCCCTTGGTCTGTTCCCTTCGATCTTGCCAGTTGTCACCAAGTTCTCCAATCCATTTCTCCTTATAACATGTCCAAACATTTTTTACTGTCTTCGTCTAACCTCCAAACCCCCCCCCCCCCCCCCACCCACCCAGTGCAGTGCAGTCGCCGCGAACTGTGCAGGTTGCGATTTTCTTTTTGCCCCCGACAGAAAAAAAATCCCACACGTTACCGACTGATCGAACACGGGTTTCCCGAAGGCGAGTCCGGCGTTCTAGCCACTCGGCCAGCCGCTCCTCCTTTTCTCTATTCGATTTCTCTCCGATTTCTCTAATAAATTTACCATTTTCATTTGTCTCCTGTAGTACTTGGTCATTGGTTTTTCTGTCTGTCCATGGTAGTTTTTTCATTCTCCTCAGAAACCACATTTCTGCAGCCATCAGATGTTTTTCAGCTTGACTGCTCATTGTCCATGTTTTACAGCCATATAAAAGAATAGGCTCTATGTATCCCCTCAACACTCTTTTTCTCGTTTCAATTGACATCTTTTTATTGGTCAGTATGTTTTTCATCTTGCTAAAGGCTACTTTCGCCATGGCGATTCTTGTTATAATCTCTTCAAGGCATCTCCCATCAGATGTTATGACTGTTCCGATATAATTGTACCGATTCACTTGATATATAACTCTTTAAAAGATATTCCTTATTTTACATCCCTTAATTACGAAAGTTATTGGACATTGGAGGTAAGAATGTGTAATATGATGCGAATAGCGTAAAAATGACTGGTCTTGAAGATGTTATATTTCCAACAAGAGGTTGAACAGCCGAGTGACTTAGAAATATTGATTTAGCATAAAACTACAAAACTGTTGCTGACCCATTACCTACACAATAATATCAAACAATGTCGTTGGTGTGTTAAGTGTCAGATTTTCACATATCCTAGCCCACGACATAATGAGGTAATGTGATCAGTTTCCTTTCTTATCACGTGTTATTCTCAGACAATTCTAAAAATTATTTGGAACCCACTTTTATGAGGTGGGATCGATCCCATAGTTGTACGGCATGGAAACTATGACCCTGGCGTTGTTGGAGGTTGAATCTAGATCACTGTCATGGTAAGCAAGTGAACTATCCACTCTACCACCGCGGCTCTCTCCAGTTACAATGAGATATAATAACATTGTATCTTCCCTCATTACACACAAACACAGACATACACACACACACACACACACACACACACACAATTTTTAATTACAAGTAACTCTGAATTCGGAGTGGGTTCGACTAATGACGAGAGACAGTGTTTAAAGTGACAGCTGATTCACACGAACATTCAGTCCGGCACTATTAGAAACAGTGTCTATGGACTATGCTTAAGTGATAAAAGCGAGAAAACGCAAAAACGACACACGCAAACACACTCACACATATAAATATACACATATACGAATGTATACACTATTTGTAACATTGAATCTTCATCATACATATAATCAGATTGCTACTGGAACTATTAGTGTTGGAACTCTTCGCTGGCTGATGAGGATGGGGATGGAGCGCTTATGGGAATGTCCCGATTGCTGTGATGTCGGTTCCTAAATAAATCAGTCAATCAATCTTCATCGTTACTCAAAAACTAACTGCACTAGAATATAACAACATTGGACTTTCCCTCTTTACACACTAGATTCACTGGAATATCACAGCTTGTCCTCCGCCCACGTAGAATATTATAGGCTAGAATCCGTCAACACCCACACTCGCCCCATATATGGGTGGTATGTGTGCGTGTATGTGTGTGTGTGTGTGAAGGGAGAGAGAGAGAGAGAGAGAGAGAGAGAGAGAGAGAGAGAGAGAGAGAGAGAGAGAGAGAGAGAGAGAGAGAGAGAGAGAGAGAGAGAGAGAGAGATTTTCTGAATCACTCTGTTAGGCAGATAAAAACTATTTTACAGAACACATTCCAAATAAACAGTCATAAATTCACAAATTGCATTATCAGATTAGATTTAAAATAGAGTTTGCTTTTAACAGTCCTCGTGATATTTACATGAATAATAAAACCAAACAAAAACAGTTTTCCTTTAAAACTAGGAATACCGTCAAACATTTTTCTCAAAGAGAGATCGCAAAATGCGAGGGACCCCGCGTAAACGAACTGGCAAACATAATTATCAAGTCGGACTGAAGATAAAGATGTTAGTACCAATTTCGTCACATGAGTGCACAGTGTGGTACTTCACCGGAATATTAATAGAAAAATGTTTTTGAATTTCACATCATCAGACAGAAGTAGTTGAACTAGATAGCAATAATAATTATGGATTCGTGTTTGTGATTGATGGTAAAGATTTTTAGGATATTGACTAGACAAAATGAGTGGAGCATTTTGAAATGTAAATATTAAGCTGTCGTATCGCGTGAAGATACCAGAAAAATGGTAATTTCGTGAGTTTTGTTATTATTAAAGATATTCGGGAAAGAGGCAAAACAACACGCTAACCATTGATTCTGCAAATGCACAATGAACTTCCGGTCCAATATGGCGGATAGGCTGTTGAGCTATTAATGCCTCTGGAGTGTTTTTACTTCTGGCTATGGTTTTCTTACACATGTTCCCCATGGTCGTACACGGTTCCGTTCCGACAGATATAGAGTTAAGTGCCTGGAGCGGCACTGTGAGCTGTGGATTTCATGTAAAAATTTTTTTCCATCTGTCCTCAGTGGTTTGTATTGTGAACTGCATGTTCAAATAAATGACGACTGGTTGCTAAATTAGCAACTCTTGCCATTATGCAGTAATGTGTATGCAATTGCTGGTTTTCTAATGACTACAGCTTCCATCGACGGTTGACTGTAATTTTTGTGGCAGGTTGTTGTGTTGGCATTCTGGCAGTGGTCTTATGCATTTATGCCTGTGCATGCTGTTGGTTTGTCGAGAATACTTTCTGTATTTGCATGTGTGTATGGCACAATACAGAGTATTTCGTCTGATATTCACTGGCATCCTGATCAACGTTCCATGTGACAGCATTGTGAGATGTATAATCACCCCTCTTCTTCCACATCTATGCCATTTGGCATTATTTTTATTATGACAAGTCACTGTGAGAACATTGTTTTCTATATGCCTTTAGTGTAAGATTTGTAGGCTTTCATTATATGTCTAAAATGGGCAGAGGTGTGTCAAAGAGTAAGCACAGACAAGTCACTGAAATTGTTCTGGCGACTACATAAAAGCATGAGTGGTGTAGTCAAGAATAAGAGCATTTCTGACTTCCAAGGTGCTGACCTCATCTGGCAGAGGACTGACGAGGACAAGGGCAAAGCCCTCTTTGAACGCTACCTTGAGCAGAGCAACCAGACAGACATGGGAGGCCGGAATCTGGCCAAGGAGGTCACCTCAGACAGATGCAAGGCCCAGAACACTTCGGATGAAGACACAGTGACAGTGCAAGAAATCAAGGCTGTGCTTCGACGATCAAAAAACAGTGCTCCAGGTCCTGATGGCATAAGATACGACGACATAAATAGGTGTACCGACAATGAGCTAGAGAAACTAGCAGACATGTACAACAACAGTATAGGGAGTGCTAGCATCAAGGAGGAATGGTTACACAGCTATCTGATTCCCTTGCCGAAGCCTGACAAAGACCACAAGAAAATTCAGGGATATCGAATTATAACCATGCAGAATACAATAGGCAAGCTGCTGGAGAAGGTAATTGCCAGGAAAATATCAAGCCAACTAGAGAGGCAAGGTGTTTTCCCACCTACCCTGGGTGGGTACCGTCCAAAAAGAGAAACCTGGACCAATGCAGCAGTCTTTGCCCATGATGTCTATGAAGGTTTCCACTCAGGCACTGAAACCTTTGCTGCAGCGATTGATCTTGAGGACGCATACAACAGAGTACCTCTGGATTTTTTAATGTTTCAGCTTCTTGAACTAAACGTAAGTCCATTCCTCCTTAGTTGGATCGCTGCAGCTCTCTTCCAACGGAAAGTAGTTTTTAGATGTGGCAGTTGGACTTCGGAACCAACAACAATATATCTTGGCCTACCACAGGGATCACCATTATCTCCGGTACTGTTCAACGCCTACACAGTGAGAATCACCAGTGAGCAGATCACTGGACCTGGCAGGACATTGTCATATGCCGATGATGTTTTAGTGTATCGTCAGGGTAAGGATAGAGAGGAGGTTGCTGTGGAGCTACAAACCGAACTCAATCGCATAAGTACTTGGTGTGATGAAGCTGGGGCAATGGTCAACCCAACAAAGGCAACAGTGACTTGGTTCTCGTTGAATAATCATATTGTCAACAATCCAACACCAACTGTAATGCTGTGTTCAGAGACGGTGGAAAGAACGCAGGCAATGAATTACCTGGGGATACGGTTTGATCGAAGCCTTGCTTATAATGTGCACATAGACCAGGTGATAACAAAGGCCAAGCGGGGTTTGGCAGCGATGCGGGTGATGGCGGCAGCAAACTGTGAGCAGCGCCATCTATGTCTTCTGTACGAGGGGCTGGTCATGTCTGTTTTGGAGTATGCAATGGCAATCCTGACTGTCAGCCGTAAGCAGATAGAAAGGATGGAAAGGATACAGAATGAAGCTATGCGCATTATTCTTGGATGTACAAGAGATACAGCATGCAGGGCGATGCGCTACCTTCTTGATTTTCCAACCATTGAAGAGAGAATGCAAGTTTGCAGGGCACGCGCCTACCTCAGAATTAACGCAAACACACAGCATCCACTGCATAGTGAAATTAGGAAGGTGAAGGGCAGCAGGTTAAAAAGAGGACGGTCGTGGATGGGTCAAGCCGAGGACATTCTTCAACAGGTGTGTTCACTTGAGGACTTAGAACCTGGCGAGGAGTGGGTGCAAGTGCCAACAGACTTCTGCACATCCTTTTCAGTTTGCATCCAACTAGATAGAAAATGCAGACAAGAAAATCCGGCTGCTGTTGAGGCTGAAGTACAAGCGTTGATTTTCGAGAATTCGCTAGACAGTGACGCGGTCATCTACACAGATGGGTCGGTCATCCGACATGTGAGAAGCTCATGGGCCTTTACAGCTCGGGCCGGAGGGAGAATTGTGAAGGAGGACTCTGGTGCTTTCACTGAAACCACAAGTAGCCTGACCATGGAAGTCATGGCAGTAAGTAAAGCAATAACATGGCTCGAGACACAGACATTCACTAGGGCTTGTTTCCTTAGCGACTCAATGAACATGATCAAGAGGATAGAGGAGGGGTCGATCCGAAGAGAATGGTTGCTGCCTCTGAAGCGGTCTCGGCTGGCAAAGATTAGTTTCATCTTCGTGCCAGGGCATGCGAGAGTACAAGGAAATGAGCGGGCTGACAAGCTCGCAGGTGAGGCTACTGTTGAGGGCGGACGCGCCATGGACCAGGCTGACATTCTGAATGCTCTACGAGAAGTGAGACTTTTGCAAGAACCAAGTGATGACTGTGAATCTACAACAATGGCCAGACTGCGAGAGCAGCAAATTAAAAGAGGGGTGGCCAAACAAGAACACTACGCAGGAAGCCAAAGAAGATTGATAAACCAACACAGAACTGGCGTCGTTAGCCGCTACACGCTGCGGGATTTGCTGAGGAGGGGATCCGAGCACTTATGGACTGAATGGTCCGATGTGCAACGAGGATGATCTGTCGACTAACTAACTAACTAACATGTAAATGTCATGGGAGGAAGGGAAGCAGGCGTTATTTTGATCACATCACCAGTCGAAGTCTAAAATTGTGGGATTAACACCACATACCCATTACACCTGATGGAGGGGGTTTAAACAAAACTTAGCTGCATATTCTTTTTTTTTTTTTTTTTTTTTTTGTATTGGTTCAACAGTTTGTCATTGCTCTCCTAACGATCGGCACTCATACCATTGTGTGGAAACCAACGCAAGGCAGTTTGCATCCAAATCTCCAGCAGCTGTGTTTCGAACGCGGTATGCGGGATTGCAAATTGCGTTGGTAACTCCTTCGCCACAAAGCCGTAAATAGGTTTCTTAGTTTAACCGATGCACTGTTTAAACCAGTTGGATCACATGTCGTTGTATATACGATATTATCAACACAACCGCATCAAGGCCATCCCCATGCTTTAAAACCACATATTTTACTGTTGTATTTGTTGAGAACATTAATGGAGCTCTCGATATAATAAAACAAAAACCAACATCTTGGCTTCAATGACAACACAAAGGCTTTCGAAAAAAATGTAAAATATGTCAGACATGATAACGATGCTTGAATTACCGTCATTGTCCTAGATATTACATAACAGAGGACAGGGGACAGACATAGGACCTGGGAATAGTACGGGGATAGTAGACCGGTCCAGACACCTATGACAGTAGGTTAGGGACAGGACTGTGCCCTTGAATGACAGGACATGTTCACCTTGGACAGGATAACGCAGTACGCAGTACTCAAACATGCGAGTGAGACAGACTCGACTAGCACGATCGCGACGGAAGCCACGAGGGCCAAGTACCTCGTGACCACCTAGCTGAGTGGACAGCGTCAGACGGGACTCGGACATGGCTGAAAGACGATGCGTGACTATGTTGAGAGGAAGAATAGACTAGTGCTTAGACTCCAGTACGAGTGAATGTGGCCGCTACTTAACGTGTGTTGGTGTGCCTGCTAAAATCCGAATGCACATTTCTTGATAGTTGCGAAAGAATATTTTCGAAAGCTGTGCGAGATTTTGTTGGAGTTGTGTAAATATTAATGTGATATTAATATTATGCTGTATAAATATTAAATGATGTGACGATTTACTACTCATGTTTTCACGCCTCATCTGTACTCGCATCATCTGCCTGTCTGAACCCACTATGTAAACCCCATAGAGACGTTGACAGTCAATCGTGGGGGCCGATCCGTTTTGGCGACACCCTCAGACAGTTAAGACAGAATATATTTTTGATTGCTCTTGTGTTAACCAAGTAAAACTACAAGCCTACACACCACACAACTACGACAATCTAATAGTTTCGACAGTTATTTGCTAGCACACTGAACGAACAAATTTCATTCAACACTCTACGCTAATACTATTTGATTCATCATTCTCTCTTCCATTACAGGACATATGACCGACATGACTACACGATGATACTAATGTTTTTCTTTTCCCACAACAGGAAATGTAATTTATGTATTAAACCAAGTTTGTATGACAGACGCAATAATCATGAAGAACAGAAGTCAACAGTGGTGCTGGAGCAACTCCCCTGAAATAAGCTAAGTTGTACTTTATTTCTTTGGATGTTCACTAGATGGACACTCACATTTTTCACTGCATGTAAATTTTATAGCTATTATAGCAACACAGTAATCTTCCTTTTTATACAAAGATTAATGAAAAGGGAGATAATTATTTTGTGCATAAATATTATTATAGAACATTTTTACAATTTCAACTCTGGAAAAGTGCATTGAATTAGGAAAACAGCTAGGTTACTCAGGCGATAAACTTGCTGAATGGGGTGAAAAGAAGCATGCAGAGAATGTGCAACGCGAAGAGAGAGCACAAGAAAGCGAACAGAAAAAGTTAGAATTGGAAACAGCTACCAAATTAAAGGAATTAGAACTAACAGAAGCAACTAAATTAAAAGAAATAGAATTAGCAGCAGCTACAAGAGAGAAAGAATTAGACTTAGAGGCTAAGAAAATTGAGGCAGAAACCCAAATGAAGGTAAAACAATTAGAAATCTACTCTCAGATACAAATTACAAGTAATAAATTAAAAAGGAAAGAAGAAGAGCAAACATTCAAAATGTCTCAAGGAATTGTTAACCCCTTTTGCTCTGGAGACAGCATATCCGCTTGGACAGAGCATTTCGAGACCCTAATGCGATACCATGAAATTCCCAAAGAAAACTGGGCCATCATACACATGTGTAATTTAGCACTTAAACCATTAAAAGTTATAGAAACCATACCCCAGGAATTAAGAACAGATAATGAGTATATCAAACATAGAATAAGGCAAAATTTTGTTCTTGGTGCCGCTGGATATCAGGTGCAGTTCTTCAAATTATGCCCAGAAGCTAATCAAACATTCATAGACTACTTGTCAGTTGTACATGATAACTTCAGAAAATGGATTAGTGCAGCCAAAGTCAATAAGATTTTTGATAAACTAAAAGACCTAATGGTCATGAATAAGATTATAACATCAGTACCTACATCCTTTGCAAACATTTTACAGCAGTGATTGTCAAAGTATTCAGCAGATAGAACAGAAAGGGGATGCATTTTTTTTTACAGATAACAGAGATATCTTTATGGTAAATGCTACTCAGAATGATGTAGCAGCTGCTGTAAACGTAAAACAGTCAACACAATTCAACTATTTGCTAAATTTTTTACAGCAGTGATTGCCAAAGTATTCAGCAGTTAGAACAGAAAGGGGCTGCACTTTTTACAGATAACAGAGATATCTTTACGTTAAATGCTACTCAGAATGATGTAACAGCTGCTGTAAACGTAAAACAGTCAAAACCATTCAACTACAAGAGTAGGCCAAAAGCAAAGGTTACACCATGCCCATATTGCAAATTAGCACATGACCAATATGCTATGTGTGATAGAAATCCTAACTATCAATCTCGCGTTGAAATGATGGTTAAAAAGCAGAGAACTAAACGGGTTGAGTACAAAAGGGCAGTTAAATGTTATTTTTTGTAAGGCCTGGGGTCACTACTCGACCAATTGTGAAGGTCGTCGTATGTTGAAGAATAGAAACGCTGCTCTGACTGACACAAGTTCAGACTGTTGGGATGAAACTGAATGTGAAAGTCAGCATTAAGATGCCAATACGTTGGGTGCGATTGACATATTTAATTATGATGATTGTACAACTTGTAATAAATTCCAAACAGATAACGTTTTAAGTTGTGGTCATGCCATTTCTTGCACACATGAAAATGTCAATGCCGTTGTGTCACCTAAAGGCAATCTTGAATTTCAAAATGGATTTGTAAATAACCAGCCTTGCCGAATCCTTCGCGAAAGCGGCTCGACATTATTGGTTTAAGAAAAACATTTGTACATAGAATGATTATACAGGAAAATTTACCACCTGTCGCACGTTGGCAGGCAACATAGAAAAACACTCCCTGGCAGTGGCAGAAATCCACACACCTTTCTTGTCAGGGAAGCTAATTTGTGCGGTTTTAGATAACCCCTGTGCCGATGTAATTGTGGGAAATCTTCCCGATGTTAAAAACTGTTCCAACAAAGATATTAGAATTTGGAAACAAAGGCATTTCAACATCAATGCAGTAACAAGCCGACTGCAAATAAACAAAAATATGAAGGTCAAAAAGAAACAGTGCCGGTAAATAGTCCAAAGGAGACTACAAGTGACAGAGTTACAAACCAAACAAATGAAACGAATTATGCTTGTTCCTCCCAAGTTGAGCAAGTTAAGTTAGTAAATAAAATTGTCATCAACTGTACTGACAAATCTACGAAAACTAGTACCATCAACAAAATAACATCGCAAGACAGCAACCATGCATACAAACAGCATGCAAACAAGATAACTGAAACGGCATATTGAAGACGAGAATCACATACCCTACTCCCACATACAGACAACCCGGTTTATCTGAAAAACAATAGCGGAAAACGACTTTCCCCAACATGCAACAACAAAGAAACAATTTACGACATCAAGTCTGATATAACACTCACCAACTCAAGGAAAAACGACAACAACACTCTCTCCAACAGACACAACGCAGTGAACATATTTAAACACAGACATTTACCATGACAGACACATGAGTTTCTTAGGTTACTTCTACTACTGCTACTACTGACGACACAAGTAACAGGACTGGTGATACACCATCTGCAATTACCATTAACCATACTGCTACTGATAAACCGATTAACTCTGATACTAACAGCAATACCGATAGACCAAATATCACCAATGCATAATGATATCTTTAGTAGAGCCCGAGTTGTGACTCACTATAATTGGCCTAAATTTCTTGTCTACTACTGGAGAAAAGCCACCTACGAAAAGAAACTATCTGAGCAAAGAGATTAAGCCAACAAGACTGGCCTCTCAGCTATTCAAAAAGCTGCCGTCGACGTGGTCGCATCTCTAAGCTACACATTATGCGAAAGAAATATATATATTTTTACCTTAATGTATTTCTGTGGCAAATGCATATCTACTCTTACTGATTCCATGAATGTTTTTCCAAATGTAATCATGGAGTCTCGAACAAATTTGATTTGTAAGAGTGTCTATTTAGTTAAAGCAATGAAAAGGTTGCCGGCTTCGTGGCTTAGAGGTTATGACTTTTCTCCGTAATCTCGTATACTCTCGTCGATAACGTGATGACGGTCAGAATCAGCAGTGGTTCCAATAGCATCGTTAAATTACGGGGTATGTGAGCAGGCCGCTCAGAAAGCTATGGCAAACTACTGAGCGTAACATTGCCAAGAAATCAACATATAGCTGAAAGATGCTGGTTTTGACAGCGATGTCTTGTAAAGGATATGCAAAAAAAATGAAAAGGTTAAAAGTATTTTTTTCGAATCTACTTATTCTTCGCCGTCCAGATACAACTGTTCCCTTTATCTCAAAAGGAGATACCAGCACCACCACCACCACCAACGCCAGCGTACTTCTGCAACGAAATGATGCAATGGACCATCTGGTTACCGCCATTATCAGAAAGCTAAAACCACCAGAACAACGTTACAGTATTGCGGAGTTGCACTGCCTAAGTGTGGTCTGTTGTGTCTTTAAACTATCTAAGTATCTTACAGGTACTCATTTCCTCATACAAACCGATAACTCACCTTTACTGGTGATCCAGTAAGGGACACCCAAAAATAATAGAATCTCCCGATGGGCACTATTGCTGTAAAATTACTCCTATGATATAGAGCACATTAAAGGAACCAATAACATTCTAGCCGATCTCTTGACGAGGATGCCTGAAACACCAGTCGACTTACTAACGAACCTCTCCACCATATTTTAGAAACTGTGATACAATTTTATACTGTGTGCATAAAATTCTACAGTGACAGTGCTAAATCATCGCAACATTGTTAGGAATTTTCTTCAATACATGCAAGATTTAAGACATAATATTTTTCTACAGAGGACACGTAATGAACATTTTACTTTTTTGCATCATCATTCGAGAACGGAATAGTGGACTTACTTTATTAATGTTGTAAGTTTTTGAATTGTTGTGATGTAAAGATTAATATATACATATTTCATGAGTTAAAAACCCAAACTATGGCTGCAGCTAAATTGCAAGCCTAATTTTTGTTCGCGTTCGTAACTTTTTGGTTAATAATGAATTCACACTTTTTCTCTTTGCATTTTCTAAATCGTAGAAATGTAATGCTCAACTTCATTTATATTTTTAATGAAGTAATACAGAATGAATCTTTGAGCGATAGATGTGTAAAAGACAGCGTACATGTATTAAAATTAGGGAATGACAGATAGCGTGCAAATTGTGCGCACAAAGATTTGTTCTTATATATTGTATGCGTCTTATGCAACACATGTGATTTGTGCCAGTTTTTTAACGTTTGTAACCATTACACTACATTATTAATATATGAATATAAGAATCAGGGCTCGAAAATCCATTTCATGAATTATACATTTACTATCGTTCGTGACATATGATTTTCAAGCTAATAACACTTAGAGGAATAGTACAGAACACACGGTAAACACACGCAGATAGTGGACATTAATACACACCAGTGTAAATAGATTACTCAAATACGCCACACAAACAAATAAATTACAGACACTATAATATCAGGGCGACGAAAGATTAGTCAACAAGAACATGACAAGAAGGGACATAACTGCTAGATAGAAACAAATGATATTTCTTAGATACACTGCCAACGTACGATAGTAAAAGTGTTACACTGTTGAATGTACACATCTTGAACAATGGGTTGAATACAATCCTATTGGGAACAGGGAAAATTTCCCTTGATGAGCTTCTATAAAAAGAGCCCATTGTCCGTTGCATCATTTTGCATCTCTGAGAAGGATGCAATTATAGGGTATTTCCCTCAATGTGAGTCATTTGTTACTTCGGTCCGGATAGTCCCGGTATAGTAAGATTAGCGAGAGTGTGAGACTCTTTAGCAACTAGCTAAGATGTTACCACAATAATAGCATTAGCTGGCTTGTGCCTCGAAGTGTATCAGACAGTTACTACCTACGGTTACCACCCTTTACCTGCAGGTATCATGACAGACATATTAATTCCTTTTGGGCCTTTGACATAATTAGTCCAAACTAATCAAATTAAGACAACATTGTGTCACCTATAAGTGCCACAAGGGATGAGGGAAGCATGTCAAGGTCCTAGATATGACATAACAGAAGACAGAGGACAGACATAGGACCTGAGAATAGTACGGGGATAGTAGACCTGTCCAGACGCCTATGACAGTAGGTTAGGGACAGGACTGTGCCCTTGAATGACAGGACATGTTCACCTTGGACAGGGTAACGCAGTACGCAGTACTCAAACAGGCGAGTGAGCCAGACTCGACTAGCACGATCGCCACGGAAACCACGAGGGCCAAGTACCTCGTGACCACCTAGCTGAGTGGACAGCGTCAGACGGGACACGGACATGGATGAGAGAGGATGCATGACTGTGTTGAGAGGAAGAATAGACTAGTGCTTAGACTCCAGTACGAGTGAATGTGGCCGCTACTCAACGTGTGTTGGTGTGCCTGCTAAAATCCGAATGCGCATTTCTTGATAGTTGCGCAAGAGTATTTTCGAAAGCTGTGCGAGATTGTGTTGGAGTTGTGTAAATATTAATGTGATATTATTATCATGCTGTATAAATATTAAATGATGTGACGATTTACTACTCATGTTTTCACGCCTCATCTGTACTCGCATCATCTGCCTGTCTGAAACCACTATGTAAACCCCTAGAGACATTGACAATTACCTAATTGACAGGGGGTGGGGTGTGGGAGGCCAGACCTTTAAATCACACATATAGGAAACAAGCCATAAACAAGTCATAAAAAAGTTATTAATGAAGTAGGTCAATACCAGCCTATCAAGAGAGATATGCAACAGGGATGTGTAATGTCTCTATATCTTTTTCCCCTATATAGTGAAAATATTATTAGAAATGTAGAGGATATAAGAGAAATTACCATCGGATAAAATAACATACGTAATGCAAGATATTCAGATGACAGTGTATTTATTGATTACAGACAACGAAGAGATGTGTGTTCTCATCAGAATTAACCTGTAAGAAGATAGCCGTTTTGTTCGTATCCAAGAATGATCCAAGTAAATGGAAACATTCTTAAACAAGTGAACACAGTCATCTTGGAGCAGTTAAACCATCTGAGAGAAGGTGCCTTAGAGCAAGAATCGCTATAACAACAGTAGTCTTTTGCAAGATGGAACATATACTGACCATTACAATTATGTCTGCCGCAATAAGAAAACCGAGTTTTCCATTGTTATAAGTCTATACAGCTCTATGCATGGGGAAATGGACAATAGACAAACAATAAGAAGCATCTAATAGCAGTAAGCAGGAAAGATGGTGTAATTTGCAAACTGCCTAAAAAGGGCGATATGTCTGATTGCAATAATTGGCGTGGTATCACTCTATTGTCAGTACCAGGAAAACTTTTTTTGTAGCATGTTACTTGAGAGATTGAAAAAGGCTATAGATGACAGTCTCAGAGAAGAACAATCAGGCTTCAGACCAAAACGGTCATGCATAGACCACATTTTCACCCTCAGAATAATCATTGAAGACTCCGTAGAATTCCAGTCGAAATTAATCACCAACTTTGTTGACTTTCAAAAAGCCTTCGACAGTGTCTACCGTCCTTCACTTTGGAATCTACTTAACATCTATGGTTTTCCTACCAAATATACCAACGTCATAAAATCATTCTACAAAGAGACACGTTGCTGCGTAAGAACAGAAACAGCCAACTCTGACTGGTTCTCAGTCGAAACAGGAGTGACACAGGGTTGTGTCTTATCACCGATGCTCTTTGGAATAGCTATCGATTGGGTCGTGCGCAAATGCACAAACAACACAAATATGGGTATCCATTGGGTTGACAAAATTCTAGAAGACCTGGACTTTGCCGACGACATAGTGCTTGTGAGTTCAACACACCTGGATGCCCAAGAGAAAAAAAAAACCACTTCCAAAATGTTTCAGGGCAAATTGGTCTCCAAATTAACACCACAAAAACAAAGACTATTGATCTTACCAACAGTTCGGATGACACCAAATTGAACAGCTACGTTCTTGAAAAAGTCAACAGCTTCACATACCTAGGAAGCAAAATGACATCTACAGGGGACTCAACACCAGAAATATCATCTAGAATCGCACTGGCATCTGGTGCCTCCAATAACCTGTCAAACATCTGGAAGTCAAAGACACTCAGCAAACACACCAAACTTAAAATCTTCAACTCTTGTGTGATTCCAGTGTTAACGTATGGATATGAAAGTTGGAAA